>JAWWMP010000116.1:23582216-23656155 GCA_035047865.1 Dendrocincla tyrannina
CTGTTCACTCTCTGTTAGACTACACTGGCAACCAGCTTTGCCTGGGACATAAAAGCATGCATGTTTTCCCAGATCTAGCAGAGATTTTAGCTCAGTTCTGTCCAGAAGTGCCATACCAAAGCATGCAGGCTGTGCTGGGCCCCAGCTCTCAAGGCCACCACTGTCCCAGCATGCAGCCAGACAGGACTTGCTCAGCAATACTGCATTTTGTGGTAGCCAGGGTGGGATCTGTCTCCTCTCCCAGGTAACAAGTATAGGATGAGAGGAAATGGCCTCAAGCTATGCCAGAGAGGTTTAGGTTGGGGAAACTTTTTTCACTGAATGGGTTTTCAATGACTGGAACAGGCTGCCCAGGGAAGTGGTAGAGTTCCCATCGTGGAGGGATTTAAGACATGTACATGTGGTGCTTAGGAACATGGTTTAGTGGAGGACTTGGCAGTGCTGTTGTTAATGGTTGGATTCAATCTTAGAAGTCTTTTCCAACCTTAATGATTCTACGGTTCTATGAGGCACCTTGGTCTCCAGGAGTTTTCTGTGTGCCAAAGGCTGAAAGGAGATCACAGAATCACAGAATACCACGGAATATGCTGAACTGGAAGGGACCCACAAGGACCATTGAGTCCAACTCCTGGCCTGGCACAGGACCATCCCCAGGAGGCATACCATGTGCCTGAGAGTTTTGTCAAAATGCTTCTTGAACTCTGTCAGGCTTGGTACTGTGACAATTTCCCTGGGAGCCTGTTCCAGTGCCCAACCACCCTCTGGGGGAAGAACCTTTTTCTAATATCCAACCTAAACCTCCCCTGACACAAGTTCAGGCCATTCCCTCAGATCCTGTCACTGGTCAGGATCAGTGCCTGCCCCTCCTCTGCCCCTCACAAGGAAGTTGTAACTGCAATGAGGTCTCTCCTCAGTCTTCTCCTCAGTCTTCTCCAGGCTGAACAGACTAAGTGCCCTCAGCCGCTCCTCACATGGCTTCCCCTCAAGGCCCTTCACCATCTTCATTGCCCTCCTTTGGACACTCCAATAGCTTAACATTTTCCTTACACTGCAGTGTCCAAAACTGCCCACAATATCCAAGGTGAGGCTGCCCCAGTGCAGAGCAGAGCAGGACAATCCCCTCCCTCAACCAGGTGGTGATGTTGTGCCTGTTGCCACACAGGACAGGGTTGGCCCTCCTCGCTGCCAGGGCACGGCTGGTTTATATTCAACTTGCCATCCACCAGGACCCCCAGGTCCCTTTCTGGAACATTGTCTTCCAGCATCTGTGTTCTCAGACTATTTGAAAGCTGCCTTCCAGATTTCAAATAAAAGTACTAAGCTTGGCTCTTGGTATTTATTTAGTAGTACCTCAGATAGAAACATGCCATCTACTGAATTATCACTTTTGGACCTGAATTATTGTTGGCAATTTGCCTTACATGTGTCAGTTTGATCAAATGCTACTGAATTGGTGACAAAAACCTGACAAAAATTCAGCCTCAGGTAATATGGCTGAAGGATGCTCTGGCTGACTGACTTATAAATTAGATAAGGGCTTGTTCATTCAATAAATACAGTTTTAACTGGTTTTATTCCCACATACCAAACAGCCTTAGAAAATGTCATTTTACCGTTGGTCTTTATTGGCAGTAAAGTTAGCCCACTGCTTTAGTGCTGCCAAGGAGGACAGGGGCCTGTGTTAAATGAGGCTCTGCCCATCAGACGCCAAGGCCACAGCACTTCGGCACAAGGAGAAGGAAGGCCTGGATCTGCAGGCACCTGGCCAGCAGGGCAGAGCTGGGAGCACGTGTGGGGTAACCTCGTCCAGCAGAACATACACATTGCTTCCCAGCCACATATAGAACTCATTTTTTCAATTTTTTTGGCAATTGCTTTGCGCTTTATACCCCCGAAAGACTGAAGTGATCCAGCCAGCTTATTCCAAAGAAAAATGTCTGAATTTCAGTTCCTGTGAGCGATTGTCTTGTAAAGGCAGGCAGCTTAGTATTTCATCTTTCTGACTAAAGCAGCTTTTAACAAGCTTGTTCTTGGCAGAAGGTTTTGGACTTAACCATGACTCAAATACATCATGTGCTTTAAGAACATACTTTGCATGAACTGCCACCCTGCTTGGCAGGGAATGTAAAGAAAAACTGGTCCAGGGGTGACTTGAACCCTCATAGTGTGTCTTCTGAGGCATCAGTGCAGAGGAGGGAAGAGTGCTGTGTCACTTCATGTGACATCTGCTTGCTGGGCAGGGGACATAGTTCACAGGACAAGAAAAGTCACTCCACAGATTAATTACTCTTGGTCTAATCCTCTTCTCTGCCTGCACACTGAACACCCTGTCAAGCAAACCTTTCACAGTCTGTTCCAGGTGGATATGGATCACAAACACAAATGCAAGAACTCAGTGTTCCTTTCTCACCTTGAAAGGCACAGCTGCATCAGCAGTATTAAACATGCAGCAACAAGATTTCTGGGATGCTCAACCTAAGAGTTTGCTCATGAACCTCCCCATTCATGTAATTCAAGCTTTCTGCTGCCTGACACCTGTTCCAGCTGAGTTGCTTGGGTTTAAAATTTCATTATATTTTTAATAACATTACTTGACTGGGCCCTCAGTTAATGGGTGCCACTGTAGTCCTGGGCTGTCCCAGCACAACTTGTGTCATGGAAATACTGTGTTGGGGGCAGAGGCTTCAGTACCTACCCTCGGGACTGAGAAACCCTCCTGCACATGCTGCTCTGCAAAGGCTGTGCTGCCCCAGCCTGATACAGTGGGGTACCAACTGCCCACACATCCCACATGTGACAGAAAGCAGCACGTACAGAGAAGGCAGAGGGTGAGGCATATGGCTGACCCTAATCACCATCTGCTTTAAGGTTTTGTTGCTCTATTTTACAGTGCATGGTACCTCACTTTGGGAGTAATGCCCCTGGGTCAGCAATTGATATCTTCTTCAAGGCAAGCAGATTTGTACTTTTCTGACAGTGTAAGAGGACTTGGGTCTTTTATAAGAATTATTTTATCAGATGCTGGGGAAGAGAGGTCATACTATAAGCATGAAGTGGACCCAGTCTGTGCAGAAGGGGCAAAATCTGTCCATAGGGCAATTTTCAATAAGTACCACAGCATGGAAATAATTTAACTCTGCTTAATTATGTTACCTTGGAGTCCTAAAAAGTTACAAGAGACCCCTTAGTTTCAGATGGGGTATAAAAGAGAGACTAGAGAGTACTATTTCAAGGCTAAGTCCCATATGACTGTCTCTGAAAATCAGATCTGAAGATGGTGTATTAACCCTGAGATGGCCACGGGGCACACTGGACCAGTCTGGACCCATTTCTTAGTGTCCTGACAGGTCCCTTATGAACACACATACTGGGAGTTTATATTATTCAGACTAACAGAGTTTGCTGCCTCTACCAGTGTCTACCATCTCACCAACTTGACAATAGCCTGACCTGAGGGAGCTTTTATCTTACAGAAACTTTAGACTAAGCTGGCGGAACCAACCTTCGTTGGTATTTTCAGGTGCTGATTCTCTGCATGGCCACACCAACACTCGTGCTGGTGGGATGAGCAACAGTGAGGTGGGGAGGGTGGGACAGGAGAAGTCGTTGCTGCCTCCATGGCTAGGCTCACCTGTACTCATTCACACTGCTTATGAACGTGCTACCTTGATGCAGGCCCCACGCAATTTAGTGGGTTTTTTCCATTGATGTCAAAAGATTTTTGGATCAAAAGGTCTTTGTCCAGGATGAGCAGGGAAAATGATAATTTGCTTGTGATGTCTTACTCCCCACTGCATTAATCCTGCCTATAAAAAAGAGATCACATCTGAGTAGTGGTTTCCCCCTCTTGTTTAAATAAATTCAACTGCTCAGCTTCTGATTTCCCCATCAGAGCTCCACATTGGCCAGCCCTGTTTGTGGAAAAGCCAGCAGCATGTTTCAGCCAGTGTGGTGTATTAACATAGGAAGCCAACGCTGGGTTGGTCCTCCTTGTTCCTCTTACTTGCTATAGAGTTTCACAGCCTGGGATATTGGTAAATATTTATGTTTAATTACTTTCACTTAAGAAAAACAACCACAGCCAAGAAAACTACAGAGCAATTTAATGGGTTTTAACTTCCCACACTAAACCGCCTTCTTAAACATAATGAATTATATGAAGTCATCCGGTTTCAGACTCTCTTAAAGAGGTAATTGAATTCAAATAAGGTTGCATATTACTAGCTTCAGCGTCTGAAAACATTTATAGTGCCAGTAACTGTTCCATTGCCCTGAATTATTCTGCAGAGTGAAAGACAATAACAAGCTAAGCTTAGAAAAGCGTGCTGTGGTTTGGTGTAACTGATAGATGCAATTGCTAGGTTCTTTGCCTCAGGCAAGAAGTGCTGTGTGAGTGTGTTGGAGTCTCCTTTTATGTAAGACAGTCTGTGTTAAAACAAAAACAGGAAAGTAAATATGGCATTAGCTGTTCAACAGCATTAATTTTGAATCTTTTCCACAAAAAAACAGCTTACAAAAGGGCTTCTTCCCTCCGGGTCCAAGCTACAATGCTGCCTTTCTTATGTATGGTGATTAGGTTCAGGTATATGTCCTTCGTTGTTGCAATGTAGCATAAAGACGCTTCTGTTTCCTGGCAGCACTGCAGAGCTCATATTCAGAGAGAAAATAAGGGGAATGTTGGGTTACCTACACTTTTTTTTTCCTCCCCCTGACAGGTAACTAATAGCAGGAACTAAAGAAAAATACCTCTATTCTTGCATCTATAGATGCCCAACTGCTGAATTATATGTAGGATTAGAAACATCCATCAGGGTGCTTTTTCTCCTCATGAGACAAATGGTTACCATTGGATTGGATTTGGCAGTTAAGAGCCAGAAGGTCCTGCCATAGGAGCTGTAAAACTTTGTGAGGCTTTCAGTGTCCTTTAAATGGTTGTCATTTAAAGTAATTGCACACTCTAAAGATTCTTATGGGGCTTAAGGGCTTTATTTGACAGGACAATTGCACACCTTGTGAAAAAAACCTGTAATCCAAATCCTGAGCTTGATTCATCCAACTTTCCAGATGTTGATTGCTAAACTTGCAAAAGCTGCTAGATGTTGATTGGTAAGTATGTAGCCTGCATGTGTCCGTCAACATGTTAGACAGAAGATGCACAGGGAAAGCTCCAGTATTCTTGATGTATCTGCAAAGTTGGATACGGAACTCACACTTCACAACTTCACTCATCTGTTCAGAGCACATGTAATGACTATAAGACTGAGCAAAAGTATTAGAAAGTGCTGCAAGTGTAATAAGCAGTCCCCACATAAACACATTGCCATCATATTTTAACTGCCCACCATGACGAGCTGTGAAGATAATACTTTGCTAATTTTTGGACAGGACTGGGAGCACACACAGCATTCATTGGAACTAATTTTAGTTTCAGAGCTTATGAGGTACCAGTGAAATCACAGTCCAAGGTTATTTGACACTATGTTTTCCAGTCAACTCCTAGTTCAGATACCATTTCCCATTTACTAAAGTCTTATCTGAGAACACATTCATTCCCCTTGATTTGTAGTCCAGCCTTGGGGAAATTCCATGCCTTTCAAGTCAACTGAATTGAAGAGTGAACCACTGCTCAGTATTTGTATAGGTAATACCATCAGCTTTTGGATCATTAAAATGCTTAAAAATCACTTCATGGAATGGCAAAGGGTTTCTTTTCAATAACAGACTAGTGGGACAGGGACTGTATCCTTCCTTGTGGAGTTACACGGCATCTGGCTGAACGAAACCATAACCTTGCAGGCACTGCAAATTACATGACTGTATTAATTTGGTCTGCTTGCAAGCTCTTCACTTCCATTCACATTTAGCTAGCTCTGACTGCTAATTAATTATGTGCTTAAAGTTTTACTCTCATAATAAAAAAGTCACCCCTGGGGGAACACTGCTGAACATGCCCAATGAATGTATGATCTCTTCTTTAAATAAGCCACGTATGAAGTTGCTTAGGTGTTCTTACAGAAGACTTCTGATAGGATTATAAGCGAACCGAGAGCAATGGAAAAAATATTAATTAAAAGGGATTACGTTTAGAGCTTTCAAGACGACTGATATATTTTCTCTTTTAACTCTGACTTGAGTGGGCTGTTGAATGGAGCTCAGAGATTATTTCTTGTCAGAACCCATCAAAAACCCCTGAGATCACTAAGGCATTGCAGCATGTTGAGCATGAAATTTTCATCACTCTCTATGCTGCATTTTAACTATGTCTGAAAACTGGTATTCACTGCTAAGGGTACTTAGTTATCTTCTAGGAGAACTAATTTAATTTTAAGCTCATGGTCCGTAATCAGTCTGGAAATGAAACCACTAATTTTAATGCAGTAAGTACATGCATACATTAAATTTTACTGCCTTGTCTAAATTTAAAAGGGCAACAGTAGGGCAATTTCAGGTCAATGTAAAGTTGCAGGTTTCTGTAATTTACTGCTCACCTCTTAAGAAGAGCTCAGTGTTTCAAACTTCTAATCCTGCATATCACTGAAATAAAAGTCTGTGCTGTATGTTCCAGGAAGACTTGGGCCAAGCTTTTGGACTGTACCATTGATGTGTGAGGATCCACTCACCTAAAGATATGTAACATGTGTAAAGTGCCCTACAGATTCCATTGTGTGCTACCATTACAATCAGCAACAACACAGATTTCATGAGTCCTGAAACTTGCTACCCAAGCTTGATAAATGTAAAGATCTAGTGAGCCAACTATAAATGCATTAAAGAAAACATAATAATAAGAGCACAACCAAAGCCAAGAATATTTCCATTTTTTCAAAGACTTCCAAACATTTTATACGCCACAAGATCATATGCACAGTCAAGGCATCACATTTCAAGTTAAAGTCAGACATTCAGCTGTAACTTTGAATGTATGGGTTGGAATCAAAGACAATATTTTCACATTACTTGAGTTTAGGCTTTCTTTGTGTTTTTATGTTCCTGTTCAAAAGAAAGGAAATCCCTGATACCAAGACAAGTAATCTGTGTTCTGAGCCAATAAATCCTCGGGGAATTTGAAGCAGGTAGATTGTAAGAGGCCCTTTTTGGAGTCTGAAAAGCAATGGGTGACATTAGATGTATCTTAACGAGAGTTGCAGGTGCTCAGCTTTTAGAACGAGGTCATTTCCTGTGTGTTGGCACAATGACAAAGATGGAAGATTGAATGGTTCTTCTAATTCACAGCTCAGTAATACATACTTCTTAACTGGAAATGGCTGAAAAGATACCCTTGGAATGCGCTTGGTGCCCTAACATGTCCTAAACACAACAGCCATGTCTCAGCATCATTAAAATAATAGATGCAAATAAGAACCTGCTAGCCAGTAATCAACAACAGCTCCTTTCCCAGCCCTTATCTTTTGGTTGTGTGTTTAATACAGATGTTCTGTGACTTTGTTGCCATTCTGACTGCAGAAAAAAATAAACAACCCCCCCCACAACCATTAGGGCCAATACTTTGTATCTAGTTTTAACAAGGACAATTGCTCAGGTGGAGACAGGAGCGCCTGAAATATTTCTCTTAGCTTCCTGGGAAAGCAAAATTTTGGCAACGTGTCCAGCCATGGGCTGGGCCTAAAACACCACCTAAAATCACCTAAACTTTCTTGTTTGTCTCTTGACCTCTGTTTTTAGTCACAGTTAAATGATTCAATACAAATTCCCTTGAATAAACATGGAAATAAAACTACGTATTAACATTTCAAGTAGATCGTCATTAAGGTTTCAAACTGTCAATGGGACCAGCACAGGAAAGTGTTATTATTAGACTCGAAAGTCTTCAAGGGAATGTGTGAGAAGAAAGGCTAATGTCAGGGGACCAGTAATCTCTTTCTAGCTGGCTTTTAATTCCACTTAACAAACATGAATGATTTTGAGTGTTGAATGAAGAAGCAAACTACAGAACCTGCATCATGAGTTTAAACTACAGCTGGCTGGAGTACTGCTTGCCTGAAGGCAACATTTTTAAGTTCAAAGGTAAACATTTGGCTTTTTATAGAGAAAATTAGTTGTACAGCATATTTGATTTAGTATGCTGCTACCCAGTCCAACTTCTAATTGAAATGTATTAAAAAAATAACCCTACTTTCACTGACAGTATGCAGTTTCCTATAGAGCCACATACTTGCTAGTAAACATCAGTCCTCTGGGCCAGATCTAGAAGACAGAGGTCAGAACTTCTATAACTTAATATTTTCCAAGGCACCCTAAAGACTTCCTCTTACCTTACCATGTAAATTGTTTACAGACTGCTCCAAAGAGGAATTCTCTTGCAGGACTTTGACCATGTCTGTAAACTGATAAAAAACCTCTCCCTGGAAACTTCCCCTGGTGAACCTTGCCATAATATTTTATTGTCTTCGATCTTAAGCATATACACAGGGATCCTTTCTGGTAAAAACACAGGCAATAAATAATGCTTAGCCAGGAGAGTCTATACATTGAACTATGTTAAGCAATGATGGTGGCATTTTGTAGATCTTCTTGCTGTTGGATTAAAAGGTTGCTTTCTAATGCTGCTCCAAATGTCAGCATGCACTGACCTGCAAAGCTGTCACATAACGTTTGCATGTGTTTTTGGACATTTTAGTATGGCCTGCTTAGATTTTATTTCTCATAATTGTGGGGCTTTTTTTGTTTAAGTAAACTTTTTTAAAGTGAGGAAAGCCTATGCTGCACAATGAGGTATTGAGAACCATGTGTTCCATGGTACAGAAAGATATGTTATGATTCTTATCTTCGTGAGACTGTGAAAAAATCGTTCTTTGTCCTCAAACTCATTAAAAAGTTATTTAATAAAGAACTTGAAACCATTATCAATATTTACAAAAGAAATGCTTGAGAGCTGAGTTATGTGTTTTGAAATTCACAGAAGGCTCAGTGCATTGAAGCAACAATATACGTGATAGGAAGTATAGCTGACATTTTCCAAATATAAAAACCAGATGATGGAAGGTTTAATTTCTGTGAATTGGAGCAGTAGCTGAGAGCCTAATAATCTCTCAGGAATATTTTCAATCCATTGGGGTGCTCAAAGAATATAAAATTCTCAGCATTTCTGTCAAAACAGTTGAGATCAATATGACATTGCTAGATTCAAAGGTGGCTCTGGAATTAACCTATATTTGAGGATGAAAACAATTTTAATGGGGTTTTTTTGGGGGGGTGTTGTTTTATTTCTTCCCTGAACAACAGCCTGTAACCTGAAAAATCCTTAGAAACCCCTTCAGCTTTTAATGCAGGGGTGTCCAAGCCCTGTTGGCAGGTCAATCTGACCCAGTCGAGGCAGCAGGGTGCTCTTGTTCCCACGGGCCATGCGCTGAGTCATGCAGATGTGAGCATCCCTGGAGGGCCTGACTCTGCAGCTATCTTCAGGGCTCTGCTGGCCTTGCAGAAACCCACTGGGCATCTCCCCCGCAGCTCTGAGTCAGTGCACTTACTGTCCTGAAGTTGACATCAGCAGAATGGGCTTTAAATCCACATTCTGTGTCATTCAATGTGCCCCAGCTGCTGGAAATGTGTGTGCTGTTGTGCCTCTGTTTCTTCTGTTCATCTTTTAACCAGGGACTGACTCAATGCTTTTATGTAGCAGCTGAAGGAACACCACAGTACAGAATAATTTCTGCAATAGTTTTTAATACTCAGACTATTATCAGTGGAGGGACTGTTCCTCCCATCATGGTGGAGGGAATTCCATCATGTAGTCTCCTGTCTATACTATACCAACAGTGGATTTGAAAATATTCAGGCGAAAGACAAAAAAAAAATCACATAATTTATCTTTCATTTTTAATTACGCTCCAATAACTTTAAATTTGTACTTCAGCAGGCTTGAAAATGGTCTAGCTGGAATTATGAGATGGAAAAAGGGTCACAGAATAGATGCAGTGACCAGTATCACGGCTGAAGGCAGGAGCCTGACCACTGAGCGCATTGGTTTCCTCAGAAGTTTCCAGCTTGGTCAATATATATACTAAGGCTGAACTTTAAGCAGTAGTTGGATGAGGTCTAATCCATACATCTGGAAACAGCCTGTGTATCATAGCGAATACGTGCAAAAGGGGCTGCTCTTGTATTTGTGTCCCATGTGTTTGCTTTTACTTGATTTTGTATTTGGGTGGGAAAGGGAAAGAGGAAATTCTCTGGCATTTTCACATGCCTTTTTTTTTAAAGGAGCTCTGCAAAACAATTCAAACATCTTGTCTATTCAAATGAAAGGCCGTAAAGTGACCTGACATATTTCCTGGATGCAATCTTGAATTCTTTCATAGAAAGTACCACATTCCCACCTCTATGAACAACTACTGCAATTATCCTGCCTGCCAGCATCCTTGGAGGTAGATACCAAAGGCACAGGAATAACTTACAGATACAGGTTTTCCTCTTTGCCATGTCTTTGTGAACTGGTAGATAGCAAGAAATCATCTTCTGAGTACAAAATACTCTGCTCCTGCTCCTTTCCACTTTTCTACGCTGCTGGAACAACTAAGATTCAGACAACTTTCTTCTGTACCTCTCCAGTCTGGCCTTTCTATTTCTGTCCTGGTTTTAATCCAAAATTGTTTAAGCGCTCTAAAAAACTACTACTGCTGCAAAGGATTTTGTGGCCTGGCAAAATATCTGCATCTTTATCTTCTACAGTCATGTATAAAAGCTCATAGCTCCTAAAGTTCTTCAAGATTATGGAAACAGAGGAGTTAAAATAAAAACATTGGTGGTGGGTGATTAATTATGCCTGGATAAACAAAGTGCCAGCCTTTGCTTATTGTTCTGGGAATAAGGAGGAGAGAAATGAGCACTGCCCTGGTAGAAGTGGTTTGGTCACTACATTGCAACCCATGAAAGGGCAAAGGATGAGGAGGAAGTGGAGAAGGAGGACGTAGTTGAAAAACTGCCACTGTCTCTGCTGGCAGGAGGAAGAATCAGAAGTGATGACTGGAGCGGCTTGCTGCATGGAGGAAAAATGGGGTGTGCTGGGAGAAGCAGGCTTAGCAGTGAAGATGGGAAGGACAAGCAGACTTCATGTGGAGCCTGAGGAGTGGTAAAGACACAGCGGAGGCAGCCATACCACACCAGGGCAGTGATGGAGGCAAAGCGCAGCCACTTCCAAAGAAATGCTAGGGCTTTGCCTCACCGGTTTGAAGTCACATACTTGAGTTTTAGTCTTGCTTTAATGCTGCAGCTGCCCAGGACCATGGGTTGCTCTAGACTCTGGCCTATCCTGATTCCTAGAACAAGCTCCCAAACTTTTTCTTTAGATAGAGAAAAGTGATGGTGCTAACAGTGAAATGTACCAATTTTAAACCATCAGTCCCAAGACATTTAGTGACCTTCACATTTGCATGGCTGCACACTATGCTCATGTAGTATTATACTTACGGCAAATATTACCTCAGTGTTGCCTGAACATTTTGCCTCCATAATAACTGCATTAACCCTGGCCAGAGAGAGTCACAGCTCAGGCTCAGCAGCAAAGACAACACACACTCCTAGCCTCCAAATACACTCCTTTCCAGCCTGTTCCTTGTCAGAATCCCTGGTTCCACATGCTGGGTGATTAGACCAGCGCTGCTGAAGCTGTTTCTTCACTTCCGAGCAGGTCCTCATTTGATGTCAATTCATAAAGCTCTGCAAACAAGGCCTATTCACACCATGAGCCCATCCCCCTGCATTAAAGTATTAAGTTACTGTTTATTAGGCTGAACGGATGTTTTGTGCATGTGTGTATGATTTTTCATTTCAGACTGTGGAAAAAAAAGAAGTGAAAGAATCCCAAGAGTGCCTAAAAGCCATGAAGAGCTTGTGTTGAACTACAACTGTGGGGACAAGGCAAAGCAGTGTGATTTACTGAGAGCAGGGAGCCCAGGATTGTCTCCTGGGTGGGAATCAGAGATAAGACACTCCCATGTGCATGTGGACTTCCCACTTCCCACCCGGGCTATGATCCCTTTCAGTTCTCTTTGGGAACAGAGCCCTCAGTGAGGAGCACTGACACTCCACCTACTCCTCTAGGGTCCCAATACTGGGGACACAGGGCATTTCTAATGTAATATAAATCATCAGATGAAAGAGGGGATTTAAAACCAATTTCTTTTATCGCTGGTACTTCAAAATACTTTACAAGTCATATCAAGAGGATTTTAAAAAATCTTTCTTTATGAGTTGCTTTCTTTTCCAGAATAGTATCCTTGGAAATGACCCACTGGGTAAAAACAAAACAATAATAAATCCCTGTGAAAAACAGCCGTTTGAATTTCCATGAATGTCATTACCTTCAAAAGCCTGCACTGTGTTTGAGTGGCACTGTGGAAAAGACAGAACAGTTGGGACTGAGGACTGGCAGCAACAAGATTACACAAAGATACCATCAAATGTCATCTAGAGTGCTGATAAGTATATTTGTCTGTGTATCAGGCTCAAATACTGAGCTTGCAATGTGAATTCAGGCCTGTGCCGGGTCATGCTGCCACAGTTCATATCAACACAGTTCAGCAAGACACAGCCACACCTCAAGAGTGAAATCTGTGGGAAGAAATAGAGTAAAAAACTCACCTAAACAACTAGATGATGTGACTGCTATGTTCATATAGGTATTTTCAACCCACCTATGCTGGCAGGTTTTGGTTTTCCAGGTGCTAGGCATCACTCAGGAGCTTAGGTCCTTAGACCAAATGGACTTGAGGCTTGCTGACATGTCACGCTCATCAGACTGAACACTTAATTTTTGAAATGGCTGAGAGAGGTGACCTCTAGAGCTTTTGGCATGTCCTCTGGGGAGGTTCAGCCATGGGAACACATGCTGGTTTTTATAAACAATTACTGGAGGAACTCGTGGAGATATTATTCAGAGACTGGCAGGGGGGCCTGCTATGTGGGAGCTCAGTCTTTCCTCTTGGCGTAACGAACTAGGGGAGCTGGACAGTAACTGGGAGGAGTAAAAAAGTATTTGAGATGCTTAGAAACATCTGCCTGTCCACTGCTTACCTACCCTCACCTTTGCAGAGACGTGGGACAGGCCACGTGCCAGGAAGAGCAGAACTGCTGCTGTAAGTTTTGAAGGCACTTTCCAAGCTGCCCTCAAACTTCCACATATGGTCCTGCCATTTTATTAAATTCTTCTGGAGCTGCTCTTGACCTAAGCTAAGTACTTTTCTATTGACATCAACTTTTGCCACTTCACTATTCACCCCCAGGTTATTAATAAAGCATTAAACAATATTGGTCTGAGTCCTGCTCTCTAGGGCACCTCATTATTAATCTCTTTCCCTACTGGAATTGGCTATTTATTCCACACCCATTTATAACCAGATTTTAATCCATGACAGGACTTTACCTCTCACTTTGTGGTTACCAAGTTTCCTTAACAGTTTCTTGTATGGGTGTTTATCAAAAGGCTTTTGAATGTCCAAATAAATTATTTTCTCTGGTTGTTCTTTACTCACTATTTTATTAACTCTTAAGAGTGTAAAAGGTCTGACTGGCAAGATTTATTCTTGTAGCAACTATGTTACTTTTTTTCCTTTGCCTGAGACTTGATATTTCCCTGCAGATTGCAAAATATTTAAAAGAGTGACCTTCTGAATGTTGTGGCTTGAAGCAGCACCAGATGTGTTGTCAATGTTTAATTAAAAAAAAAAGCAAATGTAATATACTGCTGACTTTCTCAACTACTTCCTTGTAATGAAGTTAAGCTAATAATGTAAAATTTCCATGAGCTTGTCTGTCTGTGTAAATATTTACAAGGTCTTTATCGCTGCAGTACCACATTTCCACATACATTAATGGAGTTATCCTTATAACACCTCTCTGATACAGGGAAGCTTTAATCTCAACTGCCTGAAGAATCAGGGCACACTGACATCTGGCACATAAAAACCGAACTGCTGTGCTTTGAGAATAACAGGTTAGGAGATAAAACACTTTCTCCCACTTACAGATGTTGTATTTACAAAAAATGCAAGAATCATCACAATTCACAAACGTAATGAAAAAGGCTCAGTACCCTAGCATCTCTTCCCAAGCTCTCTAAACCCCAAAGTTCATTTTTCCCTTTGGAAAAATGCATAGCACTACAGGTAAAGTCCAAGCTTTTCCCTTTTCACAGGCTGTCTGAGCTTGTAGTTTTTTGCTGGCTCTGCTAGTGACCATTTATTTTGGACTCATACCACACATCCAGTGTTTCATTATGCATTTTTGCTCCAGCCAGAACTAACACAATTGGCTGCATCTCAGCTTGCTTCAAATATACAAGAGAGTGAGTTTCCTGAGAGAAAAGAAAGAACATCTGAAAAAAAGACCCTGCTTAAAGTAAAAAGCACTATAAAGATTTTGCCATGTAAGAAAACTTACAAAAGGCTAGTGCAAGGGTTCAATGCTGGCCCCACATCCCTGAGGAAAGGGAGGCTTTCCACCCTGCGCTGAAAGCTGACAAATCCTTGGCAAAGCAGGGAATGATGAAGAGGTTGGGCACGTAGGACCCCTCAGCAAAAAGGCATGCAGGACATGGACTCTGTTTTCAAGGGACTTCGGGCCTCATGTCTGAGGCTGGACTTTGCAAGACAGCTCTCCTTCCACAGCAGCCAGGACAGGCGGCCAGGAATTCAAAGGGTTATGAAGTAATTTTTTTAAAAAAATTAACTCCTTCATTGTCAAAGGGAAATCATGTGAGCACAGGACACTTCTGGAATAACAAACTTTCCAGCTGTGGTTTTTAAGTGAGATCTTGAAGCTACTGATTCTTGAAAATGTGGGACTTCTTTTTGGGGGCCTGCCATCAAAATCCCTTAAGACCAAGAGTGGGACTTGCCGAACGGTGCCTGCTTGCAAACATAAACCAGGGAGAGTGGAGCTTAGCTTAGCAAATTTCATTGACTCTGTAGACTAGTGATGCCCATGCAGCCAGGCTGGGAGCACAGAGGGGGGATGGGAGCTTAGGCACTTGAGATTGCTCCTGGTTGGGTTTGGGTTCAGGCTGAATCCTCAACATCTTCTCAATCGCTCATTCCTGAACCACAGGCTTTGCCTCCAGGATAGCCATGGCTCCTGTAGCAACAAAATTATTTCCCCAAGGAGCAGTCAATGTATTGCCACGATCTTAATCTTATTTAGCATGGTAGCATGGTTTTAATTTTTCTGTGTTTGATCCCTCAGGATCAATAGGAATATTGATAGAAATAGGGGCTGTGAAGATCAAATAAAGAGCAGCTTGTTGCATATGAAAAAATAGCCTTCAGTCCTCACTCTCTCCGCGGTGATTCAGCTTTTCCAACTGCGCTGCCGAGATAAAAGGCTTGCATGTGAGCAGAAGTGTTAGCAAGGGCTGTAATGCTTTCAGCGCAGCCTCTTGCAAAAGAGCCTTGGCTGCGGGAGCACATACCGCCTGCTCCCAAACCTCCTCCCGCGGCTGGGAGGCGCTGGGGCTGCGGCAAAGGCTGCTGCCCCCTTCTCACGCCAGCACGAGGCTCGCTGTTGGCTTCAGTCGGCAGCTCTGCTGATGCACCCGTATCGTTTTCCCTGGCAAGGCGGACTGAGGAGGCGGGCAGCCCCTCCAAGCCAAGCCGAGCCGGGCCGGGCCGGGCCGCGCCCCCGCGGACCTCCCGCCTCGGCATCACCCCGGCACCGCCGCTCTAATCAGTGGCAGGCCCCGCGCTCGGGGTAATTAGAAACATCGAAGGGGCTTTCTGTCTTTTGAAATCTGTCTCTCAACATCAAAGTGCTCCGCTCAAGTCATCCTCCAGAGGCCGGCTCCCATATCTAAATGAGTGATGTATTTCATGGTATCTGTCGGGAGGGATATAATGAAGAAAACCGGCTTTGAGAATGAAGCATGATGTGAAAAACAGGTGGCCCGCTGTTACAGAGCATCTGTTTTGCAGTCCGGTTGTGTTCCCGTAAACTGCGCAAACACGGTGGGCGCGCAACCTCCGCGGGTGCGCAGCCTCTACGGCGCCTGGGAATGCTCGCGGGCGAACCCCCATGTAACTGCGGACCCTCTCCCTCCTGTCCTGCAGGAAAAGCGGGCACTACCCGCGCCTCGAGATGATGTGCGCCTCCTCCAAACACCCAGGGGTGCGGGTGCCATGCGAGGTACTTGGCATCCCTCCCTCTGCGCTGGTCCTGCTGCTCCCACAGGGCTGCCTGCATCCCCACGGACACGCTCCGCTTTCGTGGCCCCTCAGAGAAGCCGGCTCCCCCTTCCATGAGGCCGCTGGTCTCGGGTCGCCCCTGATTTGGCCTGTAAGCAATATTCCGCTGAGCTCACACCACTTGCTGGTAATGATTCCAGGGCCGTCTCCTCTGTCGGCTTGCACAACCGCGCCGACTGTATTCTGACTCTATCTGTGCAATAATAGAAAGTGTTGGATCGTATCAACCGAGCCGTAAATCCAGACAAGCGTGCAAGTTTCAAGCGCACGGGCAAATCACCGGGATTTCCCTGGAGGACGTACAGGACGGCGGGTTGCGCGGCTGCTGCGCGCCGTCTGCGCGCCGCGGTAAAAGCGCACCGGTGTCCCCTGCGCGGTGGCCTGGCCTACAGCGCACGCTTTAGGTTGATCGGCTGGGTAATATTGCACTGTGTCCCTGCAAGGACCCTCTGCCCTGACAGGAATCGGGGGAGGAAGGGATCCACAGCGGGGAAGGTCCGGCACATTCAGATCTCCCACACCTACCGCGGGACGGCAACCCGAGCCTCCTGTCGCCTGCGGGGACTGGGGGGATGTCACTCAAAACACGGAGGTGTGCAGGTGTCACAACACCTTTACAAGCTCATTTCATACCGTTATGATCCCGCTTACATTGAAAAAAAAAGAAATTAAAAAAAAATCCCAGCTTGCAACCCGTTCTCTAAACCTGTGAAATCCCACTGATCGCAGCGGGAATGAGTTGGCTCGGGAAGTCCGCAACCAAGCGTCCCTGGCACGGCTGAAAAGGTAAAACGCTGCTCCCACGACACAGGAACAGAAACGACTACAGAAAACAAAACAAACTAACAAGAAAACAAACAAACCCCCAACCAAACAAAATATCCCCCAAGCTCCCCAAAAGTACGAAAATGCAACACACCCTCTTCCCTCTTCCAAAAAAATAGAAAGGGGGGAAAAATAAAAGAAACCTCCTCTATGGGATACAGCAAGCATAAAGCCCCCGGTCCTCCAACAGCCCCGGGCCGTCGTTTCCGCACCCGCGGGGTGGGCAGGTGGCACCGCCTCGGCGGGCGGAGCGAGTACCGCGGGGTGGGGGAGCGGAGCGCCCGCCGAGCCTGGGCCAGGCGCCCGGGAGGCTGGTACCCCGCCGGGTAGAGACAGCACCCGGTTGTTATTTTTATTTTAATTGGTGATTACGCGCCCTCCCGTCACTTTTCTCAGTGGTTATTGCCAGGCCCGGGAGTCCCGCGGGGATGGGGCGCCCCGTCCGGCAGCAGTGCGTGCCTCTGCCCCCCGCGTGTTCGGGGTCACGGGTGGGCAGCGCTCCCGGGCCAGCGGAGGGCTCTCGGGAAGCAGCGACAGAAAGGCTGCGAGGCTGTTGGGAGAGACGGTCGGTCTTGTCATCCCCTGCCGAGGCTGCCTCCGCCCGGTCTCGCCGTTGTCTCCGGTTCCCGGGAGTTTCCCCGCGGGTCCGGGCGCCGGCAGCGGGAGCTGAGCTTCCCTGAGCTCCATTTTCTGCCGGCGCTGGAGGAAGCGCTGGCAAATCACAGCTCGCTGGTTCCCGGGAACAGCCGCTGGTAGTTTTTTTTTTTTTTCCTTTCTCTCGCTCATTTTTTTTTTTTTTTTTTTTTTACTGTCTATCCGATGTGTATTACCGAAATGTCTCGTCCCTTTCCCTTATTGGAAATGATTTCCCTCTTCCATTGTGGTGAACTTTGCCTCGCCTGACTCTTTACGGCTTTTCTCTTGTTGATGGTCTCTCCTTTGTGGAAGTTTCGCGGGCTGATTGTATTTGTTAATTAGTTGCTAACAGCATCGTAATGTGGGCTTGATGGATAACCATGTCATTAGCGCTCACCCCTGCAATTCACATTTCCAGCAGGGCAGGGGCTACCCCATGCCGAGCCCGTGATTTGTGGCTGTACTTTCCAATGGGTGACACGCATCCCCCAGCCCCTCTCTGCTCTGCTCCGCGCTTGGGCCGCGGCTGGAGGGGGCGCGACCGATGCAATTTTCACAGCGAATGACGAACCCACAGCTCCCGGCTTGCAGCCGCCTCCTTTCCCCTTATTTTGGTGGGAAGAAGGTATCGACCCCCTCCTCCTTTGTGTGGCTCTGTGGGTACGTGAGCACTTCTACAGCACCCCCCCCCACACACCCCGGGGCTGTCGGGGGAGGGCCAGGGCATCCCGCACGAACACGCGTTGAAACGCCCGGAGCCCCGCGCCTCCCACCGCGCCCGGCGGGGCCGCCCCGAGCCCGCCCTGCCCGGCAGTCCCCGGAGGCAGCGCCCGACGGGGGGGTGCGCCCGACGGGGGGGTCCGCCCTCCTGCTCCGCCCCTCCCCTCGCCTTCCCCGCCGGGGGGCTCGGCCGAGCCTGGGAGATGTAGTCCCGGCTCCCGGGCTCGCCGGCGGCCGGCGGTGCTCCTGCGGGGGACTACGTTTCCCAGGCCCCCCTGCTGCTCGGCCGGGCCGCGGGAAGGGCCGGGCTGTCAATCAGCACGCGTCGGCGGGGGCAGCGGGACGGGGATCCCCCCGCCCGCCCCGGGTCCCGCTAATAATAAGTGCTTCAGAGCCTTAAAAGCAGGGAGGGAAGTGTCATGCGGACGCGCCGTAAGGGGCTGAGCTCCGGCTGAGCGCCCGGGGCCGCTCTGCCGCCGGCATAGCCAGGAGGAAAAAAAAAAAAAAAGAGGGCAGAAAAAAAAAGGGGAAAAAAAAAAAAAAAGCCTCGGACCTGGTTCCCGGGGAAGGGGCGAGAGGAGAGAAGCCCGAAAGGCTGGACGAGCCGTCAGCGAAGTGGCGATGAGGCGCAGGAAGACGGCGGTGGCGGCTGGCTGCTGCCTCGCCTTCCTCCTGGGCACCCTGCTCAACCTCCTCTTCATGCCCGGCTCCGAGCACCCGCCGGAGGAGCTGCCCCCCTCCCCGCCCGGCGCCCCCCTGTCCCCGCCGCAGGAGGAGATCGGCCAGGCCGCCCTGGCGCGGCAGATCCGCGAGCGCTACGAGGAGGTGCTGCGGTACCGGCAGCACCGGGCGGGGCGGCGGCCGCTGCGGCCGCGGGAGCGGCGCCTCATGGACCTGGCGGCGCCGCGCACCTCGGCGGAGCAGCCGCGGGGCCGGGCGGCGGGGCCGTGGGCAGGCGCCTCGGCAGAGCTCTCGCTGGAGCCGCCGCTGCTGGGCTGCCGCGACATCCGCGATGTCAGCGCCGTGCAGTACCTGGGCTCGGGCTACACCAAGGCGGTCTACAAGGCGGTCCTCAACCGCACGCTGGCCGTGGCCCTGAAAGCTGTGGATTTCGGCGGGCACGACATCGCCCACTGCGTGCGGCAGTTCTCCGCGCTGGGGGACTGCTATCGCCTGGCCGCCTACAAGATCGTCAAGGAGATGATCCTGCTGCAGCGGCTCCGCCACGCCAACGTCCTGCAGGTACGCGGGGCGGGACGGGTTGGGGGTCGCGATGCTTCTTCGCCCGCTCCTTACTCCTGTCGCGGGCAACCTGTCGGAGCTCCCGGCACCGCTCTCGGCGAGTGCGGAGAGGGAGCTCCGTGCTCCCGACAATTTACACACACACACACACACACCGTCCCCTGTTCCGTGGGGAGGGGCCGAGGGGCACGGTGGGGGCCTGCGGTCGCCGAAACCGAAGTCCCTGTCCCTGGCACCGCACCTCCTTTTCCCATCGCATATCCGCGGAGAAGGCGGGAGGCGCTTCGATGGGCGCTTTGGCGCTGGCAGGAGCAGTGCTCACCCCCCGTCGACAAGTGAATCTGTGAATGGCCCTGGCCGGGTCCTGGGGCACGGCCGGGGACCGGGGCGGGATGCGGCGCGTTCCCCCCGCCGCCCCGCATCTCCCCGCGGCGGCCGGCCCTGTGGGTCGGTCTCTGATCCCTCTTCCTCGTAAACAAAATTAATACTGAAGTGGAAAAGGGGGCGAGGGAGAAGGCTGAGGAAGAGCTCGGATATCCAAAAGTACTACCCAAGTGCCGGGATAGAAAGGCCGGCTGGAATGCAAGTGCCGCAGGCTCCGGACACCCCCGGAGAGAAGGGTCACCCCTGGCAGCCTCTGCTGCGGCTCCCGGCGGGATTCCTCGTAGCCCCGGCACATGAGTCAGCCCACGGGGTGCTCACCCGGGACAGGCCGGGTGTGAGTCCTGCTGGCCGGTGCGCCGGCACCGCGGCACTTGCCAGAAGGGGATGCATTGTAGGACTGTTACACATCAGCATGAATCTCAGCGGGTCCATTTGGATGTAAATGCTGGTATGGAAATTCCTATTGCGTTTCGCATAGCATGAGCGTTGCAGTAGAATAAAAAATGAACGTTAGACCAGACGGTCTCACAGTAGGTGCTTTTTGAACTGAATCGGGTAAAGGAGTTTTGTGTTTCTTCTTCAGCAGCTGCAGCAGGAGTACCAGCTCCCCCACGAGAACTTCGGATCTCAGGGATCAAAGCTCTCGAGTTTCATATACTGTTCAAAGGCTGGTCATTATTTATCCATGCCAAGAAAATAGATATTAGCCTTCCTTCCTTCTTCCTTCCTTCCTTCCTCCCTCCCTCCCTCCCTCCCTCCCTATTTCCATATTCTTTCCTCTGTGGTGCCAGGTCTACCTATAAAGCTTAGAGAGAACAACATCTTGCAAACCACAAAATCCTGTGCTCCTAGGGAGTATGTTAGTTGCTCCTCTTACGTTGTGATGAATTCTTTTTGGTAAAGGCTTGCTTGGGTGCAGCCATCGTTACTGGTTGCATAGACAGCAAGAAACACACCCAACAGTTGTAAGCTCTGAGAGGATGCTTTTTTCCCCCCAAGACTGTTTTTTTTTTTCTCAGCCTAAGCAAGTTGGCCAGGTTGAACTTGAAGCGTGTGTTTTTAAAGCCATGAGTCATTTTGGTAGGCACCAGTGTTTCTTTCCCATGTTACTCATGTAGTTTTCTTCTCTGGAAAGATTAATTTGGCATTAATTTGGAGCTATCCCCCTTACAAATGGAAGGGGCGTGTGTTGTCTGTGCCCTGCATGTGTGGGCAGAGGGGTCCTCCACCAGTGCTGCCGGGGCTGCCCACGGCCCCACTCCCCTCACAGCAAACCTTGGAGAAGCCACAGTAATTCACTCCTCCATTCTGGGATGTCAGGTGAACTCTGGAGGGGGAAGCAAAGGTGAGATGCAGGGTGTCTGGTGGCAGTGGGGCTGGAGCCAGAAGCAGCTGGAGGATGAGCAGGCACTTCCACTAGCACTGGGAGAAACACGCCCAGCCTCCGTGCTGGGAAAACGCTCTCTTGGGCAAAAATCCCGTCTGTTAATTAGGGCTTCATATTTACATGCCACCCAATTTAAAAATAGATGACTCTTAAATCAGAAACATGTTTTCAGTTTCATTCTGATTTTGTTGTTGCATTTTCTTTTGCCTGCCCTCCAGCCACATCAGCCCCGTGGGTGCTGCCAGGGCTGGGAGCAGGAGACCCCCGAGCCCCCAGACATCAGCCCCCCTTGTTTAATGCACCGCATTCTAGGGGTGCACGGAGACAGGTTGCTGTGTCCTGTGTGAGGGCCAAATGTGTGATAAGGCATTACCTTGAAAGGAGATTGTAAAAATCGACCCGACAGGCTCTATCTGGGCACCGTCAGGGCAGCACTGTGGGCCAGAGTGAGTCTCTAGTGTCATTCAGGAGTCGTACAGCTGATGCAGAAAACGGGCGCCAGTGAGCAACATGAAATATATTATGTCTCTGTTAAAATCTTAAAGGGTACAGGGTCGGCCAACCTCATGATGGATTTTTAACTTTTCGGTGGAAGCTGACCCAGGGCTTAGGATTCAGGGTTTGCTGCTGAAGCAGAGGAAATCAGTTCACAAGCCAAAGTCTTCTGTCCTCCGGCTTTTGACAGGCGCTTCAGCTCCAACTGGAGCAGGAGGACCTCACTGGCTCTGCATGCCAAAGGCACGACACTGCATCTCTCGGGCCAGCAAGGGGCCGGCAGCTTTCCTGCCTTTGCTTCTTGCCTCGTTTTTGCTCCTTTCCCCTTCTCCGGCGACTCCCGGCATACCCAAACACGAGTCGGCTGCTATAAATAGCAGGAAGGACGTGCCACCCTCCTGCTACCCTGCCGTGCCGAGGGAGGGCAAGGCTGTCGGGGGAAACCCGGGAGGGTTTGGGCAGGGCGGCACCGCAGCCCCCGCCCGGGGCTGGAGGCGAACCGGGGCTGCTTGAGGCAACTGTTCCTCCGCCTCCCCACGCTGCGGGCGTGGGAGGGAGCGGCCCCGGGGACCCATCCACGCAGGCGGCCGGCAGCCGCTCTGCCTTGGGCTGGAACCCTTCCTGCCTCTCCAGAGCATCCCCGGCCCCGGTCAGGGGCTAGTCGGGGTGAGCGCGCTCATGAGTTTCTTTTGCTGGAAATAAGGTTTTGTGTCGGTTCAGTCCTAGGAAGGGGGATTTTCCTGTAAATCTCTGGCAGCTGACAGCCTGAAGTGTAGTTTGTAAGATAACAGGCTTGTTCTTTACTGTCTCAGCGGTTCTCATTCTGGCCTGTCTCTTGTCAAAATCAGCTTTTTTTTTTTTTTAGCCATCCTTTTTAAAAGACTTGATTATTGTACAATATATGATAGAAGGGAAAACAGCTCTTTCCAGAAAGTACGAGTGCCTTCAGACGACATGCTGACATATCCACTGTGCCCTTCGCCTGGGGAAGGAGCCAGATGTGTCAGCCCTGGCAGATGTGGTGAATCAAGTCTAGCAAAAGAAACGCGGAAAACCAACAAGAGAGAGTGTGGTTTCACATTAGGCAATGCTGAGGCAAAGGCAGCCTGCCTTCCTGTTTTTATTTCTGAGCTCTGCCCACCTCTTGCACGAAGGGCCAGCACTGTGCCGTCGCCCCCCTTGCCCCCGCAGTCTGGGAGGCTCCCCGGGGTGGCAGCCTCTGGGAAGGGCAGGTGCAAGCTGCAGTGGAAATATATTTGCTTTGGAGTGGGGAAGAGAGGGGTAGTTCATTGAAGTTGATTTTATAATGAAGGGCACTGGGGAAGAGGGAGAACTGGGTCACTGATTTATTGTAACAGAGGATTTAGTGGCCCGCTAATTGCTTTGCAGTTGCTCTGTGTCAAACGCAGTGCCCGATCTCTTCCTTTCCTTCCATGCTGTGGTTTCTTTTCTTGCAGAGTTCAAATGATGCTGTCTGAATCCTGGCTTTCCGTTCATTTTAGTGGAGAAGATGATTTAGTATGCTTTAATTCGTCCCTGCCCATATTTGAGGAAGAAAAGAAAATCAAACCATTTGCAGTTAATTTCAAACAACGAGCACGATTGTAGTGACACAAAGCCAATGTTTGATTTACTGTAATAATGTAATTATAGCCCTGATGTATCAGAATTAAGGGTGTTGCCATTCTTTCTTCGTTTGCATTGCTAAAGAGAAGGGGAGGGAAGGTCTGAAATAGCAAATGTTTGGAAAAGTGCAAGCTTATTTCTGTGACAGCTATTTATCAGCACTTCCAGTGTGAGTTCACAATGATTGGTTTAAGAAGGAGCTACCGCTTTCTTAAAAATACACACAAAAGCTCAAGGAAAAGGATTGGCTTTGTCTGAGGCTGATGGAAGACACTAGCTTCTAACAGCACCAGTGTTTTGCTGGCTGCCCAGACAAGGCTGGTTCACTTGGTGTATATTTAGCTTTAGTAAAAAGTTAGAACGTGGAGAGGAAATTTTGAGGTGGCACCCAAACTAAAAAAGTCACCATCCAGATATCAAAGCAGTTTCTGTGTGAATTGGTTCAGTTAGTTCTATTGTATTTGTAACTGATTTTTTTTAAATGGTCATGATTACAGTGAGAATATTTTGTCTCTTGGAAAATTAACTGATTAAAAAAGTGATGCAAGTAATGGATCTCTTGCTGCGGACAAATAGACTTAAGATGTGCTAGCCAATCACAGTATTTTTAAATACCTATTTTTAAACAAGATTTTCTTTTCTTTACATGTGATAATTAGCAGACCTTTTTTACTTGATGGTTTCCCTGTACATATGCATAGCCAACAGGATAGGGTGGTTTTAATTTTAATGTGAGAATTAAAATAATAAAACTTTGCATTCAGTTCGCTTATTCCAGGTGGAAGTAGACAATCTCTCCAAGTATGAAGAAAGTCAATACACAATTAATTTCCAGTGCAAACACATTTGCATAGGGAGTGTGTGGACTCTTGAAGATCTGGTCCTTGACCATCCTTCTTACAGGAATCCACAGTTGTTTTCACAGAAGGCAGGGGGGAAGGTGAGATCGTGCGGTAGGGGAAACAGCTACTCAGGGACCTCTTCCCTTTTGCCGGCAGGTGGGCACTGAATCCCTTTTGTGGTGGCGATGGTGCAAGATTCCCAGCAAAAAGTCTTGAGTGGAGTCTGGCTAGACTTTTATCATCACAACTTTGGGAACTGCCGACCTAAGAAAAATGCTGCAATTGCTGATACTAGCTGGTGGATGAGTACATGGAGAATTTGTGATTCTGAGTTTTGGATGGTGCAGCAGAGGTTCCCAGCTCTCAGATCAAACCTTTCAAAACCAAGTGCCTACTGAGAATTAACCTTTCAGGCTGGGGCTGGGCTTGGTTGGGGTCTGACCATACACACCACATACAGTCATCAGTAGGGCATTGCTGCAAGTTGGAGAGTCATTTTAGACTGGGAATGCTTTCTCCTAGGATGGGTTGGCCTTGGTGAAGGAGGCCACCACAGAGAGCAAGACCAGGCTGACACTGTTTAAATGGCATTTGGGTCAGAGGAACTTCAGGTCTCAGACAGATGAGCCGTGCAGGTCTTGTCAGTGGCAGGAGAGGTTTGCATCTCATGCTGACCACCTCTGGAAAATGCTGCCACCACTGCTGCCCAGTGAGCAGTGATGAAGCTGCTTCTTTGTTCCAGTCAAATCCACTGCTTGATATTGCTGTAGGTGCACCTTGAAGGAGATGAGACATCTAAACCTCTTGGGCACCCTTCAAAACTGTTAGGGGTGGTTTGATATCAAGTGTTGGGACTGGACATTCATGTGGGTGGAGAGAAAAAAGCAGGCAGTGCCACCTACTGATGGCTCGGTGGAGGCAGCCCGCGGCTGCTAACAGATGTCCCCACAGCCCCAAGGAGCTCGGGTGGAGTGGAGAAGGGCAGCGAGAGCAGACAGATGCGGTTTGGCGAGGAAAGAAAAATTACACAAAGTGCTCCTTTATTGCGAGACTATTTCCCAAAAGGCCCAGATGTTATCCTGCACTTTTAAGAGTGAAGAAAGGATCTGTTAACAAGAACTCCAGAGCTGCTGGAAGCATAGAGCTGATACAATTGCAAATCGACTCTAACTGTTCCTGTCCCTGGAAGGCAAGCTGCACATCTTGATGCTGAAGTCAACAAATAACATTTTTTCCCTTTGAATTGCTTGGGATGGCAGAGGGTGTAACTTGCAAAGCTGCTGGCAGGAAGAGCTTTCCATAAGGCACGTGCCATCACATACGTTAAAAGTGCTACATTGTCCCTGCTTTTGAAAGTAGCATTCATAAAACTAATCCCAATCATTTGTTGAATGATTTCTATGGTTGCTTCTCAGTTTTATGTGCCACGTAAATCATTCCAGAAGACTCTGGTTTGAATTTCTGCCTCCTTTATGGGAGCTGATGACTTGCAACCTCATCCAGTTTCTTTGAGGAGAGCCCAGCACTGCTTCTTCCATACAGTGGCTTGGAGAGATCACTCTTCACCACAGGATACTGTGGGTACGATCAAGTTCTTCCTTACTGTTTGCCTTTTTTCATGGCAGCAACAATGAATGAACAAAGCCATTCCACCCTATCAGTATCCTGGCCTGGAATTAGTTATGACCAGGACAGAATTGTAAGGGGAAGCACATAATTTTTATAACTTATCCTTTCACTCCCCACTGCCTGCCCCCTGCCACCCAGTGCGGGGTGGCTAGGTAAGTCTCTTGTCCCTGGTGTCCAGTGATAAGACATGTAGGAATTGTTCAAAGTTGCACCAGGGAAGGTTGATACTTGACATTAGAAAGGGTGGTGTAACAATGGAACAGGCTTCCTAGAGAGGTAGGTGGTCAATGCCCGAAGCCTGTCAGTGTTTAAGAGGCATTTGGACAATGCCCGTAATAACATGCTTTAAGTTTTGGTCAGACCCGAAGTGGTCAGGAAGTTGGACTAGCTGATTGTTGCATGTCCCTTCCCACTGACCAGCTGAAATATCCTATCCTGTCCTGTCCTTGAATTGGATCACTGTGGCCCTTTTGTATGTGTTCTGTCTTCTAATTGCAGCCATATTTGGAAAGAGCAGCCAGGTCTGTGCTGTTTGACCAGGGAGGCAGGAGATGACCCCTGAAAGGATATATTGGTACTTATGTAGCTTTGCTCCTCCAGCCTTCTGCTTGCTGCCTGGACACAGAGTATTGGTGATACAGGTGTCAACTGGGACGATGCTTGAAAGTGTTGCAGCCCTGGTTTGTGAAGTGTCTGTCTCAAATGTGCAAGCTGGAATTTTTTAAAGATTTCTTTTGTGAATTTTTATGCTAACACAACCGTCTGATGGTTCAGGTAGATGCCTTCTGGCATCTAACTTCTATTGCCACTTTTCATTTCTGTGACGGCCGTGAAAAACTTGACAAGAACTAGTTCTCACAGGCACTGTGCTAATACTAATATTGACTCTAGACTAATTTTAAAGGAGTTGCTATTTTTCATCTCACTCAGCTGAACTGCTCAGTTTAGGCAATAGACACCAAACATAGGGTTTTTTATTGTTTTAGACCAAATTTGGAACAACTTGGTTTGGAAAGGCTTTCCTTTTTCTGGGATTACGTAGGGAGGGAGACTCCAAGCTTATTTTAAAGCTTGCCATGATAAAGCACAAAATTATATCACTCAGATAACTAAGAAGAATTACACAGATGGGTTTATAATAATGAATCCAAGACAAGCTTTTCTGGACATATGATGCACAGCAGTTATTTGACAGTTTTGTAATGCAAAATTGCATCATGGCAAAGGGTTAAACTTGTGGTGCAGTGGAACTGAATGTAATGGCTGTGGATGGAGGTCAGGGGAGCTTCTGATCTGGCTATTTACAAGATAATGAACTATGCCTCCAGTGATATCAGCCTGTTTCCATTGAATTTGTGGTTGTATGAGTGATCTATTTGTCTTCACTGGAAGGCTTTACAAGAGTAGGCTGCTTGTGTGACTAAATATTTGCAGGGTTGGGCCTTGAGCTTGTGCAGTGCAATGCAAATTCAAAGTCCTATAAATGTTTTTAGTAGAAGAATTTTCCACTTCAGAGTATAAGGAAAGCAGGGCAAGTAAAAGGGAGATAACGTTACTAAATCATAAGATTATGCCCAACATAATATGCGTCAGAGCAGCAGGTATGTATGGATATGTATACACACACACATATGTATAAAACTTATGGAGATATCTGTGGACCTCTATGGGTATACTGACAGATATGGTTAGATACACATACAATTCTGTTTCTAAGTACTGCATTCCAATTTTTCTATTAATGAAAATGTTTTGTAACATATTCACTAACAGTGCCTGGTGTGAGGTTCTTATGCCTTCTAGTTCTTATGGAGTTTAGTAGTAATCTTAATAACACATTTATAAATAAAACCCTAGACAGAGCTGTGAATTTAGAATTTAATATTTGAATTACCCACTGCTTTCTCTCAGTTTCAGTATTCAGCAGCAGAGGAAATCCTGCCTCACAGCTCTCAGCACACAGTTTAGGCCCTGCTCTTAAAAGGTTCTGCGTGGTGCTGGGACTGCCCTGTATGAAAATCTTGTTTCAATGAAACTCAGCACTTTGTAGGGCTTGATTGCCAAATTTCCATGGGGGAAATTCAATTACTGTGTGCCGTCTCTACATATTCTACAGCAGGAAAGTTGACATTGGATTGATCTTTATTAAATGTAGGCATTTAGGAGTACTCATCCTTTTTTCCAGGGAGATGCATGTTGCAGGTGTGTAGGTGCTTTTGGCCTGAGTAGCTGTGGCAATATAGAAAAGCATTTTAATATATATTTTAATATATAAAAATATTAAAATATGGGTACAAATATCATGTGTATACATTAGATATTGAAACACATATATATGTCATATATACACAAATATAATACATAGATATTTGATTGTGTGTATATGTATGTATATTTGTGTATGTATGTTTGTATATGTATATACCATCAGCAATGAAAGGAAATATTTAAAACACAAGTTATTAATAGATCTGAGAGTGACACAAATGTCTCAAATGATGTATTGGTAAATCATAGCTGTATCAGGCAGTGCTGGGTTGTATCTACTCTTGCAGGGGCTGTCTGAGTGCTCCAGGGATGAAAAGTGAATCCAAGGACTGGCTGCGTAAAAATAGTACATTCACTTAGCAATAAAGTAGCTTGTAAAATGTGCTGTTCTGGTTTTGAAACATAGCAGCTCAAGCAAATGGCTCATCAAAAGGCTACCAGTGCCAGTGGGAGCTTTTTATTTCCCCTGGGCAAAGCAGTTCAAAATACAATCTCAACACAACCAGTTTTGATTAAGTAACCCTGTGTCCATCTATTTTTGAAAAGAAAGTCTGTGTCAAGTGTTGACTACTGTTGCTCTTCATACAAGTGAGATTTTGTTTAATTGCACTTTTCTATTGTGGGCAGCAGTTGGGCCACTGTAGTGAGTGTAGGCAAGTTCAGATTAGAAGAGAGGTTTCTGAAAATTACTTCTGGTGTAATGCATTTGAGCCTGTCACTTATGCTACAAATGGTAGTGGTGTACTTGAAGCTCCCGAGCCTGGACTCATGGAAATCTCATGTTCATTAAAGAAAAAAAGGTGAAATTTATAGTTTTTCCGGTTGTAGAGAAAGAAGTATTCACAATGTGCTGTAACTTTTAGGGAAATGGCATGACCTGTACCAGGGGCATTTTGCCCTCTGGCAGCAGAGCCAAGCTGAGCCGGCAGAGCCCCAGCTGCGAAAGCGGCTGGAGACCCTGGCTAGAAAATGTGGGTCCTACTGTTCCCGACTGAGCAACCTCCATAAATGAAATGTAACACTTTGGCGGTGGTTCTGGCTTGACATTTATTTTTCTGAAAGTCTGGCCAGGGTGCCTACGCCAATGCAGGAGTGCTCGTTGTTTGCACAGACTTACCCTGCTGATGACAGCTTAATAAGCTTCTTTATTTTGTGTTTTTATTCAGTAAGCATGTTGGCTTTTGTGTAGAGGATGACCTCTGCTTTTGCCCTCCCCTGCTACCCCAGCTGCTCTGAAAGGGGCACCTCTGTCCCCATAATTTGTAGTAAAAGGGAATTGTAAAGGGAAGTGAACTGACCGGCTGTAGGGACATAGGCTCCTACAATGCAATACAGCTTTCACAGGGGCTTGACCCTGTGTGCCCAGTGTGCCTAAAAACTCTTAAGGAGTCAGTGGGAGTTTTGGGTGCGGAGAAACTAATGCAGGACTGAGCCTTTGCGACTGAGAAAATCCAAATGGTGAAGGAATAATTCAGTGAATGGGGCTACTTGAAATGAATTACGGCACATGATGTGAGAACTGGTCAACATTTCATATCTGGCATACGTTTTTCTAAACAGACAGAAAGGCGTCCCAGTATCGTGACTGTTTGCTATTAGATTCTACACAAAAATATATTGGGATGGCATTTAAATGCAGTGACTCGAGATAGCTAAAAGATGTGGGATTGTATTTCTTTTCATTCATTTAATTGGAACCATGCTGAAAAAGCGTATGAAAACCATCACTCTTGAATATGTCTGAAGTGTAGCTTTGTGATGCTGAGAATGATGTCCAACCTAATAGAATTTCAGATAGAGAAGATATTTTGGCTCATCTTTTGCTTCCAGCTATATTCAGTTTCCCCGTGTGGTTATTTTTCTTGTTATTTTATGCACCAGCTATCTGTTCCTTACTTCACTGTCTGGGAATACAAACCATTCTGTCTCATTTCTGACCTTAAAAAGGATTGGACAAAACAAAAAGGAAGCTAAAAAAAAGTGTTTTGGGTAGTACCTCTGTACTTGTTTCTGGTGTTGTGTAAGTCATCTTCTTAAAGGAAAGGCCTATCTATTGCTGTCTGGGAATACTTTGCATCTATATATATTGTGTACTTGGTAACATCTGTATGCCGAGTGGTTGTTCGTCAGGAGGGGATGAATGTAACCATTTTAGATGTTTAACTGGCTGTTCGGACTTGGCCGGTTTGTAATCATGGTAATTGCACATACAAATATGGCCACGTAATTGCATGTGCATTTTAGCATTTAGTTTCAGGAGTTCATTTAGAAAGATATAAATGCATCCCAATAAATCCTTTATATCTCAGACTTCTGTGCTTTTATAAGTCTATATAATTATGTAATAACACTGCATCTGGAGAGGTTTCACTTAAGTAAAAGCAATAAAGAGCTCAGGTTAGATTATATATTTTTTGAGTTAGACCTATACTAACTTGCTCAGCGCTGTTTTTCTGCTTGTAAGGCTGATTAAGTTCAGCAGTACTTGTGCAAAAAAATTTTCCTGAGAGAATAAAGAGCAATTTAATATGAAACCAAAAATGGATCAGGTCATTTAAGCTTCCATGATGACTGAAATGATTAAATGGGTCAGTGTAGTAAAATGCACACTGAATACTCAGATACTCGGTCAGTGAAGACTTTTCCCAAGGTACAAATTGGACACTAAAATGAAAGATTTACTTGCGTGGAATGTTTTAGGTCTCTGAGAGCAAACTTAAAACGTTATTATTACTATTGGCATTCATGGATTGAGATAAAATAGATGCAAATAGGTACTTGTGTGTTAATATGCACATAAATAGACTAATTTCTCAATATTTTTTGTGTACAAACATATGTCTTATGTTTTTATAATAAAAAGGATGGTTAATTTTTGTTTGTCTTCTGTGTTTCCATTTTCTGAATTGTTTTCACAGATGTTGAGAATGTCTAATGAAGACTGACACCATTTTTGTATTCAGTGTTTCTTTGAACCAACAATTATTGGGATACTGTCATTTCCCAGTCTGGATTGCTTGCTAATTTCCCTTATGGCTTTTTTTCCCAACGGATTTTAAAGCTATTTCCCAATAGCTTTACTGTGCTAAAGACAAGAGGTGAACTCTCCAAATGATACAGAAACAGATGCTAGATTTTGACATTCAGAAGTGAGGGTTTTCAAACCTGCTGATATTCATCCTGCCTCCTTAGTCTGCCCACACACAAGAGAAATGTGAAATAGCTAGTAAGGACTGAAGAATCCAACTTGTCCCAGAGAAAATTATATATATTTTCATTTAATTTTATTTTTTTGTTAGCTTCTTAAAAAATTGTGCTTGTATGATCCTCTAAGATAGTTTGTAGCACGTGGAGATTTAACTCCTGTCATTAAGCTGCAGATGTGGTGTCACAGATGATAAGGAACAAGCCCAAGTCTTGTCTGAATGGCCCTAAATGAAGAAATTATTGCTGTTGATATCTTTGTCATGCTCGTGGCAGTAAAGACAAAGGTCTGTTTTTGTACTTCAAATGTTCATGTTGGCATCTATCACAAATTCTCTTTTTGGCATGTTTTAAAATAAAATCTTCTAGCTCCTTTTTTTTGTTTAGGTTAATGTCCATGTTTAAGCAGCTGTTTTGAAATACAGTGCCATTTTTACACCAAAAAGAAAAATTGTTTACTTCTTTTACATTTTTTGGCACCCTTTTTTCCTTTAAATGTAGACAGCTACAGTCAAAACTAGCAGCATGATTCATAACAAATCCCGTATTTGCTGACTTTAGCCTGGTCTTTGCTTTTCTGCCTGGGAAGGTCACAAGGCGTAAGAATGCGCTTGACACTGGAATCTGCTCACAGCGGCTGTGTGCAGCCTCAGCTCGCTCCCTCCGGCGAGGGCACTCACTAGTCCGGCTCTGCTCTCCTGATCATTTAGGGTTGGTCTCTGTTCTGGTCTGAATGAACCAGACTTCTGCAGGGTCATGTCTGAGTCCCCTCAGCACAGAGGAGCCCCCACACCCCGTTATCTTTCCTGAGGTTTTTAACAAAGAGGTTTGAAAAATCAAATTGCTCAAGGTAAGGCAGTAGAGGAATAGCAACAGGGCATTTTTTAATGCTGCATTTTCACACAGATCCTTTTACTGTGTTTTATTTGACTGGGGGCAGAGATTACATTTAATTTTATTTCATGTGCATGCTGTTCTGGCTGGAAAGTTGCGATCAGATCCTTATCAGGCTCATTTAACAGCATCTCTGTCAGGGCTTGGCAGGGAGTTCGTAAAAGCCTGTCCCTCAGCCCTGTCAGACATTGTCCCACTCCATATAAAGCAAGACATCTCTTCTTCACAGTCTTTAAATATTCTTCTTGTGCAATTATTTGTACAAGTGAAAATCATTCAAATATTCTTGGAAAGCAAATAAAATAAGAAGCTGGAGCATAGCTGAAATTGCCATTTAAATGCTTTTAAATTGCAGAAGCTACTGGCAGATAATAGAGTATTTGCCCTGCTTTAATGATACTGTACACAGAAGTCCATCAGGTATAGTGAGACGCAGTTTCTGGCTGGGAAAGGATAAGTTTTGGCATTTCTATTGTTTTTCATTGTGCTTTGTTGTTCAAATATACATTACCACTCAATGCACTAAGAGTAGTCCTTTGGGAAATGTCATTAAAAGCCATTTTATGATGTCTTTTAAGCATAAAATCAGTCTTACTTAGGTATCACATAGGCGAAACTAACTTTCCTCAGATAGATTTCTGCTTGTGCATTCATGGATATTTTAGATTATTGCTATTATATGTTTGTGGTGCATTGACCCTGTGTGGATGCAAGATGTCCACCAGTGTTGCTCTCTCATTCCTCTCCTCAGCTGAAGAGGGAACACAAAATACAAAGAAAGGCTCATGGGCTGAGATAAGGACAAGGAGAGATCACTCAGCAATTACCGTCATGGTCAAAACAGACTCAACTTGGGGAAAAATGAATTTAGTTTATCACCAATCAAATTGGAGCAGGATAATGAAAGAGAAAACCAAATCTTAAAAATACCTCCCTCCCCACTCCTCCCTTCTTCCTAGGCTCTGCTTCTCCTGATTACCGTACTTTCTTTCCTGAGCAGTGCAGAGGGATGGGGTAAAGGAATTGTGGTCAGTTCATCACACGTCGTTTCTGCAGCTCTTTCCTTCTCAGGGAGTGGACTCCTCACACTCTTCTGCTGCTCCAGTGTGTGATCCATCCCATGGGAGACAGTCTTCCATGAACTTCTCCAATGTTGAGTCCTTCCCATAGGTTACAATTCTTCATGCACTGCTCCAGCGTGGGCCCCCTGCAGGGTCACAGGTCCTGCCAGAAAACCTGCTCAAAGCCTTCCTTGGGAATCCACATGCTGAGGTACATTCCACTAATATTGCCTGGTTATGATTGTTTTCAGCTCTATGGCTATTGCTACCAAGATAGCAATGACATCCCAGACACACTGACGACCATCACTGAACTGGGCTCACCTTTAGAGATGATTCAGCTTTTACAGACTTCCTGGGAAGACAGATTTCGTGTGAGTAACAACTGTTTTATAAAGACTTGTAAGAGAGTGAGGAATACAAAATAATGTTATGAAGCAGGGGTTTTGCACTATTCAGTGCAATTCACATGTATTAAATGTTTATTTTGCATAAGATTACATCTTGGTTTAGAAACAGTATTTAGCACTCCCTTTCTGCAGTATTTAGGATCTTGTACTATTTTGTTGATGTTATCTAATTCTAGCCAGTTATATGGTTTTTACATGATATCTTCAAACATTTCTTCCTTGTTAAAGCTTGAGGCCCAGGCTTTTTGGCATTGAGCATTGTGCTCTGCAACTGGGTTTTAAACAATAGAAGGATGTTACATTTCTCTCCTGATCCTTATCACAGGTTTGTTTTATAATTGTTTTCTACTACTTCTTGCTCTGTTCACGTTTTACTGGAGGAAGAGTGAAATAAATGTACACAAATCTCAAACCCAGTTTGTCCACCACATTGGCAATTTACCAGCAGTATGAAGGTCACACTTAATTTGTCCAAAATGAAGCCAGACTGCAGCAATGCTTTGATCAAGACAGAGCTGTCTTGCTTGGTGTATATTGGGATGTGTTGTTGTCTGAAGGTAACTCCCTAGGATGTTGAAAAGCAGCAGCAGTCTTCATGGAAAACACTTTGGATTGCTTGTCTGCATCTGTTCCAGAAAATTAAAAGTGCGCCTGACTGATCTCAGAGTCAAAACAGCAAGGTGAAGCCCATGTCTGTGCTATTGAATTCTTGCAGTCCTGAAGGCTGCAAGCGGGATGCCTGTCAGAAGTGGTCCCTGGACTGTGCTGCCTTCTGGATCCTGTCTGGGGACAGTGTGGGAGAACAGCCTTGGTCCTGATCAGACCCGGACTAGAGATCATGCTAGCCAGTGTGTGTGTGGGATTATGCTTCTGTGCCCAGGAATGTTCCCTGGCAGAATTTGTTTTACTAATATAGCTGGAGCAAGCGTGTTACCTGTGTTAAGCTTCAGCTCTCTTTTCCTGAAAGAAGTGCGGTCTTGATAAGCAGTAGAGGTACTCATCAGAGCTCCCAAATACAGGACCACCTGCCTTTGTCTTGTCTCATCCAGAGAATGCAAATAGCAGACTGTGGCAGCAATTAGGTACAAAGTAAATGGCCAAGAGATACACTAGATTCTCATCTGGTCAACCAGGAGAAGGAGTATGGAGAAGTGTGAGGCAGTCCTAATGTCCCACAAGTGAAGGGTCTGTGAGGGATAGTTTCAGATGTGCTCAGCTTTCTTATCAAGGATGCGTTTAGGTGTTCCCCTGAGTGTACCATTTTTGCCCCAAGATTAAATTTGGATTTGACTACTTTAATGCACGTGCCCTTAGCATTGTGTTTTAACAGAAAACAAAGATTATGTATAAGCAGTAAAAAGCTTGCTAGACTGAATAAGATGTGTTATTAATTTAATATGTAAAACAAAAATTCTAGTATTTAACTGGGTTCATATTAATGCGACATTTGTGTTAATAGGTTACATAGTGGCCTCTAAAGGAGTGTGGCAATTGAAAACAGTACTCTGGTAAGGGGACCGGGTTCAATGTTCATCGAGTTCGCTGTCTAATAGCAGTTACTCAAGTTAGAAACCTTGAATTGAAAAGTGAAGCATCAGCGCAGAGCTCCCACCACAGCCTCAAAGTGGTGCATGAGCGTCCAACAAGGCAGATGGACATATGCACTGTATCCTGAGGCATGGTGAAGAGTTACAGAGGAGCTATGGAGCTCCTCTTTCTGGCTTCTCTCTCCCCTGGAAAAAGGCAAACATCAGAGGAACCAGTGGAAAAAAATTATAAAAGCAGTCCAAAGGCAGGATCAGTACAGAGGCAATACAGACACTGTCTGCAGCTGGGGCTCCAGGCTCGGGTGTGAGGGCGGTCCAGCCAAAATTTCCAGACCTGGAGTTTGTAAAAGAGCAGGATCAGACTGTGTGGTCAAAGCCTGTGTGTAATGTGTTATTAAAAGTTAGTGCTTTTATTTTTGTTAAAAGTGAGAATAGCAAAAATGAGCCCTGCTTCAAGAATAATGTGGGAAAGCACTGGTAAAGAAGCTTATTTTTGTTTCAAGTCTCTAAGGGTTTTACAATCAGCTATGTTAATCCTGTGAAAAATACCTTGGTTGCAACATTCAGTTTTGAGGAGAAGTTATAATGCTTATATTAAGTCATATATTTATGAACATATCTTCAGCTAAAGTGGTTTCGTTACATTCTTTCCACTGAGAAAATAATGCAAGGTACCTATGCTTTTGTGTTTCAGATATGTCTCAGCCTAGTTCGGCTTCTGCATTATTTGGCTCACTCTCCTCTCGGCTCTGTGACATTACTGGATTTTCGTCCTCGGCAGTTTGTGATCGTGGATGGGGAGCTGAAGGTGACAGATCTGGATGATGCCAGCATTGAGGAGAGCTCTTGCACCAGTAACAGTGACTGCTTCATGGAATTTCCTGCGCGAAACTTCACCCTGCCCTGTTCAGTTGAGGGACGGTGTCAGAGTATGAATGAAAAGAGGAATCTCTACAATGCCTACAGGTATGTGATTGGATTAGGTAATAGAGAATGAAGAGTGAGCCTAAAGCTCCAGCATCCTTCATAGTTAGTCAGATCAATGAGCACATACTGTCTCAGAGCCAACACCCAAGAGTAAGTGAAGCTGTGAGTAATTGTTTCATTTGTGAAAACATGTAGCATTTATAACTTTTGAAAAGTTTTGCATACTCTGAGTGTGATTCACCACTCAGTGGATTTCAGCCAACACAGAATTAGACTGAATTCTTCACAAAAGTAGGGATTTTCATAGGAGTGAAGCCGAACCACTTGTGGAGCTAAGGACCCACAAGCTCTGTGGTGAGAAATTCGAGCAGCTCTTTTTTGGTGTGAGTTAAGAAGGGTCATCATGTTTTCCACCACCAGCTGAGCAAAAGGCTGGCTTCAGAGGCAGAATTAGAACTCCTTTCACATCCTGCACACTGTCTCAGTGCTCCTTGACTTGATGGAGCCTACCATGGTAGGGTGATAACAGCCCTGGTGCAGCCATGAGGCTGGTGAAACCACTCTCAGCTGCTGACAAGCTGGGGTGTAAGCCCAAACCTTTTAAAACAAGGGCTAGTCTTTTCATCCTCCCCTCCCAGCCCCTGATCTCTGTGGGCAGTAGCTGAGGGACTCGCTCCCAGTGTTGCACTCACAATGGGGGCCACATAGGTGATGAATCATGCTGGACCAGTTGGCCATGCTGAAGAAAGTGTTCGGCTGGTGCATCCCTCTTTGAAATTTGACTTTAAAGGTGCCTCTGAATTGACAACTGAGTCCTTCTGGGAGTGGCTTTGTGTTTGTGGTCTTGGCTCTCCCCCATTGGCCATCACTTCCCTTGGAGGGCTGTGTGGGATGCTGAGGGAGCTGTGTCACTGCATTCCAGGGACCCAGTAGTGGATGATAAGTGCTACGCTCCTCCTGCTGCTCTGTCTGAGGGGCGCTGCTGGGGCAGGCAGCCACCTTGTCTGATCCACATAGCAGGATGGAGATCTCAGAACAGAGCCATAATCGTGTGCTCATTTCTTAGACTTCCCTTTCAAATATCATGCCATTCACTGCCTGCCAGACCACAGTGAGGAGAGGCTGCTCCAAAGAGAGCCTTCTGCTTTGGTCCCAGGGCGCTTACCAGCATGTGTGTTGCATTAGCTGACCACACTGAAATGGGCTGCCCCACATGACAGCCATCTGCAGTTGTGCAGCACAGTATTTAGTGTGTCCTGCAAAATTTTCCATTTCCATTTGCTTGGCTTAAAGATGTTGCTTAGCTTGCTAGCTTTTGGTTAAGACTTTTCCTGGTCTGGGTAAGAAACCTTTAGTAGGCAGCCGTCCATTTTGGTCGAAAGTGGGGATATGTCTGTGGTGTGGTGGGCTTGTGGCAGGTTGCTGGTCATGCTGAAGGAAGTGGTCTTTTTCTATTAGAGGTTTTAGTAATGCCTTTGAACCACTCACCATGCATTACACACACAGTGCCCCAGTGTTTTCAGCCCCTGTTTTAGCTTAATTTAATAGAGACAGTGGGGTTTTGTTGAACAGTGGATTCATGTTATAGTAGGCTGTGACCACCCATGGTAGGGCATTAGGACAAACCCTGTGCACCTGTCTCACTTCATCAGGGATAGGCAACTAAATTTCTTATTTTCATGGATGCACTTTTTTACTCTGGGCTTAGAGGTTGCCCACAATTACAGGTTTCTGGTGCTGTTAGGTAGAAGTAGCATTATGTCAAACAATGCATAAACCCCTTGTAATTTTAAAACATAGCATGCCCTAGCCTTGAAAGCATACTTAGTCTATCTAGCTGGTTTCTTTATGAGGTAAATAATTAAAGGAGAGAAAATATTTGGGAAAAACCTCTACTATGCAAGAACTGGCCCATCATGACTTTCAGATGGTTACCTCCTGTCACTAATGTGTCTCTATGGCTTTTCCTTCAAATGTTTGGGGGAACAGTTTCCAAAGCACTGGATGGTTTTGAAAGTAAACATAATCAATATTTTGAACTATTAACCAATGGCTGAGAGGAATTCTCCATCACTGACAATTCTTAAATTAAGATCAGATACTTCTCAGAAAGAAACAATTTGTAGGAACAAATGTAAAAGGATCTGACAGTCTGTGTTATGCAGATCACAAGGGATGCCACTGGCCCTGGAATTGATCAATAACAAATGTTTCTGCAATTAAGTTGTGTAGATGCCAGTGTCTATACATGTCAGAATTTCACATGTGGGTGTTTGCATTAGAACAACTCATATATTTCTGTAGCCGTGGAAAAACAATAACCTCCATAACTTGCTTCCTGCCAACATTTAGCAAAGTAAATGACAGCTACTGAATTTCTGCAAAGAACTACTCCCAATCAGTCGGACTCTTGCTTTAAGGATAATCTCAAAGCAAAAACAGTAAAGTAAAATTTACCAGACAAATTATTCATCACAAATGTGCTGCTCTTCAGATTTCTGTATGTATTTGTATTGACTGTTTCAATCTCACTGTTAAGAAAACCTACAAGGGGATGATCCCAGCTGGGAAAATCATAAATGCTATTTTTGTAAGGGATAAAAAAGGGATTTACAATCTCAAGGAAATATTCACTGTGTAATTAGAATGTCAGCTCAGTAATACCTGCATCTATGATCAATTTTTGGTATCAGTAACTTAATTTTTTAATTTATGCCAACATATGGCGTCTGCTGGTCTTCCTTCTGAATATGAGTCCCTGGGGGTTTCCAGGGACATTTTGACAATGTGGTCTCTGTATATGAAAAAGCATTTGCTTTGCAAGTTAGATGTGAAGCAGGGAAATTTCCCAGTTGTGTTGCTGTTCTTTTCTTTAGCTAATATTTATGTCCAATAGTTCTGTTTATATTGTCGATCATGAACTGTCCATCTCCATCTTAGGTTTCTTTGGCACTGAGTTTGTTGCAATAGGTAGGAATATTGCAGAGTAAAAGAACTTTAAAGGAAGAATATGCAAATTAAATGTACTTCGAGTGATGGTAAAGGCATATTGTTTTTTCTTTCGTAATTAAAAATACTAAAGTGGAGTTGTGGAGTCTCCTCTGGAGATATTCAAAAGCCTTCTGGACACAGTCCTAAGTAATGTGCCCTAGGGGCCCCACTTGATCAGGGAGGCTAGACTAGCTGACCTCCAGTGGTGCTTTCCAGCCTTACCCATTCTGTGATTCTATGTGTGTGATTCTGTGATTATGCATCTATCAATAAATGCATCTCAAATATAGATAAATGATGAGAATAGAGAGGACATCTGTATTCCAATGGTGTTAAAACAATAGAAGAAGCCTTTCTCCTGGCAATTAGTTTTGAAGTCTAATAAAACTGTATAGAAGAAAAGTAATTTATTTGAAATGAACAGAAATTTGATTTATGCACTTTCATGGTCTGAAAAAAACCAAACCCAAGACTTCTGGGGTTGATGGCATCCTTTTAGTTTGTTAAAGTACAGACAACTTTGCAAATACTCACAATCCATGGGGCTTCACAGCAAATTGCTGTATTAATGGAACATTTACATGTAGGTACAAGGCAGCCTTGTGTATAACAGCATAGTCTAGGTATGCCAGACAGCTGTGTGAATAGTCTCAGCTATGTATTTATTTGACTATAGAATATGATTATATTTCCTGAATAAGTCAGTGGCATAAAAGCAACAGGAATTTTATTCCTCATGATGTTCATGAGTTACCAGACTTTTTTAAGTTCTTTAAAAAGAAAATTTCAATATGGGTTACTTTTCTATTGCAGGTTTTTTTTTACCTATCTTCTTCCACACAGTGCTCCATCCTCACTGAGACCATTACTGGATAAGATAGTCAATGCAACAGGTAATCACAATAAACATGGTAATGCCAAGTACTTCCTTTTTTAGCATGACTTTCATGTTTGAGATGGGGAGGGTGCTGCATTTATGCTCACTGCAATAGAACCAGATTGTTTTTCTATCCATGATAAAAATGCTCCTGTACAGAGAAAGCAAGAATGGCCCATAGACCAGAGAAATCCCATTCTGAGATCCAGGCTTCACAGTGGTATTTACTTCCTCCTGACACCTCAGCACTGGGGTGTACTGCATCAGAATGCAATTCCTTGTGGAATCTGGGAAAACTTCTGTCCCTGAAAAGGGAAATTTTAATGATAAAACCCAAGATACTTCCTTATTGCCAATGATACTAGTGGTGGTTTATACTTCAGAAGCCAGAGGTAAATGACATAGATCTTTACTGATTACTAAGGTAGTGCCTTTGAGACAAGAATAGTTGCATGAGCCTGTAAATCTGATTTGAGGGTTTTTCAGTGCATTGTTCCATGGTGCATCCAAGGACGAAATCAATGATCCTGAGCTGTATCTAAGTAACAAGCAAAGCTTTGGAGTTCCCTATACTGGCTGAAGTTCATGCCTTGTGGGGAGCTCACCTCAGTGTTTTCTACTCACAGGCCTGGGGTCCCAGCTGGAAGAGCCAGCCTCTGACATGCCTGTGTCATGTCAGGTGTGAAACCTGATTTGTAGTAACTCATGGATTTCATGTCCACATCACAACACTGACATGGAGCAGAGCACTACAGGGCTCTGATGCTTAGGGCTTTATTCAACGGCAACCTCATTTTGTTCTATGCAGGATACCCCTCATCTAACTCATTCTATTTCTATATTTCTGAAGGAGAACTTCACTGGGGAATAGATGAGACAGCTGCTCAGCTGGAGAGAGTTTTGAATCTGTATAAGAGTGGGGAGTACCTACAGAACACAACCCGGATGCCAAAAACTGGTAAAGTGGTCTTTCTTGAAACTTAAAATCCAAGACTTTGTCTTTGTTTTGAGATTTGAAAGGACAAATGTGCAGAAGATGGGGCTCACTGGTCCTTGAAATCAAGCATGTGATTTTATATGCTTTTTGCTTCTTGGGAGCTTTCTCAAACCCTTCTGACTAAATGATGTAGCTGGACATCCATAGGTGTGAGCAGGCTGTAATGGGAACAAGGAAATCCAAAGGGAGCATTGCTCTCCATGACAGATTTATGGAAAATGTGTTTCATCATATCCACACACTGCTTTTGGGAGTATCAGAGCCTGTCTAAACATATACTGTGGAGAATCTAGTCAAGATGCCATAACCCTCCATGGATTTCCTGGCTCTTAAAGGAATTTCTTGTAACATAAGCACTTGTAGATTGGAAGAATAAAATTTTTACTTCCTTTGCAAGAGAAAAATAGTGTGTCCGTCAGCTTCTGCTAGCAATAGAATAAAAAAGGGGAAAAAAATAGGACAGGATGGCAACAAAGTTGCATAATAGTATCTTTTTCATAAAATCTTTGCATTCTATTCAAGCTGAGATAGGAAGTGATGCATATTCTTCCTAAAAGGATGGCTGTGGAAGTGAACACATGAAAAAAATTATGTACGCTGGAAATGACTGTTAAGTCCAACAATTGTAAAAGCTGTTTTGCAAATTATTTTTGTGTACGTACAATGTACATGTCAAACTGTCAACATGATTGACTACAAGTTGATAGGAAAATTATGGCTTTGCTTCAAAAGCTCAGTAAAGAGGGAAAGATGGGTTCTAAATGAAGATGAATGTTGGCACAAGGGGTTTGAAAAGTTCAGTGAAGCATTTACTCAGTGAAAGAGACATGGAAGCCAAATTCATTCTGGTCATAGCACTGTTAACCTCAAAGGACCATGATATCAGGGATGAATTTGACCCACTTATCAGAATAATTCAATATTTATTTTGTTGTAAAATTGGCAGGAAAATTGTTGCAGGTGTTCATTTAACTTTCTAATTTTCAGCTTTTCATCACAATCTGTGCTGAGTGATGCCTGTCAACACAGCAAAATTATTTTCAGCAGTACAATCAATAGTACAAACACGTCCTTTGTTGAAGAAGTGCCAGGAGGGCTGAAGTTGTTCTGTAGTGCTGGTTGATTCCAGATCTAACTCGTATCAGGACAAGATGAAGTTTTGAATTTTAGAGGTCTGTCATGTTAATAAAGAATCTCAAGGAGAAAAACTCTGGACAGCTGTAGTAAATGTAACAGTGCAGGTTTCTATTGATACCGAGCAGGGCTCCCTGTATATTTGGCTACTGTAATAATTATACATTTTTGTGTTAGTTTATATCTGTAGAGTCCTGGATAATATAACACAGAATCTGCTACCCGTGGTCATGGTTAGTAATGCCCTGCTCTGCAAGGAGCCCTTTTTATTTGTGGGACACTCCTCATAGACTTAGGCACTCTACAATGTGACCAAAGATGTTGAAAATCTGTAGATGCTTTGTGTGACATATTTGGCTAATCTGCATTTAATACCTTGAGTGTAATACTGAATTCCTTGATGGAAACATGTTCTCAACCAATGGTAAGCCTGAGGAATTGGGTATCCTACTCGAAATTACACTTAAAAGAGATGTGTTCTCAGCTGCCACGTGTTTAAGATGTGCAGGCCTGTTTCTTGTTTGTTCTAAGGCTGGTTTAACCAAACAGAAAAGGTGTTGTAATTTCTTTCTATTTTAAGGCTCCCTTTGCTTGCCAGAAAAGTATGGAGCAGTCATATCATGAGGGTTAAAATATACCTACATACTCATTTATATCATTTTTATCCCAAACATATTCTTTCTTCAACTGATATTTGACTGGAATTAATTTTTAATATTCTCAATCTAGAGATTATTGAATAGGAAATTATTAATTAGAAATTTTCCAGAGGTAATAGAATGAGAAGTTCTCCCATGGTACAGTGAAATTGTAGGAGAGTGTGATAGGTGTATAAATCTTGGGGAGTAGTAAAGGGATAGACAGGAGTGAAAGGGAACAACTGTGACACTTTCCCAAGCTGTCAGCTGAGGTCCTGCTCTGGCCCTATTTGGGCAAAAAAGGTATTTTTAAGATTGCAGGATCTTATAAAATGTTTTCTGTATTGCTCTGCAACATAGTGAAAGTTCAAGGAGAGCGTGTTTCAACCCATTGCTAAGTTAAGATAAAACTAGAGATGATCGTTTGGTTCTCAGGCCAGATCAGAGTTAATCAGCTTTGCATTCATATGCCAGTCTGCCAAAATCAGGGAGGCACAAGTTTGAATCAGTTTTGCTCCAGATGAGGGAAATCTCACAAGGTAACTTGCTGCCAGGATTTTGGCTCTCACAAAGAGTGAAAATGACAAGAATTGCTAGTCTCCTGGCATAAAGGTTTGTGACACAATAAGGCCTTTCTGGTGTACTATCTATTTTGGAATCCTAAAAACAGAACTGGAGGAGAATTCAGATCCAAGAAATGCAAGGTTTTGGTTTGTTTCTGAAAAGAAACTCTACAGAAGGTTCAGGTAATGGTACTTTAGAATTTGTCTTAGGTCTAAGTGCTTGGAATTATGTATTGTCTTGGACAAAGCATTGTAAATTCGCACTAGGAAAGAGGAGATCATGATCTTGGGCAAGGGATCTAAGGCTGTAACTGAAACGTAAACGTTGAGGAAACTGTGTGTTATCTATCTGAACGTAGATTTTTGAAAGGAAGACCTCCTCCTGTGAGCACCACAAAGTGAGAAAGGTGATATTGATAAGCTGTAGGGAAGTGACACAAGAAAGTTCTTGTCAGCCCTAGTGTTCCCGTAAATAAAGTTTAACAAGATGACATAGTCATATTACGGAAGGTCTTGGATATTAAGCTTTCACTGCACTTCAGTTGTAAAGATTTTATAGTGCCGTAAATTATATTATGCTCTGGACTTTGGTTTAGTGTCTTAGAGTGGAGGCGTGGGAGACATTTGATAGCTATGTATGTGTTCTGTATCATAAATCACACTACTGTTAATGTTGATATAGGAACATTGCAGTGTTTAAAACAACACCATGAACAAATACTTTTATATTCCATTGACAGTTGGCCTCTCTTGCTGGAATCCAGAAGAATGTGAATTAAAACAGGAACCATGTATTTCTTCTGGCATGTGTTATCTAAAAATGATTAAATCATTCCATTAATTATTGAGATTAAGAAGGCTATAAAAAAACCTACTGATGTTCATCAGTAAAGTCATGCCCCAGTATCAACATTTTTATTACTTCAGTCAAGTGACTGTGATTTGTACCAACTGAGGGTCTGGCCCTTGAGCTAAGCCCCAGCCCTTCAGTTAACTAAGAATTTACTCAGAAATGCATGAAATCAGCTAACACTAGTAAATCGGATAGCTTTGTTATTCATTAAAGCTAATAGATGACCCATTATTAGGTCTGGGGGCGTACAAGCCCACAGAAAGGCGTAATTAGCTGCTGTTGTTAGCTGAATGTACATACTCAAAGCTGAAAAAGCTGGAAGGCTGGACATAAAGCAAAGACACTGTGTTTTCCTTTGTCTCAAAATAATTTGGCAGGATTATGCTGTATGTAAATATTTACAGTACAACAGTGTTTTGAAAAAAATATTCTGCAGGGTCACTATAGCAACCTGCTTAGGAAATTGTAAATCCACCCAAGAATTATTGAAATCTGTGAGGGTGGGGGGGAATGGTTGGGGGTAGTGTGGTGGTTTGTGTGTTTGTGCACTTCACTGTGAGAGAGAGAAATTTTGCAAGGCTCCTGGAGTATTGTTGGAGGCAGTTTGTATATCCTATGGCAGGCTGCAATGTGAAGGCTAAAAGTATGGTGCTGATGGTGCTTGAAGGGTCACTTGGGAGCTTACTGCAGCCAGTAGTCTTTGCAGCCCAGATTCCTGCTTTATCTGGCACTTGAGACTTTGGTGTTCCTTTCCCAGAGACCTCAAAGCTGAAGGGGAAAGGTACAATGGGCTTGCATGCACAGGCAGAAAGTCTCCCTCTACACCCTGCATTGCACCCTGCCTTGCACCCTGCCTTCTCTCAGGAGCTGGGCAATCCCAGCACACAGGGGAATACAGAAGCAGGTTCCTTGGCACCCATATGGCACTGGCAGTACAGTGGGCCTGTGTTGCTCACTTATATCTCCACCATTGTGGAGATCATGTGGCCTGTTCACTGAGCAACGTGTTCTGCTGTTGCTAAACTTCTCCATATCCAACTTGGCAGTGTACAGCAGAATGCATTCTGCTGAGGTCCTCAGTTCTTTTCCAGAACACTAAAGGTCGACTGTCTTTTATAAATCCTGTTGGCATCTGTTTTTGAGCTTAAATATCGTGCACACATGGCCCTAGACAACTTGCAGCTCATCTATTAACAGTATCGTTGTTTTTATGACCAAAATGCAGCGTATAAGGACCATTTTGGGCTACCTGCCTTCAGTAAATCAGTGTGTGCTACAGAGGTGGCTGTGGGTACAGAGCAGCTCCACAGCCCGGTGAGGAGCCCTGGGATGTGGGGCATGAGACAGGAAAAGTGCTCCAGCTGTGTCACGTTAACAGGAATAAAATACGAGGGAACATGTCGTTCTTCTCCTTATTTATTTGTGTTTCGGTGACAGCCTGCATACCGATTTAAATATGGCTCTACTGTAAGCACAATAGAAATGCATAAAAAGGGACAAGCCTCACTTCGCTTCCAGCCTGTATGCGGGAGGCAGCCAAGGGACGGAAACACTCACCAAAGAAACAGGGCTATCTCCTGGTCTGACAGAAAACCCATGCCCTGGCTGGCCAGCCTGTCTTTCCAAACAGTTGGGATGCGTCAGAAATGATTGAAAGCAGAGATACATGGGATACGCCTACCATCTCATTTTCTCAGACATACCAAAAAATAGCTTTCCATAACAAACTGTGCACAGGGCTTTGCACAGCTTGTTTTCAGAAGCATGTTTTAAAGTGAGGCGATGAAACATGAAGAAAATTTCAGCATAAAATGAAGCATACTGAAAACACAAGTATATTATCGTCTGTTTATGATGTGATTCTGTTCTCCATAAGCTCCCTGGGAGTCGGAGGGGACTGTTTGTACAGCAAAACATTGCTCAGTACCACTTTTTGCTGATATTGGCAAGATCAGGCTCTTTCTGCTTATATGTAAGCAAAGCAATTAAAAGCAATTCCAGAGTCAACTGACAGTGTTCCTCTTGAGAGTGGAGCTAAAAAGGAGGGAGAAAAAGGAGCAACATGATTCTCTCTCTCAAAGATGAACATTGCTATGTCTGTATCATTGACCCATGCTGTATTGGCAGGTGATAACTAGAAAAGAAAACTGGGCAAATCTCCAACAAGTAGCTGTAGTTGGTAGTAAAAATGCAATCTGGCTGCTGTGGCTGAAATAAACGGTCATTAGGACTGATTAAAGTCAGATTTAGGGTGATTCAGACAGGCTAAAAGGGGGAAACCACAGGTGGTTTCACATAGTTTATTATATGCTTGTGGAGTTCTTTATATGATTCAGTCTACTACAGTGAAAATGAGTATGTTTATAGATTGTAGTTGGCTTTGAAACAATGCAGGTAATTTTTCATGGAAAAACATTTAGAATAAGAATTTAAAGCATTGGCTTTCTTTTACAGCCGTTGCACTGGTCAGTGATGCTGCAAATTGCTTTTAAAGATGCCTTTCTTACTTGTCACAAGAAGTCAGTGAGCTTGCTTTGAGTATCACTGTGGACATCATGGGGGCTCGCTGGCATGCTAAGAAATTTCTAAGATTTTGGCCTCAAGAGTGTTTTGATTGATCAGAACAAACTTTTAGAAATATTTTAAAACTATTAAAAATATCACAAAGCAAAACTTTTGAGGATTGCCCAGATTCAGCATAGCAAGACATTTTGAAGTTTAAAAATGTTTACAGATTAGAAAAATGTTTTGCAGTAGGATTTATTTGTGTATTTGTGAGCTTCTGTATTAGCTCCCATATGTTAATCTGGAGTGAATCTTTTGTAAGAGACATCAAGCTTACTGCATTGCTTTTGTTTGCTTCATTCCTCACAAAATTAGTAGATGGAGCAAAGAATTCTTTTTCTGTTATGATACGAGTAGAAACACCTTGCATTTCTCTGATCTGTTCCTCGCCATTACCTTGATAGACTTTATGTACTCTGTGTCAATCTATGTGTATGTATGCAAAAGTGTAAATTTATGGCTGCATTTATAGTATTAGGCAAGCATTTATTGGTTTTAAACACCATTAGTCTGGAAATCGACCAGAACTTTGACCTTTTTATGATGTGATTTACTGCCGTGAGCCTTCAGATTCCAAGGACTCCATTTAAGCAAGTTTCAGGTCTTGGCAGGGCAAAAACCTGAGTTGGAGCTGTCTTTAAACCATTGGAGTATTCCTTAATTGAGCAAGTAACTGCACTGTAGTGTCCAAGATAATAATTTAAAGGTGTAGGGGAAGCCCAGGTCTCCCGTGGGCTGGAGCTTAGCGTCATTGCCGAGGCACATCTCAAGCGAGGAGCATTCTTCAGGAGGCTCCTTCTAGTTCATCTGAGTGCATCTCTTCACAACTCATACAAATGTAAGACCTAAAGGTTCAGCTCCCTAAATTGTCACTGTACAGGCAAGAGATTTCAGGGGTTCACTGTGTAAATGGGCAAGGCAGCTACCTTGCTGTGCTTGAGACAGAGTGAGTTTTGAAGGGAAATGCAGTTTTTGCAGACCAGCCCTTGGTTGGTGTTGCAATGAATTTCTGGTCAGTTAAGGGGAGATCCCGTGTTGTCTTTTCAGGGCAATGGGAGCATGAACCAGGGTGCACAGCCATCACATGTCCCTCTCTCTGCTCCTTGTGGCTACTGTTCTATTGGGATGCTCCCGGCACTCTCAGGCAGCCATCCCTGCTGTCTGCCATGGAAGTGGGGAGAGAGGCTGCCTTCCTGCCTTTCCCCTTCACTGCATCCTGCTCCCCTCCATGCAGGCAGCATAGGCAGGAGGCTCAGATCCCCAGACTGCAGGCATTCAGTGGCCCATGCCACTTTGAGGGCCTGCCAGAGGCTGCCTTGGTGCAGCCTGTATGACTGTGTGCTTTCGCTTAGACTCCAGTGGCTGAATTTTCACCTGTCTGGTGCTTGATCTCACAGCCAAAGGAAAATGCTCTTTGCATGTGGGTCGTGCTGCAGTTTACCTGTTATGCTACCCTGTTCCCATGAGTTTTTGGAGATGGTTGTGGCTTTCCCTTGTGTAGGAACTGGCAGGGAGCAGCAAGGAGAGTAGGGACAGCCACAGGACTCTGCTGCATGGTGAGACCACCCTCAGTACTGGAACGGCTGTTTCTATCCTCTCTTGCACCCCCAAACCAGGGCCTTGCCATCGCTGTTGTGGTTATTGCTGGCCCACCTCTGTTGATTACTCTGTTGATTAATGTATCCAGGCTGCCCAAAGGATTTACAAGCCTGCTCACCTTGAAAAAGTCAATGGAAATGGAGAACTTTATCTCCTACCTCTGAGAGAGCCTCAGGTCATGTAAATTATTGCTGCTCTTTTGAAGTCTATTTGCATCAGCCAAGAGCCTAACCCTTGACAGCTGTATCAGGAGCAGTGGTGAGAAGAAAGAAAGTGCTGTAGGTGTATTAAGAAGCATATTTGTGCTCAGAAGAGTTTAACATTGACTAATAATTCAAAACTAGGATCTTCCAGATGGGCTTCTTCCTTGCATGGAGAAAAACACATTATATGACATGAGACTGCTCTGCTTAGTGACATGGTGGCATGCTGAGGGATGCTGCACCTCCTTCCCCTTCCCAGAGCAGAGCCCATCAGACTCAGGAAATACTGTCGGGAAGGGCTGGGCACACTCCCTGGTGATGCTGAGAATCAGGCAGATGCTTCATCTTCTGCTGCCACAGCAAGGACCATCCTTCTGTGAATGTCCTCAGTGGCATGGGGCTTGGTGCAGTGCAACGTTAGGTGACGCTTCTGTTGTGTGCAAAGAGGAGTTGTGAATAATCACATTCTATATCTATAATAGTCAAGATGGCATGAATGCTAATACAAATGGTTACATATGGTGCTAACTACAGTGAATTGATTTTTTTTGCTTTTAATTTGTGCACATCATTTTACTGACCTTGACTGTGAGGTACAAATCAATACTCAGCAGTTGCCATATGGAGATAAGAGAATATTATTCTATTACATTCAATTGTTGTTACACTACAGTTCATACAGAAATTGGGAAAAAAAGGGACTTCATCCATCCAGTCTGTAGCAGTTTGATTTATGCTCTGATTTTTCTTTAGAAGAAATGCATATATATTTTTGATGAAGGAATGACCATTTGTAATGTGGAACTACATTTTGATTTTTTTTTTGCTTCTTGCTCATGAATCTGCATATTGTGAATTAAGAAAATTTTTTTGCTTTTGATTTAACTGTGACATGATCAGCTCCTATTTTGCTTCTTCTTTAGGAATGTTTCTTACAATACTTTTAATGAGCCAAGGCTTAAAATAGAATGCATTTACTACATTAGTTTCCCACTGTTCAGCCTGTGTGGTGTGAATGAGCACTTGTGGATGTGTACTTGTTTTCCCAGTTGCAATACTGACAGTTTAGAGTAGTAGGCACACTCACTTTTGACTTGGTGGTGTTTGTACAATGTGCTGCATGAAATATTAGCAGGCTGAATCAGCAAAGCCAGGCAGAAAATGCCTGAACCAAAGAACTTAAGAATAGGCTGTGAGTCAGGGTAGGCGGCTCTGGTTCCCTTAATGGATAAAATTAGAAGAAATAAAAGTATTTAGTTTTTTTAATAGGACATGGAGGGGAGAGACAGGAGAGAACCATTAGTTTGTGCATCTGGATGCTAAATAGAAATGTTTATAAATGATCAGTTGAGTTTGCTGATGCATTCATTAGAGAAACCCCCGTCAGTGGCTGGGAAAGTGAGAGGAGCTGTGAACAGAGAACAAGAGGCAGCTCATAAAGGCAAGTGAGACTGAACGGCAGCCAAGGGAGAGGAGCAGTCGGCGGGGCAGCGTGGAGGCGCTGGGCAAGGACCACGCTGACATGCTCTTGCTATTCCCCCCCCCCGCCCTTCTCTTCAGAGGCCCATCAAGCGACTCCTCTTTTGTCCTAATCTGAGGAAGCAAAAAAAGTTTGCTTAATTAAAAGCCTGTCTTTTCTTCCTTCTCTAAAGGAGCTGGGGAAAAATAGCATGCTCTTCTGAGGGAGAGGGAGGGCTGGGAACGCCTGGTCAGGTCTCACCCCGACAATCCCGCTCACTGTTGAGAAGTAGGACAGTGAGTCAGTTCATTCAAGTGGATGCTGTTTATTCAATGGGACATTCTTCCTGTAAAACTCTAATAAAACCAAAGCCTCGCCTACGCTGTAGGGAAAGGGAAAGGGTTTTGTGCACAGACTGTTTATTTACAGATGCTTTCTGGAGAAAAGGTGAGAAGAAGAAAGAAGGAAAGGAAAAGGAAAGTAAGGTGCAGAGCTATAAACATGTTTGGTAGTAAACCAGGGCAGTTACAGTGTAATCCGTCAACTTTTCCATCATATATCTTGCTCCTAAGCTGTTATAGTAAACCTTGTCTGTTAAAAACAAGCATTTTACTGGAGATAAAGCAAAACTATTGCTTTGCTCTGGTTATTTGCAGAGTACAGACGGGTGCCTGAAGCTTTCATTCCTGATGAAAACTACAGATGCTGGCCATCTTACCATCATAAGGGCTGCCTCCTCTCCGTGTTTGACGTCAATGAAGCCATTGAGATCTGTGACAGCTACTCCCAGTGCAAAGCTTTTGTCCTAACTAACCAGACAACTTGGACAGGTAAGTCATGAATGCCACGGAGCAGAAAGCAGCAACTGAGTCACCTATTTTAGTTGCTTTAAATGTTTTAATGCAGTTTGGAGAGTGTGTTGTGCTCTAATGTGGGAGCCACAAGCAGCATCTAAAGGTAAGGTAGTTTCTGGAGCTTTAGCTGAGTCATTTCAATTTTTGTGAGGTCTCTTGTTGCCAGCTGTCAGGGGAGCAGAAGCCTACAGACAGGCTCACAGGAGCTGGCACTACAGAGCTACAGCATGAGGACCATAAGTTACCAAACCACAGGATCTGAAATTTCATTTTAAGACACAGCAGCAGAAACAAAACCTGTGGCCTGTTTCCAAGTTGAATGTGCAGGACATGGTCTTAACATACGGATTTAAAGAAATCTTTCCAATCCATATGGTTGTTGCAGTGTGACACAAAACCAAACAGGTTCTGTACACCTAGGTGGAATTTCCCAGCTGTGTCAGAGGTGCCCTGGCACTGGTAGGAACACTGTGCTTCTAGCAGTAGAGCTTTGGCTAAGGGACAGTGAGAAGGGAGGGTTTAAAACCAGGTAGAAGAGGAAATAGGAGTAGAGGTAGAAGTAGAAAAAGTAGAAGTAGGTGTGGAAGTAGAAGCTGAAATAGACCTTTCAGGGGAAAATCCCATTTGCTACCACAACTCATTTTCTTGTCTAACAGAACACACTTGTTGAAGAGAGAAATACATTTTCCAAAAGGTCTCTGGGCCTGGCAGTCCCAGTGTGGTTCCCCCAAAGGCAGACAGTCAGTGCTGATTGACATCAAGTGCAGAATTGGCCCTGGCTTGCTGCTTCTGCGCCAGACCTATGCCTATTTCAGCAGCTCCAGAGCAATCTGAGAAACAAAAATGTTACAAGTCTCTGCTAAAAATCTCTGGTAGCTGCAGCTGCAGAGTGACTGAGAGTTTCAAAGAGCTGAAAGGCACAGCCATCTCCCAACCCCACACCCCTTCCCTGTGTGCCCAGGAGAGCTGCACACCCCTGCAGCCAGGCCCAGCCAGCTCTGCTGGCAGCGTCCCCTGAGCACACTGCACCCCACAAGGGTAGACAAAAAAGACATATTTCTGTCTATGAGGTATAGAGGACCAAATCCATGCTCTTTCATTTTTCCCAAGATAAAACCCACACTGAAGTCGGCGAGGTTTTTTCCTGCAGTGGCTGGTTGTGGACATGAGACCTGTTGCCATCCTGCGACTGTGGTGTGTTGTCTCCCCAGACATATGGCTGTTCCCTGCCTGCGATGGTCATTTTCTGCTGGGGCTAGGTCAGCCCTTATGTTCCTGCCTTTGAGAGGAAGGGTGGCTCATTCTGGTCCCACCTTAGAAAAACTGTTTGAAGCCCTTGCTCTGCTGCAGACTTTAGTGTGGCAAGTTATTTAGGCTCAAGACTATGTGTCTGTACATCTATGATCACATGTCTTAACCTCAGAGTCGAGGTCTACCCTGTGTGCAGTTGGGTGCTCTAGTTGTGCTTGGTTGAGCAGCACAAACACATACCACTGCTGGGCTTATATCCAGGCCTAGCAGGTCCCTGGCTCTGAAAGCATCACAAGTGAGTAGAAACTTTGTACAGTTCATCCTTTTCAGAGTGTTTCAGGCAGTGTACTGCTATGTTTTTCGCTTTTTTTGTGCTTCTGAGACATATGAACAGAGACTTCCATGGAACCGAGAAAAAACTAATGTATATTAACCCTTCCTATGGCTAACCAGTGACTACTAGGTCATCATATCAGACTGTCTGTATTGAGGTTAATTAATATACTAAAAAAATAATTATTCTGGCACAGGGAAATTCATAGGAAGTTTAGAGAAGCTCCTGTCTCAGGTTACAATATTAAATGTAACTTGGTAGCAATATTTCTAGTCTTATTTATCATTCCCTTTGGTATATGGATCCTGACGCATGAGCACTTGAGTCCCTGAAACCTGCAGCTCAGAAGTTTGCTCAGTGATTGAGGCATCCCATTTGCCATGTGATACTTTTAAAGAAAATAGCATTATGGGAGCCTCTTAGAAAGGCAGGCAAGGAGTAAACAGCATTTGATTTTCTGAAGCTGCAAGAAAGGGAAGGCAGAGGTAGAACAGATGTGGAAAGCACCTCTGGTCTTTGCTGCAAGGAAAGGCAATGATGATGCAGGTCTGTGGGGCAGCAGGAGCTCACTGGGAGGCAGGGATGTGAAGAAGGTGCCAGGTCAGGAAGTGTGGGGAGATAGAAGAACAGTGCTATGGCTCACACAGATACAAAAATTCAGCTCCCACTGCCCTTCGGTGTATGTGTGGAAGTGCCTTACGCTACCCAAGCTGATATCACTTGTTGCTGCTTTTTGTGTGAGGAGTAGAAACCTTGTTCCAGGTTGTTTAAAGCCTAGAGCTACAAAGTAATCAGCAAGAGCTATTTCAAAGAAAGTCGTGTTGACTATACGTTGCACTGATCAGTTTTGTAAATATTCAAGTGTGCAAATATGATTCTGCTCCTGTACAATCAAATGAATGTCCATCATTTAAGCCCTGAACTCAAGCCTGTTTTTATTAGTAGGACAGTCTTCAAATACCTTTTTGAAGATCATGTGAGATTTTTATTAAAATGTTCAGACCTTTTCTTCATTTACTGTGTTAGCTGTGCGCAGCTGTATCTTGACCATAATTAGGTAAGAGTAAACATACTGAAAATGGGAAATTTGGTGTCATTTTAGACAAAAGCATTCTAGGTTTATACCAACTGAAAGTAAGAGAGAGTTCAGTCTCAAATTGCCTGAAGAGTGCATAGGTTGATATAGAATTCAAAATGTTAGTATTTTGATGTAGGCAACCTTTTCCTGACTTCTAAATATTTTCTCCTTTTCACCCCTTTCCTATTCAATGCAGGTCGGCAGCTTGTCTTCTTCAAGATGGCCTCAAATCATATTGTGCCTGATCCTGACAAGATAACATATGTGAAGGTGACAGACTGACTCCTAAAGTGGCTCAGTCTGACACTGACATGTGAGTGATAAGAGCTGTTTGTGTGTAAATATAGGCAGCTGTTAGGTAGAAGATGGCTGAGGCCGGAGAAATAATTGCACTATTACTCATTCTAATCTATAGAGTGCTAAAGGAAACTTTAAAGAAAAAACCTGCATGACCAGGATGAATGTGCAATAAAACATTTTGAAAATGTGATTTAAAAAAAAAAAAAAAGAGAGAAAAAGAAAAAGCAAAATACAAGATATGATACACTGTTAGAGTATAATTTTGGTTATAAACCACCTGGCAGCTCTGGCTTTTCTAACCAAGGTTACCATAACATTTCTGACCTGTACATGTGTGTACTGGGATGAAAGCTGATAATTTGTATGGGAAGTCTCTATCCGCCATGCTGATATTTATTTGGACACATACAGTCACAACAGAGTAACTGAAGCATATCAGTTTTTATGCTGGATAGCAAACCTTACTGAGGACAATCAGCATTTGTGTTAAACCTGTCGAATATGCAGTGCCGGTGTATTTGTCAAACGGAAGGAATTGGTTATGTTTAGATTTGCAAGACTGTAACTAATTTTCATTTTTGCTTCCAATGTTATCATAAAGTTTCATTTTTAATTTGAAAGAGCCATTTTGTAGATCTAGCAAATCACATAAGCATATGAATAGTCCCACTGAAAGGGTAGGGACTTACCAAAGTGCTTTGCTGGATAGGCCTAAGCATATGCTTACAATTAAGCCCATGCTTAAGACTTTTGTTGAATCAAGTTTGAATTGTTCAGGAAGCCACATCTTTGACAGACTGGCAAAGCAGTCCAGCTGGTGGAACAGTACTAACTTAATTACTATCTTGCAATTATTCGTACTTTTTATCATCATATCCTTGGTTTTCTAAGGCATCGCTTGCTAATTCTTAGAGTCAATGAAGTAAATGACCTTAATGATGTCAAATGAATGCTAGCCTTAATTCTATATAAAATGCGTCTTACAGGCCTGGTGTGTCTAGAGAATTTGCTTTCAGTGAAAGCAATAAAGTAAATGCTGAAGTGACCAATGTCATACTGTTTTGTAGTTTGTACAGTCAGGAAAAAAATGTGCTTTTGTTTTTCAAATGGTTTATTTTTGTAAAAAAAATAAAAGATAAATAAAATTTCTTTTATTCTTAATTTTTTTGAGTGCGCGTTTCAAATAAATGCCTAAATCCAGTGGAGGCTTGGACATAATGTATTGTATGTAAACTTAGACCTGGGATATTTTTTTCCAGAAGGGACTGAGGTTGTTCCAGTGGCTCCCAGTGAAGGGTCTGTTTTTGGGGTACTTGATGGCTTTGTCTGCATGGTTGCCTGTCATGAAGTGAGTAATGGCTAGAAGACAGTGGTTGAGCAGCCTTTCCTACTCGGTGCCTTTTTGCTATGCTGGTGCCAGTCTTTTAGCATTTGGAAGGGGCAATGATGAGAGCAGAAGTTGGTGGAATTACTTGCTGGGCTAAATGGTGTATTTTTGTTATCTGGGAGGGTCAGGGAAGAAGAGTAGCAGAGCCAAGGAAGCTGGGCAGGAGTGTGACCATGCAGAAGAGATGTTCTGACAGTGACACCATCAGCAGCGAGTCTTGTCTCACCGCAGTTTCTCTGAGGTCACTGATACCCTAATGGCTTCTGGCAATTGACTGAAATGACATGCTGTAACGGCTGTAACTCACAAATTATCAAACTCCCAGCCGTAATAGCTCAGCTGATTGTGTCGCCATGCACTTAGGAACCCATCAATCATACTGTGGTAATAAACAAACACTACAGATTCCTTTAAAATTGCTACATAAATCATGCCAACACATACGGCGCAGTTCATTGAAGTGATATGGGCTGTTGGCACTGAGGTGCTGGTATGTATTCTGAAAGTCTTTAACCTCCTCTGATTTCCTACCCATTAAGAACTGCACCGTTCCAAAAATGCTCAGGATTTAAAAGCAATGTGAACACTTAAATTGTTTAGTTCCATTCCTACATAACCCGCCCCCCCAACATTTAAAAGAAAAAGAAAGTATTCAGGGTAATACTTTAATGTTGTAGTCAGGTAACTTCAAATAATTCCATTCCATCACTTTTTGCACACTAGAAAAAAATGCCTCAAGTCAGGAATTGTTTATCCCTACAATTAAAACAAACTTGCCAAACGAATTTACATCAGCTTTTGCAAACAGGTCAAGTAAGCAAGAAAGAAACATAGCTGTGAGCCAAGAGACTGAATTCAAAATTTCAGTGGTAATCAACTTTATACAGACAGGTTTGTAATTCGGAGAGTAAGGCTTTCCAGTGGAAATGCTGATTAAAGTCTTAGTAAGAGAGGTGTGATACTAAAATAAAGGAATTTAACAGCTGTAATAAGCACTGCTAAAATTCTGAATTTATGTGGAGAAAGTGACTTTGGCAGCAGTAAGTCTGATTCAGCAAAGTGCCTGACTGACACTCATGGCACGGAAACCCCTGAGAAGCCACAGAGGAGGAGGAGGAGCCAGAAGCCAGGCCCAAAGTAAGTTGGCAGGTCTGGGCCAGTCAGCCTGGGACCTGCTTTGTGTTTTCTGTGGAAAAGGCATTTATGTCTGGTTTTCCCCCTAGATTTTTGACTGGTTTTTACATTTCCTGGCTTTCTTAAGCCACAAGGTAGAAATATGAAAGAAGACACCCACAGGGCTTTAAATGACTGATATCTGCATCACGTGTGCATATGCACGTGTATGTACGTGTATACGTATTTATGTATGTGTCACACTGAACAGGGGGAGCTTATTTCCTCCATGAAAAACTGATTGGCTGTGCACAAAATGAAGTGCTAAACAGGATGTTGAGTTCATCTGGAGAAGTGAGAGCTGCGTGAGGCAGTGAGTGCTGCAGCTCTGTGAGGGACTATGCTGAGTGTTTGTTGCAATCCAGCACCACACTGCCCTGGCTGGTCTGTGGCTCAGAGCACCTGCAACAGCTGCCTACTGTCTCTGTGGTGGTTTGGTGAATGGGTGACTTCAGTCCCACCACTGTGAACAGACTCCAGGCAATGAAGCGAGCACTGACTAGCATCACCTCTGGCTTGACATCCTTAAGGTTGTAGGGGACACATGCTGAGAGCTTTGGTCTTTGCTTAGACCAAAATAAACATGTATTCCTCTATTTTATTCTCTTTTGTTTGAGCATACTGTTTTATTCCCAACTTCAGTGCATTGTTTTAAGTGGAAAGCTGAGGTCTCATTTATTCAGCTTTGGGAAAGGGTGGTTACAACTCACATCACATCTAGGAGAAATTTGTTGTGAAATTAGTGATATCACCATGAGCGTTCATTGCCATGAGACAAAGCATGAAAACAGGTGGGTCCTGTTGCCAGCTGAGGAGCTCAGGTAAGTTTGTAGAGAGAGTGAAGGTGGTTGGATGGGCAGTGAGATGCTGGTGAAGAATCTCAAAGAGATGTTCTTCCCACATGGGATAAAGGAGTTTAGTGTTAGTACAGCTATTCCTGACATGCTTTGCCCTGCCTTTCACAGCTTTACTGATGCACTTTGCTTAGTCCTGACCACCAAGTTTCCTGTAAGATTTGTGAGAATGGCAGAGTGGGGTGCAGGGAGGAGAGCAGCTCAGCATGGTCAGGTCTTTCTATTGCCACTTACTGTATGTGGTGTGGTAACTGCTGGGAAGCACTGTCCTGGAGCAGGATCTGACCATGGTAGGTGCACAGTGAAGACCTTCCCCCTCGCATGTGAAATTGACCTTATCAACCTGTACCACAGCTCATGATATGCCTGTGTAGCTTTGTGTTCCTAGCAGGTACTAATCAATCCATCACAGACAAGCATCCTGAAAAAATTAGCTACCCCCATGGGCTTTCTCTGCTATGGCTATGGAGAGCAGAGCCCAGCAGCTCCTCACAGAGCTGTCCTGCATGGCTGCTCTCCCATGTCCCACTGTAACAAACACCTGGGGACATGCAGGAGGCATGCGCTACAAGAATTGAAGAGAAGCAAAATACATCCCATTATTCCCCTTCCACTGGTGCTGACCCTATTAATGTTTATAAGATCCTGTGCCTTCATGCACTGTTGCTATTTAGAGAAAAAAAGATACTCTTGTTGATAATAATTTAGATTAAGTGAATGATTTAGAGGACTTGTAATTCAAAGCATATGGCAGGTGATAGTGAATATCCAGAGATCATATTATGTTACCTGTCAGGAAGTAATATATGAATGCAGTGATGTTCAAACTTCAGTAAGGAGAGCTTTATCTTGTATTCTTTAGCACTAAATTCTGTGAAGGCTTACTGTAGCCCACCATAAGGCGGGGAAAAAAAAAAAAAGGGAAAAACTGAGTGGCAAGACTGTTCACAAGTTTTTTCCAGGAAAGCATATCCCTAACCTTTTGGTCAAAATGTGAAGTAGTGTTGAAAGAAGTCAAACAGATTTGGGTTGAAAAGACTCATCTGAAGTTTTCATCAATCAACTGCAGAAAAAAAAAATGGGGCTCAAAGGAACATTTGTGAAAAGTAGTCAATATATAAATACTTCACAATGATAGTCTGCTAAATGTCTTTTGAGATGTGATCGATGGGCACTTTTTTTCTTTGTCAAGAAAACATGGGGTTTTTTCTCTCTCTGAATTTTAAGTAGGAGTGAGACACGTTGGGCTGGCTCAGGCTGACTCTGAGAGCTCCCAGGACACATGGAGTCCCTATCCTTCCTTCAACACATACATGGGCCTTGGCATTTTAACTCATACAGGCGTGTTTCTTGCAAGTAAGTACAAGTGATTTTTTTCAAGTTGCAGTGGATACTTTTAAGAGATACTTTTCAAAAATGCGACAGAAACAAGACATCATGTCTTTCCCCTTTGTAGTTGTATGCAGCCAACAATTACCTATATGTAGTAGGTGCCCCACTTCCCTATGCAAACTGAGGGGAAATATAATTCAGTAGGAGCCACCCTCATTATGAAACTGTCTTTGATATCAGGCCAGAGGGCAAACAACACATTTATTAGAAATTGTGGCTTTTAAATAAAAAAAAGCCCACTAACCACACGTTTTTTCAGCAAATGACTGTGAGATTGAGAAGGAAGACTAAACTATCCAGTGGCTACTTGAAATGATAAAGCCCGAATCTGATCTTACTTAGCTTGATTTTACCAGTGTAATTCAGTTAATCCTTGATTTCTGTTCACACAGAATAGAATCAAACTGTTAGGTTTTCAGGTATCTATGGAGTAGGAACTCAGTAAAACCTGTCTCTTGGGCCTAAATGTTTGAACCCTATAAGTGAGGAAGAATACACTGATTTTCCTATATATACACACGTGTGTGTGAGCACGTCTAGTTTCCTGTGAGATTTAAACAATGACAACATGAAGACTTATCTTACTTTTAGATGGAGGCTTTAGCAAGATGCAGCAAACTAATGACATGTTAATTAATTAATAATGTCAGGAAGAGAATATGAGTTCTACACATTTGTACTCACTGTTTGATAGGCATAATGCCATTCTTATTTATCATCCTTCTGCCAACTTCAAGTACACCCTAAGAACAATTTCCAGTTTTCAATATTACAAGTACCTGGCATGTATGAAGATAAAGGTACAAATTGGTATTTATGAATTACAGCTTTCTATAAATACACTAAAAGGAATGCAGAGCAGCCAGTCAGACAAATAGATGACCAGGGGCACAGTGACACTTTTAGAAGTGGCTGTCCTTAATGCTTTATACGAGACTTCGGATTTCTGCAAGCTCATGACCTATTAAAAACCTCATATGACTTACTAGCATGTATTGGGCTGTATATGGGCCTCATTCTTGGGCACAAGCTGTTGATCAGCAAAAGCACTACTATTTTGACATGTTTTACCTTCTTGTCCTTTAATCCCCAAGAGTTACAAACCTAAAGCCTGTTTAAAGAATGGAAACACTTCAATTAGATGTCAGGTTTTCATCTGTATGTGTCTCTGATTTCTATTTCATTATGGAATTTTGGTAAATGATAGCTCTTAAGCAGAAAGAATGCTAGAGAAAAAAGACAATGCACATTTTGTCATACAGACAGTGAATTTATGAATAGACTCTGCACAGTCTACCTGGAGAATTGAGAAGTTTAATGACTTGGATTGTGGGTCAAGGTATCAGATGTGAAAAGCAATCACCATTTTGGTGCCTTATATTGCAACATATGTTCCATGAGCAAAAATTATTCTGATACACACTCCATTTCTTAAAGACTGAACTCCTAGAATTGTGTATTCACATGTGACCAAACTCTTCTTTGCCTCTTTTTACCAACTGCTAAAGAGTATGAATAAGAGGGATGTCTTTTAAGTGTAGTTATACTCTTGCAATTCAGAAATCTGTGCAGTTGTGGTGCAATCAATTCTGCATTACTTCTTTGCAGTAACAATCAATAAACAAAGTTGGTGGCTAAAGTTAGCAGTAATTCCAAAGTGGATGTTGATGCTAAACAAAAATATCACAGGATGGCAAACATATCTCGTTCTAAAAGTAATAGGAAAGGGACATGGGCACTATATAGTAAAAAAGGTGTAAGAAAAACAGAAATGACATTTGTATAATAATATTTATGTAATTTGCTATGGGGAAAAACAAATACGCAGTACCAAAAATTCCACCCTACATCTCAGGAAGGCATTAACTCTTACCTCTCTGAAGTCACCAGCCCATGTAATACCAGTTCACAGTTTCTTCTGTAGCCTTTGCAATTTATTTCTGTCCAAATTTCAGTCTTCCCATTCTTGCTCAGAGATGGCAGATGTCTTGTGCATGACATAAGGAAACTGCAGCAATGCAGTGACTGCTCAGCCAGCCTTGGTTCTTGCTTCACGTTACAATTCCCTCACCAGAGTTGCATAAAACATGCATTCCGCTTGCTTGAGATAAATTCCTTAATGAGTAGTATTGTTCCTAATAAAAATTACTATAGACTGCTTTCTTGTAATAAAGATAAAGCACCCTCCAATGCCATCTAGTGATGCTGATAGAATCTTATTCAAAACCCCAAATCCTGTGCATTCCGAATAAATATTATGCATGTGTAGACTATGAAGTATACTTATGCTTCCAGACCAAACCCAGAACAGTTTTTCTTCAGTTAATTTCAGCAGGTTTTACTAATTTACTCAGTTAATTTATTATACTACTAGTATATTGGCTTTTTTTTTTCCTTCTAAATTGCTTGGTTATGTAAGAGGCAATTGAATCTGCTCCAGCTGTCACCTGAGGCCTTGGTACCGTATACCGTGTTGATTGCCCTTAATGCAAACTCTGTCACAGGACAATGTGGAGCTGCCTGTTCAGTACCTTCCAAGGGGAATGAAGCTCACTTTGAAGCTCCAAATGTAGAATCCTAAAGAAAAAAATGCTAATAATTAAAAAAATGCATGTTGTTTATTGTAGCAAACCATATATAAATGGCATCAAATTTCTGTTGCCTTGTCCTCTCAAAGCTGTTGAGGCTGATAAAATTTCATACAGCCACAGAAAATCTGAGGAAGGGAACACAGAAGGGATGGAGAAGGGAATGGCAAATTTGCTGTGTTTAATGTATTGGACACCATCTGTATTTTATTCAAATAGGGTTATATATTTTGTGAAAATAAAAACCAGCTTCATGAGTCAGTGTGTGCAAGGCAGTCACTTGAATATATATAATGGGAAACATGTTTTAGGTTGGAAGTTGCAAAGGGAAATCAAATGTTTGAAGTGTCAAAGTTGGAAAAATATAAAATACGCCTGACACCGTAGCTATTGAAGCCAAAATGAATAAATCATCATCTCAGGAAAGAAAACCCCACCAAGTTCTTGGCTATAACCTTCATTTTCCTACACTCAAATAAAATTACATACAACCTGATAATTTAACCAGACTTGTCAATAAGAACTGATGGCTTCAGCAGACACTATCACTTCATGCTTCAGTGTAGACTTCAGAAGCATCCAGTAATTTATCCAAGAAATAAATTTAATGTCAAACTTTTCAAGTTGATAGATAGAAGAACCTTACACAGTGGAACTGATGTAAAATATGCTATATTGCAGAACACTAGAGTAAAATTAAATTAATGCCAGCTCAGTAGTTTATTCCCCATATACAGCTTTTCCTGAGCAGTTATATAAGAAGTATTTTAGTATCTTTCTAAGTAGTGCAAGCATGACTTCCAAGAAGGAATTTGAGAGAAACTTTGAGGTTACAATAATAGGAGCCTGAGCTTACACTCCAGTTTCAGTTAAAGACTCAGTATTGATTCTGGTCAAGTCTTAAGCCATTTTCTCTTCATGTTAGGCTGTCAGAAATGTGATTTGCAAACACAATAACACCTATCTTAGCCAGTCTGGAGAATGTTATTGGGAGACAGCTTTGTGTGCACCAAGGTTTTATTTATAACAAATGAAGTAGCCTAATGGAGAGATGAGAGATTTTATAGCTGCAACTTGACATGCAATAATTTGGATAAACTAAGGTCATCAATTTACTGTTTTAGATGCATACATACATATTTATTTATTTGTCAGAAGGACTAGTACCTGGAAATTGCAAATCAAATTAATGACTAATTTTTGTTTGCTAAAAATAACCTAGCAGGCATTTTACTTGCTAAAAATAGGTTAACTGGTCTAAAGCTTCTGCTGAGCTGAAGGTGCCAGTGAAGAAAAGAGCAATCAGTACTGGAGATGGCATCCCAAATCTCTCTTTCACTTTGGCCCTAGATACACTTTGCAAAAGGCTTTTCTTACCTGTTTAGGGCTCTGTACAGGTCTCAGAGAACCATGGTCCCCTGGAGAGCTGTAGAGTGCTCCACCTACTCTGTTCTCTCTAATTTCTTTCTCTTTCCCAGCCATGACCCATAGCAAGCAGCGCAGTTTCCTGGCCATGGCTTTACATTGTAGGAACACCCCAGCTTTGCTGCATGAGGTATGTTCAAATCTACCTTGGACTTGCCCTGAACAGTGCCAGGTAATCAAATAGGGCAGATGACACAAACCCCAGTACCTTCCCCCACACTAAGCAGCAATCAGATTTTGAAAGGTCACATGGAGTTAGGTATCCAAAGCTGTGGTGATACTGAAGGTCTGTCATCCAGGCAACTTTCATCTGTTCCAAAATGGGTCTGACTAATAAGCCAGTAACCCCAGCTGTGATGTCTGACAGTGTCCAGCAATTGACCTTAAGGGAAAGAGTAAGTACAGACCTGACCTTTCTTCTGACAGTCTCCTCCTCTCTGTCAAGCAGCAGATCAGTATTTCCACGAGGTTAAATTATTAAACCAACTCTAGTCATTGTCTATGAGAGTGTCATATCACTTGTCTTGGCAGCTGTGGCTGCCAAGGACCAGTATCTCCTGCTTTGAAACTAAGCTCTTCAGCTTTGTCTTGGTGCATATACAGCAGCAGGAAATTGTTATTCTGCAACTAAGTACTTTTCTACTGGCATGATTTCTTAATTAAATCTACCAATGGAACACTTCTTTGGTGTTTTCAGTAATTGTTTTACTCTGTTAATTAGTTGTAATATTTGTTTGTTTGTCAGCCAGAAATGCTGTCCAAGAGAAGCTGAAAATTGCGCAGCTTAGAATCTTGATATTAGAACATAGAGTTCACATAAAGCCATTTAAAACACTTGTTTATCGGAACCTCACCCCCCACAAAGAAGGTAGGGTTTTTCACCATCCTTGAATATTAATTTAAATGTCTAGCAGTGGATGATATTGCTATATGCAGATGGGAATTTCTTATTACTCACTCCTACAAGAGTTAGTTTGGAAAGTTTCTTAAAGCACCTCTGCTAATAAAATTTAAAAAGGTGCAATATGACAATCTTTTTGGCATATATTGCTATTATGTAGGTCTGGACTAAGCAATAAGTTTCTGATTTTTCTGAGCATAGTTTGTAAAAACAACTAAGGCAGATTCAGTGTGATCTGATCGTGTACTGCAGGATCTCCAGTCTCAGTTGCTGTGTTCTTGTCCACAATTACCTGTTTGAATGAATGGATTATAAATTGAACTATTTCAGGAATTATGGTGAGGTAACTGAACACTGAATTTGGGATATTAACTTCAAATGACTGTCTGGAAATGAGATATCTATTATGCATGCTTTATTTAAAATACTGCTGTTAAATATCCTGTTTGGAATGCAAGTTCTAAAATATGATCAAAAATTTCTTTTTTGAGGTCATCATTTAATCAAATGTAGTTACTAGAAGACATTTATATGAATGAAATTGTTTTGAAATCTCCAATTGCACTTAATGTGATGAACCTGAGAAACCTGGCGATCAAAGGTATTAATCACTCTGCTTCATATGATGAATACCTTTGCTGTAAATGAACATAAGAGATCTGATCCACTTTTCAATATGGGTGAAGATTTTCTGAACAATTCTTTAACTCCAAATGTCTAAGTTTCACAGATACAGTTATCCATGTTCCTGGAAAATGTAGAAGACTACTAAGAACAAAATACAAAGGTTTGGACAAAATGAGATTCCCCTACTCTAGAGAACAACTTGCATCCTGTCTCCAAACCAGAAAAATATTTGTGAAAAACTTCAGCAGCACAGAAGAGAGAGGAGGAGAGGGTGAAGCCTGCCTACTTCCCTTAAACTATTATGTTAACTCTTGGGACTCAACTCAAAAATGCCTTACTGCTGTCACATGAATTGCATGAGAGGCAAAGGAGGTTTAAATTATTTCATTCCAGCTTCTTTAACTTGCCTTTCTTACTCCCGTAGGTTTTTTGCTCTCTATCAAATTAGCACTATCATTTTTATACATTAGATGTATGTGAATTGATGGCTTATGTTGGTTTTGTTATGAAAAGGTCAAATTCCTACGGCTAACCCATCATTTCTGAACTGGACTGCAAAATGAGGGCTCCTCCTGCAGCCTTTGCTCTCAGGCAAATTCTAGCCCAATACAAACAAAGCTATTGACTTCAGCGTGCCTGCTTGTATGAATAAGGGCTGTAAGATACAGCCTGTACATTCCAAATTGCCTCTTTTTTGTGCCATTCACACCAGGGATTAATATCTATGGGAGGCTTTTGTGAAGCCTTCACCATCTTGCCCTTCCACAGCGCAGCAGTAGCTATGATTTCAAGGATGCAGACAGATTTTTTTTTCTCCATACTGCACTTTGTAAAACAACCTTTAGCTGATCTTGGAGAAACAGAAAATTTTCCTCCAGTCTGTAATTTAAAGTCCTGAATTACCTTTATTGGAATACTGATGGAAGGTCTGAAAGTTGATGCTTTTCAGTTTCCACTACCAGTTGATACTTCCCTGCCCTCTGTCAAAATTTCAAAATTAGAGAATGGCAGTGACTGTGGAATACAAACTGTCCATTAGCTCACCTAAGAGATGACACATTGAATATTCATTGTTCCCTCTTGCAAAATGTCATTTTTCCCTGAGTACTGCTTAAAGCAATTCAGAGAATACATTTGCATAAACCATTTGTCAGAAACAGAAGACTCTTTGTGAAGAACTATTAAGAAACCACATAATCTACTTTTCTGTTCTTATGCAAGTTCCAGGGAAAAGACAGAGCTCCTTTGTAAACAGAATCTAAATGCAACTGCTGGGTATGTTTTTTCAGCAATCAGGATTTCATAAATAATAAAATTGGAGTTCAAAACCAGAAGTACCTGAAATTGTTAAATGTAATGTTAATGATTTCCTGGCAGTATATGAGATTCAGAAAGTTTAACACTACTAATATGCATTTTTACTGAGCCCAACTCCCCCCTTCCCAGTTCTGCTAAATAAAGCTGTAATTAATCTGCAGTACAAATTTGGATATCTCCAGTTCCTGGGAAAAAGCATTTTTATAATACATGAGGGGAAGTTGATTCTGTAAATTCAGTTGTGGGTTTTAATAGCCTTCATAATTCATTGCTGCTGCAATGATTTTCTGCATTTATTGCCTGTCTGAGCCCTTTTGTCTAGATAGGTGGCCCTGAAGGTTGCTTTTTTTTAAAGATGCTACCTTTCCTCCTTAAAGTTTCATTGCCCTTCTCCAGTAGCTGATCTGGTGCACACTTAAAGAGGCCCTCCAGCACCTCATGATCACACAGATTGGGGTAAGTAAGCCAGATAAGTCAAGGCAAACAAAGCCCAAGTGTGGCACACTGAGCAGCCAAAGAGATTACTGCTCATGCGATTAACATCTTTTCATGCCCCTTCTCGTACCGCCAGTTGGTCTTGTTTCCTTTTCAGTGGACAACACAGTTCAAGTATTTACTTGTTGCATTTCCCCACAGTGAATTACCCGGGCGTTCCTACCATTCCCTGGGAGTCCCTCCTCTGCCTGGCTGTGCTGCTGAGGGAGGCGCAGGGGAAGCACTGGCAAAAGAGCTCTGCACATGCTTTGCTGGGCAGTCTTGGCAGAGAGCACATTCATGTAATTGCCTTCTGTTTTATTAATGGATAACTCCTTGTTTGAAATGAAATATGAAACATTTGCAGATAACATATGCCCTCATTGCATGGTGACAGTTGTCTGGATTAACAGAATGCAGACAAGTTACCTGCAATTATTATCAACAAAAGTCATATGGACTAATTATATATCACCTTTAATCCCAGTGTATCAGTCTCCTGCCAGCATTCATTTACACAGGCCAGCCATGCAAGGTGCTGAGTGCCTCCTGATACCAGGCAAAGTCACGGTGCCCTGGTATTTCCTGGGGCAGTGCTGGACCTGGCTGGAAGCCCCACAACACTGTTTTCTGTGTGCCTGGTTTCCCAGCTGATTATGTTCCAGAATCCAAATAGAAAATAAAAAAGCTGATAAAGTTTTTAAAAAAAAAAATAGAAAGGGAAAACTATCAGAGCCACCTAACACAGGAAGTCTAGTTTAAATTACATTTAAATTATTGTATGATGATTATAATTGCACAGTTCTAGATCTAGCACAGGACCCATACACAAATGCTCCACGGGACTGCATTGCACTGCAGGCAAAGCCCAAACTTCAGAAGGCAGAAATATTCTTCACTACTCACGCCTTGTAGTATATTCCAGACTTGGGCTTCAAATCCTTGATCCATCAACTTCTTAGTTAATTGCACCAAATAGCACATAGTCAGCAAGAGGAATTGAGGTATCTTTTTCTGGGAACTAAGGATAATGGTTCCTATTGAATTCTGCAAATGTCCTCCCTGGACTTGAAATTAATTTATTTGGCTCACAGCTGTTTGGTGTTTGCTTTCCATAATGTCTGTGTGATCTGACTTTACCATCTCAAATATTTGCAGAAAGTGGATTACTGGAAAACTTGAGGAAACACATTTTGACTTAAACATTAAATGATTCCTTCCTGATGTGTTGGTTCACACATTCAGTGTAGAAACAGAGCCAAATCAATCCAATGCCTTTTAGCCAATCTCTAAGCAACAGAACCCAAATGCACTTTTCAGTGATTTCAGTCAAAAATTAAAAATGTATCTGAGTGGACTGAGTTATGATTGACATACATGCATGTATCGAGAAAGGAGACAAATTTCATCCAAATCTTATAGGCTTGCAGCGGCCCTGACTGAAGCTGAAGGTAATTTTTCCTGTGGTATTGTGCGGTCCGAGATGTGGTGTGTGTCCCATGCCTTCCTCTGTGCTGTCCCCCACTTCCTGTGCTCCCTCAGCCTGCTACTTCCCCCAGTGGGGTGTGCCAGCTTGTAGTGAGAACAGATTTGAAACTATCCACCAACCTTCTTTACCAAGCTAACCAAGGAACAAACCAATGCAAATCAGAATAGCATTTGGTGGAAATAGGAGGTCTTTAATTTTAGCTTACATTGTTTAGCATCAGTGGGATTGAATGTGCCCTCAGCAAGTTTGCCAACAACACCAAGCTGTGTGTTGTGGTCAACATGCTGGAAGAAAGGGATGCCATCAAGAAAGACCTGGACAGGCTTGAGAGGTCCATGTGAACCTCACAAAGTTCAGCAAGACACAGTGCAAGGTCCTGCCCCTGGGTCAGGGCAATCCCAAACACAGATACAGTCTGGGTGGAGAATGGATTGAGAGCAGCCCTGAGGAGAAGGACATATGCTGGTTGATAAGAAGCTGAACATGACCCGGCAATGTGCACTTGCAGCCAAGAAAAGAAACCAACCTTCTCTTTGCACAGAAAGCCAACCGTTACTGGGCTGCATCAAAAGCAGTGGGGCCAGTAGCTCGAGGGAGGTGATTCTGTCCCTCTACTCTGCTCTGGTGAGAACCCACCTGGAAAACTGTGTCCGACTCTGAAGGTTCCAATGTAACAAGGACTCAAACCTGTTGGAAGGAGTCCAGAGGAGGGCCACAAGGATGCCCAGAGAGCTGGAGCACCTCTCCTATGAAGACAAGCTGAAAGAATTGAGGTTATTCCACCTGGAGATGAGAAGGCTTCAGTGAGACCTAAGGGGGCCACAGGAAATATGGAGAGGGACTTTTTACAAGGGCATATAGTCAAGGATGACTTTACATGGCTTTAAGCTGAAAGAGGGTAGGTTTAGATTAGAGGAAGAAATTCTTCCTTGTCATGGTGGAAAGGCACTGGAACAGGTTATCCAGAGAAGCTGTGGATGCACCATCCCTGGAGCTGTTCAAGGCCAGGTTGGATGGGGCTTTGAGAAACCTGGTCTAGTGGAACGTGTCCCTTCCTGTGGCAGAGAGTTGGAACTAGATGATCTTTGAGGTCCCTTCCAAATCTTACCATTTTATGATTCCATGATTTAGACAGACTCAAGAGAGCTTGTTGCATGCTAAATGGAAAGTGTGTAAGATAGTCAAAAGCAGGTTTAAATATTTTAAAATGCATTGATTGCAATGTCAGTATTTTCTTCATAATCATTAGTTCATTATTTATTTTTTTATTTCTTTCATAAATTGCTTTTAGACACAGTGAAAGAAGTATTCACCTTATACTCTGAAGGTTTTCAACAGCAGATGAGTCTTAAGCACACATTTTTTCTTATCAGAATACCTCTGTTTTGAGCTCTGGTACATAACAGCCCATCCAGTACTAGTCAACAAAGTTGGTTTGATAACTGATGGTGCAGGCAGAGAACTGAATAATTAACTCTAGGTTAGTGATAAAAGCATATCCTGGATACCTATTCTTTCTATAGATCTGAGAGCTTAAAAAGAGCTGGGTGCTTGCTTGAGGCGGATTATTTACTTGTGATTAGTAACAACATTTAGCTTAGTATCCCTGGATTCAACAGATAGCATCCTTGCTGGAATGCAGAATTGTGCCAGGTAGTATTCTTCTCTTGTGTAGGGTTAATGCTCATGACTGGGATGGATCAGGTGGCTTCAAACAGTGGGCTTCTCCGTGGTGGTATGCGAGCTGTATGTTTGAGAAGTTTATGAAAGAAACTGGCTGGACATCAGAGTACTCACTTTCATAAATGGCAAGTTTTGTTCTGTTTTTAAATATTCCTTAACTGTGGTTTTCTGTCTGCCGCTGCAAAGTCTCAGCAAGAATACAGTTTTTCTGCTAGATTCTTGAATTGATAGTTATGACCTGGGCTTTTGGGGCTGTAATTATTTAGGAGATTATTGCAGCCAGACAAGAACTGTATTTAGCAAAAGTTGATCCCTAAACACTTATGCAAATTTCAGCCTTGCCAATAAAGTCAAACTTTTGTGTTTCTGTACCATCCAGCTGAAAATCTGCAGAGTAATTTTGCATGACAATGTGTAAAGGGCAAACCTATGCACATTTTGTGCACTGTTGCTCTTCTAGCTGCAGAAGCATGACATCGGTGGAAAGAGTTTGGGCAGCCAGCTGGCAAGTTTAATCCTGTATATTTTTTATAAAAACAAATTATTTTCTCCTTAAAGACAAAGAATGAAACAGTATGAAAATAATTCTTACATTGAAAGCATGTCCCTGTATGTCCCTTTTCAGGGCTTTTCTTCTAATCTTTACATTCCTCATATTCTGTATTTATATTGATTTGAAATTGTACCTTCATATTCCTCCTCTCATATATTTGTTAATTGGACACATATTTGTGTTGAGAAAGTGAGTTACTACAAAGCAAACACTCTAAATGGATGGTCTGTTTTGTGACTTGCTACAGAGAGGGGTGATTAATATGGCCCTCAAATTCAAGAGGTTCTGGCAAATAGAATGACAAAATCCAAACTAGGTGCATGATGCTTTTTGCAGAATGGAGGCCTACATAGAACCACAGGTTTTTGCAGGTTCTTGCACCCATTCTCTCTTTCTAGTCTGACTTATGTCCAAAATAAGGTGCTGGCAGTCAGCAAGTTGCTGTGTATCTTGCAGAAGCACTAACGTGTTAGCTGAGTGATGACTCCAGACTCAGCGTTCCCTCAGCTCTCACTTGTGACAGTGATTGCCAAAGCTAGTGGTGAACCAGATAAGGTCGGAGGAACAAGCACGAAATACTCCTTTGGATTCCTTTTGAATTTTTGAACAGTGATACATCATATGGCCTTATGTTCCTTAGATAGACTAAGGCTGTGCATTGGCTAAGGGAGACTGCAGAGTCATTATTTCTCACTCTGTTTTCAAGCATGAAATTAAAAACTTCCATGGTAGGCCAAAATTTAAGGGTCTGTTACTGTAGTAGCCATCAGAAGTACTAAGATCACCTTTTTTCAGGACCTGGTGGAAGATTCGGTTTGGAGGGTGGCTATAGCCTGGGGATCTCCTGGATTTAAAAGGAAAAAGCAGGGCAGTGGTTGTTCCGGTTTTTAGAGAAGGTTAAGACAATGTTCTGACACAAAGGGAGGGAGTGTGATCTGCTGGAGACATCTCTGCCCAAGCACTTAGGGAGGCAATGGCTTAGGTGTTGCTTGAGCCTCACCATTTCTGCTGGCTCCGCTGTGTTTATGCTTGTGCCACAGGGAAACACGTAAAGCTGCGACGGATCCAAACCAGCCTGGTCAGCTGGTATTGTGGATGAAGGCTTAGGACAAAGCAACCCACTTTAAACAAATTCCTCCATGACAGATGCGAGGTGGGTGGAAGCACCACAGGAAAGGGGTAGATAAGTTTATTTGGCAAGAATTTATTCTAATAGTCCCAAGGCACCCATGATATTTAATATTTAAACAGGAGAGTAACTGTCACATGTAATACCATCACCTTGATTTTAGGATATCCCTTCTACCAGCTAAATTTACTACTTTTCCAGTCATTGATCTATCTGGGAATCCTTTTCAAATTCATGTGAATTTTATTAAATGTTGGGTAATATGTGACCCCATCAAGTGAATGCAGTGTCCACTTGGGATACTTTTGTTCTATTCAAACCTTTGTTGACAATGCAGCAAGCTCAGCTCTGGGCTGCCAGGGGGGGTGGGCAGCCGGGGCTGAGCGCGCTTTGATTGATTTGCACAATAGGAACGAAAATATTCCTGAAACCCTTGAGATCACTCAACTCTTCCTGCCAGACTTCCATGAAATATAACATGCAATCAATTTAGCTTACAGCCATATTCTCCCCTTTCAGCCCCCTCTTTCCTTTGGTGTGTCAGTGAAGATAAATGAAAGAAGCAATAAGGAGTACAAACAGCAGTAGCAACGAAAGCAGCAATTGCTTGTGTAGGGGGGACTCAGGGTGCCAGGCCAGAGCAGAACCCACAACAACTTGACCAAACACAGGAATGAATGAAAGGTCCTTTTGAAAGGGCAAAAGAAAGACCGCGTTGACCTCTTTGCAGAAAGAGGAAACTTCAAAGGGTTTACAACAGTTAAAAGACCCAGTTACACGCAGCAAAAATGACTTGCATTGGATGCTAACACAGTGAAACTAAACAACCTCACAGTAAGAGATATAGCAGAAGGTGGGGTAGAGGGGGCATATTTTCCGCTAGTCACTGGAAAAATGTCAAAAAGGCTAATTCTGTCAGTTTGGTGTTAGGGGTAAGGGTATTTTGAAAGCCAAAGATGTGAATAAAACAGAAATTTAGACAGAACTTCTAACAGGCTTTGGAAAAGTCAGGCACATGTTTCCTTTTCATTTTTCTCATCTAGAAATGTTCCCATGATGTGCTTCTTTTGGAAACATTTGGCAGTTCCTTAGGTATGACAGAAAATATGTTTGAGGAAGTTAGAACTAATGAAACAGGGTATTTAACAGAGTAAGCTTCTGTATGACCTGAGCCTTGTATATGATTTATGGAAACTGTATTGAAAGAGGCAAAAAAGTGTTAATTGCCTGAGATAGTTGCATTCTGCTGTTTTTCTTCAGCTGAGGTTCAGGTTTTTTACTTGCTCAGTACAGCTTGGAAGGTCTTTTGGTCACACGTAGTTTTAGGCAAGAGAGAGGGCTGCTGGCTGCAGTGAGGCTGTTTGTGCTCAGGATTCAGCAAGTGCATAAAACCTTTTGCTAGACAGCAGTCTTGCAGGGCTCTGTCTCTGAATTCCAAGGATTTGAGAGCAAGTAAGTCACAGCACTTCAATGAACAAAGACTTTCCTCTTTAATCTGCTCTAGTTGGGGAAGATAAGACCTCAAATGGAATCTACTTCAACTAGATTACACATTAAGATAAGCATAGTTCGATAAGGACCAACTGACACAGCTTCTGTAAGGGCAAATTGTGCTGCTCTATCTTTCAAGAATTTCTTGAAAAAAGTGCATAAAGTAAGAGATGAAATATATCTTTCCAGCGTAATTTATGTGGAATCTAACAAACTTCTGACAAGACCCTTTGTGAGAAGTTTTGATATAAAATAAATAGCAATTTATGTTACCAACCAATAGGATGCTTGGAATTAATAGCAAATAGCTGATTTTAAATTAAAACAGTAATGAGAAAACATGTTGGACTGCTGTTTATTATTTGAATTACTTTGAAAAAAGAGTTTTAATGAAATTTGTTAACAACTAAAGAGGACCATTAGACACTCCTAGAAATACTTGTATTTGCCCACGGCATTCATTCTTTCATCCATCTATCAGCATTCTTGCAGCTGTAATGAAAAGTAGGATGTATTAGAAAGTATAAAAAACTTCTCATTATTGTAATGGACTTTGATCTAACATGGTTCCCTGAGGAAACAGATATGAAGCATTTTAAATATTACAGTTTAATGAATATGCCTTCCCATAATAAACTGACAAAGAGAAGGATTAGACAGATACTTTACAGAAGTAATATCTCATTGTAATAATGATTTAATAGAAAACAGCAACTGATACATTTCTAGCAGCACCACAGTTCAGTTTTGGATTCATCAGTGTAAATAGACATGCTATGCAGAGAAAGCCTCTAGAAAAGAATGACAAAACCAGTCAGTTATGTGAAGATCCACTTGAATGATTATTTCAGCTATTTATGTATGAAACCAAGGTTAACAAAATATCAGGCAAAATATATTTTCTTAAATTTATGGTTTGGATTTTTGATTCAGATTTGTGGGCTACCAGATGCACAGTCAGACTTTTTCAACATGAGAAATGGGAGCCCATTTTCATGAAAACCATTGACATTGTTCTTTGCTGTTACTTCTGCAGAGTTTTTACAAAGTAGTCCATATATCCTTTTATCCACAGCCCATGAGCTGAAAACAACTGGCTTAAGTGAGACTAAAATGTGATTTCAAACACAAAAAAATGAATATCAATTAGAAGAGTAGCCATCCATTTCTTTCTTCTTTCCACTACCATATAAACATTTCACGGCAACTGACTGAACATAGATTCAATACGTTTAGGACACCTAAATTAAAGGAAATACTACTTTATGTAGTTTTAATAGTGCCCCATCTGTGATTCGTTGACATATATAACAACTAGAACGTGGACCTAACACTCAAAATTGAATATGGGTCCACTGTGGTTCTTGTGTAGAAAAAGGTTTTGACTGATTCAGCTTTTCAAATCTACATAGCAACTTCTCAGTTTTAGGATAACTCTTTGGTTTGGTAAGGACTCAACCATCTTTTTTT
>JAWWMP010000116.1:23656255-23753588 GCA_035047865.1 Dendrocincla tyrannina
GCTTTTCAAATCTACATAGCAACTTCTCAGTTTTAGGATAACTCTTTGGTTTGGTAAGGACTCAACCATCTTTTTTTCTCTCTCTCTCTTTTTTTTTTTTTTAATGCCAGATAGAAGTATATCCTCTCAAATTCTATATATGTATAAAAATCATATCCTTAAATATTCTCCCAGAGATAGTAATTCCATTAGATCACTTAGCAGAACTTTGTCCTATAGTCAGCAATATACATGCTCTGGGGAATTTATACCGCAGTCTTTACTGATATATAAAACCATATGTTTGGAACAAAATATCTGTTTATAAATCACCATTTCTGCAGAGTCCTATTGATATCAAAGTTCAGAATGACTACGACATTAATGCAATATTGTCTCTTGGGTCAGTTCCATTTTTCTCTGAACATAGCAAACCAATAGAGTGAGATGAATATGCAAGGTAAGGCTTTGTGAGTGTCCTGTATTAAACTACTGTATTCCTATTAAATATGGCATGAAAATAAGAAGCTACTGCCTTCTTTTCTGCCTTGGTGAGCTGTTACTTTGATACTTCTAAGTGTATAGGAATAAATGGTACATGGTTCAGCCTGTTGACTCACAGTCACTGATTATTCTTACGTGGATAACTGCAGTAGCATGAAGATTGATTACACTGGCTCACAGGCAGCAGCTGCCATTTACAAATGCCAGCTAGTGCTCCTCATGGGGATTTGTGATAGAATACAGAAATAAGCCACAATTACTTCGATTAGCTGAATACATGCCTTTTTTCCCCCCTTATTTTGCAGTCACAGTTTGTCCCCAAAATAATCTTTTAGAAAACACTGGTTGATTTCAAATAAATGTGACAGAGGTAGCTGATATTTAGAAGGCAGTTAAGTTCTTACAAGTAATGTCAAAATCAGTGATCAAGTAGAAGAGACAGAAAGAGGTTTTTCAAGTGTCTTGTCTAAAGGAGAGGCTGTCATGTATATTTATTATATATCAAGGAATGTATAAACCCCAGAAATCTAAACGCTCAAAATATCCAGAGTTTTGTAATTGTCAGATGCAAGCAATGCTTTCTGTGGCCAACCTGGGATGTGTGTATGTCCATTGATGTAGCGTATCATCTTGTGATCACACAGTTGTGCTCTTTCTGTGGCAGCTTGGCATTTAAGAGACAAGCCACAAACAAATTTCTCTCTTTTCATACACATGCAGTTCACTTGATTTAAAATTAGCAGAGAAATAACAATGTGGTGTTTTATTTAACAAGGTGAGGTCATACAGGAACATCACCCAAGTAGCTCTGTTTAGTTTGGAACCTGGTGCGGGTTTTTTAACAGTGTAGGTATATATGTGTGTATATTGATCTGTGAGTGTGTATACACGTGCATACATTTTATACAGTATATATCCTTTAACCAAGGCTATCAGGTTGGGAACTTCCTTCAGCATGTTTTGTTTTAAACAGGACATATTTCTGCCAATTTTACAGTGAATGCTATCTACTGGTGACTTACTCCATTGGTTTTATATCAGATTACTCATAGATTAAAAACCTAATCAGCAGGAGGCAAAAGTGCTGCCAAGTTTTTCAATTTTATCACAAAGTCTTGTGATTTTTTTTTTCTGTGCCCTAGCTGCTGGGATAGGAGAATTTTGTGAGAATCTAAGTTTCCATTAATACTAGGACATTTAGTGGAAACTCAGACTTGCTAGTCCTTCAGGCTTCAGGATGTGGATATAAGTTGAAAATATGAAACAAATAACCTCAGAGGGTCAAGATATGAGAAGTGAAATAAAAATATTTTTCTTTCTTGAGACATTCTCATAATATGTCATATTTTAACAGTGTCAGTGATGGAGTGTCAGAATTTTTTCCTCAACTTTAAAATGCTGTGGGGTGCCTTCAGCAAAGATGAAATATAGATATTTGGTTTTCTACATGAATAGATGGATCAGCAGAAACAATATGTGGGGCTGAAAACCAACAAAAAGTACTATTATGGATTAAGCAGAAATGTTGCCCTTCATCTGTGACAGTTGTCAGAACTATTAATCTTCTGCCTGGAATCAGATTGCTCAAACTATATCAGTATCCTTAGCAAGTACAAGCATGTGTCTCTGCTCATTCAAGACAAGCTTTGGTGTATGGTTTTCCTGATGGTGGTTTTACAAAACTTCCAGTTTCAGTGAAAAATAGAAAAAACTGAAAAGCTAGAAGGATCTAAAATACAGGGACATACCTTGAGTGCAGCCCAAGGAATATGGCAAAGTACTGATAGGAAAAAAGACTCATAACTTTGACAAGAAGTTTGATTTGATAATCAAATAGAATCGCATCAGAGAAATTTTACTCCATCAAGTGCAGGGGAAAATGATTGAAAAAGTAATACAAATTTGGCTGTTTAAATGGTTAACATACACTCATAATCCTATGGTAGTGGCTTGCTAAACAATTCATTATTTTCTTTTTATGTTCTTGTTTTTGCGTACACTAGTTCCTCACAAAGTTAAGAGGATACACTAAAATTTAAGAAACAGTGTAATAAATTGCAGCAATCTCAGAAACGTCAGGACTGTGCCATCAGGAGTAATGGCCTAACAGAAAAAAATATATATTTTAAGAAACATTATTAATCAAAATCACAGACAGAAACCCAAGTTTAATGTACTCAGCTTTAATTTTCCAAAAGTAACAGTTTTCCTCTGCTGTGAAGGGTAATCTGGATGAGGCCACCTAAAAAGACATTGGAGCCAAACCTTTAAACAGAAGGTAATCAACTAGTGAAAAAATCCCCAGAAGCTCTCCGTCATTTCCCTCTCACTTGTTATTCTGTCTTTGGCTCATCCCCAAAATAAGCCATGTTTCCTGAGATATAGCTCTCCCTGGCTCCTAATGCTGTCTCTTTCTCTCTCTCCCCCATGGATACTCTCCCCAGTGAGAGTATCACATGGATGTTCTCTTTTGCATTTTTTATAGCGTTTGCATCTATAGCTGTAAAAGATTAAATTAAAAGACTATTTGACCTGCCTTTTGTGGTCAGTGCCACTCTAGCAAGCAATACATCACTGGAGGAATGTCAACTTCATGACCCATTACTCAAATGAGGCGCCAACTAGGAAGAGTGAGTTGAGAGATCCAAGAGTTTTAAATTTATTGTCGTGATACATCTAAAAATAATAAAAAACCCCTCCTATAGTATGGGGAGTGGGAGGCAGAGGAAAGAGAGTGTAGGAAGTCTCTCAGGTCAGTCAAAAGCTTTAAATAATATGACTTTGGCAAGCAGGGTTTCTTTTCACATAAGATAGCTAATTCTGCTGATTTGATTTTCCTCCTTGTGAAAAAGGCAAAGTGTTTTCTATCCTCCCTCAGTACACTCTTTAGACTAGATTTGGGCAGATTTACAGCATCAGATTGGATTTGAATGGATGAAGATATACAAATCACTCCACCTTTGTGAGATGAATTGTTAGGAAAAGGCTTTTCATCAAGAGGGTGTTTGGGCACTGGAACAGGCTCCCCAGGGAAGTGCTCGCAGCACCAAGCCTGTCTGAGTTCACAAGGTGTTTGGTCAATGCTCTCAGGCACATGGTGTGATTCTTGGGTCTGTCCTGTTCAGGGTCAGGAGTTGGACTTCAGTGATACTTGTGGGTCCCTTACAACTCAAGATATTCTGTGATTCTATGGTTATCTTGAAGCAAGGAGCACCAGTGTTTGGCTCAGCTGCTAACCTGCTGCAGTTTTTCAGGCTGCAGCAAGCTAGCTCTCATTTCAGGGGAAACATTTGGTGCAGCAGAAGCTCCACAAGTTTAGTTTGACTGTCTTGTATCTACCACAGCATGGCCATTTTTCCTGTTTCGATACTCTTTCCAACCTCAGGTTTTCCTCATGTCTTTCCTACAGCCTCACTCTCCCTTCCCTTGTGGTCTTTCTCTGTTCCTCTTTCATTCTGATTTCTATTTGGCTTTTCCATAAAGATTTCCCTTTCTCCTTCTTTTTTAAATTGCATGTCCTACTGACTCATCTTTTCTGGGCCACCTCTCCAGGTATGCATATCCCTTAAACAAATATGGGAAAGAAGAGAAGTAAATTCTTCATGGATATGGACCCTGCTCTCTCTGCTGTCACACTTTAACCCTGTTGCCCCACTCAGTCTGATACATCTACATAAACTTCATACTCTTGCAGAATGAGTATTTTTAAGGATTTCTGTAGTCAAGAGAGAGTGAAACGGGTGTTAACAGAGCCCAAGACTGACATGTGCTTCAGGATACTACTAGAAGGCATACAGGGAGGAGGAAGGACTGATATCTGTAAGCCAAGGCACAGTGTTTCAAGCTTTAATGTAGAACCCGAAGCATTTAGTTTCTGATGAAGAAAGGCTGAAATATAACATTTGATGTAGTCAGAGGTGGATCTGTGCTGATGACAGTCCTCTTTAGAGGGCCTGATGAAAAAAGGCCAACCACAGGAGATTCAAAGTAAGGTGTTAAAAGGATGAGCAAACGACAAGATTTCAGCCTATTCTATGGTGTGTGTGACATGTGACGTTATGGAGTGCTCTAGTAAGGAAGAAATTCCAGAGACCTCCAGAAATGAAGGAATTTTTAAAAAAATACTAAAGAGTTCAGAGCTGCTCTGTGTTACGGTATTCTCTTTTAAGTATGTATAGTGTCACAGCTTCTGCAGTGCTGAGAATTTCTTTTCATAAACTTCGTATTTGATCTTATGAAGTAATAACAATATATTATCTCACACTAATACAGCAGAATATGACTACACAAGGCATTTTTAAGTTAATTGATCAGGCTTTTGAGGAACCCCAACCCTGTGGACTGGGGAAACGCAGTCTGTGCCAAATTCTGCCATAAATTGTACCTGTACGAGTCTGGTGCTGCCTGCAGCAGTTTTGATAGGATTTAAAGGGTAGGACAGAACTGAATTCAGACTGCTGATATAAATATCTCCTTGTATAAGTGTAACAGTTCCCACCTTTTCTTCCTCATCAATTTTTCTATGGCCCTTACTTGGATCCCAGTCCTCCTGCAGCCATTGCTGAGTTGTTTTCGCAAGCTGTCAAAGACCCAACTGCACTCATTTGGGATTTGTCTGCATGGAGTTTCCTGTGAGATTGAGTCTTTTGCTGCTTGGAAAAAAAAGAGTCCAATTCATAATGTTTGACTGGCACCTAGAAAAATGAAGTTTTAACTATAACAGTGTTATTCTACTAGTAATAGTTATAATGGTAATGATAATATTATTGTTATTAAATTTTCCTATTGCATTAAAGTCCTAAAATGTGTTATTATATTTTTTATTATTACAATAATTTACATAGTTTCACTGTATTGAAACCAACTCATACATACACACACACACATTATATATGTATGAAGAGGGAAACACTTCTTGAAACCTAGTTTCATAGCTGCTGAAAATGGCTCATTTTCCAGGCTCTGGCTTTTTCGAGGGATAATCTCCAGCCCAGTAGTAAGCCAAGACACTGTAGGCTGGAAACAAAAGTATATGACTCAAAAGAAAGGCTCTCATTCATGGCAGAATTACTGCAGCAGCTCACACTTCTGTGCTGGGACAAAGCAATCTCCAGAAGGGTGTGATCTTGGCTGAGGAGAAACAGTTGAAGTCCAGTCCTCCCCCAGGTTTGGTTTGTGGTGTCTCAGGGGCTGACAGGAAGGTCAGTCCCTACGCAATAGACGCCCTTCCCAGAGGAGCTGTGAAAAGCAGTGCAGTGCTCACTGCTCCAGCCACAGCCACGAAGGAAACGAGCTATTCACACACAGGCTCACTAACACAGAGGTCCCAGAGCAGCTGCCGGCACTCCCTGCTATTTTGGCACCTAGAATCCATTTTCTTAACAGTACTCTATAGCAGGTATGAAGTGTATCTGACCATTGCAATTTATAATGCCATGGAAAGGGGGAAAAAGTCTAAAAAATGACAGCATAACGTTGGAATACTTAGCTTAAACTTTAGCAAAATAATTCTCTTTGTGCACTACACATCATATGATTTATAGTATGGCTTCATGAGAGACCAGATAAAACCCTGCAGTGAATTTCACTCAAAAAGAGCAAAAGCAAGATTAATTAACTGGAATTTTTTACCTATACCATTTTTAATATTCCACTGGACAGAGAGGTTGCTTTTGATGCTAGGAGTCCCACCTATACATTTATATTTTAAACCACTGGTATTTGCATATTTTGTGTAATTTAATTTGCATATTTATATGCAGTTATTATGATGATTTATTACAGTGCTCCCCCAAAACACCAAATGCTTTAGGTACAGTTCCACATACACATAGTTCTCTGTTTAAAAAAAGTTTAGTAGCTGGAAATGTAAGCTTGGAAATGTCTACACTCAGGTATGGCTTTCCTCACTTTCTCTACAAAAGTGTTTGCAGGGTTGGGCCCTGTACAAACAGGTGGAGTACGGATATTGCAGTCCTGAAAATCATGACTCTCGGACTTACTTCAAGGCTATTTTTTTACCATTTTGGAATCAAAAATCACCAGGTTTAATACTCTTCAAATCTAACTGCTCGGAGATTACACAGGGATGTAAATCTGGAGTGCAGTACTCTGAAAATATCTTAATTTTTCTCTCCAAAAGCCATATCAAAATGCAGTGGTACGAAGGGGACCTGAAAGTCCTTGTGAAAGAAATTACTTTGGCAGGAGTGTGCTGGAATATGGCCATACATGTTGCTGTAAGGAGCCTTCTCTATGGAGGTTATGGCAGGACTGAGGATGGATTTACAAGAAGTTCCCATTAGTGCTTTGATCAATACATCTGGAGCAAAAGGGGGGTTTCTCCAGTCCTAAGCACAGTAGAACTAAGGTAATTTTGGGGGAATTCAGCTTCACTTTATCTTCCTCAGAGAGTGAAGTGTGTCCAGGAAACACAGCACAGAACCACATGGAGTTTTTCACACTGAAACACCCTTTGTTCCCCCCTGGGGAGCCAAAGCACACCACGTGCTGCCCACAGAGCCCACTCATCCCTCCACTGCCCATCGCTGGGTCAGTCCCCTCCAAGAGTGCCACTACACCAAATCTGATGGTCCTGTACACCACAATTGCTCTTTGAAAACAGCTCTGGGCAAGCCTAATGGGTTTTTGAGTGGGAGGGCAGAGTTGGTCCCCGGGGCAGCAGCACACGCAGGGCTGCAGTGGCAGCTGGTGATGGCAGGGGCTGGATGGAGCGCCGGGGCCCGGCCGGCACCCCTGCACCACCCTGCCCACCCTCACTGGGCCTTTCTAAACGTTCCTTTCCCCCCCACGCTAACCTAAATAAACAGAAGTATCCATAATGATGATGAATGCCCACCAGAGGCTAAAATAATGTGCAAGTTTCTAATTTGTTTTTAAATATAGCGATTTTATTTGTGAGGTTTTTTGTGTGAGCCTCTCAAACACCATTAAACTCATACTCAAATATTTACAATGTGTTTATACTTACCGTGTTCACCTCTGAACAAATTGTTTGACCTTATTTGCAAATGTGTTACAAGAACTCCCAATGACAGATGATCTTTCATAGGAAATCACAACATGTAAGTGAAATTGAAGCTATGCTGCTGCCCTGTGCAGTATATCTAAGTGCTCTGATCTCCCCAAAACATAAATTTGTGGAGCAGCCACCCTGGCAGACCCTGGGTGGGGATGAAAGAGGGTCCTCCTTTAACCTCTGGTGCACAGACCCACCCTTCAGGGGTCAGTTTACACCATGCAAGATGAGGGCATTTGACGTGCAAAACCTGCGGGGCTGATGCAACCCAGTCACTCAAATCACATAATTAATGTGCTTCTGGGTTCCAATAATAAACAATTCCGATGCCTACTCACTACAACCAAACTTCCCTGGCTAAATAAACAGCTTTTTACTTAAAAATGTCTCTTATCCAAAATGAAGTCTTCCATCGATCAGCCAATCCTGCTTTGAGCTTATGTTTTTATGGTTGGTGGGGGAACAGCAACTGGTCTAGTTTCTCACTGATTATGTTAAGATTGAACAGATTTATTAAAGAATTATTTATGTTTCTGTACCTATAAATTCTATGCCAACATTTGCTCACATTATCTCCGGACACAGTAGTCACACTTAAACAATGTCATTTTAGCTAACTAAATATTATTCTATTTATAGAACTAGTGGAAGGTATGGAAAACATGAAATAAATATTGAAGGAAAATTAGGATAACTCAAATGATATCTTTTTATATCTAAATGGCTAAAAACAGTCATCTAAACCAAGAGGGGGCATCCCATTGTGTGTCTTACTCCACTGAGCAACTGGAAGGATCACTTAGAAGCATTTCCCATTTGCCAATAAAATGATTTTGGTCAGACTGTTCTTTTGTTGCTTAACAGCTCTGCCAGCAGAGCTCTTAATAAGAGGGTTGCACTCCAGGCAAGCATCTTCTTCTGCAGGAGGCACCTGGGGCAACTTGCTGGTTGAGAAAAATGGTGAAGAGCTCCTTCTACCCAGTGATCCAACCCAGTCCTTCCATCCACAAGTTTTAGGTTAAACCATTTCCATGGGTATCACTGAAGCTGCTGTAAGTCAGCAATTCTGATTTACAATATCTGTGTCCCATAAAAGAATCAGGCCAGTTACAGTTCCTCGCACAGGAATCCAAGCAATGTCTGTTCTCAGTTTAGACACAGTCTAGACATCACTCTTCAGCCATCCTAAAGCCTTTCTGGAGGGACAATATTTCATAGTCATGTAATCATCGGCTCTTTGTTGACATGACCAATAAGAAAGTCAATTGGTGTCAGCTGTAGTAGTGATTTTGTGATGGGAACATCTGCCCATTTTATTCCTGATGAGACTTAGTCTTGGTCACTGTTAATTGGGCAAGGATGAAAGCTCCAGATCCTGTTACAAGTCCTTTGAGTAAACTAGTTACTCATAATCTTTTCACATAGTTTATTTCCTTTGATTTGTAAAATTGCTTCCACTTGATCCTTTGGGCCCAGGTGCCTTTTGAGTAGTAAAAAAACTTTGCAGCAAGCCCTTTACAAATCCAAATGTTCCTTTCTACCTATTCTGAGACTTTAGGTGATACTGTATCTTCCTCAGCCCTTCACAGTCTTTGATTTTTCATGTCTGTTAATTAATCATTATGACACACAGAATTCTGCCATACCAAAAATGTTGTAAATATTCTATATATAGTTCTCAAATAGGACTAGCAACTAGGGATTTCTGCTTTGTTCTTTTATCTCACATATGTTTTACTCTGATGTAAACATTGTTTCAAAAACAACAAAAGGAGGTTTTTTCATGTTACGCATAGATTATTCCATAAACATATGCATCCTGACAGACACAGTAATAATTAGAAATAGCTGTAGTTTCATTACTGACTCCATAATACTTCAAACTTCTTAGTTTTTTAAAAAGTAAAAGAGATAGATGCAGATCTTTGCCTCTGGGTAGAAACTTTAATTTTCATTAATTTCCCTGTCACTAGGACTCATTTAGTCGTCATAAGCAGTAAATAAATAGCAAATACAATAAACTCACTAAATTTTTACAATTTTAAAACAGCAAAATTTTACATACAAAATTCTCCTGGGTAGAGGAGTTGAAGTTGTTTAAATTTGGAAGCGTTCCATGTGAAAATTAAGGGGGAAATTCAGAAATGTTCTTACAACATGACTGATTTTTTTGTTGTTGTTTCTGAATTTTTTTACTATGCGAACTGATGTCATGTATAAACCTCTGCAGTATCTTATAATTGTAGTAACAGAAAAAACTAACAAAAATAATTAAATTAAATTAAAAAACTCTCAGAGGGAGGGTGCATTTAAATAAATCAGGCAGATAGTTCTGTGGGTAAAAATATTGGAGTGCTCTGTTAAACACTGACATATTTATTTTTAATTAAACCTCTCTGAGTACAGGCTGTACTAGATGGTCTCTTGATAATAGAGGCAAAGTTTAAAAGTGTTATTTGCTCTTACGCCTGTTCATACACTGAACACAGCTAGTAAGTATAGTAATGGCAACAAGAGAGAAGTAAAACTGCAGGTTTTTTAAACCTGGCTATCACAGGTAGCAGCAGATTAATTGTCATCATGTTTATCGGCTTGCACTCAAAACTCGGTGAGCTAAATGAAAGTATCCACAGTGCATTCAAGATGGATCAGGCACTTTTATACCGTCTGGTGTTAAAGTTCAATCCAGCACAAGGAAATCATCTTGGGCACCCTCGAGACCTCTGCAAAATGCTGTAGTTCCAAGGTGCACTTGTCTCTTATGGCTCCCCAACTCAGGGCTGTGGGAAAGTGCTGTGTCTCACTATGAAGCCAGGCAGAGACTCTTGGCTCTGAACTGGATGGCTTCATCCAGAGGTGCCGCAGCCGCTCAGCGTAAGAGGGCCTGGGTGTCAATGGGCAATTGTACTTGCCAGCTTTGCATCTTTCACTTTCTGCCCCCGCCCCGTCTTTGCTCTACCCCTTTTATAAACAAACTTTGCAAGGAGTAGTGCCAAGTGACATGCTTAGTGAACTGTGCTATCCTGGACAATTAAGAAGAGCTAAAACCCGGGTTTATTACAACAGCTTTAGCTACAGAGCTATTATTGACACTGTGTAAGTATCAACAAAATAATCACCCACTGATCATGCTTCAAATTGTATTTTTGAAATACATTAAACGAACTACTGCCAGTGCTAATGTCTCTGAAGATTAATTAAGATGGTTGGAGAGGAAATTTTTTTAAATACAGTTCAAGAAGTAACCTTTTCTACCAGATGTTTCCAATGTAACTCTAGGAAGCCAAATGTCACATCATCTAAAAATTAGATTTGGGTCAGTGGGAATTTCCAGTACAATTTTATTTTCTCCAAAATTACACCAGTTAGTAAAAAACAGACAAAAAATGGCTTTTCTTTGATGACATCACGCTTACAGATTTCAAAAACATTTAGATGGATAGCAGATAATCTGATTTCTATGAATTCCACAGTTTGCCTTTGACTTTGGTGTATTTGAGATAATATCACATCCATCACAAAGAGCCTGGCAGAGATGTTTTCTCCTTAATTCTCTCTTGACAAACAGCGGATTTTATCTACTTCTTTTCCCCTCTGAGGCTAAGGAAATTCTTTCTGTTCACTCTTCTAGCATTCAAGTGAAAAAAAGTATTTCTGCTATCAAGTATGTACTGACATTGCTCTGAATCAGCATTTTGTGCTAGAAAAATTAAATACTGTTAAAATGAATAATGATCCCAGGATTTTCTCAGCTGCTTAGCCCTCTGCTGAAAGTGGTGCCAAGCATCGAGAGTAAACTAGAGTTTTCCCAGCTTTTTAAGCTGAGTCCTGAGATCTTCTGTGTTTGAGGCAGTGGGGTATAGAGTACTCCACCACTCCCAGCTCTTCTGTTTTTATGGCCAGATAGAGATGTGATTCAAATACCAACAGGTAAGAGGACCCCAAAATTTAACTAAATATCTTAAGAGATAAGTGGATAAATCCCTGATTACATTGGCCATTGTTCATTGTTCAGATATAAATGCACCAAGCAATCCTTCAGCAGTAATGATATCAGCAATACTTATCAGAAACAGACTGATGCCTTTGTACAAATGGAGCTGATAAAGAACTCACTGAGCAGAGCAGAGAACAATTCAAACAAGTGGAAAAAACAAAGACGTGTATGGCTTATCTTTTGTGGCATTTTCCACGGCTTCAGAGTATCTCACAGTGGAGCCAATGGCAATATATACTTTCCATGATAAGAGTTACCTATGTGATCTGCTGGAGCATGCTCAGTCTCCCGCCTGCTGATGTGGGATGGGGTGGCTTTGGCACATGGGATCAGTCACCACTTCAGCTGTTCTGGCCTCAGAGTGACAGGTGACTTAAGGTGCTCTCTTAGGAGGATTGTTTTCCACAGCTGCACATATTGGTCTCCAGATAAATCTAACTAATTTTTTTTGCCAGTAGTCACGCTGGTTCTCATTCCCAAGACAGAAGCCATAGCAGAAACCCCCAGAGTCACCATTTGTCACTATTGCATTTGCTAGATCATTGTTTTTCTTCATTTGCACCACGCTGTGGGTTTCCCATAAGGAAATATTAGACTTTATTTTAATCCTCATTTTTATGTGATGGCACACTATATGCATCCATATCGCTCTCCCAGCCCTTCCATCAGCAGTTTGTAAAGATGGACTTGGAACTGGAGCTGACATTGTTGATGCCTTAAAGTAATCTTGCCTCATTTTCTTTGTTTATAACAAAAATATTAAGAAGACTGGTAATGACTCTTATTTCAATTACACTATCCGAAAACAGTGAAACTTTTCTCTTTCCTTGTCTATCAAATTTTATTTGTGTCTATCTATTCTTGCTCTGTCTGCTTCTACTTTTGTTGCCTTCTTTCCCGTCCTCCTTTTTTTTCACTACAGACTCTTTGCTGTGCTCATTAACACCTCATCTGAATCTGTGACAGCTTTCTTCTGCCTTCAAAATAATTGAAACAAATTTACTGTTAATGCTCTCTGAATTTATGTTTCAACTACTCTAGAAGGAGTTTTCTGAGTTTTGTACTTAGGTAAAGAAGTTTTGTAAGAGCAAAGGCAGCAGAGTGCAAAGCCAAGACGCATTTTGTAAGATAGCCTGAACTGGCAAAATAATTGACAAAATAATGATTCTTTGCTCTTAGCTGTAATGCTTTACAACAAAACACTGAAGAAAATATTGCAGCACAAGGAACAACCTTCCAGTGTTCATTGGATGCTCTCTTGTGAAAGATCTTGTCAGATCTGAGAGCTGACACAGAACTCCTACCTGAGCCAGACCCAATATATAGATTCCTGTCATTTTTGCACTGTGGAATAAACAAACACAGACATGCAATATCCAGAGTAATTCCGTTCACACACACATACATAAGTTAAGAAACTGGGATGATTTACAATTTACGTTAAGATGAGAGCTGAGTGGCTTGAGGAAAGCTCCAGTAGAGACTACATGAGAAGCAGGATAGAGCTTCATTTGATCTATCTGTTGAGCCTGTAGAACAGCCCTGTTGGAGCTGATATCATTCATTGTGTGACTGGTAAAAAGAGCCATCTTACATCCTGGCTTATGACTGTGTAATTATTAGTCAGCAATTGTATGTTCCCTCTTTGGGCAATAATAAGGACCTAACCATGTTCTAGTCGTGTTGGGAATCCCAGAGCTGGATGCAGTACTCCTGATGAGGTCTCACAAGAGTGTACTAAAGGGGCAGAATCACTTTGCTCAGCCTGGTGGTCACACCTGTTTTGATGTAGCTCAGGATGTGTTTGGTCTTCTGGGCTGTAGGTCATGGGTCATGTCCAGTCTCTCATCCACCAGCATCCTGAAGTCCTTCTCATAAGAACAGCGCTCAATCTGTTCGTTCTCCCGCCTTTATTGACGCTGGAGGTTGCCCTATCCCAGGTGCAGCACCTTGCACTTGGCTTTGTTGAACTCCATGAGGTTTCCATGGGCCCACTTGTCAATATTGTCCAAATCCCTCTGGATGGCATCCTATCCTTCAAGCTTGTCAGCTGCACCATATGAAAATGGGGAACCTCATTGCTGCCAGTGATTACGTGAGCTATGCCTTCTGTCTCCTGGTTTATTTCATGTAATATGTTGTCAACAGAATAAACCATCTTTTACACTTTAATCAGGAATTTAAAGTTAATAGATATGGAGGTAAATGGAGGATACCTCTGGTCAGTCTTCCAGGTATGGTTCTCACTTACTGAAAGGACTGAGTTGTGGAAACTTTATCCCTTTTGCTTTTTCAGGTGGGTGTTAACTTTTCCAAGCAGCTGTCTGCAATATGTGTGGCCCTGTATCTCACGAGAGGTATTTTTGATACCCTCTGAGGTTAAGGTTTCAAAAAATGTTATTGAAAAAATGTCCCTGCTTAGAATATTTTTACTTTGAATAGTTATAAAAAGGGAAACCCGTGCCCTAAGTTTGAAATCCATGTTACTTTCCATGTGGTTCACACATGTGTAACATAGGCATGTTTTTATGAACCGTTTGTATATTCCTTAGCCAGACTCCTGTGTTTAAACAAATGTGGAAACAACACAATACAGCTGTATAAGGAATTTTTTGTTCATAAGTAGGATGTATAGATTTTTAAAGCTACACTTTCAGCAATAAAGAAATTGTCTATATTGCTGGAATGTACTTTATATCTTGATGAAATCTTTCATTGTTTTGGTCAGGAAAGAAAAGACCTATGAATTTTATAATGAAGCCAACTTGGCATTGCAGGAGTTAGTAAGAGTTGAAGCTGAAGGTGCTATTCATTACTGAGATATCACAACAGGTTTATTTGACAAGAAGATTAGTTCTGATGTTTTTTCCAAAATTATTGATATCTTATTAAATGAACTGCTTCACAATTTGAGACTGTTGAACACTAAAAAAAAGACTGAAAAGTGAAATACAAAATAAATGGTTTTATTGGCAATTCCCTCAAAACATTTTTTTTCCTATCCCTTCCCTTTTCTTTTAGAACGTGAAAGGAATAGCTTTGGATGGTTGTAATAGCATGTGAGAAAATGGCCTCCTTTCTTGTACTGAATCATTTAAAATGTTACTTCCTGAATTACTGTACTCTGAATCATCCAAGAAGTAAAGGCCTAAAAACTGAACACATAACCGCTTGCCAAAATAAAGTGCTGAGTTTGGACAGAGTGAGTTTCAGGTGTCAGATCTAAGATGGTCTACAAGATAAATTGTCTGCTGTCTGCTCCACTGCTAATTTGATGAAAAGATGAGTGAAGTTCAAACTCCATATTGCCAATACAAAGAAAACAAACTGCCTTTTCTTGGCATATCATTCAGACTTATTGCTGTCTCTCAGGCACAGTGCAAAATGGTGTTCTGCTCTCAATATGACTACTCGGAAAAGAATAATTTCTAAGCCTCTCAGAGAGAGGTGCCACACTCCACCTTTCCAACAGTATCTCTCACTGTGATGATGACTCTTGTGTTTCTTCTCTGCTTAATTAATGCCTAAAGCAAGATGCCCAACATGTTCATCACCAGGTTTGGTACCTGAGAGGATAGTGCTGAACCTGTCCTCCTGTAGGGTCCTTCATATAAACTAATAAAGAAGCATCTTGCATAGACAGTATTATTTTTGTTTAAATGGGTTTTTAAAAACCAGGTTAGTGCCAGACTTCCAAAAAAGTAGAAGTATTTTTTTCCACAGAGTATGAAGTCAACTCAAAATATAAATGCTCGCATGAGCCCAGTTAATAAGTTTCTATCACTAAAATAATCAGCAGTTATTCTAATTGACTGATGATTAAACATACTTTTATTACAAATTTTCTTTAATAAAGATGATCCTGTACTTTCTACAGAATGAAAAGAGAAGAACCCTCTCACAAAAACAGTTACAAAATAACAAAAATTTACCAAGGTAAATGAAGTAAATAAAAGCTTTTACTTTTCACAAACTGAGATTAAGCAACAGTGAGCATTTGTGTCTGAAGTCTGATGTTTTTCACCTTGTAGCACAGCCCAGACTTCACTACAATTTTCACCGACAGTTCTAGGAATGTGCAAGTGGCTGAAGGCATGAATTGGATGAATCTCATCCAATTGCATGGAATTCAAATCAGTATTAAAATTATTCTAGAAAAAATAATAAAACGGTTTAGTGGGGGAATTCCAGCCTTGCATATGAATAATGGATTTCTCCATTCCACAGCTGCATTATGAAAAGAAAGAATGAGAGGAAAAAGAAATGGAGAAAGTTTTAAGACATTCAACAATTTTAACATGCAGAAGTCCTGTCAGTGTTACTTAACTCTCTTTTTTAACTGTACTTTAAACATTTAGGTCAGTTCAAATAAATAAAAAAATAATCATAGAAAAAAGCTAAAGCATGTGATTTTAGAAATGTCCTGATTAAATGTTTTGAATTTTGTGGACAATTTTTGGGTTTTGTGTTTTGGATTTAGTTCGTTTGTGGTTGTTATTGTTGTTTGGGTTTTTTGGCTGATATATTGCCAAAGCTGATAGAGCTTTTGTATTCCTTAGCCTTCCTTTTTTGTGCCTGTGTTTTTGTGTCTTTATGTCATATAATTTTGTTTTTATCCAGTGTTATCCAGAGATGGAAAAATGTAATGTACTAACAGAGTGTACTGGCACTGGTATCAAATGAGAATAAAGAAGAAATCTTCCCCGTTTTTCCCCAAAATAAATAAATTTTCTATTTCTTCAGAGTCTAGGTCATGAAGGGCAAATTTTATGTCGCCTGACAGAATTATCTTCTAATATAGCTTTATTTCACTTTACTAAGCCTTTTAACAAGGACTTACACTGCTGAAAAAAAACCCTGCTGGAAGGAAAAACCTCCTTCCATCAAGAGTGGTCCAACTTATAGATATCCTGTATTGTTGAAGCAGTCAAAGCAGCCGGATTTAATCACATGCTCTGGCCTGAGGTCTATATAAACACCAGTAGAACAGTCTCATATAGTTCTGAGGCTGGGACTGATTCAAAGAAAATTTAGTAAGAGACAACTTGCTGGATTACTGGCGGGATGCACAGAGTCAATATTTGTAATAGTAATTAGTTCTGGAACTGAGACAAGTGACTTGATACACATGTTATGGCATTGTCATATGGTTTTTCCTTTTGGAAGTAAATAGTTATGTTAATCTAATCTTGCACAGTCTCTTTCCCTCAGTTCTGAATTTCTTTTATGAGGGAATTTGTCTAATTTACCAACTTTTCAGAGGGCAGCTTCTTCCTAACAAGTATTTCTGCTGAAGATAATCTAAACTAGTAAAGACTGGTTGTTAAAATTTAGTAGTAGGATTAAAAAAATCGTAACTTTGCTGCAGACTAACACTGAAGAATGCATTTTGTCAATCAGATCCAAACACTTTCAAAGTAAATGCTAGCTAGACATGTTAGAAGGCCAGCTCCTTCCCTTTGGAAGCTTATTCTGAGACTTCGGCTTGGAGACTACAAAACCAGATGGAGGGAGTATCATCCTTTAGTCTGACCTCCATCATAACTTAGACATAGATTTTTGGTAAGCTATTTCTCATTCCAAAAATCATCTGATTTAGAAAACAGTCTAATTCTGGTTTAAAATGGCCTATGATGGGAATTCACTATAACCTTATTAAGCTGTCCTCGTGGCTAATCAGTCACTGTATAGAATTTGTCTAGCTCCAGTGCTCAGACAGTTAAGCTTCTTATAATTTGATCTTTTGCAGCTCTGAAGAATTTCAACACTGGTGTTGCCAAGCAAGTCACCCTATTATATTCTCTTTGACACAGGAATCTGTTGAGTTCCTGAGTATGAGGCAACAATTTCAATCCTTTTTTTCATTTTCCAAGTATCTTCTGTACTCTTCATGGTTCCTTCATAGTTGGTACAGAGTTGGGCACAAGCTCCCAAAGTAAATGTATGGTGACTTTCCTTGTCTTGTCTATTAGTATCACATTTTCTCATCTAACCCTGTAATAAAGAATTCTTTCAGCTGTAGCACAGCATTAGGGACACCTCCAGAGCCCAAGTATTTCCAGAGCTACAACTCGCCAGATGTAGTCTGCTGTCTTGGCAGCATTCACTTTGCATAGCTGGGTGTCCTGCACTTGGCTGTGCTGGAACTCAGATTTATAGCCATGCTTTTTTTCACACAATAGTCCAGGTGACTCTGTGTCTGTGACCTGGTTTCCTAAGCATTTTCTTTCTGTGTCATCTTCAACTTTCTCATGAAATAAGCAAGCAGTTTATTTCAAGTTTATTTCAACGTGCTCAACTTTATTTCAGATCTGTAGAACTAGAATGGATTTTTCGTTTCTCATTTCTCTTTGGAGACCTATTCAGTTGTCCAGCTTCAGACTGTTTCATAAGGCTGTGTCAATTTATCAGAGTGCTCATTTCTTATTCAAAATGTCACTGGGCATTAATATAAAATGTCTTTCATAAATCTTGCTGAAAGTACACTACTATTACTTTCAGACAAATTTGTTTCTTCTTCCCTCTATCTTTAGAAAAGGGTCTTAGGCTTTTTCTGTAACTAGCTGACACTAATGAAATAATTTTCCTTTGCTTCTTTTCTACAAAGTACAATGCCAGTTATTCAGATCTACTTCTGCAAATGTGTCTCATTCGCAACATTTAAATATTTGCATAGGACTATCTTTGTCCATCTCTGAGAAATTTCCAGAAGTTTTGCAATTTCATGAAAATCTGGAGTTGTGCTGAAGAGAGTTCACTTACCTTTTCTGTTTTCAATCTTGTAGGAGATTGCACTGATAAAAAACATTCGATTGTTGTAACTGCTCTTATCAAGTTTCTTATTTGTGTACAGAAGATTATTTTTCTTTCACTGAATGATAACAGTTGTATCAAAATCTAAGACAGCACTCTCCAAATATAACATTCTTGAACATTTAGTTATGCGCCATTTGTTTGTTTTACTGACTTTATCTGTCCCTTTATTTCATAAAAACACCTACATTACTCATGGTTATACCTCAAATAAACATTATGTTTTAGGGTCAATTCCCCCTTTAAAATTAAAATATTACATCTACAGTTTTTAGGATGGAATTAATGAAGTGTTTAATTGTATCTGAAGTACATGGGTTCAAAATGATTTTCCAGACATACATACACTCTCTGGAAAAAATCTCACATATAAATCTCAAATGCTGCCATGAGCTTCATCCCAGGCTTTCCACTGGAATAGGCAGCACAAATCTCATGCCCACTGATTTGCCCAGAAATTCATAGATCTTTGTTTTGCTCTCTGTTCCTAAAGCTGTCAAAACAGAGAATCCCAGAAAAGACATTTCTGATGTGCCAATCCATCTGGCATTTAGTGCCTCATACTCAAGAGCATCCTTGGTAAGATGAAAGCCACATGGGTTTGCCAGCCTGCCATGTCTGTTGTAACTTGTGTGATGGATGTGGGGTCTGTAGTGAACCCAGCACTGTAGCTATGGAATAAATCCAGATGTGTGGAACCCCTGGAAGCAGGGGCTACATTGCCCAGGAGCTGTCGAGTCCATTGTTTGAGGTCTGTGGAGTATTCAGCTCAAGGAGCAGAATTCCTCCCATTCTGCAAAAGCTGTGATTGTATAAACATACAGCAGGTTCTGGACATGTTATTCAAGAGGTAAATACTCTTTTATGACTTATTTAAACACTCACGCTTTCAGTTTGGGCTGGTGATGATTTGGGTCAGAGTTCTGTGTGGTAACAACAATAAGAAACCTGGATGGTGGTTAGGAAATAGGATAGGCCAACTATTTCTCTAGGTACCTTTACTTTCAGATATTTAATATTAACTTTAGTCCTCAGCAGGCATTCAGATTGCTTATCAACATGCAATGAAACCAAGAAAAATAGAAATCAGAAAATGAGGAAAATGAGCAATGCAATAAGATGTAGATAAAAGTCACAACTAGACTTCTTTCCAAATTGATTCCAGATGGTAAGTCAGATTCTGCTTTCCATTACATGAATAAAAATCTGGAGTCACTCAGCTGATTTCACTGGGGTAGCTGCATTGAAGAAAGGCAGCAGAATTTGGCCCAATGAGTAGAGATACAGCTTATCCTATTGCTGTTGATGTTCTTGCAGTGCACCAATATGCTTGCAAGCATTCAGTTCTGTCACCACATGTTAAGTGTTCTCAACCCCTTATTTTGCACTTGTTAGGTTAGCAGTACTTGGACAGCTAGAACATGGTCAAGGTGCTCCTGGAACTCGCTGCTTTCCTTGCTAAATAGTAACAGTATCAGTAACGAGCTGAGGATGAGTGCTATTTGGAAAGTGAGTGTGGGAGCCATTTGATAGTAATCTGGATAAACAAGAAGAAACTCTAAGCCCTAATTTTTCTCTATGCATGAGAAGTAACTTCCTCCTTTCTTTCAAAGCCCAGCAGCCACATTCAAAAACCAAAATTGCATGCTTTTAATGGAAATCTCAGCATGGTTAAAAAAACCCAATTACTGAATCTTCATTAACTGAATGTGTTCAGACAGACAGCTGAGTTATAGCAACTTAGTAAGTTATTGCCTGGCAGCAGAACTGCAGTAACTTTTGGTTACTGGCCATATCTGTCTTAAGTCTGTCCCAGTTTTAAGCTGATGTAATGTAGATTAAAAGTCAGAGAGTTTCAGTCTTGGTCTTTCTGCCTCCAACTGCACCAGTGGTGAAGGAACAATGCTATAGTGCAGCCGATCAGTGGTAACACCACAGATATCTCTGTCCCTTCTGGTGATCAAAACATAGCAGCTTTATGAATTTGATAGTGCACCCAAATTATCTGCTGATTTGCTGAACTATGACTCAGTTCCTTGCAGAGCTGGAATTAACTACCAAAGCCCCTTGCATATTCTTCATGAGTCAGAACCTGTGAGTTTTTAGTCACATAATTCATGTAACTATTTACACCAAAGACAGGAGAAGTATTTGAGAGTAGGAGCCCATGTCCATGCAGCAGCCAAGAGGTCTATTGAACATATACAGTCTCTTTGCCAGCAAACTAACACATGTGATGCTGTGTCCATCAGGAGCAGGTCTGCACCAGTAGTGGGAAGGTCTCCAAATGAGGTCTCCAAATTGCTGGAAGATATAAGATAACGCTGAGTGAAGGCTGTAGAACAGTGAATGGCTCATCTGAAATGTCAGAAGCTGGTGGTAAGTTTTTTGAACCTGAAAGAAAAAATATAGAAAGCTGGAAATCAAAAAGCAATTTCAAAAGGTAGCAGAAAGTGTCCTGCCCTGAGGTGGAATGATAGCTAGTTACTGGTCCCTTTCAATGAATGTTTTGTTTCTTCAGCTTCTCCTTCTCATCCTGCCTCTAAGCTGGGGCTGCTCTTTGTTGTCCAGAGATCAAAGGGTGTACTATGTACAGACACTGATTTTAACCAAAGGAACTTTACAGAGTATCTTTCTTCTTGCTTTGTAAGTTTAACTAGTTCTAAAATGAAAAATTTGTGTTCTGCTAAAATCGCTCATACTGAAATTCAAATGAAATTGATGAAACTGCATTTGTAGTATCTCCTTAGACACAACTCCAGATGCAATTAAAAAAAACCAGATGCCAAGCATTTTCTGTTATATTCTAAAACAAGGGGCAATAAAAGTTTCTATTTGACTTTGCTCATTTTAACCTAATGGTGAATCACTGTGCAGATATGCCCACATTTTTTAGAGATATAATCATGACACAGGGGGTATGGATGCTCTACAACTTCATGATAATATCAGCATGTCCAAGACAGTGTTAAGGGAAATGATCTCCAGATTCTCTATCTTCATTATTCTGGTCACAGATGAAGACTTGGCTTGACAGATACACAGGATGGAATTTTCCCACAGTTTCCACCAGAAGAGAATGGGAACTGTATGCAGTGGGAGTGGGGGACACAAGGGATGTGGAAGAATCACTTTTACTGATTATTTTATGTCACAGATTTGATTTTGATAGGGCTAAGAAGTTCATTTATATGCTCATTTTTATTATTAATAAAATTACTAAAAAGGAGAGGTTTGTGCTTCTACTTTATGCAAGAATGAGCTTCAGGTTTACCACTCACCTGTTATCAGAGCTCTGACCTCTATGAAGAACTAGAGAAAGTTCTTCATAGAAAACATATGAATCCTTGGAGAAGACTGTTGCCATGTTTCAAGACTTGCTTGAAGATTACTCTGGATCAGAGCCCAAATGAATTGACAGTGACATTCTGTCAGATGGTGCAAATCTGGTCCATCAGGGTGATGCTGGGATATGTGTCTCATTTTGCAGGTCTTCCAGAACTTGCCAATAATATTTCACTTCCATTGAAAAAATATTTGTGAAGTGAAATCACACAGCACTACATTTGATAACTTTCCATGAATGTGTTGAAAACATATATCTGGTCTGTCACCCTATGATTCAGATTCTGCTTTCGACAGGAGACTTCCTTGATTTGCAGCTGCTACCAGGTATGTGCCAGATAAAGTTTAGGTGAAACTTTACTGATACTGTATATTTCTGAAGCAGATCAAACAGAAATTAGAGAACCTGCCAGTTTTGTAGGAAGAACTTAGAAGAAAATGACATTTTCTGTCTGTTTAATTTTTTTTTGTGGTGTTTGGTCTTTTCACTGGTTTTCTGGAGCTTGCTTTGTAGCACTGCTAAGAACATTGGTGTTTTAGATTTCATGGGTTTCATGAAAACCTTTGTTATGGCTTTGGTTTGAATGAGTTCATACTCAGGAATTCTGCACTGAGGGTTAGGGTTCAAACCCCAAATCTCAAAGCAATTCTCTGCTAAAATGATTGAGCTTTAGGCTGTTTATTTGTTGGAACCAGGGGACTTTCACCCAAACTATACCCTCACTGAGGGCTTAATTGAAACCTAACCCTCGTTTTGATAAAAAGCAACTCGGTTTTCTAGCTAGGTGTGTAAATTAACAGCACAGGCCTATTTGAACACTTCTCACTCACAGATAATTTTATCTCATAACACACCACCAAGGTATGAAAACATTTTCCCTGTCTCATGCAGAGCTTGAAATGTTGGTCTGACAGTAGATCAAGAGTAAGTTTATACATGTGGACATACACGGAGAGAAACTTGCCCATGCACTGACCTGACCAGCCAATGCAAGTTTGGATTCAAAAAGTGAATTTTCGCAATGCCAGAGTGGACAGGTGTTATACAAATAAAATGCTATGGTAACATAGCCATAGGAATTTTACGCAGGATCTGGCTTTTGCCTCAGCATCTCAAAGGAGGATTTTGTCTGCCTCTCTGTTATTGTGTGGTGCCTCACAGAAAACAAATGGTCAGGCTGGGAGTCAAACCAAGGCTTGCTGTCCTGAGTCTCTGCCATCCGACATTACATCCACACAGCCATCCTGTCCTCCTCCTCCTCCTTCTCTCCACCACTCAGCTGTGGAAACTTGAAGTCTGAAACCCGAAACTCCTGGGCCAGCCATTTTTGCACAGCTCTCTTCCTTCACAATCCATCCATTTGGGGAAGGAATGAAAGCTTGCAGTCTGCCTCCTCCTCAAAACATTTCAAACTTTCACTTATCTTCACTTAGAATAACTTGCCTGACCGGAGCGGGAGTCCTAATTTGTCCATTTGCCAGAACACTTTGTAAGCAGTCAGCCTCTTATCTTTCGTGTGAGAAGGGAGAAAAAAAATGACCTTACTGCGCTAGCAGGTCATGTCATAGGTCATCCTTTCATTCTCCTCACAATCAACTACATTTGCAATCAAAGAGACAGCACATTTTCCACTAGCAAAACGCTCCTTTCAAAAGCAATTGGAATGCTTAGTGTGTGCCACGCTTGTCCTGAGTCCATGAATTTTTAGGGGGAGAGGAGAATTAGGTAAATGGAAAGATACACTGGATTTTAATCTCCCCATTTCACAGAGGGATATAATGCTATACTGCACAACAAGATGTTTTTTCCTATCAAACCTTCAGTGATTTCCTTTTTTTTTTTTTTTTCCATTTCACAATTGTCAGAGCCATCATGAAGAGTGGGGGTCAAGTTTGTTTGCTTTTTGTCTTGTAATTTAAGCATTCCGTCCTGTTAGGGTTCACTTTCCAATGACCTCTGAATTCATCTAAAATTTCCCAAAAGAACCCAAGTGCATACAAGTGTGGGAACTCATCTGTTTGTCATCTCCACGCAGAGCAGACCTGCAGCACAGTTTGCCATTGAGTCTGGGTAGAAAGGGTGAGCGTGTCTGTGATGGCAGCAAAAGCTCACAGGCTCTCGGAATTGTATAAAGTTTGGGTTGTTAGCCTCAATATTGACAGTGAATCTGAAAGCAGACATTTTTATGACCCAGAGTTTCTTAGAAGAGGAGAGGCTTTTGGTGCCTTCGTTTTATATGTTTGAGTGGAGACATCATGCAGCTGTTTTCTGTATAGCCAAGACGATCCCTAGGTAGATTTGAAAACCTTAGGATGTGCTTTTGTTTTAGAAAATACACCTGCATTACCTGACACTGAAAGTAGAGCAAGACCAGAACCAGAAAAATATGTGTGTGTAATTATTTTCTCCTGGAATTTTCTTTAAGCTTTTTCAAAATGTGATTTTTTTAATTTTATTTTGTTTTAGTTGGGTGAAGGCTTACATGTTTTTATTCCTGTGGTTTATGAAACTGGATTATATGAATCTGTTTCTCTTGTATCTTTTCAGCTAGCATGAATAGAAAAATGTACTTTTTCCTTTTCTTTATTATCATTTATTAATAAACTGACTGTGTATTTAGAACATTTGGGTCTGTTTTAGTCTGTTCGTAAGCCTGCATATATGGTGAATTTATTAATGGAAAAATGGTAGAAATAAACTAAGTAGTAAAATCCTCATATGTTAAACAGCTGTTTTAAATATGAATATAGTGTATATGTAGCATATAAAACCTTCAAAAGAAACTCCATGGAATGCTGGAATTCAGTTTTACTCCATTTAGTTTACAGTGTAGGTTTGCAGATATTATACAGAAGTTTTGAGGGGAAACTGGGTAAGTACTGGATTTAGGGCAAATCATTTACAACAAAATATTTATTTGATTAACTTAGTTCCTATTTATATATGAATTACTTGTAAACAAATTTATATTTTGTAAAATGACTATTATTCAAGTACAGCTAATTTTGTAAAATGACTATTATTCAAGTACAGCTAGTTCCATTGAGTGACTCACATTGACTCCAATAAGCTTTGAACAAGGGAGTCATCCAATCTCCCACTGAAGGCAACAGGAGATGGACTGGCTCAACCTCTCTATTTTTTTACAAACTATTTGATTACTGTTAGTTCAGTGCTTTTCAAATATTTTCAATTTCAGGTCCTCTAGCATTCTTCTAGTTAAGGTATGGCACTCTGCTAATAAGCCTGTGGACAATTTCTTCTTGCTTTCTTTGCTACCTCTCACACACTCACAGAGTAGTGAGTAGTGAGTAGAGAGTAGTTTGTAGACTTCTGTGGCTCTGCAGATTACAAGATATTAAAGAAAACAAATTCAAACCTTTTGTCATAGAATAATCCACTATTCATGAGAAATGAGTCATCACTCAGTTACACAGACTTCTCGAATCCTCCCTAAACATATTTTTGAAAATGCTCTTAGTCCAAATACTGGCAAATGCATATCCGCAATGCAGTAACAAAATGTTTTCTTTATGGGAAATAAAGAAGGAAAGTAATTTTCATGACTTTCAAGTGAGTGTTCTGTACAGTTCTACATACTGATCAGTCTCATAAAGCTCTGCCATATGCTGGTTGGTATTTCCTCATTTCCTTATTTTTTATGCATTGTTTTGTATGCTTGACAAACAAGCAATCAGCTGAAAAAAAATAGCCTTTGACCCTATTTCCAGACTGGCAGCTAGTAGTTTCATGTTTATTTAGACAGATCCTGTAGGGAACAATCCTCCCTGGTGCTCATTACTCGGTGGACTGACATTTGCACCCACTTTGGAAAGCTTTAAGATCACTGATCCATGCTAAACCAGTGCATTCCAGCAAACTCTTGTGCCAAGGGGCATTAGTTCTAACACATATCACCTTTCAGGACAGGAAAGAAATGAAACATTATCATCCAACATCAGTACGTCTTCTTTGCCTTTGGCTAGTTTTGCAATAAGCAGATTCAATTAACTTCTTAATTTCCTAAGCAAATTGTTAGATTTCTCAAAAAAAGATCATGCTAATAAGAAATTTGGTGTGAGTCCATCTTTTTGCAATGTATTCAGCTCCTCAATTTGTTTAATTGAAACTGTAGCCACCATGCACCTAATGATGATATGTGAAAAGGGGAAAGGGAACTGTGCACTTTTTCCTTCTATAAAAGACCTGATCTATTAATTTATTCAATAGTTTTTTCTTTGTTGGTTATCTAAGAAAAAGTGAATAATATTCAGCTTGATCCAGGAGTGTTTTTTCTGGAAAACTTACTTGGTCTCAGCTGAATTTCTTTTCAATTTTTCAGATTCAAATGAGTATGACAATATTCTTTGGCATTTGTATTGAAAAGATACTGAGAAAACCAAACATCACCAAATTATCTAACAGGATAGCTAAAATTAAATTCTCCCCATGGGCTGCCTACACTAGTTTAGTTATTTGTGTCTCTGGTTCCAGTTCCCCAAATAACTACTCAGATAATTTCAGTCACTGAATAGAAAAAGTCTAAAACAACAACTGAAAAAAAAAATTGGAAACAGAGTGATAGACATTTTGAGCTTTTTTTTTTTACACATTACTAACAAATATTAAAATGCACCTCCTCTCTAACCTGTGTATCTGCATCACTTCTTAATTGCAAGCTTTGTTTAACTTCTCTAAAAGTCACTTCCTAGTGTAGTTTACATTTGATGTGACACAAACTTATTAATTTGATTGACATTCAGCAGGAATGTTGCACTACAAAATAAGATTATTCTATAGTTATGTGATTTTTTCCATTAGCTTGTTTAATTATAAAAGTTTGTTCTTATAAAAGTTGTTTATCTTTATTAGAAATTGTCCCAAAGCTAAAGACTAACCTAAATCTACACTGTTTTCTTAGATTAATTATTTTCTCTTGCACTAGTCATTGTGAGACTGTTTTTTCTTGCTACCTTGCTTCTATTTGAAGATTATAGTAATTTCTCTTCAATTTTGTCCTTCTATGGGTTTCATCTTCTTAAAAATCCAGTGCCTAAAACTTGAAATGGAACTTTGTTTACAGTTTTGGCATCATAAGTCAGAGAAAATGTTACTTGTTTCCAATGGAAGTTTTTATCAATGGAAGTGTTTATACAATGCAACATGACGTTTTCCTTTTTTTCACACTGTTTGGGTTTGGGTTTGTTTTTGTTGTTTGGTTTTTTTTTTTTTTTCAAATTCCAACTGCATGGCATCATATCTAGTTTGTAAACTACTATTATGTCCAAAATGTCTTCTGCAGAAGTGATCATTACTTCTCCTGAATTTGTATAAATAGTTATATATATTTAGAGCCTTGCCACTACATTAAATCGCATTCTACTACTGTACTTTCAAGACCATTTGATCACTTCCTCTCTTTTTCTGAAGACTAGTCATCTTCTTCAATGTGCCCCCAGGCCCCCAAAGCTTTCCCATTACTTGAAAATGTAAGAATTTTTATTAATGAAAATATTAAACTGGTCCAGGAGGGATGCCTAGGAAATGCCATTTTATGAAGCCTCATAGTCTGACAATGAACCATTGCTCATTTCTTTTTAAGAATGTTTTTTCAACACATTCTATAAAATAGCTATGAATCATACAGGCTTCTGTTTTGGATCAATTATTATTTTGTTTCCCTAATTTGCTAATGGTAATGTCACCTGTGATGATCCAAAAAAAAGCTTTCTCGAGTATCATGACGTGACAGGACAAGAGGGGACAGATTTAAACTGAAAGAGACTAGGTGTAGATTAGATACTAGCAAACAATTCTTTACTGTGAGGGTGGTGAGGCACTGGCACAGGTTACCCAGAGAACCTGTGGATGCCCCATCTTTGGAACTGTTCAAGGTCAGGTTGGATAAGGCTTTTACCAGACTGGTCTAGTCTGGAAGGTGTCCCTGTCCATGGCAGGGAGGTCAAAACCAGAGGATTGTTAAAGTCCCTTCCAACCCAAACAATTCTATGATTCAACAATTTTAGGAAGTAGAAATATATAATTTTATGCTGCTTTTCTGCTCACAAAATTTCTTGTCTTACTAGAGTGGGAAATAAGGATTGTTTGAAATGAATTGTTCTTGACTAATTCATGTTAGCAGCTACATACAAAGCTAAGCCTTTTAGCAGTTTTATGGGTAAAGATCTTTTGCACACAGAGGAACTATTATCTCCTATGAGTGTTCCTGAAACTCCCATTAATTGCAGTAACAATCACACTGCTAACGTTTTCAGATGTCAGGATTTTATTGTGAGCCTCATGAGAATCCTTATTTCCTGTACTCAAATGACTGTCTATGAACCTCAGATTCTTTTTCTGTAAAGCTGCATTTCTAGCTTTACAAGTGGACAAGTACTTGACAATGGGACCTCAAATGGATTTTGAAGGCAGGAGACAAATAGTAAGAAATCAATGGTGACTTAGTGTTTTTAAAATCTCATGATTTTTGGAGACCTGAGACCTTTCTAAGCTTGAGATTTGGGGTTGCTGTCATGGCATACATCAATTCAAAAGGCAACGTTACAGAAATCTATATCCTCCTTTGTTAGCATTCTGCATAGAGAAGATACTGTAGTGAGACACTTAGAAAGTAGTGGAGATGAACAAGTGCAGCAAAACTATTATACTAGAGTGCAGTTCTTCAAAAACTGTAGAGCTTCTAGCAGGGTAGAGCCAATAATCACTTCTCTGCCTGGTCCACTCTGACTTCTGTAGTTCATTCTGGCCTATTTCTGATATAAATTATATAAAAATAGGTTATGAATGTAAAAGACTCTGGAAGAAGGAAAAACCCCCACACCTTTCTGTCTGCACAAGCCAGGCTACTGCTTTGCAAGCAACTTGCATGTAATTACTCTTCCTAATTTTGTGTGTCATCAGTTTTAGTCAAGGGAGCACAGGACCCCAGAACACAACTGAGATCTTGAAAGACCTCATATCCCAGTTAAATATGTAAATAAATGTTAAATTTTGCACAAATGTTTAATGTGCAGCAATCCCAAACTACTGAAAACCTGGCAGGTATTTGGGAACCTAAATGGGACCTCAGCACTCCAGAAAAGCTGGCTGTAAATTAGTTTATCTTGTGGTTTGTGGGAGTCCTTTGCTCAGCAGCAGGGGAGGAAAAGATATGTTAACAGGGAGAGAAATGTGGCTGCAGAGCCATGGAAATTGGAAGGGGAGGGAGTGAGGGGCAAGAAGGGAGGAAGAGGAGCACCTGAAACAATCTTCTAACACTGTGAATTTCAAGGACCCATTGACCTTATATCCCTCCTTTGCCATCACTTCTTTCACACTGTCTGGGATCAGCTTTATGAAAGTTAGAAATGCATTTACATAAGCTATAGCCCAGACTGGAGACAAACTTTGTGCTACTCCGGTCAGCCCAGGAAGCATCTCAGGGAAGGAGGTGGGGAAGGGAGCTCCCTTTCAGTTTACTATTCAGAGCTGCCTCCCTGTGGGTTTCAAGGCTCAGATGGTTGAAATTCAGCTACAAAACACTTTTGTTTGAAAATACAAAAGTTAAAACATGCCCAAGCTTGTAGACACCTCCATACTGTAGAAGAGGCTGGGTATGGGTATGCCACCTACTTGTGTACCTGGCATAAATAAGATGTTAAGGGCATAAACATGGGCAGAACCTGCTATAACACAGATCTTGCCATTCCTCCATGCTGCAAAATACGGAACTACACACCTGAGAGTTTCTTTTTTTTTTTTTTTTTTTTTTTTAGTAATCCCAAGCATGATAATATCAGAGTGTTACAGGCAGGCACAGAAAGGTTCATAAAGGTCTTTGTGAAACTTTAGTTCTTAGTTTCCTGTTTATAGAGTGACATACATTGGGCATATTTGTTCTGTGGGCTTTTTTTTTAATCCGTCACAGAATATTAATCAAAAAGACTCCAAAGGTGTTCAAACTCTGGATTAAGTTCCTCTCTGGAAATGTATCCAAAGCCAAGAATCTTTGTTGGGGAACACTGTCTCATGAAGCTTTTTTGAGCTGGGTTAAGATGAAATGTGCAGGATACACTTAAAGACATACTCGCTGGTGGTTTCATTTAGGTTTTTAAAGCATGTTTGGTTTTGATGGGGACTTAGGTATTAGTCTGAGCCTGTGTTAGGAGCCCAGCAAGTAGAAATAATGTCTCGACAGGGCAGATGTAGTAACACTGGATTGTGAATTTTCATGTAAGCAGGCTGCATTGCTCTGAGGTAGAATAGTGGCACCATAAACCATGAGGCCTCAAGTCCTGACTAGTTTATGCTTTGTAGATGTTGAAATAAATTTTTATTCTGTTCTGTCTTTCCTATTTGGAGTTTAATTGTCCAACATTTCTGTGTAGATGTGTAAGGAGGATAGTAAGGACTACTCTATTCAAGGAAACTCCACTCAGATAAGTAGGCAAGACCTTTTTGAAGGAACCCAGACCTCCACACCATTGAGGATAGCTGTCTGAGTGAGCTGGAGGCCCTTGGGAAAAAATAGGATAGTACAGGCTAGATGTTGCTGAAAATGGAGTAGAGAAGAGAGAGAGGGCAAATGCCAGGCTCCAGGATTTCATCTGGGATCTAGAAAGAACCAGAGCTCCTAGGCTTTTACAGGAATTTGGCGAGGGGGGGAGGGAATTAGTAATCTATAATGCACTGGAACAGCAAATTTGAGAGTGTCCTCCTCATAGAGGTAACCAGATTTATAGTAATAAATCTTTCTCATAAGCATCAGCAAAGTAGAGACCATGAGATCTCTGCCCTATAAACCTTATATTTATCTGTATTAGGTTTATCCATACAGTCTAGTCATATTCCTAGGTAGCCTATATTATTTTACATCAACAAAAAGAACTTTAAAATGTCCTTAGAGTATGGCATAATGATGCGTTTTATGTCTTTATTCCTCGGTCCATGTGCATGAAGTTTTATTGTACTGTGCTTAGTAATATATGGGAGATATAAAGAGGCAAGAGACACTGCAGATCTCGGTGGTTCATTAGTCCAGCACTTTATCGTGGTTTAAATCCTCTCCTTCTCCAGACCACAAAATAGCTTCCTTCTGCATCGTGTGTATTGAGTGTGAATCCACAGAGGAAACTTTTAAATGTTGCTGCTCCAGAACTAAAGATTGCTCTGTCTCTCATCCGATATAATTTATTATCCTGGAGGAACTTCCCTATGTAAATGCCTAGTCCTGAATACAGCCTCTTTTATCCAGAATCAAGTGCTTGTATATAAATAATTTTGGCTAAGCTGTGAGGGTATAGTTAATAAAATAGTTTCAGAGACAGTGATGTGCATTGTTTCCCATTGTAAAGACACCTCTCCCTTGTTAGTAGGTACAGAAGACTATTACCAAAAATCCCAGGACATTTTCGGAAAATTCTTAATGAGCCAGTCTAGATGGATATTTTCTCCTGAGATAATACAGATGAAATGTCATCAGAAAAAGGAATCATAATAAGCAATCCCCCAAAAAGTGAATAAAGGTTGCTGAGAGCTTAGTGCCATTCCTCTCAGAGGGAGGCCTTCCTTCTCCTGGTGGAAAGAGGCCAGATACTGAGCTGGAAAGAAAAGAATATGAAATAATATTTTTCCTAGCATGGTTCCAGTACCTGGATTGTGATCTGATGGCTTGGATGGAAGTTAATACAGTTTTCTGACTGGACTGACTTTTTTGATAGCTTGGATGGGAGTTAATCCAGATTTTTTAACTAGACTGAAGGCTTTTTAAATAGAGAAATTAAAGAGATTTCTTTGCCAGCAGGGGAAAAATTTTCATGCTGTCAAATTAAGCTGCTCCTCACACCTAGTCTTCATTTGAGACTACACCACCAATTAAATCTTGATGAGATGGGCCCATAAATCTCAGCCAGAAGAATTATATGACCTATTCATTTTCCTTCTGCCCCAGTCACTGGCATCCTCTGCTATACTATTCTAGTGGCAGAAACCTCGTGAACCACTGTAGTGACAAAGTACTGTGGTCATTCAAAATCTTACCCTGCCCAAAGGCTGAGGATACAGGAGCCCCAGCTACCCGTGGAAGTGTGTGACTTCATCAGCTTTCGCCCTCTCCGAGGTTAAAATGATGAGGCACTGACAGGCTGCAAACAGGCTGCTGTGGCTTCTGATGTTGCCTACCCTCTGGTGGTGTTGAAATGATGGGCTGCTATGACACGTCCCAGGGGAGCACTACTTCAGCTGGGTGAAAACTGAACCAGAAACCTCATCCTCACCCTCATCCTTCCAAGCCAGCCAGTGGCCCTTTGGTGCCTCTTCAGTCCGTGGTATCTCTACATGGACCTGCTTACAGACGTGAAAAATATTTTCACCAGTTTGATGCAGCCAATCAAGGGAGCAGATGCAGCTATGAAAGGCAAAAAAGAGCTTTGTATGAACCATGGTCCTATAGGCAGAGGTTGCTCATGGCTGGCCCTTGGGGCATTAAAATGGAGCCTGAAGGAACCAAACCCCTGCTTTTTGCTTGTAGGACCTACATTCCAACAGAATTATCGAGTAACAGGCTGAACACAGAAGTTCATGACACTGGCAAAATATGAATGTTTGGAGAGGGTTTTACTCACCTGAAAAAGTTTTATATCCCTCATTTGGGTTAGAGCAATAGCCTTATTATCCTCCAAGGTGCTGCACATTTTATATCTGAGCAGCACACCTGAATTCACATGCCCAGGTAGGCTTCCACCTTGTTTTCCAGAGCTGTTAAGTTCAGTGCTCATGAGCGCTGGGTTAACCTTTACTTCCTCAGAAGTCATTTACCAGGTCCTTGTTGCTCTGTGACTTTCACTAAACTACATGTCTTGTACAAGTCCAGTGTTTTATCTTTCAGCACAGAGGAACAGTTACTGCTGGACTCAGGAGACATTTATCAAAGACATGACTGCTGATTTACTACAAAGGGCTGCTGAATTCCTCTAGGAACTGTCTTTTGACCTGTTGCTATAAATTTAGCACTGTAGAATTGGCAGACTCTAACAGCTTTTTGTAAGTAAGTTCTGCAAAAAGAAGCCTGACCTCAGAGGACTTAAATATTTAAAGTAAGAAATTGTACAGTTATTTGGCACAAATTAGGCTAAAATGCAGAATTATGAATTTTAGTCTATTGGATATAGACTAAGATACATTAATTGCCCTTTTTCATCAAAAATTAATTTAGGATTGTAAATTTTTAAACATTTTCTAATTTAGTGATAAGGTTTTGTGCCTGTGGAGCCAAATGCACAATCACATGTTGCATGGCTCAACATCAAAGCATCATTTTCTTCTGAATAATGAAGCAAAAGTGCATTCAGCTACCTGATTTTCATTATTTTCAGTATGCTTGTGTTCCAGACTAGGAACGGTATTAAAGACACAGCTGTGTTCTGGAGAATAGTTGAAGTCCATTTGGAACAGGGATGGCTTCAACCCTCCTATTTTACCAAACGAATAATCTGGATGCGGGAGATGAAGCTCTAAATGAGAGGTATTGAGTGGGTGCAAACACAGCATTTGCATACATACGTATGAATACAGAGCACACCTGGGAATTCATGGTCAGTCAGGTGCCTGAACCTGCCAAGCAGAGGCACAAGTTTACCACTGCAGAACACTAGAAATGCCATTGGAAAATGTGGGGCATTGTGGCACAACCTGGGGCAAGTGTCAGTGTGCGAAGCCATTCGAACATTATATAAGTAGTGGTTTATGACCAAGGAAAGCACACAGACGTCAATTCCTCTTCACCCTGTCTCCTCCCTGCCCCACCATACCATGGAAAACTGAAGAGAGTGTTTCTGCAGTTATGTTGATGTCTTTCATGGAGCTTGGATGATCTATATAGCCTAACTGCTGTGGAGGAAGCACTGAGATGAATTCCAATTTTATAATTCACATTGTGAACAGGAGAGATAGTTCAGCTTTTATATATGAGGCAACTGGCCATGTAAAGCAGACTGATGACACAAAGGACTGAAGATGAAGAGAGAGCATCTAGGGACAAAGGAAAGACAAAAACACAGAACAAGATAGTAGCTATAGGAGAAAAAAGAGAAAAATCAGTAGGGAGTGAAATGTGAGCAGTCTTAGTGAAAAGAGAAACTATGAGAAGAATGAAGCAGCAAAAAGACTGATAAAAGATGCAGCAAATAAAGAGTACATGAAAAGAGAGGGATCCAAAAAACCAAAATAAAACAAAACAACAAATAAAAAAAAAAACAAAACAAACCAGCCAACCAACCAACAAAAAAAAAAAAAAACAACCAAAAAAACCCAACCCACCCCAGATTATTTCACATCTGCTCATGGGGTTCAAATGACATTTCCTGCTTAAATTCATGGTACATGTGTGAATACACAGGTTCCCCAGGTGACTTTGAAAATTTCAGCCAGGAAATCCAGGCAGCCAGAAACAGTACCTCAGACAGGAAGCGTTACCTCTAGAAAAGCCAGTTCAGGAGCTGAATCACATCAACTGGCCAATTTTATTTTATTTTTTAATGGAAAAAAATGAGGTTAGGAAAAGAGAAATGGCTGCTGCTTGTCTAATAAGGGCATTTCAGACTGCGTACATGCACTAATATTTTCCACTGGAGGAATACAGAGCCTTTCCTCATTTCCCGCTGCCTTTTGGGACTTGTATTCTGCTCCAAACTCAGCTTCTTCTTTTGGAATCTCCTTCTACTTGCTTTTCTTTTTCTTCCCCTGTCTCTATTGCACAGGGAAAGGAAGCCACTGGGTGCTGGGAATGAGCCTGCTGCCTGCCCTTTTCCAGGGGACCTCAGCCAGAGAACCGGGGAGGCTGGTTCCACCCTGCACAGGTTTGCCATCACCTGCGGTCCCTCAGATTTCTGTGATATTTGCAGAGAGATGAGTAGATGTGACTGTGCCTCTTCTACTCTATTGCTTCTGTAAAGCTACCACTTTTGAATTACAATCCGGTGCAGTGTATGGTAACGTGTTTATACCGTTCCAAAGGGATCCTGGAAGCACAGGAAAGGGAGCTCCTGCAGGCAGATCTGTTCACTGCACTAGCCTTCTGCATTTCTCCCCCATTTTTCAATCAAAACCACCAGGTTTGTAGGATGCTAAGACAGGGCAGGTTTTTTTTACTGCTGTTTTGCATAACCCCTGCTTCCCTTAGTAATATAATTTCTATCTATTGTGAATTTTCCCACCTACACTTCTCCTCTATACAGATGAATGAGGAGTAGGACAGCTGATGGTCTATAAATTCACCAAAAAGGAAAGCCATCAAAATTCTTCAGCTGGAGCTTTAAAGGAAACTTATTTAACACATGGCGAAAATTAAATGTGCACTAGTTGATTGTTGAAATCACACTATGTTTTCATAAAAATACAGTTCAGGAGGTGCTCTTCATTCCTGCTTTGCTGGCTTTCACATTGTAATTGAATCCCAAAATCCAGAATTTGGCACTGTCCCTACACAGTAAGTAGAAATCTGTGTTTTTGTGTTTCCTTAATATGTATTATTTATGATAACAATAAGTCTCCTGAGTTGGTGGTAGAAGTCAAATGACAGATCCTTCACCTATTATGCCATATTTTTTATCAATTATCTTGTTGAATATTCCAGATGAAACTGGTGTTTGTATTGGAAAGAATCTGGGCTGTGCCTGAAGAAATATTTTAGTGAAATGAGTATTAGGAAAGCCTTGGAATATTAAGCCAAAAATAGAATTTTTTGCTTAAATATTCTCCTTAGCTGGTTGCACATATAGTGTACTATTAAACTGTTATTTCCAAGACTGGCCTATTTTCAGACTTTCAGCATCTGTAAAAAAAATTTATAATGATAAAGAGGGAATTCATATTTTCAGGCCTTAAAAAAGCCCATTGTATAAGTCTTGTCCAGCTCTTACAATAGGCATCTGTCTGAAAAATATTCCTCGAACTTTCACATGAAGTGGTGCTGTGTTCATTAAACACCCTGCTTTTGTAGTGCCCTCTGGTCAAAGACAAAATCCTCCTGAAGAGTCTTCCAAAGGAGATCTGTGAAGTCACATACATCTCTGTCTTGGAAGGAGCCTACCTGGATGCTCATGAGCCACAACAGACACAGCGTTTATTGATGGCTGCATCAAGAGCTGAGCAAATTTATTTCACATAAGTAAATTTTTCAGACGAGATGAAGGAAGGGAAGGGAACTATCTTCCAGGAGGTAACTCATGCTACGTATCCACATGCATTTTACAGAACCAGGCTAAAGGACTGCAGGGACTGCAGATGCCTTTAGTGTTTTCTTTCCTTTTAAGGACATACTAGAGCTGTATAATTAAATGGAGATTATTGGCAACATTATTTAGCAGTCATTATGGAGTCATTAGGGTTCTGCTTGGGCAAGAAGATAAGTTACCTTCCTCTCTCACACTTCATGCTTCTATCAACAGCTTAGAAAAGTGGTTCACAATGAATTGCTACTTAAGTAGTCCTATCTTCCTCTGCAATCTCCCTCTTGTTGTTTTTCCCTGTGGGCTGGCTCAGGGGGTCAGTACACTCGGCTTGCCTGATGTAACACAGGCTTCCCGATAGCTTTTGGCACTTCGCAACTGCTTCTGTAGAAAGAAAACGAAAAAGAAAAAAAAAGGAAAGAAAAAAAAGAAAAAGAAGGGCTCTCAGGGATAGAGTCACTGCTGATCCAAACAGTGATGCCTTTCCTGTGCTTTGTTCTGCGAGCCACAGGCTGTGGCTCTCTGTGGGCTACTCAGACACATCAGTGCTCTCCTTCCTCTGCAGCAAATGCTCCACACCGTGACAGAGCACAAAGCTCTGCCTTGCTCCATAAGGAGTTATGACACTTAACTACTTGCCGGGGTCTGTGGCTCTCTGGTGACTGCTCTAACATGGGAATTTGAAGGCTGGATTCCCTCCACACCACACAGTGGAAGTGGGCATACAGTCTGGTGATGTTACATAGCAGTTAATAATTCTGCAAGTGTGTGTGTGTGTGTGCACTCTAGGGCTGGCCAGAAAAGGAAACATCTGTTTTCTGGGAAATTCCAGGTTGTCAACATTTCATTTTGTTTGCACTGGAACGAAACATCAACATTTCCGTATATCTGTCAAAACAAGACAGTCTGTGTGGGTGCCCACCTTCCGGCCAGTGGGTCCCTTTAGCTGCCAGACAGCCTGGGCACCAGTGCCATGGGCATCAAGCTTTTGGCCCCGGGAAAAGGGCTGCCAGCTGTGCAGGCTGCCCAGGAAGCTTCCAGAGAAAGGTTAATGAAATCATCATGCTGCTTCTGACAGGGAAACTGCCCTGTAATTTCAAAGCAGATCGTTACCGTGTTTTGCTTTCTAATGTTTTAATTTGAAATTTTGCTTTAAACAAGGTGAATCAAACATCTCTTCCTTTTCAACTGATCGCCTGGCAAAATCTAAATCTGAGAGGCCCAGGAAATGCACTGGTTGTGAAGCAGAAGGAAAGACCATGGAAAGGAAAAGACCATGGAAAGGAAAGACTATCCACAAAAGAAGTAGCAATATTTTCTGCTCTTCCAAGACAAAACTGTCTTTCAGAGTCATGTGCTCTCAGCCAGGGAATGTGGCAAAACAGCACACAGCAGTTCCTGGGATAAGTCCTTCAAAACAGGGAAACAAAAAGTAATGAGTTTTAATGATGACCTGTTTTTATCTACTGGAGCATAACTGAAGATTTAATTTTATAGGTTTCATTGCTGAACACTCTGACCCTTTGCAGCTGTTTAATGTGTGTCGGTGTGGAGGTGAGGCGTAAGAAGTGCATTATTTCAGCATGGAGCCATCATGGGCTGATGCTGTTCAGCATTTAGCAGGAGCTGGGCTTATCAGCCATAGATGAAGGAACATGTTTCCACATTAAACAACTAACAGAGACATTCATCCTTACTGTGCACATCTAAACTGAGTTCCTGGGACAACCGTCACACCCTATCTGAATTCTGATAAAAAATTAGCTGAATTTCGTGTCAGGACACACTCTTGTCTCCCTAATATCTGTCATGTCCTCCCTGTGTCCCCTGTACACCAGGCCCCTGTTTCCCCAGCACTGGAGCTAGCTACTGATGTTAATTGGAACTTTACTGGTAATCCCAGCAGTGCCAGGATTTCCTGATAGAAGTTTACGGTCAGTTTTGATGATGGCAGGATCAGATGGCAGAGCTAATAGAAGTTGAGACTGCAAATGTTCTGGGACATTGACAAAGCTCTACAGATGGGTGCAGTATAGTGTGCGCATCTCAAAATACACTTTTTGTCTAGAAATAAAGTATTCTAAAAGCTTTTCTCTCTTTTTCTTTTTTTTTTTTTTTCTCAAATGAAAACAATGCTATACCTCCCACTAAACTGATGGACATTTCCTTCTAAGTAGATGTGTATATGCTGTTGCAGACACCTGCCTGAAGTATTATTTCCATTATATCTCAGGGATGCTTAACAGTTATGCAGTGACAAAAGTTTGAGACAGGTAGGATACTGATAAATGTATATCTGGAAAGATGACATTAAATTTGAAAAATAAACTAACACAGACCTTTGATTTTAAGAGGAAAGTTAATATGAAGTGGCAAGAAATCTGGTATCTGAGAGCCAGTAACTTCTCAATATGTTTTAAATCCTGCAGCCCATCTTGTGAGCCAGTTGATCTCACGAAGTATGTTCAGGTCTGGTCTGCATTGCAAATGGAGGTCACCCTGGCAACCCTGTTATTTTGGAAACAGCAGCTGGGTGAATGGCACGCAGGGTGGACAAAGACCCAGTAAGGCACGTGTGGAGACCTGAGCAGAAGTGGCAGAATTTCATAGTGATTACTGCAAACTTTTTCACTATTATGCATGAGTAGTGACAGGCTTGCATTGTTAATCAGAGTAATTAGGATTTAGTTGAGGCATGACAATAACCTGTGCCTCAAAAAGGCCTGAAGGCTATCCATTTTCTCCCCTTTTCCTCGGAGTCTCCTATTGTGATTCATAGATAGCCCAGCAGGAATGCAATCAGGAAATCTCCAGTGAATCAGTGTCCCTAAATCTTCAGACTTGACAGGTTGAAGTTTGACAAGCTATTAGAAAAAACTGCTGATCATTAGGCTGTCTAAAATAGACTTAGCTTGTTTCTGTCTGTGTTCACTGATTTATCTGCAGAATGATATTGTTTGAAGCTTAGATTACTCATGCTACCGCCACTTGACATAGTTTGTATGATAAAATGACAAAGCATAGCTCTGGCTAAGCACACAGGTCCGTCTGTCTTTGCTGTTTCATTGGTTTTGACTCTTTCTGCAGTAAAGACACATTGGTTCAATATTATTGTGAGAAACAAAAGCAGAAATATATTAAATGGTTTAAAGCAGTTTTTGAGTCCCCCAAGCCCTACTGTCTCTGGCAGATATGGAAGGATACTGCCAGCCCTCCCTGGATCATTTCAGAGCAGTGATTTCTAGGTCCGCTACTGTGGACCATGCACTTTGCTTCCCAAAGGTCAGAACTAGGCTTATTCCAAAAGCTCTGGTAAAAGCTCTCCTCATGCATGTCTTTTCCAATGTTTTAATTATAACATGAATTAAATTTAAATTTAATTTTAAAACAAAAGTATTTAGTCCCTATACAGTATTTGAGTAGTGAGATTTACTTCCGAGTTATTCTTATACTCTTCTCAGTCTTCCGCAAAAGAAAAATCACATCAGATTGGAAAATTTCTGAATAGACCTTTATGTTTAACAAAGTTGTGTTCTTATTTGTCATTTCCAATGACATCTGTTTTTCCAGTCACCCAGCCTTTCTGTCTTATTTCTTCCATTTAAAAAAAAATTATTGGCTTACTTACAGGATTCAAATCTCAAAGTGGAAAATAAAAAATAAATTCAGCTCTTCTTTCCCATTGGCAGGAATACTGTCATTCTATCCCTTGAAAATGGAAAAAAAGCATGTTTTGCACCATTATGCATGCAGAACATAAGGAACCTTAAAAATGTATTTGTGTATACTTGCATAAACTTACAGCATGTAGATGGTATGTTTTCTGCATAAATTCTCCTGTAACATGGCCTCTATCAAGAGATACAGACTTACTTGTTACTTAAAGCAGATCAAAATACTGAGAAGTAGTTTCATAACTACTTATTTACATTTACAGACAATAAAAAAGAGAAATTTAGTATGGCACAAACATAACCATATTCCTGTGAAAAAGTATAACGAGATACTTAACAACATAGAAGTCCCAAGTTTTATGCAAACAGGGCTCCCTTTCCATTTATTACTTTAAGAAGAGCCATGTGTAACTTGCTAAGAGAGACAGCACAAAAACTATGTGAGGTTTTCCTACGACTGTGCACGAAGCTCTGAAGCTGCAGTTAGAACCTGTTGTGTCTTAATTTATAATCTTCACACACAGATTTGCTGAAGGATGTTTATCACACTGCATGTTGCATGGAAGGTGAAATACATGCAACCAATCTGATGTTTCCCATTAGCCATGCATCAGAATCTAATTATGCTTCGAGTTTTTGGCAAAGATAATTTTAAAGCCTTTTCAAGAGGACAAAGAATTCAGTATGGTACCTTGAGAATAAATTGGGTTTTAGGAGTTACTGTAAGAGAAATCTGCATTTATATACACCCAGAAACAAACAAAATTACTCTTCTAGTGTTCTTAGAGCATTCCCATCTCTCCAGTGTGTAAATATGGAACGCCAGATTCTACATTTGCCTTCCCACCTCTCTTCCCCCACTTTGCCCCCATGAAGCTATGGATGATGTTAATGTAGATATGTGCAAATTTATGAAGCAAACACCAATGGAACATTAACTTCTGAGTTAATATGTGAATCAGATGCAGGTGGTTTTTCATGACAGCTTTCCTTAGGCTCTTACATTATTTTGCTTTGTTGTCTAATTTCTATGCTTAGTGAACACTTAAAAGGCAGTTCGGAGACTTTGGGGTTCATTGGTAATGCTTAAGTCGCCGCCAAAATACTTCTGATAAATAGTTGGGGAATTGTATAAAAATGAGGAAGCTGTTTAAGGGAGATGTGTAAATAGCAGTTAAAAGAATTAAATATTTTCAAGTAGCATGCATGTTAATGTATGCCAGTAAATGTATGTCAGTCATCAATAGCACCAATAAAATGGACTCTGAGTGAGCCACATGCAGAAGTAGCTGGCATAGTTAAACAACACTGTAATACACACCATTCAAAATGAAAAGACATCTCCCAAAATTTGGAAGCAGTATCCAAAGAAAGAAAACAGAGAAAGAGTATAATCCCCAGCAAAATAAATGTTAAACCACAGCAAAAGTAGTTGAAATATTAGAGGAAGCAGCTTGCAGAAGTAATGCAAACTAACAGTAAAGCCTTTTGTATATACATCAGAAGCAGCACAGTTGGACAGTTAGCAGGATGAGAAGAAGCAGCAAAGGAAGATAAAGACATTATGGAACAGCTACATGAATTATTTGCACTGGTCCCTGCTGTAAATGAGGTGGGAGTCTTTCACACTGGGATCATTCTTTACACAGAATGAGTCTGTGCAAACTCCCATACTGGAGTGTCAGAGATTTTAGAGTAAATCAGCTGCACAACAAATCAGTTACAATAGATGGTATTTACAGAGGAGATTTGGAAGAATTCAAATATGAAATTGTCAGTCAATCAACTGTCATTGTGATTGATCAAAGCAGCACCAGTGTCAGGATAACATAAAAAGTATAGATAGTGGGAACAAGAATAATCAGAGAAGTTTTCTGTAAAGGAATCTAAAATGATAATGCTTTTCCATTTGCAAAAGTGGTGACTGAAATGTTAACATGGTGAAAGTAGCTGAAATTAAGAAGATATGAAACTTTTGCAACAGTACAGGAGCTAAGAGCCATTGTTTTAGACAACAGGAAAATATAGAAAAGAGAAGAGGTGTTTTTGTTCAGCACATCTTTGAATTGTGGAACTCCTTGCTGTAAAATGGATGCTGTGAAGGACAAAGAGGTCATTTTATTTCCCCACCCCCCCCCAAATTATTGGATTAGACAAACTCATGAAGATCAGATGCTTTGTTGGGTATTAATACATGCTGCCTCTGGCTCAGGGAGTTCTTAAGTAGCTAAATGCTGGAAGATGGGAAGTAGGTTTGGGCCTGTGTTATATTTCTTACACTTTTACCCCATGAACCAAGCTTTTTTTTCTATACAATTCTCCTCATTTCCAGGGATGTTCACCTGTGCAATAGTTTTCTTCTGACTGGATGACTGGGCACAGCCTGAGCAGGAGGAGAAGCACTTTACAACTGTTGAAGGAAAATCTGTTAAATAATGTCATGATTTTCTGTCTACCTTCAAAGATAATGGGATTCGGCAAACAAAACAAGTGACCACTGTGAGTTTTTTCCACCATGTTTTTTGCTTTACTGGGTAAGTGGTATTATCACTTTTTATCACCTCAGCATATATTTAGCTCTGTCTTTGCACTTGTGTGGGGACAGGATTGGCAGGTAAGTTCTCCCACCTGTGTTGCTTCTGATTTGAAGAAAGCAGAGTAAGATTTATTTTCTTTCTCCATGCGACCACAATGCAGGACAGATAAATTGATTTGCTCCTGTGTATGCAGGAAAACATGCAGCCAAACCAGAAACCAAATCCAGTAGGTGTGAGTCCCATTTCCCACACCCCCACCATTGCAACATAATCAGTAAGTGTTTAAATCATGAGGTATCACTTCAGAATCTATCCAAGGTATGTTTGACCGTGGCATATATTTTTTTTCCAAAAAATGTTTTCCATGTGCTATCATGAAGAAATTTAGCTTGAACACAGTTAACTCGGACCAAGTTTTGGAAACAAGATTTAGGCCCTTCAGGGGATTGTCCTTCCCTGGTGTTGTTAATCCTGTGGTTTTTAAGGCATTTTTTTCATAAAAAGGAAATGTGTTTTGTTTTACTTCAATGTTTACAAGTGTTTGTCTGGGAAATATAGGATTATAAAGGAACACATTTCAAGCACCATGCTGGGTATGTTAGTGCTTTGTGTTCTGCTACCACATCTGAACTGCCTTCATGTTGTGTTTCATAACGTCCCAGACAAATAAGAATGAGATCATATTTGCTAGAATTGTTTAATCACCAGTGGTCTGACCCTGAAAAAGACAAGGCACATTAGCTTTCTGTCACCCTGGATGGGGAACTGAGGTTGCACACCATCTGGTAGGATGTTCTCAGCACCTCAGAGTATTTGTGCTTTTAACTGAAGTCCCAGACTACATATATTTTCTTCAATATACTGCAAACATATAAGTACAGTTAGCACAATTGGTACTTTCACTTTTAAATGAAATGCCTCTACCCAGCAGGCAAAATAATAATGATGAGATGACACACTGATGAACGATGATGCCTCCAAAAAAATGCTTGGGCTATAAATGGAAAGAGACAGTAAGTTTCATCCTTTTTTTTTGAAATTGCATATGCTGCAGATCCCTTTTAAATGACAATTAAATAATGCATTTTTAAGCTACAAATCACAATAGGCCTAATGCAGTAGTGCACCAACTTCTCTTGCCCACGGTTCAAGTCCCGGTGGGGAGTTTCAAGACAATGCCTAATAAAAGACACATGGATTTGTGGGCTGTTCCCTGTGATAAGACTCTTTCCAGTTGTAGCTCTTTGCAGTTTTTCATTTTAAGGAATACATTAAAGGAGATGAAGCCAGGAAAATGAGTAAAGAAAGATAAAATGTGTGAAAAACTGTGTTTGGGGCACCCTTGTCGTCTATCTGTACAATTGTACAGTCCATTGATTACACTGGCATTTCTCCTGACTTAAATTTACACAAATGGAACAGCATCAGTCCTTCAGATAACTGTGATTTAGGCCCTTTCTGGCAGTCACAGCAGATAACAGTGCTGAACTATACCTTCACCTTGACATCTGTGACATAAGGTATTCTCTTAGGAATGATAGATAGAGATTTTTGTATCAAGGCTCACAAATGGATTTTAAGGACTTGAAAACAATTGTGTGGACAAGTTCTTAATTGTTTCATTTTTCAAGGTTCAAACTGGACTCATTTTCTATCCCAAACACACAACATTAGTGAAATAGTTTATAGACTGATTGAAATGCTGTCATCTTTCAAAGAAGACTTTTTGGCTGAATTCCCAAGAAGTTCATACTGTTTCAGGAAGACTTAAATAAAAATATTAGAAAAAATCAGAAAAAAAATCATAATCATGACTTTGCAGCAAACATCAAATACATTATCCATTTATGTGCTCATTCTTTGAACAGCTCTAAATGCACTACCTAAATATTATCTAAAGAAGATAATATTGACAACAATTTCATCATCTGATTTTCCTTAATCTTTACACAAAAAGAAATGTCCTTTTGCTTCACAGACTAGCAGACAGTCTTCCTGGGAGGAATCCTCTTTTGGGGTTACTTCTAAGGATTCACCACCCCTATCGTTGGGCAGTTCCTGATCTCTGAAGGAAGGGAATGAAGCCCATACAAGCTGACATTCTGCCTTCCCATAAAACTGATGTGTTCTGATCCCCAGCACCATAGCAGTAATACAGCTGAATTAACAGAGGGTTTGTCTATACCAGAGTCACAGAAATTCTTTTATGGATTATGGAAAAAGTGGTTTTAGGGAATCTGTGTTGTCTGCTGAAAAAGGGATTTAATGAAGAATCAATGACCAAATCGAGCACTAGTCTCTTCTCAATTAAGCCCTTGTTTGAGTCAAAATCCCCCCAAGTGTTTGTAATGAACTTGAGTAAGTTTAGAAGAGCAGCACCAGCTGAGGAGTAACTGCAGCTCCATGTTTGGAGAATGCCCTCCGTTTGCTCATGCTTTGTAACATTCCTGAGCATGGTAAGCACTTGAGATTGCCACTGCTGGGCATGCCAGCTGGCTCGCCTTTCTTCTTCTGTTCTACAGAAGAATCCTGGCAAGTGAAATATTTTCAAAATGTGTTTCTGACACAGTGGTGGAAGACTTACAGCTATTGTTTGAAACAGGCAAGAAGAAATAGCTGCCTGTGTTCTCCTTTTTGGAAGGAATCACATCATAATGAAAAAGTCCTGGATTTTCACTACAGAAGATAAGTGTGTTTTGCATCTTTGCAATGGAGACAACCTTAGTAGACTAGTTTTAGTGGAAATACTTGTTTTGACAAGTGAGGAAACACAACAATTACTAATGCATTTTGCCACTTGAGTCTCTCTTGACAAACATTCCATAAGGATTATAGTATAAATACATAACTGCTTTTCCTCATTTCAGCATGCCACTTGTGAACGATTTTGTCATAACAAACCCCATCTTCCCTGCTTTTCATTTATCTCCCTAAAATAGAAATGGTCTTTTTCCATTTACCCTGCTAGAATAAACATCTATTAATTCTCCCAGGTCACAAAACCTTCAGCTTCTGAAGGTTAGAGATGTCTGCACAGTATGCAGCTCCTTTGGTTTAGTTCTGCCTTGAATCAACTCAACAGAAAATGTCCAAATATTTGCCCGGTAATGGGAAAAATGAATGTAATTGATCCACAGCTCTTATGTACAACATCAAAGTACTTAGAAACAAGAAGCTATTGTAAGACAGTGACTAATAACTGTATGAGGGGATTTCCATTAGCAGGCCCACAAGGAAGATGATTCTAATTTGTGAGTGTCTTGTGAAAAGTTAAAACTGTCATGAACTGTACAAGAAGTTTTTAATAAAACACTAGTTGGGGAAAAGGTCATCCCTTTTTATATGCCTGATCTTGGGATATCTCAATTAAGTTCAGATGCAATCATAAATTATTTTAATCCATCGAATGCTCTGTAAAATCCTCCCACAACACAATTTAGAGTCTTCTACCCCAAATCTTTCAAATCACTATAATTTTGATAGCTCTGTGGATAGCAATGAATGAAACTGAGTTACAACAAATAGTTCTAAAATCTCATGGGATGTGGCAATCCATTCCCTTGCTACAGAAAATGCACCCTGATGGAAGAGTAGCAACTCCCAGCACAGTGCTGTGAGGCTGCCATAGGTGAACTCTTGAGGTATTCTGGTACTGATATCTAGACAACATATTTAAGATGAAAGAAAAGAGAAATAATAGACTGAGCAGGGAGCTGATTCTGCCACCTTTGACTTTACTTTTACTTTGCACACACTATTTAAACAGTAGCAGCAAGTATCTGGCCCTGCAGAATCTCCTTCTCAGTTGTATTTTCGTAATATTCTCAGATGAAATTTGCATTTCCAATTTTATTCTGGTTTAGGAAGCCTGTGTCAAACTCTACTTAGATTGTTATCTTGGACTCTTACAGACAATAGTCAATCTTGGCTTTTGTTATCATATTTGCATACGCAATGAACATACATACATAGATGCATTTTTTCCATATGATCCCAGAATCAGATAATCAGAATATTCACTCTTAAACCAACTGCGAGGTTTTTTTCCCCAAAAGCTAAACTGTTCATCACAGAAGCCCGTATACTGTGGAAGGGGGAAGAGAAAGTGAGAACAGTCTTGTATTTTCACCGTCTTTGTGGATGGCTGAAGTGCAGGAATTAGGGACCAGGCCCACAAGTCTTTGCCTGGAATAAGTGTGAAAAGAGATGTGAAGAGCATATTAAATCATTAATTTCTTCTCTTTGTGTGCATTCCACTGGAGCTGTCTGGTAGGAAGTAAAGGAGATAGCTTGTTCCCTGAAAAGGCACATCACAAATTCTTCCCCATTTGAGTCAAATGCTCACAGTACAAAGGATTGCAGTTTTTCTGAGACAGTGCTTTGGATGTGCTCCCTAATGTGGTTCAGCTTCCTTGCTGCCTCTTATTTTAGCCCATGCCTTAACGGTATAATTTAACCTTAAATTAGAGGCATATTTTACCCTTGTTTTGTATGCAGAAATTCCTTTGATGTAATTGGGAGCCCTGTGCAAAGATGGAGGGTTTATCATGGCCCTTTGAGTGCATGTGACATGGCAATTTGTCCAAGACATATTCTCATGCAAGAAGAATGGGATCCCATTGTGGGAAAATCTAGGGCCAAACAGTGCACAGAACTGATGTCAATAGGATTGAACACAGTGTGAAGTTATGGCAAAATCTGATGTATTGACTGGCTCTTTTTTAAGCATCCACTAGCCTTAGTGTTGTTGACGGAGAGTGGATATCGTATTGTCCTGAGAAACCCTAACTTCTGTTGCAAGAAGATGAAAGGGAGATGATCTCAAGAGTCTGGGTGACCATTTTAATTGGATACATATGGACAGAGTCCAATCCAAATCTCACAGAAAACTGGAAATGGTCCTGATGGCTTTTGGATGAGCCCCAGTATGAAATCTTACTTGGATTTGAAACAGAGTCAGTGAGCACAGAAGTGACTGTCTTACCAGATAAAAAGACACAATGTAGTTTTGCAATTGAGCATGCTCTTTTCAATCAAAGCACCTCCAGTCTCTTTTTATCTTTTTTTTCCTTCCTTTCTTAATAAGGCAAGTTTTGCTGACCTTTATGTGGCCTCTCATGAGAAACTCACCTAAAGAATAAAGGTCTAAGCTCGAACTTATCAACAGAAACTTAAAGAAAAGTTTGAGACAGAAAACTTACCCTGTCTTATTTAAGCAGCAATTAAAACAGTGTTGTTCTAGCCCTTTGGCTGTAAGAGTAGTCACATCTCCTTTGCAATCTCTCCATGGGGTCTTAATTTCTAGATACATATAAATTGCATTCATTCTTTTAGCGCAGTACAGGATAACACAGTGGAAAACAGGAGGGATTGGTTTGAAAGTCCTGGAGTTTATGAAAGGCATGTGAGATAAGAAAATGTCAAGGAAAACAGATCATGGGCAGAAGCAGATGTTCAGCTTATGGCCACATCTTTGATCCTTTCTTCTTTCCATCTCTCTTACACGATGTGTATACAGAGAGAGTATAGAGCCTATATTCCTAATGTGCAGAAGTGAGGGTCATCATGAACTCATAGGAAGATGGGTCTGTAAGAGGATTGAAAGGGGTCATAGAGTCAATTTTTGTACCATTTTCTCATGAGAAAGTATGTCCCATTTCAGTTAGAGTGCAATCAGTACACAACCTCTAGCCCATATGTATAGCTAAATCTGGGTCAATAGCACTGCTAACCTTTAAGAAATATTTCAGGATATGGATGAGAGACTCACTAGGAACAATACCTGTGCCAGAGGCTGCAGAACTATGTAGCAAAGATCTAGCCGAGGAACTTGTACAATGTGGCCGGATGACTTATATCAAGATGAGGATCTGGCTTTAAACAGGCAGAGGAAGAGAATTTTGAATGTAAACAACATAAACATTTAAAATTAGTTCAGACTTTTGTTAGAAAAGCAATACTTAAAGTGCTGCAGAAAGCATGTGAATCTCCTCATACCTGTGCATCAGCTTTCTGGATAATGTCTTCGGTATCTCACAGGTACTGAAGCTTGCCAGCTGTGTGTTGCTGCAGCTGCTTTTTATTGAAAGACACAATAAACACTATAGTCGTGTAAATCCTCTATAAATAGCTGCAGCAAAAGCCATCCCTGCACCCTGTTCAAAGTTAAACACCATGCTAACTCCCTAGCCCCTATCTATATCTTGTAAATTGAGTATAAGACTAATAGTTACCCTTTTCTAAGTGTTCCGAGATCTTCTAATGAGAGGCGCTATATGCTAGTAAAGTCCAAAACATTAAAAATAGTTACTTATTTCTCATAATTTCTGAACCATCATTTCCAATCCACCTCCATTGTTCCCAGCAAGCAACTAAAATAATTAACAGCAGACAGCCTATTAAGAAATGGAAAGTGTTTTGGTTACTTGCTATTTGTGGGTATGCATTGTTCCAGCGTGGGAGCAGCCAACAGCAGTTTGGAGAACTTTCTGCTCACTACAGACATTCCAGATTCTGAATCTGGAAAAGGTCTGAGATTGTTCAACTTCTCTAAAATTCAATGCCTAAAATTATGTTGTTTACGATTAATAACTCAGCCTAAATAAGCTCCATTTAAATGCCATAATTTTCATCCTGTTTAAGCCAACCTTTTTTCCTCTCACAGATTCTCTATCCCTAACCCCTCCTTTTACCCCATGGAGCCCTTTAGTTCTCCCGAGAACTTTTGGTTCAGTCACTGATCGGGGCAGAGATCACTCTAATGCAGGACATTTACAAAGCAACAAAAAATATCAAACAATTGACATTTATAGCCATAAAAAAAAATTAATGAAGGCAAAAGCAAAATGAAGAAAAGACTGAGTTTTTTTACATATGAAGGACATGTAAGACTTGCCTGTGTGTTCTGAGACTCACTTTAACAATGAGGCTTTTCAGTCAGACACTACAAAGCAGAGGAAAGATTGCAGAGGCAGCAGTCAAGTGGATCTAGACAGGAAGAAGACTAATTTTTTTTTCAGGGGCCTTACAGATTAAGATATAATAATGAATCAAAATTACTTGTCCTACATTTTGGAATAATTTGTTTCTACTTGAAAACTGAAGACAGGCTTCTTCTATGCCTGCAGGTTTGCATTTTTTCAGAGAATATTAAGTGTTCTAATCAAGCATAGTATTTCTACTCTTGGATATTTTCCTATTTTCCTAAGCAGAAAAGTTACCATTGCTAGGAACACAGGGGTTTTTTTCTATCTCTAAGCTATGTTCATGAGGTATAGCTGGGTCCAGGGCAGATCTCAGGAGATCCCTTGGAGTCCAAGAGAGACCTGAGTGGCGCATCATGGAAACAGAAACAGAAAGGGCAGAGCCTTTGTGCTGCTGGAGTGCTCTTACTTGAAGGCAAAGTTATGGCTTTGAGATTGGGGTGAGGTTTGGCATGGTTATCTAGGAGGACTGAAAAGAATAGAACCCCTTGAGAAGACTTCTCAAGGGAAAGATATGAGAATGACCGAAATATATGATGTCCTGGGACCAACACCATCCTGCCTTCTGCCAAATTTCAGATCAGAACCACTTAAAATTAGAATCTGATAAAACTGTTTTCTACTAAATCCTTCATGTCATCCCCGGGCACTATTTTGTTGTGGCCTAGCCAAGCTAAAGCCTTAGTGCTCAGTTTGCCGGTTTTGCTTTGCACATCTCAACACTGTGTTCAGGCAAATCTACCTAATGATGTCAGATAGGGACACAGAACTGTGGCAAGCACGTAGCACAAAGAATGCTTTCCATGATACATCAGCTACTCCTTTTAATTAAAAAACGGCTAAGTGGATTCCTACCAGACCCCAGAGCAGCAGCTTCACAGATACTCCCAGCAGTTAATCCCGTGCTAACAAGGACGATAAGCACCAGGGGCTTGGTGACGGAGACGCTGGCGGGAGGTTATTATAGAATACCTGTTAACTTCTCTCTTGCAACCATGTTGTAACGCTACTTGGAGACAGAGGGTATTTGTTTTCTTGTTCCATGGCTATGACACCGTGTAGTCTATCCCACAGTGCCTTATAAGTGCTCCTTAGCCCGGAGCCACCTGCGACTTCAGGCCACCCCAGCCCAGCAGGAGGTGGTTGCTCTCCTCATTCATTTCGCCTTTGGACTCCTTTCTGGAGTAGTTAACAAGGCAACCAGCTGGGATTGCCTGTCTGCCGGGAGCTGTTTGAAGACCACGAGCTCATTTCACCAAAACTATCCATGAGGACTACAATGGCACTATTATTGTTCAAATAGCACTGGGGATAATGACTTGATCCAAGGGATATCCTAGTTTATCACTATGTCAAGGATTAATATCATTATTGATACAAGTAATAATATAGAAAGTATTAAATATATGGTTACAACTTTACTTTTAAAAATAATTATCTCTATTTAGTTTTCTAGGTCATTAATTAAAAGTAGGAGGATTTTAAATTGGACTGTATAATTCTGTAAGACACAGTCCCTTCCCTGTTGCCTATTTTTCTTTTCTATTTCTGGCCTACATGGTAGAGAGGATGATTTCTCCCTAGAGAGAAATAGTGAATTAATTCTAAAAGCATGCATTGTAATTTTTTAGAAATGGAATATGCTTCACACGCCTGCTGAGTGATGTGCATGAAAATCAATGTGGTGTACATGTTACAGAAGAAGGCTTTTCTGAAAGATTTTTTTTTAATGACCTGTGCCTAGAGTACTAAAATTGAAACCTTACTCTGGGTGGTCTTTATTTTTGGCTGAAGCCACGTAATAGTTCCATAAATATTAATTTATGAAGAACGCAGAACACAAGTGAATGTAGAACTGACCACTTTCTTGGTGTTCTCGTATTACTTAAGCTGTACTATTATTATTATTATTTTCTTATAGAGCAGTGGGAATGCTGTTAAAAAAATTAAATAGGACTTTTATCATTGAAAAACTTTGTGGTTTGCTTATTTGGATCAAAAAAAAGATTCAACTGAGCACATGCAAATAACTTCAGAAATAAAGTGCAACAGTACTAGTTTTGACACCAGCCCTGTTTGTTTCCTCTGAAATGTTTTGCCAGTGCAGCAGCCAGATATTTCAAGAACACCCTCACAAGGGAAGATTAAATGTGTGTGTTTTTATAAAACAATGACATCTTGTTTTCAAAGCCCTGCAAGCTTAAAATGGATATTAGAGCAGCCACATATAAACTGCAGTTCCCAAGGACAACTGTTTAGCTTAAGTGCCATTTAATGTTCTCCTAAATGGTTCTGCTGTTTAGTGTGCAATATATCTTCTAGATTAGACCTTTAATCCTTTACATTGTGCTTGCTGTGTCAAAGAGGGCTTCGTGCCAACATCTTCCTATTGGTGGGTCTCTTTCTCTCTCTTTTAACAGGCACATGAAGAACATCAAAGTCTTATGTTTTGCCTCTTTGAATCTAAACAAGAAATCCAGATAAAAGTTTTTGTGAACTAAAAGTTTTAAATAGTTTATTGTTTTCCTCCCTTTCTTTCTGCTTTAATTTTAGTGCTTTTATGAGCATAAAGAAGTAGAAGAAAGACCAAAAATAGTTTATAAAGTGTTGAGGGTTTTTATAAATGTAAAAAAAAAGAAGATATAGATTAGTTGGGTCTGTATCATATTAATGAGGACTTCAGAGTGCTATAGCTTTCACACCTCGATGCCTTAAGGTGAAGAGAACACAATGCCACTACAAACACAACACATAAAGTAGAGAAATTACCCAGTACACTACGTTTAAGCAGAGCGGGGTATAAAACTAAGAGCAGCTTTGATGCTTAAGGCACATCAGTGTATGTGGAGCCAGCAGTTCCACGTACTTACCAAAAGACTCTCATTATTGGTGGACCTTAAGTGTGAGTACTGCTCTGCAGCATAAGTCAATAGTGGGTTTCCAGAAGCTAACTCTGAATTTCTTAGTCTTGGCTATGCTTGCGTTTGCTCCTGAGAGGAAAATAAATTTGCCCTGTATGGCCTAAAAAGCAAAAACATCTGCTGGTATTATGAGCAGCCCTATTGTCCGAGCTCAGCAGCAGGGAGGTCTGCACTTGTTCAGTTCTGCTTTCCTGCTAAGCATCAAGAAAGCCCATGGGGATCATTATCAAGTCTCCCAAGAGCAGCCAGGGAATGAATTCACCAGTCCAACAGGCAGCTGAAAAAGACACCCCAATGTCCTGGCTAGTAGCAGCTTATGCTATGTACCATGCAGGAGACCCACATTTGGAAAAAAGTTCGGAACACTTGTTCCAAATCCAATGATGGACAGCAGCCATGGGCAAAGGGAGGGACTCTGCTTCTGGGAAGGTTAGCTGTGGTAGCTGGCAGCTGGAGGACACAGAAAGCTAAAACTCAGTGGGTGGTGGGGAGGAAAAAATGATGGTGCAGTCAGAACCTTTGGTTAGAAGAAATCCCACCTCACTCATCCTGATTCATTAACCTGAACATCTGACTAAAGGAAAAGAGCATTTCCCTGCTTATTGCCACTCCCTTCAGTTGGTTCATCATATGCAAAACACCTAAGCTCAGATCTCAATCACACTTTTTACTGTTAGTTCTGTTATCCTTACCTACAAACAGGTACATTTGTTTTGTAATTAGCAGCATAGAGAAAAGGAATAAATTTCTTTTTTTTTTTTTAACTTGCATTTCTTTTCTTTATTTTGGAGCTTATGAATAAGAAATATACTTCATATTTGGTACCAGATGTACACACACCCAAAAGCTGGAGTTTATCTCAAAATTTTTAATTATCAGATGTTATTCACATTTAAACTTGAATATTAACAACACCTGTGACCAAATGTTCACTGTCTAAGAAGAAACAAAGTCCAAGTAGCACTGATTAGAAAAACAAACAAAACCCTTCCTGTAAGCAAGGGACCACCAGGTCTCCACCCCAGCTGATGTTTCTGCCAGCACGGAGGCGGAATCCATTCGATCCCCAAGTTGCTTGGTGGTCCTTTAATGTTTCATCTTCATAGGCACATGAGTGAAAAAAACCCCTGGCTGTGTTCTCCTGGTCCTGTTCACCTAATACTAGTACTTTTTGTTTTACCACGTACTGAAAACTTTCCAAACCTGCCCATCAGATCTGTAAGAGAAGACCTTCCAAATTTAAGCTTTTCCATTCAGAACCAAGCCTCGAGGCTTGAGTCCACTCTCATGGCAATTTTCAGCCTCTGTATGAAAATATCTCCACAAATGTAATTATTTTCCTGGTAGAATCAGCTGTATGGTCATTTTTTCCAGAATGGTATGGTATGGTATAGCTGTAAAGATGTTTGTGGAAGCCAGTTTAAACTGTTGATGTGGTAGATATCCTGTCAAAGAGAGAACAAGTAATGGTTGAATTTGTTGACAGGGCATGCTTTTTTTTCCATAGAAGGTTGTGCAACTTCTTGCAGTTGAAACCAGAAAGCAATTGCAAATCAAAGATTAGCTAAGTTAACCGGGATGACTTACCCAACAAACTGCCAATAGATAGGGTCACTGATTTCTAGCTAGATGTATGCACACCTCCTCTGGTGATAAGGGACTGTAGCAAAAATAGACTTGTCAGGAACCGTGAGGCAGCGTAAAGCATGCCCATCTCTCTCCAGACAGAGGTTTTACTTACCTGTCTTTAAAGATCCCCATGAAGAGACTCCACAGTGGCTTTAAGCAATCTTTTCCTGCACTTGACTTCCCTCAGTGAACGTGCTGTCCCAAAAAGATTGATCTAATCTTTCTTACCACAATATTTGATGCTCTTCCTTGAACACATAATTTTTTTGCCCTTTCTGCTTTGCGTATGGGAATTTGCTTGTTCCTTTCCTCTTCGCAACCTTTTGCATCCTTGAATGCTGTTTATCACAGCTCCACTCAGTCTTCTTTGCCTGTGCTAACAGACGGAGGAAATCTCCAGTTAACAGGAAGATGGTGTCGCTGCCTTCCTATCAGCCCACCCTCGTCTTCACTGAGATAAGTAGGATTTGGAGCTCTGGTGTATTTTGACGAGCACAACAGCCCCTTGAGGGATTTTTTGAGATAAAGCAGTGGTAAAACTGTTCTAATTTACCTTGAGGATATAACTCGATAGTGGGCTTAATCAGAGTGGGGGTATACAAAGATAGCCAGGCTGTTCCTCCTGTGCATCTCCTTTGTGCTGCATGTAGCTCAGGAAATCTAGAATATTTATCCACTGTAAAGTGGTGATTTGACAGATTCTTCCCAAAGAAGTATTCACAATATCCAAGGGCTTTAGCTATGGGATACCAACCAGTCTTTCAAATTCTTCTTCCAAGTTATCTAGCTATTCTTTAACTTTTCCATCATATATTTAAGATGACCCATATATTTAAAAAAAAAAAGATAGCAATGTAAAAACAACCTTTCATATATCACAAAGAGCAAGTAGTATTTAAAGACTGCTAGCTTCACAGACTTTAAATTCAGAACTAACGAATTTATGTATGATGTAAAATTGATAGTTATTTTAGCAAAGCTGCATATTAATGAGTGTATTTGTAACAGTTTTTAAACATTTTTCTGTAATGTTATTTAAAGATTTTGGGTTAGACTCACTAATGTATCTTGGCTCCTTTGTGGAGCTCTAGTGATGCAAAACAGCTACAAACCAATTTAAATCATTGGTTAACCTCAGTTTATGACTTCTTTGTGCTGCTGGAGTGGTGGAAAACAGCCAGGCTGTATCTGGTTCTCAGTCTCTTACTAATCAAAGGTATCCAATTGCCTCCCACTAAGGCATTCTGTGTGTTATATAGTATACTGCAATCATAATATTAGTTACTTATATTCTGATATGTAATAATTTTAATTTGTAGTATGCTTCAGCCTTTAAAATTTTACAAAGTGATGGAGACTATCAATTTATATACTGGTGGGTATACTGGAGAAAAACGTGAACAGAGCACACAACCTATGTCTGAGAAAGCCTTTTAAATACCACTGTTCATTGGAAGAGCACATTTAAATAGAAAACCACACAATAAGCAGTGGCTGTTTGCATGTATATGAAGGCATAACTGTAATGCTACTTAAAAAGATGAAAAACTAAATTCAGAGATAACATCTTTTTTACTGAGTAGGCTTCCCATCAGCTATAAAAAATGAAAGGGACAGATATACCAGATGTAAGCATGGATCCATGTTAGTAGTAGACCATAACAAAAAAATGCATTCATCTGAAATACACCATTGTGTGCACACTGAAGCCTGGAGAACTGTTGAAGCTTTCTTCCTACGCACAGCTGCAAAGATAACACTGTCTACTGTTCAAGGGCTCCATGGGGAATTCCCCGTAACATTTCTGCTCTTTCAATTCTTGTTAAGGTTTACATCCCCATTTCGGTTGATGATCAACTCACTATCTGGGTCAAGTGCTGCCATAAATCCCATCAGCAATTATAATTTTAACTTGACAATATCATTCCTATAGAGGGAGAGCATATTGGAGCTTTACAGTGAGTCTGCCTGGATCATTTTCTTTTTTTCTGCCCCTGTACTGCGTGAAAGCGTTCCTCCATGCTTACCTTCAGCTTCTAAAATTTCTGTGATGATGATATGCTTTTATGATGCACTAAAATAATATGGAGAATGACACATGATACCTTTGAACAGAAAATGTTTTGAGGAAAAAATATAGATGCATAGGCCCTTATCTGAAGCTTACTGAAATCACTGGGAGGCTTTTCCATAAATTTTAAGAGACTTTGGACCTGACCTTTAATTATCTATTAATGACAAAAGCAGCTGATGCACTTTCTCCAGTTTAGACAAACGTTCCAAATCTGCCAATTAGAAATTTAACAGGAGTGTTACCTTCTGGTTTCTTTCAGGAAGAACTGCTTTTACTAATAAATGCTTGCATGTCTAGTCTGCAACATTTAAGTTATTACAGCTTAAATAGAGTGTCAAATTAAAAACAGTTTTTAGGTCACCCGAGGTGTAGAGATAGATGTTTTGAAGTTCAATTCCGTCAACTTGTGCTTCTCTAGATTTCACTTCAGGGCCTGGAGACTCACAGAGAGCACTTGGAAAACCCTTAGTAGACTCCTTCAACTACAGAAGGGTTTCTAGAGATTTCTTAGTAGAGACCATACTTTGTTGGCAGAGAAGTTCTCTTCTCTGAGGTTTGAATGGAGCCTCCCTGGGGGGTGTATGCACTGAGATAAGAGAAAAGAATAAAGCTTGTTTGGGAGTGTTAATGGTCAGAACTTCATTCCTTTAAAAATGAGATTTAAAAAGGTTTAGGCTTTGCAGTTAAAAAAAGAAAAAAAAAAAAAAGATTGTCTCCCAAAGCTTCTGATGGGGGTACTTGTATTTTTTTGATCTGAGCAGTGCAGATTTCAGCCTTGCACTGGCCTCTCTTTACGTAAGAAACAGAAGCCTGCATAGAGACTCTAGATTGATTTCCCAGTCAGTAACAGTTATTTAAATGGAGATGGTACTGCAAAGGGAGTATGTTCAACTTGGAAAAAGATGGTAGAAGGGAGAAGAGAACTAGATTCTTTTTTTTTCCTTTTTTTTCAGGAAAATGTGCAGAATGTGTGGTATGTAAAAGTGTGCTACAGAAGAAGTGTTGGGTACTCTGATAAATCTTTACTCTTTGAAACAGGAGAATCTATTAAAAGTCAGCTTTAAAAACTGTTTTGATTATCTTAGTGCATTCAAGTTTTATCATATCCTTTTGTTACTCTAACAAAGATTAACTAGCCCATTATTCCACTTATGAGGTGCTATGAAGAGTTTTGGACTGTAGTCTGTATAATTACTAGGTGTTGCCCTGAAAGGCCATGGTTGGAGAAATCTGTCAGCCTATGAAAAATATGCATGCTTCAGGAATAAACATATCAGCAGGAGTTAAATAAGGATTTAAATGGAAAGAAGGGGGAGACAAAGAGATTTTGTTTTCATTTAGTAGCTGTTCAAATACGATTGGATTAAAACTACTACTAATTTTTTCCAAATTAATCATCTCCGCATGGCCTGAAATTCTTCATTTGAGTTATATATGCTGAGGCAAAGCATTTGCTATTGGATTATTTAGCAAAATCACGCAGTTAATCCAGAAATCATCTGCAGCAACTTCACAACAGCTTTTGCATCCTTGTTCCCTACTAGCACAGCCACTCAGATAAGAACAGGAACTCTCTTTTTTTCATACTCTCTCAGGAGTCATGAGTGTTTTGAGTGATGCTTCATCTGTATGAAAAGGAAAACAAACCAGAAAAGTCAGAGAGTCATTACAGGAGGATATCCTCTATGCATTCTTGGCCACACTCTCTTCAATGTCCAGAATATTTGTTGTCTCCCTGGTTGACAAAACTTAGAAAGCTAAGGTGCAATGCACAAAGACACCCTATATCATAAAAATCACACAACTGTAGGATGTTCTATATGCTTCAAGAACAGGCATTGTGCAGAAAGGAATTATTTGAGGTGTATGATGTTTTCTGGTTTATTTATTGATATCCAAATATGGAATTTTTCTGTACAAAAGCTCAAATATCTTCAAAAATCCTTGAGTTTGGGGGGAATTCTGAATTCAACTCCAGATGCGGATAGGAGAGTTAGTCTCAGTTCTTACTGTGAGCAACTGACTGGAAAAATAAAAGTCAGTAATACGAGAGCACCATAATTTTTACAGTCAGCTGATTTAGACTCTTAATTAACTCTTTAATTTGGAAAACATTTCAGATCCTAAGTAGGGCTGTTTTTCAAATTTGCAGCTTTGTATTTCAAAATGTTCTTCTCCGATCAAGTCCTTTTCGCAAGATTTCTGACTTTATTGCTTGTTCTCAGGTAACATCAGCCTTTTTCTGAAATTTGTGTTGCTGTCTCATTTGGATGATGGTAGGCCAAGAAAAGAACACAAACAAAATGTGTCTTGCCTTGATCCCTCATCATCTTTTCTAAAGGGAGGTAACAAGGTTATTCTGAGGGCTATTCATCATTCCTCTGGTGGTCCAACCACTTCAGATAGTTTATGATTCACTGCCAGCAAAGCTGTATCCGCACAACCTGAGGTGTTGCTCTTAGGTTGACAGTGACAGACTGTTCCCTGTGGGAACAGCAGCATGCACTGCAAGGCATATACTGACTTATCAGTCTGGCGAGATTTTAAATTAAATGGCAGTAAATGGAAATGAAACTTTCATTCAAGGTCTGACTAAGAATTCATGGGGCATTAATAATTCTGTTGGCAGATCAGCAAAGGATTTCTTAATATTGTGACATCATTTTGTTGACTTGAGAGGAAACATCTCGTAAATCAGATAAGAACTTTTCTAATCACTGTCCAAATGCATTTGAGGGAAGTGACAATAGAGCTGGAATCAGTTTTTCTTATATATATTCTGGCCATGCACACAGTATCTCTTCCATTGCAGATGTCTGTCAGCAGGGCTAAACAGAAGTCCTTGCTCGTGAAATGTTATGGGTGGTAGACTGAAGAAAATGCCTCACACAGCTGCCCACTTGTGGGTCTCAGATTCTCTTTTTTTTTTTTTTCCTGTGCTGCAGTATTATAAAACTATGGATTTTATTGAAGATTTTTTTAAAAACAAACTCTGGATCTCAAGTTCTGATGTTCTTCATAACTTTTGTGCTCTCCTGATAATGAGCACATAAGTGCAAACCACACAAATTCCTACCCCTGATGGTTTTGGAGCCCTACCTCGATGCAAAATGCAGCTGAAAAAACAGTTTAAGGAAACCCGGCACCCAACCGATCATAACAAGTTCAAGTGTCCTTAAACAAGACTAAATTGTTGGACTAGGATGAGTCCCTGGGCTTACATCTATAACTCTACTAACTTCAGCTCATGTGTCTAGACTCCATCAGTAAAGCTGAGTCAGTTTAATAACTCTGTAACTGAAAGATAGTTCATACCATCTCCAAATGCAATTTCAGTCAAACTTTGGGAAGTTTGTATTAATACCTGACCTGTAAGTGCAATTTTTCAATTATGCATTGAAATGCTGTACACTGCACAGTCTAAAGTCAAGAAGAAGTCGTCTTCTGTACTCAGGGATAGCCTCGCTATAAATTGGGAAGAGAGGGAGGAAGGGATTTTATGACCTGCAGTAACATTGTGTGACATGGGAATGAAAGCCAAAATTAATGTACAGAGTATAAAATGCTGCAGTACTTCTTCCCCCTATAAATTTGTACTTACATGTCCTGTGAGTGCACACATGCATGTGCATATGCTGACAAGCACAGCTAATGAGTATTTGAAAAAATTTTATGGAGAAAGGGAATACTTTATCTCCACTCTAATTTACATTTTTATGGGGAAAATGTCCTTTTATATGTTATAAATAGCTTAAAGAGTTGATGATGGACTCACCAATGGATGTTCTCCCGCATTCATGGCTCCTAGCTGCATCTAGCATATCCTGAGGAAAACATGATACACTTAATAAAAGAATCACAGGGCTTTTGTTTCCACAGAGGACTCCTGGCTTTCCTGGTCAAACTGCTTCCAGAGATGTCAGCAGCTGCAGAGCTCTTTCATATGTTGAAAATATGAATCCACACCATTCCAGGCAGCACTTGTTTTAGCAATGGAATTTTTAAATAGAAATAATTAGTTTTGCTGGCCATGGTTGTTACATCTGGCATAAATTTGCCCCAGTGAACCCTATTTTTAAAAAACAAAGCATCTGAATTGAGGTTCCAGATTATACTAGTTACTGATCTTTGCAAGCCTAATCCATTCTTATGAGCAATGCCTCTGTGGTGTTTTCTTCCCCAAAGGATATGGTACGGGTGCAACCCAAGCTTTATTGTGCTTAATCTGAACCAGAAGTTTGAGCTGATTATTTTAAAAACCATGCTGTTTCTTAAAAGTGATTTTCTTCTTGTCTTCATGCTGTGCTGATAAGAAGTTATAAGTGGATCTCTTTAATGCTTCAGGCTGGAGTGATACAGAAGGCAGCAGTGTGCATTTGGGGGCTACCCAGCTCAAGGCTGAGCCAGTTGATGTAGCAACAGTAAAGGCTGCAAAAAATACACTTTTACTTTGAAGAATATATACCACAGCTTTTAATTTCTGGAATCAACACATATGGGGTGAAAATATGCCTGGTATATGAAAGTGCTAAACAAGGGCAGAGGGAAAGACCTTACCCTTTCAGCACTGAGATCTGGAGTCTGTAGTGCTGTTGACAATGACAGTAAGCCCAAAGCGCAGGGAGGGCAGGGGTCAAGAGACGTCCCCTGCAACCTTTCAAAAAATCTTGCTGCCCAGCATGCCAGTGTATCCTCTATCAAATTCCCCTCCCCACTTCTATCTTCCGACTGGTGCCTCCAGTGATGCTGGAGAGCATTCAGGTCTGAGCAGGTCTAAGCTCTTAGGGACCCATGGCAGCAGGGTGCTTCTTTATCTCCCTCCATTAATGGGGGTACTCTATTTGCCACTTTATAGCAGCCTTGCTACAGCTGCAGCTGTAATTAGTTGTCCTACACGGTGATCATTTTAAATACTGGGTTAAATACTCTGAGCTGAAGGTCTGTAATACATAATGGCATAGTTAACACATAGACAGATCTTAAGACAGTGCTGGATGTGGGACAGCAACCTCCACAGTGTGAGAGTTGGCTTTGAGGTGCATTCCTGGCTCATTCCAAACTTCTATTGGCCCAACTGCATTTAGGTTGCTGCAGAGAATGATCCTGCCTATTGATCTCCCTGTAATCAATTCCCTCTGCTAGACAAATATAGGTACTATAAAACCTAATTAGGTGTTTCTACTGTTTAAATACATTTGTCAGCAGAGATGTGCCCTCTGTTCAACATACAATATTTACAAGTCATAAAAAACTCCTTTTGGTGATAAAAATGTCATTTCACATAATACTCTTATTTTTTAACTAGCAAAAGCAGACAGAGCAGTCTTCAGAATCCCTGGATCATCAGGCTCCTTCTATTATCAGCAGTTAATTTTACCCAGTGTCATAAACAAGATAAGCAGACAGGTACTAGAGTAATTTCATCAGCTGTTTTAGAAACCGTTATTGATTCTCAAATCAGTAGTCAGGTCTGTTTCTATTTGTAATCCAATAACACGCACAAGTGATAAATTAGTAGATAGCAGGTAATTTGTTAAACTCCTGGCATCCCACAACTTCATGTTCAGATACCCAAAGCGACTCTAATGTATCTTGATTATGCCTGCATTACATCATTATGTCAGAATCTTAGCAAATAAAGAGCTGGACTGAAATCGCAATACTGAAATCACATATGCATTGCATATGCATGTCCCTCCCTGCAGACCTGAGATCCTTATTATATCTTCAAAAAATGTTAAATGCACACTTATGTATTCATGGGAATTAAACATGAGAATGTGAAGTACCAAACAGCAGCCTCAATGTCATAATTAAGTTATTTTCTTAATTATTTTTTGTGCTAAATCTGCTCCTTGAGAAATTTCTTTCATCATTCATTTGCAGTACATTTTGTTGCTAGCATCTCCAAATTGCAAGCAAACTGGTAACAGATCTTCTGTGTCCAACTAGTTGAAGACAGGAATTAAGATAACCAAACTTAATCAAGTCTGATTTACCACCAGCTATGCAGTTTCTGTTATTTCTCCTGATACTTTTTTTTACCCCTTGGGTTATATAAAAACAAATCTTAAAAGAAGAACAGAAAGCTAGTGCTGTCCTTTTCAATGATTAGCCAGTTTTAAGCAGAGCCAGATGAGACCTCCTGGTTTCCTGTTGGCCATGTCCTTGGTATCTTAGGAAAATACTGTCCTGTTACTTTAGAAACAGAAGCCAAAAACAAACACTGAATTGAGGTGGCCAAGAAAAGTGACAGAGTTAAATGGCTGTGTCATAGTTGGCAGAGAACCAGATGAAATTATCCAGGCCTTAGATAGCTGAGATCGAATATGTTCTCAAGCAAGTTGCAAAGCACAAGGAAATTCCAGTAAATCATTTACTTAATGAGATCAATGTGCAACAGATCTTTTTTCTTTCCTACAAAGTTAATATTAGTATTCTGTTATCATCCTTTTCACCCCCTGTTTGCTAAGCTATCATGTGAGATGCCAACAGGGTCTGGCACTGTTTGGAACCTGACATTACTCATAAATATACTGTGTGAGTTAGGAACAACTGCTGGACCCTGCTGAAAAATGCAAACTCTTCGGAATTGTGGCCAACCTGTACAAGATACCTTAGTCCTGTCAGGTTCCCTGGTCAGATGACTAGGAGTCAGAATTATCAGAGCCTCCAGGTTCCCATTTGATCCCGTTCCTACCACTAAGAGCTTCAGAGGTACCCTTTATTTCTTTTTATTTTTAAAAATATTTGTGTTTTTTTTTAACAAAACATAGAATTACACTTCCATGAAACTGTTTCAGTGCTTTTTGGTTATTACTGCAATTTGGAAGGAACATTTCCTAAAATCCTGGGATTTTTCACATGTGTACAATTTTGCCTCCTGGCCCTTTCAGCAACCACATTGGAGTCAGTGGAATTATAGCTCCCTTGCCCAGTTAAAACTGCTCTGTGTTCGTGGACAAATTCAAACCTTGTGTTAGAAGCACAGTTTCAACCACACTTGTGGAGGTTTCAGAGTCTCAGATTCCAGCCACTTTTTTGAAAGCATGCAGCAGGCAGAGGAGTGAAACCCTATTAATGCCACCAATGAGGGATGGAGAGTAATGTGAGCTCAAATGTTGTTAGACACCAGAGAATCCACATGGAAGAGAGCCCATATACATGCTTCAACGACCTGAAAAACCAAAGGACAAAGATCTATAAAACTTAACACAAGAATTTACAGGAAATCAGGCCTCTTTGGTCCCAGTGTTCTCTGAACTACTCATTTATAGGCTCAGTTTTCTACATACACCCTTAACAGCAATAACCAAGACTGTATCATTCTGTAGTCAAGGACATACGAGGACCAAAAGGACTTTTGTACAGCATCTCTGGACAGCATCATCCTTTTCCTTCATGTTCTGCTGCACACCATGTTGCTTCACAAATCAAGTGCTAAATATGAAAACCTGTGCAACTGAAAAGAAACTTTTGCCATCAGCATGCAACTTCACATTTGCATCCCACACAAGTTCTTGTTACCCCCTTTGGAAGCATTTGTATTTGATTAGTCTGGTCAGCCATCTAGCGTTATCCATCAGGCAGCAGGAAAGGAATAAGCTGGCAGTGGCGAACAACTGACATTTGCCAAGTTTAAAGAAAGCTTCTTGCGCAACTTGAAGCAACTGCTTCCTAGATCTGATTACTGTTATGCTTCCCCCACCTTCAGGTTCTTACGCTGCAAGCAAAATTAGATGGTGGGAGGTTTGTGTCTGTGTATAGCCATGCATGTTTTTGCTTAGCACCTAGGACAAAGAAGCAGTTATACGGGTGGGAGACTCACAGCATTCTCCCACAGGCCCTTGAAGCCAGGAAGGGCTGAGCCTGCCCTGAGAAGAAGCCACGGTGCCAGCCCCCAGCAAGCAAAGGGAGGAAGCTTCAGAGGATGGCAGAAGGGTGACATGCCACTTTATTCTGCCTTCAAAAGCTTGTGGAGCTGAAGCCTGATGATATTTACTGAGTTCCCAGTTCTTCCAGCTGAAAACAGTGGTTTGAAGCTGCCTAACTATAAACACAAAATCTAAAGGAATAAGTCAGTAAATGAGCAAAATAGAGTGACTATAAAGGGTCCTTAGGTCTTTATTTCCATTTTCTTACCCTTAAAAACTTCTGTGGCTATTTTTATCTACTCACTAAAACCTCTCAGAAATGGAACAAAGTGCAAACATTTGGAAGTTTTTTTTTCCTATTTGTTTATCCATTATTTAGTGTAATCCCACACTGACTTTAAAAATCCAGCTCTTTAGCAAAGACTCAATTACCTAATATATTTCCTTTAAAATGACAGGGTAAAAAACCATCTACTATTTGAAAGAAAAAAAAAAAGAGATGGTTTTCTTTTGGAAATACACTTTATATAACAAGATCAAACTCATGAAATCAGTTCTTCAGGTGAAATTATGGCACTGTAGGTACGTCAAAGACAGTGGGACAACCCATGGGATGAAATTTCAGGAGCAGCTAATTATGTGCTCTTTAAAAAAAACACCATTTCCTTTCCTTAATGAGCCAGCTTTTAGTAAATAAATACAGAGAAGGGAGATGAGAGGAAGAAATACAGTATTCTGGAAGCTAAAAATCTCATTGGTGTTCTTTCTGCAGTTTTTGTGGCTAAGACACTGAATGGATTCCATAAGTGAGATTTTGTCAGTATGCCAAATATACATGGTCTTCTATCTTTTAAAAAAAATGCCTTTGATTTTCAGACTCCAGCCCAGCTTGGGACTTGCATTTTTTTTTTTTTAAAGCATATCCTGCTGCTACAGGAAATATTTTTCTCAACACCACTGTATTTTCTTTTTTTAATCATATTTAAAAGAATTTTATAGAAATCCCAACAGTACTCTTGCACATAACCCAAAGGAGTTAATTTCACCTATTTACAGGAGAAAAGCTCACAGGATTGACACATTTGGAAATGATGTGAAAATGCAAAACTGATTTAATTTTTTTTAAGATGTCCAAGCATTGAATGCAGTAGGATATGAAACTTTGACCTTCCTGCACATTTGGAGAAAGACCATACAACATGCTGAATATGGGGATTGGTTTATTTTCTACTGGATTGCAGAGGGTACTACTTCATTTTCTAGTAGAGAAACTTACTAACACTGTATAAGACAATTGCAGGAAGCTTGAGAATTTGGTATCAGTCCAAAATTGATTCTCCACATTTGCATATAACCACACACTGACAACATTCAAGTCTGAGTAGTTTAATAATCTTTACTTCTTATATTGGGCCAAGTTCAGATTCAGAAAACCCTTTTTTGCAGATGCAAACTTTTTAGCTAAGATCTACAGTGAAAGGTTTAGCTTTCTTTTAATACATCATCCCTATTGGGTTTCTTACAAGTCATTTGCAAGAAACCCAAGTGTGTTGTTATTAATAAAGAGGTTTTGAGAAAGTAGTACCAGGCAACCATCATTACTGAAGGGTGCTGGGCTACTGAAATATGGGACTGCAGCAATAGAAGGTTGGTACAGAAAACCGCAGTGGTGAACAGCTAGTGCAATAGTTTGTAGAAAATGCTCTTAAATCAATGATGTAGCTCCATATAAAATGTGGACAAAACCCCCTGGATTATTGGTATTTTTATTGTTGACATGTGACCTGTTTTATGCCCTGTATATTTTCATCCTGTAATCCTTTGCTTCACTGGGTCCCAGGTCAGAAAATCACTCAGAACAGTCATTTCTAGCTGCACTGCTAGAAAGTTACCAGCAAGAGTGGCTGTCATTTAATCCTGGTAGCATATAAGACGTCTCACTTCTGATCTAGAGAAAAGAATCCTAATTACAGAAAGCCAACTAGATTATCAACCCAGCCCTCCATAAGTAATTCAAAGGGAAAAAATGGAAGAAAAGAGGTACTAATCAGCCAGCCCACATTGCTCCTTTGTTTACTGTAAGCTACAGAAACAGAGATGACTGGATGAACCTTTGGTTTTTGTTATCTAGTCACTAGGAAGTCCTTGTTTTCATGGGTCAAAATCTCTCCTGACAGGTCCATTCAACTGATAATCATCAGTGTGGGCCTCAGTAAGCCATGGGGTATCTTAAAACCTAAAGGAATGCTTAACATATTCTGAAAGGGTAAGCCATCAGGAAATGTTTTTGGCAAATGTCACTCAGTTTTCTCAAATACACCCAAACTCACACTAGTTTTGAAAATCAAATATTTAAGAGGTCCAAAGAAATAATGTATATCCTTTTCAGAGTCAGGTTAATTTCAGAAGGAAAGATTTTGCACTTGCGGATTCATTTTGACAAAACTGCTTTTAAATAAAACAGATTTCCCAGCACAAACCACGTATAATTTGTCCAGTCTTAATCAAATATTACAGTCTCAGAATTTGAGCATGGAGTCATCCAAGACAGACTTTGAGCTTGGAGAAAGGTGCTTACATTGAGTAAGCTCATGTAAACTTGCTTAGATTCAAAGAATAATTTTTTTGCCCCCAAATTTTCAAATTCCAATAAAATTAACTGTCTTGTTTTTAATTTTGATTCCCCGTGAACAAACACTATCTACTTTGACTGTATCAAATACCACAGCCTATTCTGCGCACTGAATGCTAATTCAGCCAAAATGGAGTCTGTGGCAAAAGAATGGAGAATAAATATTTTTAAGAATTTCTGGTCAGCATCTCTGCCTTACTTTTTTTTACTACCCTTTAAAGTCATCATATCCTTAAGTTGATTTTAAGTGAAATGTGTGCACAGATATGTTTAAATTTAATGAAGTAACCCCTCATTGATGGTGAAATGATTTCCTAAGTCCATTTTATGTTGTCATGGTTCTTGAGTTGTTCATTTTCCACAAATGGAACAGATTTATATGAGCTCACATGACAGCTGTAGCTTGGTGGGAAGTGACCACGGCTGCCTTTAGATACATCGGTAAGGTAGTACTGTATGTTTGATAGAACTAAGTGTAAAGTGATGTTCATTTTTCACTGTTTGTTGCTAAGCCAACCTGCAATAAAACATTGATGTCTCGTATACAGAAGACACATGACTCCCATGCCACCAGGTCCAGTAGGCTTAACCTGCTGAACCCAAAGTGCTAAAAGGACTTAAAATGTAATCATTAGTAGATTTTTGCAAGCAGCTGGTAAAACAAGATTTCTAGGCAGTCAGGGTGCTTTAATTTATTTCTTAATCCTGCCAAATCAGCAGGAAAGTATTTTAACTTAGTTCCACTTGGCAGACAAAAGGTAGGATTCCGCTGGGACAGCACAAGAGAAAGCATCCATGCAGGTGGAAAATGATAAACCCTGTGTAGTGATGGCTATCTGCTTTTTAATGTTGCTCTGGAAGAAAAAAGAAAAAAAAAAGTAGGAGAAATACTATATCTTGTTTTGGCTCAACCCTGATAGAAATAAGCTATTACTTTTTGTTTTCAAAAAACCAGCAGTGCTCTGCTCAGGCTTTCCAACCTCTATTAAACCCAGTACATTGTACTGAGACAAAAGAGATCAGGGAACTTCCCCTTCTTTCCTGCCCATCCAACTCAGAGCTCGTTTGTCAGCAAGAGTTATTGCTCTAACAAGCAACTTACAAGTCACCCATTTGTAGTAGTTCACTTTTCACATTAAGGGAAAACATGGCAATGGGCAGCCTTTACAACCAGTTTTCCCATTGTTTAAGCTTGACCCTGCCACTGTTTGCACACAAGATGTCAGGGTAAATGATAATGACTGTACCTTTGAAGGCAAACAAAAAACTTCCACCCATAGAAATAACTTTTTTTGTCCTTGGTTGGCACGGTCTTTACAGATTTTTGGGATACTGAAGTACATCGTGAACCTGATTGCTTGTCAGCTCATCCCTAAATGTGCAGTGAAATCTGTCTTGTTAACTAGAGGTATTGACTAGGCTGCAGTGATTGCTGTACAAATACCTGCCACACACTTATTTTCATGATCTCATTTAGATGATCTGTTTAATTGAATGCAATCTATAGGCTTGATCTCTTGACATGCAGTGCTCACAGGAAATCCTGGAATAACATCCAAAGACTGCGTTGGACTGAAAGTGAAGACCTTTGGTTTAACATGCTGTCAAATCTTTTAAAGAAGCAGAAACTCACAAAAAAAAATCTTAGTGCTCCTGAGATCATAATGTACAGCTCTGATTGACTGGACTGGTATTACCTGACCTGAAATTCAAGCTAATTCTCATGAATTAAATGAACTATTGCTTAATTGACTGGCACACAAAACAAACCTAAAAAGCAACATGCAATGACATTTAAAGAAAACTTATAAGAGGAATAAAAGAGAGGACGAGAGTAAATATGACGAGAGAATTTCTAAAGAGGTTTTTTCATATTCCTGTATTAAAACATTACAAAAGATCTCCAAACTATTTGCTTTCAACACTAAAAAACCCTGGCCAAAGTGCATGTCATGCTTTAATATCATCTGCTACGAAGGCCAAACTTGGAGTGAGGTTTGACTGCCAAAATTTCCCGAGCAGCTATGGAATTCATGGATGCAGGTTCATTAAGTCTCATCCATTACAGTATTTGCTCAGTTGGCAAAAGGAGGTGTTCTTCAGTTTCAAATCCACAAAGATCTGGCAGGCAAGTCAAGCCTTCATTTCATGTGCCCAACAAGCACACTGCAAACCAGTGTGGTTTTTCAAATGTTGCCGAAGGCATATTCTAACCACAGCTGATGTTACAGAGATAGAGCTGGCAGTGTAATTTGGCTTATGTTATCTTTATTGTCAGTGATGATGCGTGAAATAAAAAGAGCTCATAGAAAGCTTGGGGAGTTTCTAGTTTGGAAAACTGAAAGTTTTCAGCGGAGAATGTGTAAATTCAGTAAGTGTTCAATGGGAAACAGTAAAGACAGACTCTGATAAAGTGATTATTAGAGACACATTTTAAGGACAGAATTTTTCCTTCATGTACTATTGTCTGCAGCTACCAAAAACTACTCATAGGTCTGCGTAAGTATGTTCATTTATGGATTCAAAGCCACAAGCCACTCAGTATTTGAAGAAAACTTTCCATATTTCAAAAATACATGAAATATAAGGTAAGTGTCCTGGTTATCAGGATTTCAGACTTCACAAAAATCAGCTGATGTTACTGAAATATAGTCTCATTATCTATCAGAACAATTACCTATTCAGTAAGAAGTAGATACAAACAAAACCCAGGGCAATTGCTATAATAGTCTGCAGTGAAAGAGGATACAAAAAGCAATTTTTTTCATTCACATGTAGAAATTCTGAATTCTAAGCAGAAATATACATTTTTTAGAAGTACCTTCTTCCAGTTCAGTCCTCTTTTTTTTTCATTTTGTAACAAGGAACTGCCTGAATTGTCATCTTCTCCTTTACTATGAGCAACTAATTTTGGAGTGTATTTTCAAAGAAGTTGCTCTGGTAAGTTTTTGCAATTACAAAAGTAATTGTGAATTGGGAAGAGCGGAGCAACAATATGAATGACTTCAGAAACCTAATTTTGGGTTTTTTTAACAACACTCTCTCAAGATCCAGTTTACTTGGCAGCACTGAAAACGTCCCTGGACTTTTGCTTCAGACCCCTCCCCAGTCAGAAGGATTGTGATCCCAGGCTCAGTGGCAGATCACCTCCTTCCTGAATGGGAGCAGAAACCTTTGAGATCCCTGTCCATGGGAGGAAGGACATCAAGAGGACAGTTGGGTACCCTGTACTGCTGTGTCCCTTGAAGGTTGGTTTTACAGTAGTATACTGATGCACAGCTCACACCTCATTAAAGGCTGAACTTTTGCCTGCTACACCTCTAGAGAATAAGGAGAGGAATCTCATCGGCATCTGTCTCCTGTGGTGCTCACAGGTTTATTCCGTGTTTGTGCCAAGCTTGTATCCTGAGAATGGACTGTAGAGGTTTTCCTGGACAGAGCAACTGTTGCAGCAGTTACTCAGATGAGCTCCATTTTCCAAATTCTTTAGTATTCTGTATTCTGACACCTGAAAATGGCTATTAATTGATAAAGTGCAGTGGGTTTCTCTGAGTAAGAAAGAAGAGTGATTCAAAGGCAATCTGAGCTGAGGGACATGAGAAATACAGCAGAGATGGCAATAGACTAGTTTTGTTACCACAAAAGGCTACAAGAACTTGGATTTTCTAATACAGATCTGATATCTTATCTGATAAAATCTGATACCTTAGCAACTGAAGTTAACATCACAACTGGAATATGCTAGAAAGCATAAAACTGCATTTAAAACAAATGTCCATGCCTCTGTAGGCACGTATGTACAATTTATATACTCTAATACATATTTAATACAGACACTGCATTTTGCAATCAGGATTATAAACAGTTCCCTTAGAAGTGCCAGGAGTCAGCAGCAGAGAGAAAGCAGGAATAAAGTTTTGAACATGTAGGTCTCCAGGACTAATACCCTCTAAATCAGGCCTGATTGATGCTCTCAGATCAGTACTTGTAATTCACATGCTGCACTTTTTTATGGGATGGGTCATTCCTCAAGAATGTGAGAAAATGAGGCAGCCATCAGGCTGGACCAGAATTCTTGAAAACAGAAATTAAATTAACTCCACACAAGTCTGACTACCTCCTTTGCAACTGTGCCTACACAGTCATAATGACCGCACAAGAATTTTTGAGGAAGAAAATTAAACTGAAACTCCACATCAGTAATGTGGAGTTCAATGGCAAGGGAAGCTTCAGGCAATGAATGACTTAGGATGAAAACAATTACTTATTTAAAAAAAAAATCTCTAAACTGTTTCTACTAGCACTATGTATGATTGTCTGAAAGTACAGCAGAAATTTTGGCTACAAAAATGAAACATGAAACTCCTCCTGCCTGCCAGTTTTAATCAAATATAGAGCTCAGCCTGAACCTACACAAGGCTGAAATGATGCTGATGGAAGTGAAGCTGGCTGTCTCCCATTAAAGGCCTGCAAGCTATTTTTCGTTAAGGTTGTATGAAGCCTTGGAGTTTTATCTGACTCCTTACTGAGTCTGGATAACTGGGCACCTTCCCAAAAATACCTTCTCACATCTTTAGCTTTATGGGGAGTTTCATCCCTTCCTCCTGCTGAGGCCACAATATCCTCTGCATTTGTTACCTGACGGCTGCATTATTAACAGACTCCTGTTTCTCAAGCCAAATGCAAGACAATGTGCCGGCTCCAGATGCGGCAGAAGGAGGCCGTCTGCCTTGTGCCTGCCTTAGATCACTGTAATCACCTCAGGCCAGTGCTCAGGTCCTTTTTTGAGCTCCAGATAATTCCTGATGCCAGTTTATAGCCTTTGGTGTATGAAGCCCTGCTGTAGTTGCAAACCAGTGATGCTCACAAGGAAGTCTTTGGGACCTAGGTTCAAAATATTTTTTTGGAGGCAATCCAACATTGTAAAAATCTCTCTGTGAACATCACGTGAATACAATGTCTGAACATCAGGTGAATACAATGTCTGACCATCTTTAGAAAACAAAAGAAATCCTCCTGGAGAGTGCTTTGCATCAGAAATGCTGCTTGCTTCAAGTTTCAAAGTCTTTCATTTGCCTTCTCAAAAAGCTGCTCAGCCAAAGTTTTGCCTCCCCCGCCCAAGAAAAGCCCCCAAAAAACCAGAAATGCTAGATAATGCAGAGGTTCAGTAGCTCTTTCACTAGAGCTGCAGACCCACATGCAAAAGCCAGAAGTCACCAGCTTCAGGCCATGGTTCAATTGTACAAGTTCAGCTTTATGTTTCTAACTTCCGACACCAAAGACGGATGCCAAAAATCACTAGTTTTTTGTAAACTCACTTGACCAATGCAGCTTCTGATGGATTATCTTTGCAGCAACAGGCTTTCAGCTTAATCAGGCACCAACTTTCACCACAGTGCCAGCATAAAAGTGTCAGGAAAGCATACAGCCAGAGTAAACTCCGTATCATGTGCTCTGCCAAATTTTACAGGAGTGATCCTATACCCAGGCCTGATTAAAGCCCAAACTTCACTCCTAGATAACAGCAGTGTGCAGAGTTTCAACAGCAATGCTTGCAGACCTAACATTTACCTTGCAATAATTTATTTTTTCAGCTTATTATTACTTCTGCTTAGCTCTAATCTTGCTATTGCTACTGCCTAAGTGTTTTGCCCTGTATACATCAATAACAGAGTCTTCCCCAACCTTGAGTGGATTGATACATACAAACATGCAGATTTTTTCTGTTTATACTGTGCCCTATCAATTGGGGAACAAAGTTCATGCATGATCAAGAAAAGAGGCCAGCATGGACTTCACTGTGTATCTGTTTAAAATTTTTGCTATGGAGTCACAGATCAAACCAAGCACACCATGTCATGGATAAAGTGGCTCATCAGACATAATTTAGAGGCAGCTGCTATTTCCCCAAGGTCTCTACTGCCAGTTGCAAATCTTCATACTTCTTTAAGACTTCTTTTCTAGCCAACTCCTTCATTTTTACCAAAGTCTCCCTGTAGTTCCCCATGTCCTGTTCAATCCAGCTGTTGGTATTCTTCCTCTGTAACACCATGATCGAGGGACAGATGGTGGTCTTCCCCCATAGCAAGAGAAATTCAGTGCAAGGTGCCCCTCCCGAGAGTCACGCACAATGGATCCCCGTGTGCTGTGGGAACTCACACTCCCAGCTCAGTATGTGGTGCAGCCCAGCCACCAGCCCAGGGCAAACTGAGCAGCACAAGACAGGTTTTGAAAACTGCCTGGAAAGAAGTGCAAGAGCTTCAGGCAAGGGTCTATACACAAAGGTATTTACAGGGATTTAAGCAGCCAATTCTTTAAACTCAAGTCTTGAAGGAAAGAGTAAAAGTGAAGAATGACATATGCATAACCCTCAATTCAAATTTTATAACAGAACAAGAGTAAGAGTATGTCCCTCAGTCACTGATGTCATTGCCATATATCCTCCCTCAAAAAACCTTTCTGCATTTTGCTTCAAGGCCCTGTGTTAGCTGAGCATTTGAGGTCTTCGGATGAACGCAGTTTCAGGATGATGATTTTTTTTTATCATTGTTAAAATACCTACAGCACCAGTCCTGTGTAGCTGACTAATGTGGGCTTTGCAGTAATGCCTGAAAATGGGTAGAAGTAAGCAGTACTCTGTCCAGACTGCCAGACAGCCAGAAATCCTGAAAAAACATCAAAAGGAATCTGCAAATTTGTCCCAGAAAAAATCTCAGGTAGAAAAACAGGAAATGTCTGTGGAAAAACAGACATATGGGAGCTCTAGTTCTTCCATAATCTTCCAGTAGAAGAATTCTGGGCAAAGAATTCAACTTCTTGTAGGGTGGAGTTTTATCAATTTATTAAAAGGGTTTAATGATGTGTGAAACCTGGCCCAGTCCCACCTAGTCCTTCTCACCTAAAAGCTACTCATAGAACAGGCTCCCCTTGTGTATGTATAACAAAAAGATGGTTCATAGAAGAATGAGTAGTGAGTATTTATTTGTACCTGTGAATTCTTGATGTGAAGATACCATATAAATACATATGCATACAGAAGTGAAAATTACTATCGGTTTCTTCAAAAAATTATAGCCAAAGAATACTTATAGCTACAGGTCAATTCACACAACTTTGGTCTAAATTATATGTTTGAAAAGATTCACTTCAACAAAGTACTGGTTTCATTTCCAAGATCTAAATTATTATTTTAAAGCAGCTGTCTAGCAGAGCTGAGGTTAGCTTAACAAAGGGGCTGACTGAAGAAAAGCTCTCCCTGATCTCCCAAAGTACTGAAATAAATAAAATATTTAACAGAGAGGACTGAAAAACTGACCATTTCATGCTACTCATGTTTTCAAGTGAGAGGTTGAGAAAGGTTTTCCCTTCGCTGCAAATTGATAATGTCATTTTTCACGAAGTAAGGTAGACATGCACACTATAAAAGATTTCTAGCAGATAGACCAGGAGGCAGAACAGGGTACAGACAAAGACAAACAGAAAAGCTTGGTTTATTGAGTTATGCCAGTTGTTCAATAATTCCTAATATTGTAGGTTCTTCTTTATTCTTTTCGCAGCAAGAGTCTAGAACCCTTTGAGAAATAATTCAGAATGGCTAAAGTAACATTTTTCTTTACCTCTACCTGGCAAATTTTCAGAGAGATACATTTACTGGATGGAAACTTCCTGCCTGGACTGGATGTTCGTTAGTATGAGTAATGAGCAACACATCCATCATTACAGTTAGCAAGTTTTCCATTTCATCCTCTTCCCTCTTTAAGTGCATGATTTAATTCACAGCATATAAACATTTATGCAGAAACCTTGTAAAAGCAAAACCATGCCCAGTATTTCGCTCATATATATGAAACATCTACAGGCAGGTGGAGCAACTCAGTTTGGAACAAACTCATATCCACTGTTTGTTCATAATATCTCTGTATTCTGTGTCTGTGCCTAATTTACATTAACCCCCTTTCTTTTTTCCTTTCACACATATATATTTCACACTTGGCATTGTTTAGAGCAAGAGCTGTTACATATTAAGAAGAAATTTTTTCCTGGGACATATATGGGCTCTGGGAGAGGCTGTTTTATCAGCTAAGTTATAGGGCTAAAACTTGGTATGTCCCACCTTCCTGTGGGTGTCCTGCTGTAGTCTCCTTCCTACCTGGCCCCATGTCCCTTCAGGGATACTGAGCTATGAGAGCAGGGTGGGTGTACGGAGGAGTGGCTCGTGGTCCAATATTCATCTCAATGCAGAAGCAATTGTCTTCCTGTTGTGGGGTGCCTGAAATATTTCTAGCTTTCTCTTTTCAACAAACTCTTTGTGTTTCCTCTTGCTCCTTAGACCTGAGGCTGTGGCGTCTCACTGCAGGGCGGCTCTAACACCATCTGGATGCTGAGATATGCAGGAAGGGCTTCGGGTGGCAACACTGCAATGACCATGTGCCCAGGTGCTTGCCACTTCTGCACTGCAAAAACCAATATATTTTGCAGTTCAGAGAAGTGGGGCCCCTTCTTGTACCTCAGAGCAGGAGTTTTCTGCCACCTTTTTCTTTGCCTCCTAGAAGGTTAGCAACCTCATTCTACAGGCAGTGTACTTGAGGCAGAGGTAGTCAACCTTGGCCTGCAGTTCCATCCACAGGCTTCTGGTGACTCTCTTAATTTAGTGTGCAACTAGACATGTAGCTATCCTCAGTGAATGCTTATATACTTAAGATCCTTAAGAATGATCCTTAAGAAATCAACCATTCCTTTCCATAAATAAATGTGATTTTCTTCCTCATTCCCCAAAATCTATCCATAAAAATGACAGCTTGCTTGGTGCAAATAGATCATAGTGGCAGCAAGAGTGGTGAACTGCAGGCAGAGCTGTGAAGCAGGGCTAAGCAGTGCTTTTGCAATGAATACTAGCTGAGCCAAGAAAGCTTTAAACACTCCACCTCCATCACCTTTCTTTAAAATTGAGATTATTAATGAGTCACACTTACATTCATATTCTTCAGAGCACTATTTTAGAGAGAAACAATAGCCAGGTCTCCCTCTCCTTCCTCCTGGGTGGGCAAGCAGCACAATACTAAAGCATTATCACATCAACTGCTGGGCTAAGAAGCTTGACCCAAAGCCCTGTGCCAGTGAATTATTTTCCCTTGACATATGGCTTAAGGCTGAAGGATTTGAACACTTAATTGGTGCATTTTCTGCAAGGCTTTAAAGGCTTGGCAAGGTGAGATTCCTGCTAATCAGTGATACAGCTGGGAAACAGCTCCTGCTGTGCATCACCAGCAGCCTCCACCTACACGAATTTATTGATCTCTTGGAGCTCAAGGGACTTGTATTATCTGAAGGTGTTAAATTCATTTCTAAGTGAAGCTGTCTAAAGCTTGTGTTTCAAACATCCTTCATAAGTTGTATTCGCTAAGACATGTAACAGAACCGATCTGTTAATGTATGGGAAAAAGAATGCCACGACCTTCCCTCTCACATTATCATGGCGAGGTGGCTCTTTGTTAACTAGGAAAACAAAACACATTCCCTGTAAGTTAGCCTTTTCCTGCAAGAGTTACCTCAACCCCTCTCTACAAGCAAATATTCACAAAAATTAACATCTTTACAGAACTTTTTTTGTCATCGAGACTATCGGTCTCCTCCCAAAAATACTTCCATTCTAAAGGTGGGTCATTTAATGACAAACTTGGGAAATTAAATCTTCGTTCATTATTGGCACATCTGGAAAACAATTTTCCATAATATTCTTTTTTCAATTTAGTCCTGTCATTTTACCGTACTTATACCTATGACTTGCAAAACAATCATTTCTGCAATATTCCTTACATTTTCTGGCATTTTACTTTCTCTAGAAAAATGTCTCCCAAGAAATTTCATTACTTCCATTATTACTAATTTACCAGTTCTGTCGCATCAGAAACCTTGTAAATCTACTCTTCATTAAGCTCCTGTGATCTGGAAGAAGTTCTGCACATGAAGGATTTGCAGGACTGACACATTATTGTTGCTATTCCGTTTTTCCAAGGAAAAGTGTTTTTCACAATGATTCAGCCAAAATTATCTTTTTATAGACAGGACAACAAAACTAAGGGGAACAGTTACTGTACCCATCAGAGAGAAGAGACTCTCCCTTGAAGATAACTGTATCCAGCCACAGAGTAACAACTATTATTACACATGAAAGATGTTGTTCTCATGGCGCACACCCCTGCAGTCACACTCACACACACTTAGAAATGAAACTGATACAGTCGTGAAGTATTAGAGCTGTTTTTGAAAGCATTCTGAAAATATTTTTAGTAATTGAATAAAGTCAACTAAATGCCACTCAAACACTTAAGGTCAGAAGAGGGAAACAGAGGTTGGAAATATTCAAGGAATGCATGTTTAGGGCCTTAGTTATGAAAAGCTAGGTATAAGTGCAATTTTAATATTTTAGTTTTGTTTTGTTTTAATCACAGTAGTTCCTTTTCTTCTTCCCCCTGCTAAACACACATCAAATTTGGATGATGGTAAAATATTCCTCTGTCCATTTTCTTCCTTCACCTCCACTGGCTAGCAGTTTTATTTTTTAAGTTCTATATAATTGAGGTCTGCATTTAGTCCTAGCATCACAGAGAAGTCCTGTGAGAGCCAGAATTAGATGATCCTCACCCACAACAAAGAATAATCCTGACAGAGACACGCTGCCTCTCTTTCATTCTGTTTACACCAGCATCACCCACAGCTTTGCAGTGCCTCTCAAATTTGTAAATGACAAAGACCTTCAAACAAAACCAGGCTCAGCTTCTTAAAATATCTTTGACAACTTAATTAACTTTGCACACTGGCATCTCAGGACTGACAATTGTAACATAGTTCAAAGATCAATTAAAAGATCAGTTCTTTTTCTCTTTATATGGGAAAGTATTTTTACACTAGCAAATACCAATTTACACTCATTAAGTTCTGTGAATAAGCCTGCTGACACACCAGGAGTCCCATTGAATCACGCTTTTCACAAATACAGTAGGTGTAGTGTTTACCCATTGCTTAACTGTGCTGAATAAGCTCTTTGGCAAATAAAAGCTTTCTTGCTGGCCCCAGTTATCAGGAGGTGCACTACATGGACTCTGCTGTCATCATTCACCACCTTTTCTCATCGTCCTACCAAACAACTTGTAACTAACAAACCTTACAAACAGTAAGGACTAAATTCCTCTGTGCAGGGGTGATGTGAAACCACCGCTGTGAATTGCTGTAATCCACTCTCTTAGATTTCATATCTTGTATAATCCCAACATGCTTTAGTTTGTACAATTTTCTGCTTTTACACTGGGGCTAGTAAACTTGAAGATTTCATGTTAGGGCAGTCACGCAACCCAGCACAGGCCTGGGTGTTGCTGGTGCAGCCTTGTGCAGGCAGCTCAGCTGCATTCCCTACCTCTGGCATGGTCAGATGCTGCCACGGTGGAAGCTGTGTGTGATAGGTGCACATCCTTGTACTGGTAAGCTGCAACTGGGAACTGTTTGTGTGCCTCCCTGCACAGAGGTTCTCATGGCATACTGTGTGTTATAACAGTTGTGTGTCTTCTCTTGATAATGAATTTCTGTCCCCACTAAGATTAATTTCTAACCCAAGGTGCAGCAATATGAATTAGCGTAATCCTTTAGACTCTTCCATGATTTACATCATATTATGTTTGTTAGTGCATTTGGGTTTTGGAGAGCAAACAAGGACTTTAGTGGTGACATTCTGGGGGTTTATGTGCTGAGGATGTGGATGCGTGTGGAATCTGTTGTCCAGCTGAGGGTTTAATTTTTCTTTGGTCACAGGCTCTGTGATACACATCTCTGACATTTCAGTTGGCTACACTGTGCTAAATCCTGCATTCTGTTGGCTTCTCACCCATCCCATGATCTGACATAGGATACAAAATTAGAACAAAGCTTGAACAGGACAACAAATGAAATTTGGGAGTCAGAAGAAGGAAATCAGAAAGGAGATTTTTTCCGTGCTAGACTTGACTGCCCTTTTCTTGCAAGCCCTATAAATTTTGTTGGACCAGCTAAAGCTGAACAAGATTATCATCTCAAACTCCACACAGCTTTTACATGCGTCATATAAAGGTATATAAACAAAAGCATGCTCACATGTATCAATGTAAACATGTGTGTTTGTGTGTGTGTACTTGCATATATATAAAATGTGCAGACATAAGAGAATGTTATAGTGCTGTGATGGGATAAATGAGCCTGACACTTATATGGAAACCTGAAGTAAAACTCGCCAGTGCTTGAATGAGCAAAAAGTGAGATGGTGGCCCTTCCAAAAAAGTCATGCATCTTCTTTACAACATAGTGATATGTACTCAGTATCTTTCATTTAAGCAGTGGGAAAATCACTTAGAAGCATTTCGAGAAAAGGAGCAAGGGAAATTCAATTTTAATTGTTTATGTTTCTCTCTGTAAAACACTAAATATCAAGAATCTAACTATATAAGGTCAGAAGAAAGCATAAAAACTTCTAACAATGATCCAAACCAGATTTTAATTTACATAAAAAGGTCAGAGTTAAACATCAGCTACTACAGACTTTTACAGAGTTAGATTTGAGTTTTATATGTTTTGCTGGACACCTGACATAAAGCTCTTCAGAACTGCAGTGTGTCAGACTTTATGGTTGTAACACACATAGTGGAAAGAGAAGTGCTCTGTAATAATTTCTCAGTAGTATTTGCTAATGTTGTAATTGGGATGTTTACTGTCTGAATGTATTGCTTTGGTGATTGGATCCATAAGGAAAAAGGAACAGCTCAAGAGAGGCCTCTTGGGGGTGTCGAGAGAAATCAGGCTGCATGAATCATTGACACAAGATAATATGACCTTATGTAGTCTATACACCTAAAAATCTTTCTTTTTCCCCCTGAAAATGTTTAATTCTATTGATAAAAGAAACAGTTCTTTGAGTGTAGTAGGCTGCCTGCTCTTTGTAAACCATTAGTCAAAACCTTCCAAAGGAAAGACCTGCAAGTTTTCAAGCTTTTTTCTGCTTCAAGCTTTCCAAGCCTTTCAAGGCTTGGTATGGTAAACATACATGATATACAGGACAATGTAGCCTTCTGCCGAGGCTAGGGCTGCAGATTCTGCCATTACAGGTACTCAAACCAATCAGAAAGAGTTCCTGTCATGACAAAGACATATTCGGATATTAAAAATGTTTTATTGTCATTTTTTGGGAGGCAGGGGTGCTTGCTTTTGTTAAAGGATTCTCTAGGTACGCCTATACTATTCTCAGGAGCTGACTTGGCAGTAGCTATGAGGAAGGTCAGTTTCCTGCTCTGTCTGTCCCAACTGTGGAGTCAGGCCATAGGCTTCCCTGCCGAAGCTGAAACAGCCCCTAACGCCTCTTCCACAGCCAGATTGCCTTTAGCCCCACTTGGGCCACCCTTGTGCTGAAGAACTGCAGGAAATCTTCTGCATCTGTGGGTTTTATTACCTCTACTCATGGAGGACAAATACATTTAATATTTAACATTTCCTATATGTTAAAAACAGCTCTGTTAGAGCAGTACAAGAAGGGCAACTGACTGACCTCACAGCTGGCTTTAAAGACAAGAAGCCAGGCAGTTCTCAGCACCCTACATGATAGCTTTCCTCTATTGCAGAGCAAAACAAGTCACCCAGTGTGCACATGGGAGGAGTTCACCTGAGTTGAATTTTGGCTCTTTCTCTTGTGAACAGGCTGTGCTTTGTGCAGGTTTCTGTTCAACTGCAGGAGGAAAATCTTTCTTCCTTAGAACATTTGAAACAAAAAAGGCAAAGTAGGAAAGCGTTTCTAACTGATTGCCCTACTGAAATGTCTCAGGATTGTAAAAACAAAGAAAAAGTTAGGGATCTTTTGACTTTCTTTAATAACATACAAGTGCTGGGATAAGATGAAGCTGGGTGTGCAGTGGAAACCAAGACAGACCAGATATTGGATATGCAGTATTTGTTTTCCAAGTCCTTGCTCACAGAGTTTTCTTGCAACTACTAAACAAAGACCCTGAGAAGACAGAACTCTCAACTAACTGCTTTTGTTCAGGAAAAATATAATTATTTAGAAAGGGTTTTCTATTTTGTTTTCTTTAAGCTATCCAATCCAATGCAATCCTTTAAAGTGGTGCTTCAATAAAATATTCTTAAAAGGAATAACATCTTTTAAAACTCTTTTTCTTCTGTAAAGCAAAAATTTCTGCCCATCACAGTGGGAGACACACACAAGTTGCCTGTCTATGTCTGGCTGTCACATATCACACAGGGATAAGATAGACTTCTGGAACAACCCAAAATGTCCATATTGCAAAAGCTCTAATTTTCACATCCTTGGCTGATTTTGTCATTTGTTCTTGACTATACAACTGGCAAATGTACGGAGCTGCTATACCAGGAATCATATAAACATTGTAGCTCTACACTGCAGATACTCTCAAACACAGGGTGCAGTTCCCTGTTTTGCCTTCAAAATAAAGTGTGTGGTAATTTCCTTGCCCTTGTGGATAAGCAGTCCCTCCTTTTTGCATACTGCAAAATTCAGTTTTCTATTAGTCTAACCACTGACAGCTGTGGTTACAATAGAAATAAACAAGAGTAGAACAGAGATGAAGGAGGCTGTATGAAATTATATTGTAAATATTCCTCCCAAGGGACTTCGTTTCTTGCCCGATTACCTTCCTTTCTACTGCTGTTATGGAGCTGGCAGGTAAAAAGTATTTTCCAAAGCAAACATTCTCAACAGGAGGAGGGCTCAGGAGAATCTTGAGTCTTTACTCTCAGAAACAAGTCACAGCACACTTGACCATAATCATAGATCATAATAATTTCTTTAAATTTGAATTGAGATCAAAAAGTAGCATCTCCATCGTAGCATCTTCCATAACATGGAAACCATGCTACCATTTCCATCCACTTACACAATCAGATGGCTTGCACATACAGATATCCAGGAATAATTGCAGCAGAGATCAGCTTGTTTCATCCTTGAAAGAAAATATTTTTTTTTTAGATGAAATGTATTAAGCGTGGCTGTTATTTGAAGTATTGAAAAACACATGCACTCAAACCCCCCATAAACTGCAATGCATCAGGGTTACATGTCTCTGTGTTTCATTTCAGTCAATTGCTGTTCAAGGAAGATCTTGTGTTAAAGAAATGAAAAGCACTCAGGCATTTGGCATCAAACAGGCTGATACAGAACTTTCTGTGTTCCTGCTGCAGTGACTTTCAAACTTGCTGAGAGGCCCTGAGGCCTTGTGTTTGCTGGAGGTCATGCAGAGCAGGCGCTCTGACTCATGGGTCACGCTTGCAGTATGCTGATTAAACTCCTCCTGGTTTTTGGTCCCTGTATCTATCCCCATCAGTTTAATATTCCTTTTCTTCTCACAGGAGTGGTGAGAGGCCACATGCATTGAGGCATGTTATGTATGTCATATAAATGAAATAAAAGACAAACATAGAAAGCCTTGAAAATAAGACAAAAAAACAGAATAGCCCAAATATGCCAATCCAAACCAGAATTTGAGAGTCAGTAGCTCTGGTGTTTCATTTTAATTTCCCATCTGATTTTTATTTGACTTAAAAGGGATCTATAATATTTCAAATTGCTGAGAAAAGTCATAGTTGTCATAGTTAACACCATGAAGGAAGACGGTGAAATACCTTTTTATTTCTTTTTAGTCCATTAAAAACTCTTTCTCCTAATAGGCTGTTTTTAAATACTGAATAAAAGTCATAGTCAACAGGCAGATTTATCTGATGTCACTGTGGGTTAAAGAACAGAATTTTGCCAAAGACAAAAGATAAAATCAGCAGTGTAGCTATGCCCAATTTTCTATATGCTTTTCATTCATTTCAAAGAGAAAATAAGGGAATTCCTTACTTTTAAAATTCCTTGCTTTTAAAGTGAACTGTTGACAGGACAGTTCTGCTTTACCCTGCTTCCCTTCCAGCTTGTGCATTTATCTCTTTAGCTTTCTGAGGCATGTTGTCTCTCTTTGTTCTGATAAGAATAATCCACTGATTCTCCTTCCTTTCCCTGTGGTATTCATGCAGAGTCTGGCATAAACTGACATCTGTATGGCATTCATCCCACTGAATGGCACTTGGAGCAATGTGGGGCTGTGGGAGGACAGGTCAGTTGGATGACCCTTGGGGCAACTGCGCTGACTCTTACCCCCAGATCTGCTGACTGCTGTCACAGCACAGTGTAATCACATTTCACAACATCATCCCCTAGACCTTTTATGTTGGACACACTAAACAGTTCACACCTTCTCTTGGGATACAATTCTCCAGAAATTGTACATGTACATTTTAACGTGATTTACAGGTAAAAGAACTTCTGACCTGGCTCATGCAACCTTTGGTCTGGTGTGGGGAGACTTCATAAACAAAAGAAGAATCTGGAAGAAAGAATTGTGATGATCTTAAAGGTGTTGGCATCTGCAGAGTTATCTGTGCAGACAGAGCCCACCTATAGGGATCAGTCCTGTCCTGTTGGAATGGTGGGGAAATGTTGAAATATTGTAGGGAAGGGCCACCTTGGTGCTCTGCTTTCCTCTCTGAATTTGCTCTCTGATACATTGTTCTATTTGAGTGCTTCGTGGAGTTCCAATCAGTATGGAGGGCACCATTTGCAAGCCTTGAAATTAGACCTGGTTGTAACTCTACAGACTGCAGCAGTTCCAATTTAATGCATTCTTTAGGAAACCAAAGATTATTTTCTTTCCACCCTCCCTGCAGTAGGCCTTCTCATCAGGGAGCTAGAACAGTGAATTCAAATCTACAACACTTCCTGTATAACTTGCTGTACTGGAGGACAGAATATTTTGAACTTTGAATGAAATTCAACTGGAATTAAAATAAGGGAAGAAACCCAGGGAAAAACTTCAAAAAATCCCTCTCTCTATTATGATACTGTTAATCAGAACATTCTAAAATAGAAAAAAAAGCCCCCCAAAAACCCCAGAAGTTTTTCCACTACTATTTCTCAACTACTAAGAAAGTCTAGTAACATTTATATCTACTGCCTTGCAAATCCTAAGAAGAATTTTCACTGTGTAATGGCATTGTCAAATCACACTCAATTGCTGCATAGTGCTAGAATGTGCCTGCAAGCCATTGCTGTTTCCATTTTCAGTTTCAACATTCTGCTTGAAGTAATTTCATTATAAAAGGATGTGGAACACATAAAAAAGAAAGGTTTTATTTTCTAATAGGGAATGTGTGTTTTCTGTCTATCCTCAAGCTCACAAAAGGGCAAGGAAATTTGCACAAGAGGACAGAGAAAATGCTCAACAATGGATTGCTATACGTCTGAACGTTCTATACTACCTGATTACCCAGAAAGCCACATTATGTGACATTTCAATAGCAAAATCAGCTGTCAAAAACTGATTTTAAAAGTTTGGAGACAGACACTATTTCAAAACTGGAAGTTATAAGGAAACTCTGCAAGTAAACAAATCAGACTCTGATCTTCAAAGTTAAAATGAATGAGATCACTCTTCCACTTATACTAATCACTAGGCAAATACTGGAAGGGCTGGGATAAACCAACTCTAACAAATAGCAAAACCAAAAAACCACATCTTGTAGTTAACAGTGCAGAGATATTTTACAACTTCCTAGTAACTGCAGTTCTCATTTATGGTATTTACATCCCATGGAGCTTTCTTTACATACCTCTATAGATAATCAGATTGTGCACTGCACAGGGTTCTATTCACAAATATAATCACCTTAAACCCACTTTTTTTTCTTCTTGGCTATTAGTTTAAAAGATCCCCATTATTTCTTCTCTTCTTTGTTATTTTCTAATGTTGCTGGTGCACATATCTATCACATTCAAGAAAGCTGCTAGTTTGTGATACGGGCACCTAAATCTTGCCTTTACATTCCCTCCATGCCCTCACCTCTGGCAGAAAAGGAGGAAGGAGATAGCGGACTGAACAACAAATCAAGGGAATGAGAAAGACAACAAATGAATAAAAAAAAGGATAAGAAGCACATGGGAAGTGCACAAGGTCATAATTCAGGGACAGTAAGTAGTGACAGTGAAGGTGATTGACGTGGAGACTGACATGGGTTAAAATTACCTCTTCTTTGCTTCAGTGCCTTCAAGTCGGTATGTAGAGGGGATCAATCCCACCACATATTTAGAACTTACGGAGGAAAGCTCTTATTTTCTGCCCTGGGAAGGAGAATGTACTGCTACATCACTAATTTTTTCTGCGAGTGCCTCTAAGAGACTTCCTTTAAGGTTTGATACAGTACAAGCAACACTACCCCAAAAACTGTGCAAGGGGACTGTGTTCAGTAAAGCAGAGCTTGAACTTCCTATTACATCAAGACACATAACCCATTTTTGTTGCTTCATGTAAGAAAATAATGTGTCCACCAGTCAGTGAAGTTTCCCCTGTCTCTCAAGTGATGGTCTTGTCAAGGTTTAAGCTTCTCCCCTACAGGTGAGCATTCTTATCAGTTAACTCCTTTCAAACTTCTTCAGTGTTTACTTACAGTAAGGCCCTCATGCTCCCTGTGTGATTTTAGCTGAGAAATTTCTTCTTCTGTCATTAACTCCCGAAGTTATTTCCCCTGATAGTTTAAGGGAACATAACAGAGGAGTGACTAACACCTTCCAACCCACATAACCCTTGGTGTGCATTGATATTGACCTCTTGGGGGATGTGATAGAGTGAGATTTCAAACTGCCAGTAATATAAAGCTTCATTAAAGTCCATTCTTGTGACTGAGACACATTGACTGCAGAAGGGAATAAAGCTACCATCATTACCACAAAGCTGTGTGAGTTCATTCTCCACACCACACAGTAATGGATTATGATCAGTGACTATCAGGCTACTTGTAGTGTGATGCCCATCATACGGAGGCTGCTGGATATGGTTTTGGCAAAACTGCTTGAATCTAAGGGTCCCACTGCCTTACTTCTTCCAGACAAGGCTGATTAAATGATCTGAAAATGTCTACAGGCATGACAACATTGAGGACATCTTCAGTATCAGCATGACATTCAACACAGTGCATCTCTATTTTGAAAGTTAATTGAAATCCCCGTGGGTAAAAAAAGCTTATGTAACATTTGCTTCACTCCTGACTCACTGTGGGATGCAGTGATGACTCCCATCTCACTGTGATGGATAAGCTTAGAACAGCAGTGGTTGACATTTTCTATGCCTTGGCCCTTTAATATGTTTTATGTTTGCACAGTTGCAATGAACATTCTCCACTGCCTTTAATCCTGGCTGATAAATGAAGCATGAGTCTCCCTCTAACCTTGGATACTCGCACAGCTGATGTTTGCTTGATATGATCTGCATTTTTCCATGGACTCTGCTGGAAGCTGTCCAATTAGCTCTCCCCAGCCATTGAAGGAGCATTGCCATTAACTGCTTAATGCTTTTCCTGAAAATTATTAGGCATGCCTGCTTTTTTTACCATACAATAGTCATAAATACCATTTAACTATTTTCATTGATTGTATAAAATCTATACAAAAAGTGCAAGAATTAGCAAAAAAAAAACAACAGAAAATTCTTGGACACATAAGGATTTTGTCTCCTTGATTGTAAATTGGTTTAAATTTAAAGCCATATGATCAATCTCTGCATCTCAGTTAAGTATCTATATATGGAAAGGCAGTCTTATTCTAATGTCATATCTGGAATGAGATGAGCATTAAAAAGAAAATGATAATGCTAGAAAAAATTCTTCCTCCTTTCTCCCATGTCAAAATTATACTTGAGGAGCAGTTGTGATAAATGGTTCTCCATGCATCTTTCCCCTTCTAGTTATAACCTTTTCAAAGCACACACTTTACTTACAAAAAAAACCCAAAGAGACAAGGTTACTGGAACAAACCCAAGAAGCAAAACTGATGAAAACCCTTCAAGTACAGAGTGGGCTGATGAAAATAAGTGTGCGCTGCGTGATTTGAGTAGAAAGGAGATGAAATAGAAGAGAAGCAGGAAAGACTGATGAAAACTAAGGGCTGAAGACTTAAGAAAGCATAAGAAACTGATGGCTTCAGGCTTGAGTTTCAGAACCAGAAATTCTGCAATGCATTTAAAATTTAGCGGAGAAACCACTGACTGACATCAAATCACAACACAGAATAAGGAGGAAAGATACTGAAAAAAAATTCCTGTCATGGATGTACTAAGAGTACTCAGAAGGTAATTTCTGTTTGAATGCTTATGTCACTTCTAAATCATGACTTTAAGAGGGAAAGAAAATTTAAAACAGTAATTACTAGAACTTGGCATATTGAGATGATGCAGAAGAAGAAAATAAATTTGACATAAAACTACACTGTTTGTACCACCACCAATGAGCTAATAAAGGATGGTTCAGTTAAAATAAGAATTCCTCACCTGTGCAGTCATTCAGTCCTGTTCCAGTTTTACAAATAGTGCCCAATTACACTTTTGGTATTTGGTTTTATTTTTTATTTTTTAAACTGCAGTTTTGATAAATACAAATCTTGCCAAGAACTGAAGTCAGATTCACTGAAGTTTGAGAGGAGGTAAGGGTACATTCCCAGGCTGTGGAAAATCCCATTCCCTTTTCTGTCAAAAAGAATTTGACCCCATGTTATCCAGATTCACCAGAAGAAGCCCTAGCTACCAGGCTGCTTCCTAAAGGCACCCACTTATGCACACTGGGCTGTGTTTGCAAACCCTGTCCTCCTGTGGGTGCGGTAGGCCTGCCAAGATGCTGATGAAAACTCTCTATCTTTAGTGTATTTGTTGCTAGGGTGGAGGCAAAAAAGCTGGGGTGCTAGTACCCTCATTCCCTTTGGTTTCACAGAAGAGCTGGTCAGGGCAATATGTACCCACCCACCCCATTTTTTTGCTGGTGAATCTGGGGGAAGAAAACAAATAGCAGGTTACAAATTTATATTCAGGTCAGATTGATAATAGCAGCCAGGGGTGGGGAAGTGAAGGATTGAGCACACAAAATTCTACATGTGCTTCCCAGTATGGGATGTTGCTCTAGAAACAGTTCTTTAACAGGAGAAAGTCTAAAGAAAGGCTTCTGGGAATACTGAAACAGCCACCTAACATGACAACAAATAGGAGCAGTGTGCATTCACTCAAAGCCAGGGCACTGCACCAAGTCACACTTAACTCACAGCAAAAATGCCCATACAGTGTTTGTATGACCTTAGCCTACCCTAAGTGGCAATCTGTTCACCCAGATGTCTCCTACTCCCTGTCTGCTCCTCAAACATTTCATGTTCTTCTTCCACCCCCCAAAGCACTACTCTCATGCACATGATCCAGTCATCTCACATCCTGCTAACCCTCACTTCTGCTACCCTCCAACAACAGTGTTCTCTCCTTTGTCCTCTCTTTTAGTACACCTCATTCCCCTGCTCCTGTGAATTTATTTTTGATTTTCTCCACCCTTCTCCAACTGGCACACGTAGCACGTTAACAGCCCACCACTAAAGCTGAATTCTGCACACTTGTACGGAAAAGAGTACAGGTCCAAAGTTTCTTCAAGCAACCTCCTTTTGCAATAATTGTATAGAGATATTAGGAAGAATATGTCATAAATTACTATTCTGTTTGTGTGATTAACATCACCCAAATAATTTCTATACATCAGGATTATTATTAATGATCCAGAATATTCTCGAATTTTAGCCAAATACTTTTTGGGACTTTAAGGTCTTGCCAGCCCCATGTCAATGGCAGCAAAGTATATTGTTACATTTGAAGGTGTCACCCAGATGGTCCTTGTTCCTGTGATGCTTCAGATACCAGGTAGGCTTTAGAAGAGGAGACAGCTGTCATCTTCTATCAGCTGCCACTCAGCAGGGACTCTGAAGCCCAGCGGGTCAGCTCTCTATCCCAGACTACAATATCAACCCACATAAGACATATTACTCTATCAAAACTGGAGCCTATTTGATGTGCCACTTACACATCGCATTAAAACGTGCCATAAGAAAGGAAAATATTTTAAATAGTAACAGCACTTTTTGATGTAATAGGCAAGGTCTCCTGACTACCATATGAATGCAGGACCTGAACAGATGTAAAGTGGCATCATATACTTCAACTGAAGAGAAAGGTTTTGAAGTTGCACCATGCCGTACCACCTTCACTGAATCATAAAAATTATAACTCAGAAATTTGTCAGGGTAGACAAAAAATTGCCTTTCCTCCAGGTTTTCTGTCTTCTGAACAATAAACTAAGTTACTCCATAGTACCATGCAGACAATAAAACTAAAACAAAACCACCACATCAAAAACAAGACACGAGTCTTTGGGAATGTAGAGATATTATTTCTCTCCTGCTTCTTTATTGTTCTGAAATTTCATTAATAATTCCTCTTTAATGAAATTTTGATGACTTTTAGAAGCCACATTAATTACTTGCATGGAATAATTTCTGCTAAAGAGATTATTTTTTGTGCATTAGACACAGTGACAGTTCTCATACAGAGAAAATCAGAAGCCCAGAATATGTAGTTAGGGAATTGTGTTTAGACAAATAGTGTAATTTTTACTTTTGATCCAACAATCTTAGGTCAAAGAGCATTGCATGTTAATAGTTATGGAAATTAATTGAAAATGCACTTTTTGTGAACAATCAATATGCAAGATTAGGACTCCTGATACATGGGACCTCTGCTAATAGAATTCTGTCACCTAAATATTCACGGGAAAACGTGAGAAAAGTAATCAGCTGAAGTAAATGTGTCCAGAATCCAAGATGACTGTTGTAACACAAGCTTTCCACTACTGTTTCAGTGCTATTTAGACAGCCTGTGATTTAAATTACATTTATACAGTATTGATACACAAATTTGGGCAAGCAAGAACACAAGTGTTGTATTTTTATATTTTGCAAAGATCAATAATGCATTCCTGTTCTTGATGACCTTTATTTTAAATAAAACTAGAAGAAAATTTTCTATTATTATTATTAATAATAATGCTCCTTAAACCTCCTGAGATGAATAGATAAGGTTGTTAAACAAGTGTTCTCTGTTGAAGCCATGCCCATTTTGTTACACAAAAACTGATTTTCTTTCATTTTTCTTTGTTTGGAAAATTAAGAATTATTTCATTGGCTCTATGTGAGATGGGCTGTATTGGCATAGTGGACATGATTCAAGTGCTGCTCTTGGTGCACAGACTTCACCTTTGAGAGAAAATACATCTGCATGGACACTTCTCGTAGCAGGCTCTGTCTGAAGACAAAACGGCAGGTCCTGCTGAAAATGGGCATGGGAGCCTTTTGCTTTAAAGCAAATGCGAGCAAATAAGTCAAGGCAAGAAATGCATTCACCAGGGCAGGGAGGGCTGAGTCTGAGAAACTGTAATAAGCAGCAGCTCCCGTTTCTCACACAACATCTGCTGCAGCGGGTATTTCTCAATGCGTAGGGTTGACATGCTTGCTCAGTGTGACTCAGGAAGCATCTTCTCTGTTTCACTGAAGGAGCTCTGCTTCAAAGGGCAAACCTACTAGTCTCAGGAAATAAGAACCTGAAACTTGCAGAGAAAAGGATGTGGAGAAAACAGAGAGCTGGCAGATGTAGCTGCATGCCAGGGATGATCCCGCCAGTCCATAAATATTGATGACTTTGCAGTCTCTGAATGCAGATTATTCAGGACGTTGAAGCCTGCAGCTGCACATTCACAGCTTGCTGCTCTCTGAAAGAGCATTCCTGACCTGAGAATGTGCATACGCCTGTCTGAGAATCCCCCACTGCTCTTTTTAACTCTGCTGAAACAGCGCTCTTCTGCTTCTGGAATTTGTATTTTATCATAATAATGCAAAAAGGCAAACAAAATACTTGCTTTGCAAAACCCATTTGTTCTGCAACAGTTGGAACAGGTTGCTATAAAACCAGGTTGCTACAAGAGAGGGGATAAAACTGTTCCCTTTCTTCCTCTATTCCTTGTATCTCCTTTTTATAGCTACTTTTTTGTCTAAGACTATTTAATACAAATAAGCAGAAATATCTAGAGAGCACGGTACCAGTTCACTCATGGGTGTATGGTGCGTAACCTAAATGTATTTGGCAGATAGAAGGCAATAACATCAGCAAAGGGCCATCTTAGATGGCCCACTTTCATTTGGGTATGGATCCAGTTAAACTCTGGGACTCAGACATTCTTAAGAGAAATTAATTTAAGATTCATGCTGGATCCTAAATTCAATAAGCCCAAATTGGATCTGACATTCTGAGGATAATAAAGAAACCTAGGAAAGTATTGAAGTCCAAACAAGGACAAGCCAAACCACAAAGGATTCAGCAGAGTATTTCAGCATTTCTGAGAAAAAGTAAAGTATTAGGAGCTCAGAGAGCTCATCAGGAGTTGGCTCATGTTTTAAGGATAAAACTTCAAAAGTACTGTTTAAATTTAATTCCGTGACAAAAGTAGCAATGGCTCAATATTTATTTATCACTTTGAAACAAACAAACAAACAAACAACCCCATATTATACATCACATCTGTAAACATGTATTTATGAATGTATTTATACAAAAATACACATATACACACACAAACTCTTCTATCATTCTACAGTACCTGGCTATCACAAATTCATCCTTAAGGTCTGATTGTACCACATTAAGTAAGGTCTTACTCTACATGTATTTTTAATGACCTATCTGTGCTCTCTGCCTTCCGTGTTCCAATAGGGTCATGATCTTTCAATCAGCATTTGCAAAAATACTCATAGGTATAACATAGTTGCTTTAAGCGCTCTGAACATGGCCCATGTGGAAAAAGAGGCTGGAGCTCAGGCTATTAAACCATATCTATTCTGGACAACGATGACATGTGTTTTAAATTTTCACAGAACTTCAAACATGTATAAGGGCTTTCCTGAGAGGAGATGCTTCCCTTCGCTGGGGTCTAGTACAGAAAGTGCAAATTGAATTAGGAGTGAAATTGGTCGCAGGAGTGTAGTGTTACTGCATCTTTCAAGGAATCTTGTGCCTCAAACAGCATCAAAGAACTACCATTTCACCGTAGGCATTTTTGCTTCCCTGTTCATGAAAGGAGTTTGATGTTGAAATGTCTGTTAAAAAGCTTAGACTTGACTTTCTGTTATAGATTACCACGAGCTTTAAAGGTTAATCAGGTAATTGGCAATTATTTTTGAATATTGCTATCCCCTTTAGCTCAGGTCCCTCTTAAATAGACATAAAAATATTTTGTGTATGTCATTCTCAGCTCCTTGTCCATGTTGAGAACAGCCCTTTGTAATGCAGTTGCACTAGCAGTGGTCTGTGCTTCTTTCTTTCCAGCTTCTGTGTCCTGGTTTTATTTCCAGCTAAATGGCAGTACAAAGTCAGAAGCAGTTCTTGTTGATCACATACATGCAGCTGACCTGGAGATTTGCATGGAAATGTGAAACGGAAAAAACCGTTTGAAGAAACTCTTCCATGAACTTGCACCAGAGTATGTCAAACTGACTTTTTTCTTTCACCTTTGCTCCCTTTTCTCTTTTTCTCCCTTTCCATACAGTTTGCTTGCTTACAATAGGATCATTGTTACTGCCTTCCAAAACCATACCAGAGCTGGTGAAACTACAAGCACTAACATCTCACACTGAAGGCACATCCAGTCACTGTAGACAATGTACAAAAATGAGAAACCAGGTTTGAATCCAAATTTTAAAAATTACTTTTTTGTTGTTGTTGTTGTTTTCCCCCTTTCATTTGCCTCTCTTGAATCATTAGGGCAACCAGATAAAACACATGCTTGAAAACTTGGGACATAGTGATTCATTAGAGCTAATCCTTTCTATTATGGAAATCTTTGGAACTCCACACAAGCTGCAAACACTGGCCACCTGTCCAGATAAAGCTTGGGGGACCTGAAGCTGCAACTCTTCTTCAAGAAACCCTGCTGACTGGCACATGTTCTTTTGCAGTTTAGGCTTTGTCCTCTGGCTTTCTGTTGGCTTTCCCTTCTTTAACAATTTTGTATGTGCACACTTGCATTAATGCTAATTAATTTTTATTTAATATTTTGATGTTATTTCTGTGCACTCCAGTGCCTCGTCAGGGTTCTCTGCAGCTAGACAAATCTTCAGTTTTGCTTGACTGCAATTGATTCATCTTTTCTTTAACAATAATATTTATTTCGACATTCACTTCATAAGGTCTCAGTCTGTTGACACCAGCATGGTACCATTACCAATATATAAACAAAGAAAAATTATAACACTGAGACCAAATCAAACTTGTGCATAGTGTCCGTGGTTGAATTTTAAATGGATGCAGCTCCAGAGAGTTTATCCACATGAAAGTAATAATTAACATTCCTGAAGTAATAACTGCTCGGCCACATTTCAAACTGCTAGCTCAGACATTTGCATGCTTCCAATATGAGCATGATATGGCTCAGTCTTAAAGCTGCCAAAGCACAGCAGGTTACTCAGCATGCATAAAAAGAACTGACATTACATTCAGCAGGGACTTTATCTTGTTTGAATAATCCTCCCTACGAGATTATTTCAGCATGCAATGTGTTTCATTTAAGCAAAGTCAGAGAATTTTAAAATAATGTGAAGTAATTATGCTATTAAATGTTGCTATTACTTTTTAAGCCCTCTGTCTCAAAGCATAAATAGTTTTCTCAAGGCTAAAAATTGTCAGCAGAAGATCAAATGCACCTCTTGAGTAACCTCATTAAAACCAATGAAGTTTCCTGAAGATTGAGGTTGGTCCCTTACCCTACTACACGGAGAACTAGGAAAACCACAGGAACAACAATATATTATTTTCTTCCCATTTGTATTAATTTGCATTTCTAGAACACCCCAACCTGAAATTCTCAAAATATTTTACAGTCTCCTGTAGAATAGGATAGTTCTGTTTATCAGCATCTAGCAAATGGCTAGTGGTACCTGTCCATGCTAAGATTCAGCTGTCACTGTGTTCTGGAGATTAGCACCTGCCAGTGTCGGCCACAGCTTCCACTGTGGCTGCAGTCTATGCAGCCATGCTCTCTATGTTATGGTCAGGGAACAGAAACAACACCTTCAGGTATATTTAAAGAGAAACAGATGTCTAATGTTTCCCAGTAATTTGTGTTTTGAAAATTCTTTCTTGCAGTGGCTAACAAATCACAATCCGGCAGTTTGGAGTTCATCCCGAGGGCCCAATCCAGGCATTACATTGTAGAGGGACTTCCTGAGCAAGTATGTACAACTGCAATCTCTTACAGGAAAATATAATGAAGTACTAGATTTAGTAGCGACTGTCAGCCATTCAACCAGCAGACTGTAATTACCTCTGATTACTATTTGATGATCAGCTATGCTTAACGGGAGTTTGTAATCTTGTTTCTTCACATCCTACAGAAGGCAGCAATGGATCATTACAGTGAATGAGGCAGCTATTGTCATTTTTATTGAAAGTACAAAAGAGGCCTTTTGTCTTTAAATACAGCTTATTCTCAGCCAAGATTTAAGCATAATGGGGAAAACAAGAGGGAAGAAACTCAGCCAGGATTGCTAATTGACAAAACATCATCTTGCCACTGTCCACAAAGAGTTCATAAAGTTTGAACTTCTTAAAGTTTCATTACTTTTTAACAGCTTAACTGCAAACACATTTTTTGCTTCCTATATTACTTTCTGTTTATTTTCCTGGCTTATTCTTGTGCCCCAGCCCTCAACGGGAAGCATTCCTTACAAGCATACCTTGTGTTGTTGGGACAATGTCACGTGGCTTATTGTTGGAAAGACTTGCTGGAATTTATAAGGTAGAGGGTTACTCACTAACCCAACACACGAAAAATCCTATTTGAGACTTTGCAAATGAGTATATTATCCGGTGAATGCCCCTTGAGCAGTTGTGCACAGCCAGCCTGCTTGTACCAGCTGATATGAATGTGTCGATCTGGTAAAGCATTGATACTTGGATGTAAACTTAAGCTCCTGAGCAATTACATATGATCTCAAGTGCTGTGTTGGATTGGAGCCACAGAACCTGAAGCAAAACTTGTGGAACTTGATCAGAGTATTTTAAATAACTTCACTGGATTCTGGATCAGCTCCATGCTGTCTGCTAGAGGTATTGGCTACATTTTTCCAAATAAAAGAAGTTAGGAATAATATATCAAAACCTTTGATCCAGGACTAGCAGGCCTGGGAATTAAGACTCAGTCCCTTTATATGATGAATTTACAGATTTCCTGACTTAGGAAAGCATGAAAAACACTGACAAATACTTATGTTGACATACAAATAAGTACAGGAGACCAAAGGGTAGAAAAGGCATTTTAATCCTCTAAAAATATTGAACCATTCCAGAGCCGAGTGAGTCTAATGATTTCAGTCCACAGTTGTTTATATAGCCTAAACCCTGTATGCATGATGACATTTCATTTTACATCATTTGTTTCTTTAATCAGTTGTGTTTCATAAAAACAGTCTTCCAGCCAGGTCAGCAGGGAATGTGCTGAGCTACCATGAGCAACAACCAGAGTCACTGATTTCATCTGCCTGCTTTGCAGATGGGGCATGTCCGTGTGATCACAACACAGCTGCCTAGGGACCTCTGTCTGAAGTCTCTGTGTATCCCAATACATTACCCTGCTCAGGCTTTCAGCAGTAGGACGTGTTTATTCATCCCTAGCCATTGGTTTAGAGAACATTCTAAAACTGGGTTTGGCCCTTTTTTCTTTTCTTTTTAATCTTTTTTGATGGGGCCAAGTCTTGCATTCATAATTAAAATCACACAAATGTCCTCTCAATGTCTGTGACACCCTTTGTCTCTGCTGAGAGTACCCATTTTGACCCTGTCCCATACTAATTGAATTGGTACTTCTGCCATGGTAATTACTATAGTCCTTGAGCACCTTCCAGTACTCATTAAATAATGTGACTTCATATCCCTTCAGTGTAATTTCTTTTTTCATCTTCCCCCAGAGGAGGTATGCAAAGCACCTTGCACAGTGTCTGTGGCTTGGTGCTGTATGTTTAGCCTTTTTTTTCCTGGCAAGTTCCTCTTGGAATATGAATGTAGTTTCCGGGCTCAAATGGGACAAATATCTGACTAGTTAGCTGGCTGTGCTGAAAACACTTCATTCATTAAAACCAATTACATTCACCAAAACAGACAACCATATGAAAAACTCAACATAGAAATATCTATATATACCCATGAAGAATTTCTTTTAAGAAAACATTTATTTTACAGAAACAAAAGAATCTAACATGCCCTTTAGATTTTTAACGGGTCAGCTACTAATCGGTATTTATAGCTGCTAAAACCTGTTTTCGGCATTGAACCAAACAACCCCCTGGCTCCAATTACTGTTGCCCAGAGAGCAGCCGAGAAGGTAGCAGCCGCAAACGGAGGAGGCCAGACAGAAAAGAAGAAAAGTAATTTATTGATTCTTCTGATCCCTCCTTGCCTTTTATTATTGTTGGATGGTTTGAGCAGAACCGTCCCAGATCCTCCTTCCTCTATTTGTGTTCATTCAGACTTCGCCAGCACAGTTCTTAAGAACAGCCAACAAAACACTAATCAATTAAGTCATCTACTTTGGATGTTTTTAAGCAAAATTACCTCCAATCAAAAATTTCTTTTACTAGGGTGTATGCTTGCATCTACTGAGTAACTGTATGAAATTCCTTCTGTCTGCTGTCATTGCGCCTGATTAAACATCGCTTACATACTGTATTTCCAATATTTGTATTATTTTTATGCTGATATTATTCAAAGAGTTTCAGCTGGAACTGCAAGAACACTGAATTATTGTAGAACACTGAATTATTGTAAAACACCAGACAGAAATATAGTCTGTGCTCCAAAGACTGTATCTGATTTAAATTGGGCATGGACAAATCTTTCCATATTTCTCCTGCTGCTCTTCCCCACGTGACCTCTAGCATAGCTTTCGTGGCCTGAAACTTCCCAAAATGCCCTACAATCTATCATGGTTCTTGTGACTATTTTGAGGTACCTGAAGATGATGCAAGACCATGAAAAAATCTTGCTACTGAGCCTGCTGTTGAACTCTTCCTCCTTCCACTAGACATTGACATAGGTTAGCACAGGTATGGTTAATTTGACGTATTTAAGAATTTAATGTCTGTTTCTTGTTTGATTTACAGCTGGAGACACAGAGCAGGATTTTTTCATGGAAAATTAACTTTGTGATTTTTGACATGATTGCTGACTAAGGAAAGGAAATAGATTTCAGTCTTTTATCAGCAGTATAGTGTGTTTCATTGTCACACAACAATCAGAGAAGTAAAGCTAACTAGCTAAAACACACGTCTCTCTGAGCACAAAATGTATTCATATGCTTGAAGTGTTAGTAATCAGTTAATTAACAGGAAAATGTCATTGAACTGTGAAAACAACTCAAAACTTACTCATTTATAGGCTTCTTGTGTTGCATTTGCAGGCTGTAGTAACCAAGATGTTCTTATGGCTCCCAGTTCCTCTCAGCCCTGCAGAATCAGTAAGATGGACTATATTTTTCTTGCAAAGAATTAGAAGGAAGTGTTTACTGCATTTCAGTCTGTTAGACTCCAGAGCTTACACAGGCGTCAGAGGACATCGTGTGGCCTGCAGGCACTTTATTGCTGTTAAAGATGACAGGGGGTAGAATGCCATGTAACCTCAGTGACATGCATTTATCAAACTGGCAGCTAAGAGACTCCTATTTATAGTGCTGTATGTAGATCTCTGGAAGATAAAAATTGTACAAACCCACAAGCTCTTCGTGCCCCGCCCGCCTTCTGTCCTGGAGCAAAGCTCTGCTCCAAGACTGGAAAGTCTCTGAGACTCCACAGGAGTGTTACCATGGAGTTTCATGGGCTTGGGCTCAGGCCGTAAATACTTAAGTGGAAATAGTAAAAAGAAAAACAAAAGATGGCCAGATGCCCAAATGAAACCATCTAGAGCCTGCATGAACTGGAGATAAGGTTAATGTGACATTCAAGATAAAGTAAAAGCACCATTTTAATTAACACATTTTCAGCTCCTATCTCAAAGCTGCACTTGCCTTCATAACGGAATCAACCTTTCTTTTAACATTAGCTTTTCCTTAACAAAAGAAGCTTTCAAGCAATTGGA
>JAWWMP010000116.1:23753688-23777113 GCA_035047865.1 Dendrocincla tyrannina
CAATTGGAGTGGGGGGTGGGGGGGCGGGGGGGGTGGAAGGGGGGGCAGAATCACATATTTCGTTTTAATAAAATAGAAATAGCAAGGACATAAAAATATGAATTTTGAAAGCCAAGCCTTGGTTTCCCAGTGGGAGGAAGTTCAAGTGTGCCAATTTCCAATAGCTCTGGGTTGGGATGCTGTGAGCATGCATGGTGTTTATTGACTTCTAAATTAAAACAGTCAATCTCAAGGAAAAGCAGAGTAATGGAGGCCATTCTTTCAGTTTCACACCGTGTGTGTAAAATAGTAACAATCAGCAAAACTTGACTGAATGAACTACCACCAGTGCAGCCATAAGTTATTTTAGAACAGGAAAGGGCCATATAGACAAATGTGCCACCCCTTCTTTGTTTATCTTATTCTACTTTTCAGCTTTTTTCACTCAATCAGTTCCGTCCTTCTCCACAACCAACAAGTAACCTACATGTCTCTTGGATTGATTTATATTTATTACTCACTGCAGTCATTCGCCTTCATTTGTTAACTTTTTCCAGATGACTGTTAGTAAAACTGTGTGAATAATTCACAATGAACAATTGACTTGGCGCATTTGCCTTCTTTTTATGTTCTGTTTTGCTCCAACAGATTCTCTGTTAGAAAGTATTCATCCGCTATGGGCCGGCATTGCAGGTGAGTGCTTGCATAGCTACTGTGAAGTAAGAAACTGACTAAAGGCCCCAGCCTTATCCTTGAAGCAAAGGTATTTCCCATCAATTATCAGGAAAACAACATCAGTTGAGATGTCTGGGGTACAGTTCCCTCAATTCCCATCTAAGGCAGAAGAGTATAGCTTTGTTTTCCTATAACTCATCTCTTTCCTCTCAAAGCCTGGTCCAGATCTTAACAGACCCTAGTCAGTATCTTTGCTTTGTCACACTGTACTACTCAGTATTTAAGCTCTGATTAGCTTTGATTGTTTTGTGAAATTTTCATAGCTTAGAAACAGTTACAAAGCCAACATTTGCTTTTTGCAATAGTTCTACAGTTTCCTGCTTCCATGATTTCCTGCTAGGAAACTTGTTACTACGCTATTCCATCTGAGCAACACAAAACACAGAGGGGGACGAACAAACAGCCCACTGAAGCCCATTTCAGTGACTAATTCCATATCTATTGCTTTGGCACATGCTTGTGTTTATTAATTTGCTTTTTACAAAATAATTTACCTAGCTTTCTTACCCTGATATAAGAGGAGGAAACACTGCTCTTCTGTGTCTCTGCAAAAACTCACACTGGGACAATCACATGGCGAGGATGCATTTCTACTACCCTTAAAACTTCTTATTTCCCCTGACTTTTCCTTGATCTTTGAATGAAAATTTTCTGCAGCTTATACCTTCTTATCTTACACAGTTGATGTAGATTTTTATGTATGATTGAATCAGTTATGTTAGGAAGGCAGGCATGCAGACACCAGAGTGCTCATGAGAGACTGCACTATCTCTCTGCTGTGCTACATACACTGCTCAGGAAGAATTGGTTGAACCTGTCCTCAGTCAACTTGTGCATGGCTTCCCTTTGCTTGCACAGATGGGACAAAGCAACAGGAAGCTACTTATTTATTAACACGGACTGTAGTTTCTAATGCAGTGACACATTTGATCTAATACCTACCCATGCACCTGGGCTTTGTGGTCTGTAACACGGATGAGTGGTGGCACACACACAAATACACACACACACTCATACACACCCACAGAGTCTGGTTTATACCCACAGGTGAATGTTTGGATTTCATAACATGCTGGTTTGGCCAGAGTCACACATGCGTGAGGGGAAGAGGGGAAGTAGAAATCACCTTCCAGTCTTCACTTAGGTAATCTTTTTCTCCTGCAAACACTGTGCTAGGAGCTTAGGATCAAACTAAAATAAAAAAATTAAAAAAAAAATAAAAACCCAAACAAAAAAACCCAAACAAAGAACTCCAAATAAAATCAAGTTCTTGCCAACTCAACTCCTTGACCTCATTTCTAAGGATTATATTCTCCATCCTTGTTCAAAAAGAATATAAAACTCCCCTAAGATTGTTGCCTGGCTGGGAGCTTGATGACACTCTTGGTTTGGAACATTTGTTGGCACTGCAACTGATACAAGTCATGTGTGGTAGAAGAAGAGGTGGGTTAATGGGTCTGCCACTGTAACATTTGCTTCTTAAAAAGCTGAGATGAATCCTTTTGCCATACAATTACTTATCACTTTTTTCTTTGGTAGGAAATAGAGAAGATACTGAACAGGGCAACAGGAGCACAGCCCCATTGGGACCAACAGGCCGTGATCACCACTCGCTTACTGCTGTATCAAATAAGCCAATAACAATGCATTTCAGCAGGACGGAATTCTGGCTCTGGTCACAGAGAAGCTCCAGTGAAGGCAGTGAAGGCCATAACTATACCAAGGGAACTCCAAACATTCTTCTCTCGCTGTGTCTTTTAAATTTCAAGTGCATTTCAGAAGTCCCACTGTTTTTTCCATGGAAATCTTAAACAAAATGTCAGACATGTTATTTGCACAAGTATCTGTAAACTGTAGAAAACCACTTGTAGAAGATGATCCTGCCATATCTGGATAGGTAAAATTCTAAAATATAAAAGGATCTTCCATGAGGTGTCAGGTGCAGGTGCCCAGGCACTGGCAGTGGAGCTGCAGGGGCAGCCTCTGTAAGGAGCAGCCAGGGCTGCCTCATGCCAAACACAGACAGTTCCAGTGGGCTCCAATGTCCCTACTTCAGGGCACAGCTGATCCCTGCAGACTGGGTGGGCACCTTATGGAAAGGCTCTGTCAGGAAGGGCAAAAGACTGCACAGCAGCCAGGGATGAGGGAGAAGAGCAAGAATCAACCCTGCAAGCCCTGAAGGGTGAGCAAGAGGAGAGAGAGGAGGGGGTCCAAGTGCTGGTGCTACATGTTCTGACCCATGAACTTTTTCATTGTATTTTCTTCCTCATCCCACTGAGGTGGGAGTAAGTGATCTGCTGGGAGGGTGTTGTTTGGCCACTAGTCAAAGCTAACCCAGCAAACATTATTCCTAAACAATCGCAGCAAATACGTCTTTCAACCTAAATAACCAGGTGGTTGCTGCATTTAAAAGAAAAGAGCTTGGGCTTCTGTTTTACCATTGACTCTCTTAGTGGTATTTAAGAAACAATCAAAAGTACTCCCACAGGAAACAGCTTGTGGTTAGGAAATTCACCCAGAAGGCGAGGTCTGTGCCACAATGCCTATTTGCACATTTTGATGTATACCATAAAAATCATAAACAATTCTTTGAACAGAGACTGGAAACTAGGTTCACCCTGCCATCTTAAGTAACCTGAGCAATAGGCTGAACAGGCGTGTTTTCTCTGCTTTCAAATCTCTGGAGCACCGACTCTCTAATTCCTTAGTTTTGATAAAAACACTCAATGTCACTAAGAAAACTATATGCCACTGCCATGGCTTAGTGGTTAGGCTAGGTTCACTTCTTTTAGAGGGGAAAACATGTGGGTTTGGACCTCTAACTGAGGAAAGCATAAAAGTCATGTGTTCCCCTTTCTGGGCAAGCAGTGTCACCATAGCATTCAAACACAAATACCATACACCGTCATCATGACCATCTCAAGAGAAAGTGTCCACTGATATTTTCGTGAGGGATTAGATAATTTTGCTGCCAAAGATTCTGGAAATACCTAAAATTTAAAGCTCCTTAAGAGATTTTAGTAGAGAAAAACTGTTTTCAGGATGTCATTTGGACTGACTGAGGACACCATTACTTAGCTGGTCAAAGCAGGCCAATTTAGACCTGCACAAAATTCTAGGGGCAACTGATATTTTTGCCAAAATATTTAGTGCCTTGAGACCCTTAAGGGCTATTGTAGAAAAAGAGACATTCTTAGGAATTCAATACTTCAGATAATAGGTTATCCAATTCATCTACCAGATTTCAGCAGTGTTTTTTTCATTGTATCATTTACCTCTTCTAGCACCTACTTTAGAAAATGGATCATGCTCTGAAAAAGTTTCATTTCTTTCCACAACTGAAGACAATCTGTCTTGGATGTAGTTATCTACAATGTAGGCATTGGTATGTTCTGATTAATCCCTCCCCAGACACATAGAGAACCAAATGCGCCTTACTGCTAGATAGCAGCTGAACAGGCCTTTTTGAATAATAGTTTTGGACTTAGACACTCCGATTCTAAAAATACGATGCTTTTACCCCTTAAGGCTTTTCCTGGACTCTGTCTTTGCTGACCTTGTTGATGAACACTGTGATATATGAAAAAAATGGCATGTAAGCTCTTACTGTGAAAATATACATTTTTTCACAATAATTGTATGCTCTGTTTGATAGAAACTGTGGAGCAATCTGATGTTTCTTAAGTAACCTGCTAAGGGAATAAATTTTTTCAGATTTTTTGTTCTTATTGTGACTTATACAATTTTGCTTCATTAGAAGTTCATACACTGAGGGGATGGACACAAGACTTAGAGGGGAATGACTCCTTTAAGAGGATGCTGTGTTAGAATGGAAAACACTACACTACTTGGTAGTTAAGCATCTGAGACTGCTTCCACGTGAGTTAGATATTTCCAGAGGCCTTGGCAAAGCCCAGCTAAACACAATGCTTATTCAGTTAATAAAAAGCACTGCACTTTCTCTCCTGACAAATCTGACTCCTGCGTGCTTATTAATACGTAGCATTGCAACAGCTTACCTTTTAGAATCCTAATGCAAGCCAAAAATTCAGAATATCAATTTATTAAATTTTTCATTAAAAACCAACATTCTAAACGAAATAAGTTTAAAGACCCACACTTTTCAAGACAATTGATGTATGGGTTTGCCAGACCTATCACTTTAGCACAGAGACCATTTTTGTCCTTCTAATGTCACAAGTATGTGAAACCCACAGCCGTAAAATAAAATTTAAATAGGTCTAACAGTCAGGTTTGTCTAGTGATTTTTCCACCATAGAAAAGGTATTCAGTGACTTGCACAAAAGTTCCACTGAGATCTGAACTGCTGCATATCAATGGGCTGGTGAATTTCAAGGAAACACACAATTCTTTATTTTAATCATCTTTTCCTGTGCACTACCTACCTTTATACACATATTTGATTTGGAAGCACTCATAGCTTTCATACCTTCATTAATCATTTGGAATGAACACTGGGGAGCTTTCGGGAAATTTAGGGGGATGACATCATGATCAGGATCCTGAAAATAATAATTAAAAATGACAGGAGAGCACAGCTGGGGAATAAAGCTAAATTGATAACACATTTTGTCTGACTAATTATAACTTTTGAACCCACAAATCAGTACAAAATTGTTTAAATAGTGTTGTGCAGTTTCTCTTCTATGAGTACAACTTCAGTGTGAAAAAAATATAGAAGATACAAAACTAATAGACAAAATTATTGGTAATTAATTGGTAAGAAGAGATCCTGCCTGAAAACTTTAATTCAGTGTCTTCCTGCTATGGGTCATCCTGGGGAAGCAATTTCTATCTGTCTGGTTAATTTATGAAATGATCTAATGCTGTATGTACATTTCTTGTTCTCTCCCACAGGACCAAAACACACTGCATGCCTTCTCCTCTGTCCTCAACATTAGTTGCACTGAATCCTTTAGTCAGAGACTTCAGAACGGATGAAAAAAAATTATAAAGGAAAATGGGGGAAAAAAATTTACTATTTCAAAGTGTCTTGGACACACATATTCAATAAATCACAAGACATTGAACTGGCCTGTAAGCAATACAGTTGTTTAGTGAAATAAGTAGTTTATTCTCCTCTTATCAGGAATGACTTCATGAGCATTTCTAGAATTCTTAACTGAGCACGGAACAGTTGATCCATGCTGCACAGAAATATAGCTGAAAAGTGTCCAAGTTTTTATTACTTTTCCAGAAGAATAATATGTCCTGGTTTTTCCAGCTGCAGATTGGGCAAGTTCCATTTAGTGAATGTTTTTAAATCTCCCAAGTATTAATGTTAGAAGTAACACAAGATTCATTAGCTGAGCTTAAAGTAGTTTTTGGAGGTGCGCTTGATGGAACACGAGCTCATCCATGGTGCTCAGAGGACATGGCAGATTATTACTCATACAAAAGGGCAACTATTTGCTAACATATACATCAGCAAACTTTGGAGCCAGTCATTGAGATTCAGGACAAACTGTGTCTGACTGAACACTGAAGTTTTAGCATTTTGACATTGCTCTCAATTTTCTTGGGTTTTCATCCAGAAAGCAATGATTTAAAGACTAAAGGCTCTGTTTAGCAAAAATGTTCCACTGCTTTTGCAGTGCTTAAGCCAAGAATGTCATGAAACAGCTTTTTGGCACCCAGATGGGCTATTAAGCAGCAGCTCAGCTGGGACCCCAAACCAGATGCCTCCTGCAGAGAGCTCTCAGGAGGTAGACTTTTCATGTTAACAGTTCCCTCCAACCTTGTTCTCCTCCTAGACTTCATTCAGGACTATTACCTTTACTTCTGCAAAAGCAGGTCTCAGAAATCAGTCCTCTCAAAGACAAATGGTCTTCCTTCTGAACTCCATATTGTCAGTTATGCGACCATAGTGACTTCTCTTGCTACTGAGATTACTGATGGCTCTCTAAACACAGTAGGTAACAGCGTATACTGAAATTAGCATGATTTCTGGATATAAACTGAGTAGTGGTTAATCAGCAGCTCCTCCAGCATGTTTTCAAAGTTTTCAGTGGGACCCATTTGGTCTTTTAATCACAAGCCAAATTTCATGTGGTCATGAAGAGAGGAGGCAAAACAAAAAGGTCCTTATGAAAAAAAAGAAGGAAAAAAAAGGCTCAGTTTCACAACCATGATTAAATAAAACAAACACTTCTGCCATCTGCTTAGAGGTAAAGGAATACTTCCAAAAATATTTGCTGAAAGTCGCCTACAGATTTCAGCTGAGAGGGGTTTGGGGAAAGGGTGTTGGGATGGATAATGAACCTGCCTTGTCTGTGGTTTTGGCCTTTTTCATTTTTCTGGTAGTATATTGCAGCAGCATTTGCTGGAGTAGTAGGCTGTAAATCAGTATCACAAAATGTTTGTAGAACACCAGATTCAGGACCACAAGTCCTCGCTTGTGAAACTACTTCAGAGCAATCAGGCTTATCCACAAACCAGGAGACTGTAGGTGTCTGCTCAAAGCAGCTTCAGTGTTGAAGGTTTTGCCTTTTGCACTACAGATACAACAATGAGCGGTTTTGGTGTAGGAGAAGCATTCAAATTAGGCTGGCAGGAACATTAACATGTAACTGAAAGTGTTTCCTAACCTCAGTTCTACTTAAGAGACTAACAGTCTCAGTGAGGCACCAACAACAGTAAGGACCACCTTAATGCTCTCAGCATCAGTGAACAATTACACTGGTAAAATGTTCTTGTACTTATTAAGTTTCAGCTCAGAAGAGGAATATTTGAGAAAAGTAGTCACCAGCCAAGGGGACAGGTGGCAGGGCTAATCCTTTGTCAAAAGGGCCATATTAGAAGGGGAAGCAATTTAATACTATGTCAGTGCCAATCAGTATTACTTTCATGGAAGACTGCAAACAGGACTCTCAGGCCCTTGCTAATTAATTCACATGGAGATATTGGTAACAGATGCTAAATACATGATTAGTCATGGAATCTTTCATGTCCACTGTAACATAACTATCACAAAAAATAAAAGGATTGTACCATTAGAAGCAAGAAGTGTACAGTTTTAAAATTACTTACAAGTAATATATTCCTACATTCATGGTGAAAGTTCTACCCTACATAAATTTAAGTACTTTGTTCCTATTCTGTTTGGCAACTGTAAATTGTTCTGAGCAGAACAAAACAACATTTGCAAAAGTCTCTGCCTTTGGGAAAGCATGGCTTAGCTCCATTTTTTAATGTGAGGCACATATCCTTTGCTTCAGTTTTCTGTTGTGAAAATCAATAATTTTTTTCTTCCATTTGGAAACATTATGAAACAGACAGAGGAACTAATATTACTCTCTCAGTAATACTGTCCATCAGCCTGGGTTTCCTGTTCAGCTCTTCCTTCCTTTCTGGGGAGAGAGGACACACATGGAGCTCCAAAGAATCAAAGACTCATTTCATAAGTCTAATGTTTAAGTTATGTGCTGTTGCAAGCTAGGCCAGCTCCTAAAAAGCATGTAAAATCAGAGTAAATGGAGCCCAGTCTGGCAGCTGTGAAAACTTTCACTGCTGGTGCAGCCAAAGCAGATGCTTCAGCTCAGAGCAGCATTCAGCAAAGTAGCTGCCAAATTCTGGGCCGTAGGGATGGAGGGCTGTCCAGGCTGGCACTCAGTGCCAAGGCTGCTGTATGCCCTGGCCCCTCTGCCCACTTCAGATGTGCTGTGTTTCGCTGTTATTTACATAAAGTGACAGAGCTGGAAAGCATGTGGTGATAAATCTGGCATGATCCTGAAGGAAGATACTTAAAAGAAACAGCGTATAACTAGATCATAGCTCAAGTAATTCCAACCTTCAAGTGAGCCTATAAACTACATACCAAACCCTCACACAGCTGAAAGCCACAAAACACACACCACATACCTCAGAGAGGATAAGAAGCGTTCACAGGTGGCAACAGTCAGTGGTTGTTCAGCTCCAGCCTGGAAAGGCCTGAGCTCAGTTTGCATCCGGGAGCTAGGACGGCTCAAAAGATGACCCTGTGGCCTCCGTTTATCAACAGCTGGCCTTTGGATGCTTCAGCACATTTTGTCTGAGCAGTATCTTGTTGCTGATTTCTTAATGTGGCCCTAGAACGTAAGTTCAAGTGGGAAAGACTATTGTATGTGCACTCAGTGTTTAGTCAACCCTAATACAGAGGGACACCTGACCACCTTTTTTATCTTCTTCTCAGGTAAAGAATAAATGAAAAAGCCAAAAGATGCAAAACTTTTATATGTTGAAGAAGTAAAAACATTTTCTAAGACAGTCACTGTGCTTCCTGTGGCTGAGAGAGAGCCCGAATCCACTGGGAGTTTGGCTGCCAGGTTCCAGTGGAGCAGATTTGAGCATGAGACACTGATAACACAAAACCTTCCCCAAAGGCCTCAGCAGGATGACTTTCCAGCTTGTTGGACAACCTGGAAGAGCAGAATGACTGTAATCACAGAAGTAAACAGCAGTACAGAGCAGACAGTGCATGAATGGGAACTGTGACTACAAGCTTTTGAAGTATGAACTCTGCTCGTTCTCAGATCAATTTTAAAACATAAATATATACATATTATTAGGGAAATAGCAAGTCTATTTGGCTTTATACGTAGTAAGCTAAAGCAATTTCATGATAACTAGTAAAAGGTGAAATCACAGGTGGGTTTGCCTAAACTGAGTTTAATGCCCTGAGAAATAAAAAAGTCATATTATACTATTCATGGAGAGAATCTTCTGTAGATGCTAGGCTGTATTAGTCTGTGTGATGCACTTTGCTTTTTCCATTGCTTTAGCTGTGTATTTTATCATACAGTTCCAGGTGGTTTCCTGTGCAACGTTCAATGGAGTCTGAGAATTGCTAAATTAAATTGTTTTTCCTGAGCGAAAAGAAAAAAATTTTGAAATGCTTTGCAAGGTCAGCTAACAAAGAAAAACATTCCCATTAAAAGACCAAATTACATTCCACAGAAACTGATTTCCCCATATAAGACTAGGAAATAAATGATAGATAGCGTGTGTGCTACAGGAAGCTAGTGAAGAAAGTTTCTGAGGGACTGCCAGTAAGACATCCCTTTTGCTTTGTGAGGTCTGTTGTTGCTTTTTTATCAGCAGAACATTATTTTATCAACAGAAGGCAATAGAAGACAAAGGGGAAATAAAACATGGGCTTCTTCTTCTCCTGTGATCCCTGGTCTGCTCAGGTATTTCTGCTGCTTGGGCTCTCTTACCTTGCCTACCCATATTAGCTCGAGGTATGGTTTAGTATTTTCAGTGTCGGCTAGAAGGAAAGAAATCACAGACCACCTCTGAGAAGAAGACTATCAATGTCCCTCTTGTGCCACTTGGAACAGCATTGCCTTTTCACAGAGTATTTCCCAGGACAGCCCATTCTGCACCCTTCCAACATGAGTTCTGAGAGCCTTGACCAGAGATGCATCTCTGGATGCTCTGAAAGACCACAGTCATTTGGAGAACACATTTTTCCTTTCATACAGGACTTAAAAAAATATCAGGTTTTGTTCAGTATGAAGCCAGATTTTTGTGCTTGCTTCATGCTGCCTACCTATATACACAGTCTGGCTTAGTTTATCCTCAAAACACAGGATTTAAGTTGGGGATAGAATATTTGGCAGTTATATTTCAGATGTAATGAACAAATTAGTTTGTCATCAGTTTGTAATGGTACAAACATTTGGAGTATTGCAAGACAGCTTGAATAATATTGTGCTCTCCAAAGTAAAATGTTAGCATTTGGTTAGTGGCAACAGTGGGTAAAAATGAATTCTTGTTGCTGGAATGTTACATTTCTGTGAGGTTAACCACACTTTGGCCAGCATCAAGCCAGAAATTAGCCTCTCAGCTGCTAAGATGGCAGCCTAACTGTGCAGATTTGATAAAGAAACCCTTCATGTTCCAGCTTTTCGAGCCAATTCAGAGAAGGGGTAAGGGAATTTAGCATTAATTTAGATTTGGTTAAACTAGGTCTAAAATTGCTCCCCCCCCCACTATGTTATTGATACAAAAATATGGTACATCTGCTCGTTATGATTGTATACCTTAATCAGAACCCAAATTCCTTAAATGAATTCACACAACTCCACGGAATGACAGCTGGAGTCAAGTTTGAGCACAAGTGGTTACCATCAACTCTGTTCCTCAGGCAGAGCTTGTCCAACCAACAGGAGCTTGAGTTCCCACATACCTCCCAGTTTTTAAATATTTATGAATATGCTGAATTTAAATCATTCAGGCAGAACAGCTTATTGTTGCAAAATTTGTTTCCACTTATACAGTTCATTAAAGGAACAGAGATTTGTGCACAAGCATATATCTAAAAAATTCAGACCCTACTAATGACCCAGGCATGGTCACTGATTTAATGGTGAAGAAACATCTGTATTTTATCTGTTTCCTTTAAACATTTAAAGAATCTACAAGAAGTTTTTTATCCTGTAACCAGTCACAACCAATCCGTGACAATACAAAAAATCTGCACATGCTTGACACTGTACGCTTGAAGTAGTCCTTTTGAGTCTTCAAAGGATGTTTTTTTATTCTGATTGCTGAATTTAAAATGTCATTTTAAAGGGAAAAGAGTCTTGCTTTCAGTAAGATGAATCACAATAATAGTTTTGGCAGAAATTTATTTAACTTAAATGAGAAAAATGGTAGTTCATTTGTCATTGGCTTTGCAAAAAAAGAACATCCGCACAAATATCTTAATGTTTATAAAAAAATTTTCCCTTTTATCTATGATTCCTATCAACCTATTTGAGGCCTGAATTATTTAAGGGAATACAGATGTGACCATTGTCCCATATACAATCTTATTAAAATTAGGAAAGAATTCTGAGCCTTTTGATACAAAAGGGGAATTTGTGATCTGACTTATTAGCTAAAATAAGGCTTAGAAAGCCCTAAAGTGCTATTATTGAGGAAAGGGTTTGCAAAGGCTGTCATTTGAACGCACTGACCTTTTTTATTTTCTGATTACCCATGTTTTAGCAAAAGATGCATTTGACAGGAGAACAAACCCCTGTTTATTGATTATTAAATGCCGCCAGAATTCCTGAGACCTTTTAACACACCATGAAGTCAGCTCTCCAAAGATAGAACTGTACACTCAAACAGTTAGTTGAGCTTTATCTCAGGGAAAGAAGGAAGGAAGGAAAGGAAGGGAGGAAGGAAGGGAGGAAGGAATATCTGAAGCCAGTATCGTGGGTGAGCATCATCACCGGTCACATGGCATTGTTACACCAAGTCCTACCTGCTCTGTACTGTGCTAAGAGTTTGATATTAAGCAACTAGTAGGATATATATATTTGAAACAGGATTTTCTCTGTTTAAAACCTAAGTAAAAAAAATAATAATACCTCTTACAACACACTTGTAACGTAAAGCCATCCTCAGTTAATCTGTGATCACAGCTGTGTAAGTAGCAACAGACTGTAAAAATCTCAGCTAAAAATGTTTACATTCTCATTTTAAAATACATCAGTTTCTTGTTGGTATGAAATGGAGTCATCCTTCTGCTCATATTTAGGCATCCACTCTGTGCAAGTGCCTTCCTAGACACTGGGACGATTTGTGTAGCAAATAAATACCCAGTGTGGGAGTCTTATTTCCAGTTTTAACCATAAGTTAGCCAAGTTCTGAGAAAAATGAAGAATTATTATTTCCACTATGAGGTCCTTATTGTCAGAAAATCTGGATATTTTATGAGATTGATTGAGATGATTGAATTTATATTTCAGCATTTACTAACATAAGGCAAAATGGTATTCCTGTTTTAAAATGGAAATAAACAAGAGTGGCTAAGTACCTAAAAGCATACAACTCAGACCTGATTTTTTGGAGTACTTAACATTTTATAGCTTGCTACAATTTCACAGCATAATTTCTATTGACTCAGCTGCCTTCCTGAAAGCTCAGCACTTCTGAAAATCAGACCTCAGGTATTTTGAACTGGGTGCTCAGATCTGAGACAAAACACTGCCAGCGACTACCTGTGAAAGTGCTGGTGCATAATTTGCCCACCATTGCCAGAAGCTCACTAGCAGGACAAGGTACTGAATTCAATTAACCAAAGTCATAATCTGTTCTCTAATGAGCAAGATTTTCTATCTTCTCTCTAAATATCTCCCTTACCTTTGGTTTTATCAAGTCATGGGATAGAATATTTTGTCATAGATAACTTGCAAACATTGGTGGTCACTTTTGCTGAATACAAGGCCAGTATAGTTTTCTGTGCAGTATTAGATAGACACAACACATTCTGCAACATGCTGAGAGCTTTTTGCAAGACAGCAGATGTGTTCATTTTCTGTAGTGCCTGTCTTCTTGAATATGGTCTCAGTTTTGATGACTGCAACTGCAATTTTCAATAGGAATCCCTTCCCCGCATTTTACTTGTCCCAAGATTAAAGGAAGTCATGTGGAAAGCAGAAGGCAAAAGTAAAAATAAGAAGTAGAATCTTATTCACTGTTACACACCATTATATTTTAATATCATGGGAAGTTAGCCTGTGCTAAAATACTATATAAAATACTGGCATGAAGCTGCAAGCAGTGGTAAAAGACAAATTCTGAAAATAGAAGTGACACAAACAGTATCCTATACCTAAACCCAAGGAAGCTAGACTATAAATTCAAAAGCTATTTTTGACACACTTATATGTCTTTCTTTTGAAAAAAAAAAGAAACAAACACAGAAGTGCAAACAGATATTATGAGAAGGTTTATGGTTTGAGTTGCCACTTTCTTCTTTCAGAAACTTTTATTATTTTATTTTATTTTATTTTATTTTATTTTATTTTATTTTATTTTATTTTAGTATTGTATCAATAAAATGGCATTACTTCTAACATTCTTATAATTCAGACATCAATTATTGCCTCATAAAGCTATCACACTTGTATGGTCATACAATGCTTTTCAGAATTGTTCTTCATTCATTAGAACTGACAGTTCCTGTGTATAACCTTGTTTAGGTAAACTTGATACTCACTTTTAAGCCACTCTGACCAAAGCCTGCATATTCCTTTATGGTGTAAAATCTCTGATCTTAGTAATACACACACACACAAAACTGTCCTGAGACTTCAGGTCTATACCTCCAGTAAAAACTGATCTGCCCAGGACAAGAAGGAACAGCCTTCTGTTTTTGTGACTGGTTTGGCGCCTGTTTGTATCCCTCCAGAATTCAACAAAGCCATGGCCAATATTGATTCTACTGATTCCCAGCTCAAAAAATGCTTTGTCCCCACCAGAGAGCTATCAACTTAATCCATTACCTAAAAAACCACAAATACTGCAAGATCAAAGCCCAGTGAGCTCATGAAGTTGGCTGCAAAGCAACCTGCTCCCATGGTGGAGAAGAACAGGAACGTTACTTTTGGTGACAGCCCACAGTTAGATGGGCTTAGCCAGTTGTGAAACCACAGAGTAAGCCTTCCTTTCTTCACTACTAGCTAGGCCAATGCAAAGCACAAAACCCCAAACCTTTACTAACGATATATTATGGCTGGGAAATGAAGCATGCACAGAAGTGTGTGTTTACACAGATATCGGTATGTTCCCAGCTAGGAAATTCACACAAGCTGCTGAGGAAAAATGCAATTGCTATTCATAGCTCTTTCTGCCACAGGAGAAGTTCCTTCTTTCCATTCAGAATGAATCATCATATGTGAGTTAATTCACAGTAAGAAACCATAGAAAATATTTTCTAAAGTTGAAAAAGGTAAACTTTAAAATGCTGTGAGTATGAAAGTAAAACATTTCAGCATTTCTGATAATTTTTGCAAATGGGTAGCTCAGCATTTTGTTTTCTTTCTATGAGAATGAGTTGCACGTGGAACAAGATCCATTGTTTTAAACCTCAGAAATTACCACAAGATGAGAGAAGAGGGAAGAAGAGATGTTTTCCTACCCTGCTCTGGTCAGCCCCTTCCCGGAGTTGTGCAGCAAAGCCACACAGAGGTTGGGTCTCTCAGCAGGGTTTTCCAAATCACTGCCATGGCATGCATGGTCACCCACTGCTCCCTTATACAAGCTCCTCCTCTGGTGGAAGCTCAGCTGTCTTTTTTGGTCTGCTACAGTCACTTGTCTGTGATAAATGACTGTGATAAAATGATATAAAATATCATTTTATAACTCTCACTTCCTATGGTCTTATTACAACCCTGGAAACTGAACAGGACTATGATAATTTCTCAGAGTTTCTCAGAAGAGAAAATTAGGTTATTTAGTTTTGGCATGCCAAAAATTATAGCAATAGCCATCAAAAGTCCCCTCATCCAAAACATGAACTCATGCCCCATTCATGCTACTTCACTGCTTTAGCCAGTTCTTTTCTACTTTCTTTAGCATATAAATTAATGCAAGTATTATATATCCTAACATATATAAACCACTGTCTGCATGGATGTATATCTACTTTTCTATTATTGATACCTGTAAATAAACTCATTATTTACACTAGTATAGCATTATGAGTTAATCCAGAGGATTATATATATCTAAGTCTTGTCAGTCTATGACAGCACTGCTCAAATAATGCTAAAAATGCACCACAATAAAAAAGATATTAACTTTTCTGCATTCTCTTCGGAGTCAATGTTTCAACTGAGTACTGGTAACGAGGATACAACAAAGCTAAGAAGAACTGAAGTTATGAAAATACCTTATGACAGATTGTATGCCAGTAGGAAATATTTACACTGTCATCAAAAAGAAAATATTTGGATGTTTTTAATATTGAACATATTATGGTACTTGGAAAGACAACAATCAGAGGTGTTGTTATATGTGTGATCTAACTAATACAAACATACTTGTTATTTATGAAGCAGTAAAATAAACCAAACTCTTCCCTGAGGTGATATTTTATTTAAGAGGTAAACTTATAAAACCATTCAGGTAATCATATAATTCCTTTATAAGAAACCTGAGGGCTTCTACTCTGCTGAGTTTTGTGTGCAGTCTTTTCATTTTCAAATATTTGGTTCCTTCTTATGCAAAGACAGATCCTTTCTGTCAGAAATAACCGAAAAAGAGCACCACAGGTGAGAATGATGGCAAGAACTGGTCTCTGAAGACCGTAGATGCTGCCTACATTCACTGGTGACAGCTCTCCTTGCTATGGAGCATGCTCAGTACATTTTGAGCCAGCTCTGCCTCACAGGGTGTCCTGTGTCTCATTCTCATCTATCCTTTCCAAATTCTTAATATAATCTGGATTCTGTGAACAAAATACTTCAGTGCCTTAGATGATGTGCAGATACCATTTTTGTGAAGAACTGAGCAGTTTAAACTAAAATCTTTTGAACTATAAAATCAGAAAGAAAAATAAAGTGTTAAGACTGCTTGTAAGTATGATTTGTAGTACCTAAAAGTAAAACTATGGGTCTTCTGTGCACATAGGTGAGAGGAAAAGGGAGTTTTCTCTTCAGACACAAAGGAGAGACAGAGGTATTTACCTACAATGTTGCACAGTCTCGTCTGTGTCCAATTTGTTAGACTTATAGCACAGCACACTTGACAGCATAATGGTATAAAATTATATAAAATGCAAAGGAAAACAAACAGCTATTTTGAAGAAATATCCACTTAGCACTCAGTTCAAGTACCTGCATCTCTGAGTTTAGCAATAACAAATTATTTCAGAACAAAGTATACATTTTGCTGGAAGGGTAGAAGGGCCATGATATATATTTCTATCACATTACATGCCTACCATCATGAATCTTAAACTTCACATTAAAGTCACAAGGGCTACTATTGTTCATATCCTTCCATTTTCATCTGCCATCTGAATATACCCTTCCATTTGAAAAATAATAAAAAAGGCCTTGACACATGCCTGGGTACAGTGAATTTAAAAGAGAGAAGTTTGGTTGCTATTCCTTCCAGTTGGGAAATAGGAATTGCTTTTGTATGAGGCCGGGTCTAACAGAATGAGACTAAACATTTATAAAATCAAGTAGGGATTGAAATATAGCTTTGTGGTTACTAACATTTTGCAGCAGCATATCAAGTTTCACATTTCATCAGCTGAATAGAGTCTGTGTGCTGGGCTATTGTGGTTCAGTAGCTGACAGCAGTCAAGTAAGTGCTGCTCTCTTCCTGGCTTAATCATTTCTATTACACTCAGTGTCAAAACAATAATGTCAGTGAAATGGGCTTGCTGACATTATAGATTAGAACTGAGTGATTCTGAATGTCCTGTGACTGAATTGCATTTTATTTCTAGAAAATTACACATTACAATTACAAATTAAGGAGCCAAGATCTCAACAGGCTGTATCAACAAATATGGAGCTGTGGACTCCGTGCTGCCGGAGAGATGATCCATCATGAAATACATGGGGTTTAACATATACCAACAAGAGAAAAACTGTTGAAATACTCTACCATGTGTTGGAGAGGATCTGAAGAAAAACCTATGTTGTTAGGAGAGAGTAATTCAGCTACACAAGGGGTGAGAATCCCTGGGGTAATCTCAGAGATTTAAAGGATGTTCCAGAAAAAGAAAAAAAAAAAATTCCTAGATTTTCTTTCTTTCATCTGTGAACCACCACAATTTATGAAGACAAATCTCCTGAGATTCTCTTAAGGAACACATTCAGAGTTTAGAGAGCAGTCACAGTAGCAGGCTGCAGAATTTCTGAGTGACTGACATCTACCAAATGACAAGAAGTAGCATTTAATGACCACAGTCATCAGGACACTTACTGAGAAAGACCAGGGCATTTCTGTCATCTGCTCTTTAGATGGCATGGAGAGCAATTGTTTTCCATAGTACTCTCCTACTCCAGTCTTATAATATTTAAGTGTAAAGCACATTTTCCAGAATTTGAGAAGCTTCAAAATACAAAAGATATATCCTCTTTGCATATCTTCCTTTTTGAGTTTTCCTAGAAAATCAGCAAATCAGAAATTACTCTGGAATTCTTAAAATAATCTGAGATTGCTCACAAACAAAAAGAGTGAGCAAGCTCAGTAAAACTGCAGCAGTCAGTTGCCTTTTTGGGAGAATAGCCAAATAAAATTTTTTGTTTGGATTTAAAGGAAAAGGGCTGCTGCCCAAAGATGGCATTTTTTCTTTTAAAAAAAGAACTAGAAGGCCTACCTCAGGCACTCGTGTCTAAAGAACTGTTCATTCCTTCTAGGAAAGAAAATGTGCAACAGCAGTAATCAGAAAAAGCCAGTGTTGATATTGCTGGAACAATTGTTTACTCTCTGACCACTAAAGTGTGTGTCCATGAAGGAATAAGATTGAATTTCCTGTTCTCTCACGGCTTCTTCAAGTGTTAGTTCCAGGTGAGCAGAGATAACTATAAGATGGAGATTTTCTATTCCTTCCCTTTTGGGACAAGATGTGAACATGTTCTAGACAACATGTGAAGTCTTAACATCCGTGACAGTTGTTTTTTTCCCTTGTAGTAGTTTTGTCTTTTTTGTATTTTCTCCTTCTCTTACACGTTTTCCTTCTTGCCTCTTTTCCTCCACACCCACTCTGGCTGTTCTTTCCTGACTGATCATTCCTGTACCTTTCAAATATAATTTTCTTCCCTCTTTTCTAAAGCTGTAAAAAATATAAATATGTGCAATTTTTTTACAAACACAGATAGAAATCACATTGACTATTTGAGGTTTTTTGATCAGAGCAATGGGTCACTTTTATTCCTCTCAATACCTTGTAACCTCTCAAAAATATCCTTTGTGAACATATGCAGCTCCTCAGATGATTAAAAATGGAAATGTCCGGTTATAAGAATTCTGTCATTCTGTACTGGTTTGTTTTTCTTTTTTTTTCCTGTAGTAAACTTTCCTTAACTATGCAGTGATAATTATAAGATGAATTCCCAGGGGTTGGTATTCTATCTGCTAAGGCAAGACATATTAGATGGGTTTGTGTGTTTGTTTTTATATGTATTCTTCTGAATGAGAAAGTAAATTAATTTTGTCTGAGCAGGAAGTGAAATTTATTCACAGCCTACAAAAGTTCATATGAATTCAGTATATCATTTGCAAGTGCTGCCATACAAGGAGAAAATCAATCATATTGTTCATACATGGGAGTGTTTATTTTCAGAAACCAAAGTAATAGGTCATCACTTTCAAGGCTCTCTGAAAGTCCATTTAATCAATTGCCCAAAATAATACAACCAAACAAATAATGAACAACAGATTCTCTAAACAAAAACTAAAGAGAGGTTTACAAGTAAGAAAAAATATGTAAGAAATATATGATCTGAACCCAGTTTGTAAATTAGTAAAAATATCTACCAGATACTGATGTGCCAGTGTCCTGTGAGTATATGGAAGCACAGAAGACATCAAGTTTGTGGAATAAATCACTTGTCATCAATATCATGACAAAGTAACATTTATGAAGAGCAATGAAGGAGAGATGGGGAATAGAGCCAGACTCCATGAATTTGTATAATCCATCATAGTACTAAAAGCAAGCCATCTGTGTTGCATGATGAAACTTTTTAAAGTTTTCAGTTAATTCTCAGTATGATTATTTTGAACTGAAGTTCAAAACACATTAATCAGTCAGCAAAAATCATTATTTTACTTTTTAAAATGATCCTTCTTTTAGATTCTCTTCATTTACTTGATAGCTTTTGAGCAAAGAGGGCAGGGGGTTGCATATTCAATATTTTCTCTGCAATCAGTCATAAAGGCTAGGTATACATTTTTAAGAAGTCAGAATTTAGGTTAATCACCAAATACAAGGCAAGGGGTTTTTTTTTTTGGGGGGGGTGTTTGTGAAATTCCTGATGTAACTGGGAGAACAAAGAACTCTAGTTTTCTCCTAAAGATGTCAGCTTCAGTCCAACATACATAAGGGAATATGTTAGTTACAGAAGATACCGACGCATTTACCAACTGTGTTTTGATGTGATTTTTGCAAAAGCTTCATTACTTTTGCTCAGTGCATAATTGCAGAGGAGTCACAGCTCTACCCACTTATGTGACTGGCAACTTCCTTCGTTTAACTGAATGAGAAAGTTTGTCCTCATTTCATATTTAGTAGAAAGCCAGTCATGCACATAAAAAAGGTATAGGTTGTAGCAAGGAATAAAGAGTGCCAGGAACAACTATTTGTTATGGATAATCACAGAACATCTGTTGCTCTCTCCCCATGGGTGGTCCAGCTCCAAAATATCCAAAGCTTTTGCACCTTTTGCTATGCAGCTCAGATAAAGTAGTGCTTTGCTGTATCTTGATTAGTGCTGCTTGCCGCAGGCTAATACTGCTTTTCTGGGTGAGTCTCCTGTACAGGTCCAATCATAAAAGCAACCCCCTTATGTGAAAGAGAGAAACAGCAATGATATATATGTATAAAAATACACAACTTATCCTCCACTGTGAATTTTGTTCAATTTCTTTCACAGCTACAAATATGCTCTCTGCTTCTATCTGTCACTGTTTTCCCAGTGCCTTGTTCATAAAGCAATTCTTTTCTTTCTACCCTTAAACTGTAGTGATGGTGGTTCCTCGGGTCACACTTAAACTGTTTGACTCCACAAAATTAAGAGCAACATGATCTTTCAAATTGTTAGTTATGGCATTTTAGCATTACCTCTGCCTTTTGTCTGCATCTGTCTTTTTCTTCCCCTTGTCTCCCCCCGCCTCTCTCTTCCACATTCACAGCATAGAAAGGGACTCTTCTCATGCAGCAGAGTACTAAAGCTCTCTCCAAGTGCTTGTTGTATCATTCCCTGTGGTTATCTCATGGAAGGACATTTATTTTTAAAGAATGCTCCCAGCATTAAGCCTTTATTAAACTTTCAAGTGTCTATGGCAAACTCAGTACTAAGAATGATAACAGAACCTGAACTAAGCTACAAAACAAACAAACAACTTGTTTGTGGTCGATAGACTGGAATGCTAATCTGTTATGGGAATGTGCAACAAGAGAGGCCTCTTGAATCTCTCAAAATCTAAAGTGCCTGGCTGCAGATGTCTTTGCCCTTGTGGTCACTTACCTTCTTCTGACCCTCAAAGGTCAGTCAATACCTTCCTCCTATCTGTCTCCATTTTCCTCACTTTTCCCTCAAAGAATAGACACAATAAACCAGTTGGGCACATCAGGTAGCTTTTGCAAAAAATCAGGTTATCTTCCACTGTCACTTCAGACAGAGAGAAGAAGAGAGGTTGAAAACAAAATAGGGTGCCAGATTTTAGCACAGAAGAAATGTAAAGGGGACTAATTTCTTCTGTGTCCTGTCCACTCCCTGCCCTGGACAGAGCAATTGCATATCCATGGGGTGGGAGGCATGGCTTGGGTGGGGTGCAGCATCCTATCTGCCAACCCCCAGCTATCATGCTCACAGACCACCCTCTCACCCAGCACTCTGCTCAGGGTTGCTCACCAAGACAGCCAGACAGTCCTGCATGGCACAGAGGTAAACACTATCCCCATGTGGCTTCCTGGTATCCTGCTGGGCTATGGCATGGCTCTCAAGGTACTTCTGAACAGCCACACAGCCATTGACCTCAGGAAGTGGTTTTATGCCAGGACAGTTGCCTTTGAACTGTGGCCTTGGGACTGTGACCTCGGGACTGTCACCTTGGGAATAAGAATATCTCCAAGGCCTCCAGATGTCAAAACTAGCTGCAAAAATGCATTCAGGAAAAAAACCTACCTTTTAAAGATAAGGATTTTTACACTACAGTAAACTTTCTACTCTCCCATAAGGCATAGATCCACATATTAATCAATAGTCAGATTTTAAACAGGGAAATCTATACATTTTCCAGCCATTTCTGAAAACAAAAAAAGTCTTAATTTTTTAATAAATTATTATGACTAAATTGTTTTTTTGGTTTTTTTTTTGTTTGTTTGTTTGTTTTTCAACTTAGAATAAAAAGAGCAATGTTCTTTCTGGAAAGCTAAGTTCTGAACTAATTAAGTTCGGGTATGGGATCTAGGAAATACAGAGCTGTGTAGCCTGATGGAAACAATCATTTTCAATTGTCAGGACACTTCTGCTTCTTTTCACCCCAGTTTCTAGTGCATCTGGTTTCCACCTGCTCTATATAAAACTGGTTCTTCCCTTTTTCAGACATGAATATCATGCTCTCTGGTTTGGCCATGACTCTCCAGTGGCATTTAACTAAAAAAAAGTCAGATCCACCTGGAATATGGATGCTGCAAGGTGGGAAGAAGATGGGTGTTACAGGAAATTTATTCTATTCATGAAAGAACATTACAAACTTCAAAAGGGGTAGTTTAGTTGGCCAATAAATACACCAAATCTTTCTGATTCAAAACTTTAACTGTTTCAGTTTTAAGAACTGCATTTATATTTTGACTAATGCCCCACAAATATCTGGCTTGGTTGGCAGCCTGAAACTTTCACATCCTCTACACAAATTTTGCAATATGTCCTGACAGTATACATCACATGTGATAAGAAATTTTCCAGGACAAAGCATGCTTTTTGTCTCCATGACCACCTCCTGAATTCAGAACTGAAGCTGGAATATGAGAATTTGTCCTTAGATGTAAGGAAAATATTATTTACTATTAGGATCATTTGACACTGGGACGGAAGCTGAGAGATGCTGTGAAGCCTTTATCTTTATGGATACATGAAACTCAGTGGAAGATTAAGTGCTGAACACTCTAAACTTTATATATGAGCAGGGAATTACAGACTTCCTGAAGTCTCTTCCCACCTACACTATTCTGTAATCTGGTTACCAACATGGTTTTTGCTCTATTAAACAAAAAGGTAACTACTGGGCATATTGTGGCATGAAGATATAAAGGTCAAGAAATTTTGCTGGGTCCTTTGCTTCCACCTGTAGCAGAAAGGTCTGCCCACAGCAATCCGCAAAACCCTCTGGTGGACAAGCACAGCACTTTGAAAAACCAGGCTGTAGATCTGTCAATGTACTTCAGCACTGTGGCACTTGGCTTTGTAACGCTCAAGAAATAAGACTGTCACCCACCAGAGATTACATTCAGGACAACTCTTTTGCCCTGTTCTAGAAAGGAAACTTTACGTATCAGGTTCCTTCAGGGGAAAACAGGATGTAATGTTAATGTTAAAGAGGAAGGAGCTGTCCTCTGAGTATCATCTGGTAATGTGGAAGTCCCTGGAAATGATCTTTTTTCTGCTTGATATTGATATGATTGGGCTGATTAGGGGCATCAAGGTTTTCCCAAAGCAGTTGTGTTTATGCAACCATCAAAGTGGGCAAACTTCGGCTGTTTTCAAAATATCCGTTGTGTTTTCCCTGAAGCACAAGATAGTCCTAGAATAACAGCCCGTATCACAGGGATGTATGATGCAGCATTATAGTGTTACAAATACAGATAAAGTGCTACTACATCTCTGTGCAAATTGCAGTCCAGATGCTTTTCAAATCTTGAGTTTGATGATGACACATTGAGGAATTTTTTTAAAAAGACATTTCCCAATTTTATTTTTACTGTTCAGAGCATGATCTGTGCACACTAATCAGAGTCTGGCTTGAATACAAAACATTTTCAAGGCTCTCTGTGCAGACCCAACATTACGCAAACTGGAATCTGTTTCGTTTCACAGAACCTGATGTATTATGAAGACAGCAGTGACTGCAGTTGGAGTGCAGCATTGGCTCAGGAAGGATCTGATACCATGATGTCGTGGGTTTATCTGGGTAGGTTTTTCTTTTATATAAGAGGAAAATTGGCTTCTGTTGGAAGCCTCTGGAAGTT
>JAWWMP010000116.1:23777213-23792291 GCA_035047865.1 Dendrocincla tyrannina
GCGAAGGGGGGAGGAAAGGCCTTGAAGGGGTTTTGCTGGACACCAGGCATTTATCCAGGGTCAAACCACCACACATGAGGACACTCCTCATGCAGGCATGGGTAACCACAGCATCCCTCCCAGTCTTCACATTAGTCACGTGATAGAGCTGGTAGAGGTACCAAGAGCTGAACCAGTCATAATAAACTTGTCTGAGGCCAAGTGGGATGTCTGAGGAAAAAACTGAACCCAGATATTTCAATGTTTAATCCAGTATTAGATGCATCTTTCTATTTCCTCACACTCCCCACTTGCTCTTTGGTCATTGTGCACGTTTGGCACATTTGGAACATGCAGCTCTGCCATGGAGTGAATGAGAGAGTGCTTTCTCCTGGAAGACAAAAATACCTTGAGATTCCCTAAGTAAAATCTATATTTCAAATGTGTTGGATAGAATGGTAGTAAAGTTAATTTGCAGGCTGAACAAAGATGATTTTTATTATAGGAGTGATAATCCTGCTAAATTTCAAGATTCTGCTACTTTTTGCAGAGATGGTAGAGCTATTAAAAAAAAATTAAATCTCTTATATAATTAAAATACCCTCAAAACAAGCAAACCAACTTTTTCTTAACCTATAAGCTATGCAACCTGCCCTAACTCAAATATGGAGAGAAAGTTGTACTTTGTCTAGAAGCAGGCATGCTGCTGTGCAGGTAAAGCTTGGACAAAAATTCAAATGATTTAAAGTAATTGAATGATAGCAATATGTCATTGCATATTAAGCAACTGACCCAGATAGAACACCCCAGAATGTTATAAATGTTGTTTTCAAAGACTCACATCATGGGCATGAGCTGACACTTCTACATTAGTATTTTAGTTTCGATCAAGGCTGGTTTTGAGAGAAGACTTGCCCCCAGTCTCTTTATGCATGAACTGAGTTTCTTGAATTTTTTTTCAAAAATGTGGTGTAGGAGTGCACCTAATTTACTATAGCCAAGATTGATCTTTTAGTCAATGGGAGCAGGCTGGAGTTAGACTGAAATTAAGTACATTGTAACATGAATACCTTGGATGTCAAGTTCTTGGTATCCATTGTTTCAGCCTGCACATCTACTTCTATTGGCTCTTACTGCTTGCTAACTGAGAAATAAAAAATGCTTTTAATAAGTAATAAATGCATGATTATTTCTGACAAAGCTGCATACAGCATGATGATATTATTTAAATTACCGTATTTTGTATTATTAAAAAAGACAAAAAACCCAAACACAACCTGCCTGTGTTTCTGTTGTAGGATTGCTCAAAGCGTATTTGGTGAGTTTTCACATGAATGAAGGAGTCAGGAAGTAGATGTGTCTGATTTGGTTATCCTCTAATGACCTAGTGTGACAAGTCAGATTCTGAAGTCCTCGTTTACAGAAACCAGTTTACTATCTAAGTAGACTGTTTCAAAGCATATGAAATCTCTCAACAAGAGTAAGAACCACAAATGACTCTGCATGCTAATAATTCAAAAGCAAGAGCAGATGGAAAATGTCTAAAGACTTCGAACACAGACTTCAGGATGTGCCCACCAGTATTCTCTGGCTGCAGTCCCACCACTGCTGATGCTGGATATTGGGCACTACTCGATCACAGCACAGTGGATCTGACTCACATCAGAAAAAGGCAAACAATCACATTTCTCTTGAAGTAAAAAGAGTGGAAATTTATGCATAAAGCCAGCTTTATGCTTTTCTTTGGGCTGCACAGGGACATGGTGTATCTTATCTGTGTAGTCTGCTATTGCAAAGTTAACTTATCAAAAGTTATTGAACAAATTCGAAACAGCAAGTGAGTTTACGTGGGATCAGCAATTTGCACTGTATGGCTGTGGTATCTTTGTTCCAGTGCTATAAGTAATGGATTTATCATACCATGACTCTTTGGAGAATTCAGACTATTCAGAAAAATGTGCTCTCTACTAAACCAACGGAAATCTCTGATTCACATCTGCTGTAGCAAGCAGTTATGTATTTTATGGCATTATTGCTTTTCCTTCTGCCACCCATGTTCCTCAGCTGTCTGCTCCATTTTCTGCCAAGTGCAGACACGGGTGGTAGAGACAGCAGAAGAGGAACTGCTGCACCTCAGCCTCTGCTGCCCTAACACTGCATCCCCCTGGGATGCTTGGTCTGGTGGCAAAGCCTCCCGTGAGACAGCTGAGAGGTGGCTGGGGGCAGCCAGGCACATGCAAAGAGAAATTGCTAACATACCATATTGCCACAGTGGTGGGAGAACCACAGCCAGCCAGAGGAGGACTATGGTCTCCCTCCACTCATTGCTTCACATGAAGGTCTGTGATTCACTAGAAAATCTTCTTTAGGATGGACTTTGTGCTAGTCTCATGCAAATATCTACAACATGTCCCACTATCATTCACTTAAATACAAAAGTAAATTATATTTGCTGTTACTGAGCACTCATTTGCCACAAGTATTCCAGGTAACTTGATTACTGGCCAATTTAATTTGGTTAATATTTTTTTTTAAAAGAAACCCAAACAGATATATTCCAGAAATCCACAGGCTTTCTGTGGGCAAATCCTCCATGGACATGCAATGATGACTGGGGAGTAAATCACTTCAAATTATTTGTTCACTCAGATTTGTGCTATTTATGAAGCAGAAGACATTTTTGCTTTCTCTTTACATCCCATTTCAGGGTAGAGGAAAAGAAATTTGCTGACAAGATTTTATGTTTATTTGGTGAGAAGCAAATTGAAAGCATGCTTAAAAAACCCAACAAAACCAGCAAAAACAAAAATAAGGCAGAATCATTCCAGCAGTTGCAACAGAATATTTAGTATGTAAAAATAAGTCCTGATATGCTTCAGGACTATAGTTGTTTCTGTAACTTGTCCAAAGGTACAGACAAAAGAAAGGCCTGACACCCTAAATAACAGGCCATCACCCAATATATGAGAATAATTGTTCCATCATGCTGAGATTTGCTCAGAATTAGCTGAGTGCCATAATTCTGCATCATCTGTAAGGATGCCATTCCTCTGTCTGGTCTGGTCTCTGTGCAGGATGGCTGTGTGAGCATCTCTTCAGTCCTGAGATGCATGGCTGATGTTTTTACACCCCATGCTGTCTGTTTTTTAACTGCTGTTATCAAAAAGAACAATTTTATTAACATTATTGTGGCAACCTCACATTAATAATTTGTTGTAGGAGGAGCTATGCGTAAATGACTCATAAAAGCCGCTTTATAGTATGCCAGCAACCAAGGAATCTTCTGGGTAAGAGGCAAACTTTATCAAAAGAGGCTGCCATGGAGTACATACTTATGGAGTACATACAATGAAATACTTTAATTTACTTGGGAATGCACCTGCCATTTTAAATGCAGAGAAAATGCTTAACTGAATGTTTATTATTAATTAGAACTGACCAATGATTAACTTTTATAGAGCCAATTCTGCTTAGAGGCAAGCAGTGTTACTTAAAAATTCTCAAATGCACTTTCCTCTTACCCTCCTTGTTATGACTGAAACTAAATATTTACATCACATTTGGGGCCTCTTCTTGGTCCAGTCTATTATTTCTGTGATTGCTATGTTTTTCTCTCGGGGTGGGTCAGCTGGTGCTGCAGAAGATAGCTGACCCAGGTGGTGCAGGCAGATATCATACTCAATGAATTGAAGCTAACCCAAGCAATTAAATTAGCTCAAAACCATAGCCAGTTCATGATGATCAAAGTGGTATTTATACTGTCAGCTCTCTGCTTGGCCTCCTAGGTTAAAAGGTTAAAAAAGGAAGGATGGAAGGTGTAACACTGCGTAATAAAAATTGTGATAGAAGTATTTCCCTGAATTTCCGTGTCAACAGAAGTAAGCAAATAGATATTGTGCAATCACTTAATTGTGCAATTTGGCACTTCTGTTTGATGATTTAAAAGATCTTGCAAGATCAGGTGAATAATTTACCTTTTCACAAGTGGAGGGGCTGCAGTTAATAACTTTAAAAGTACCTCAATGCTTCAGAAAATCTTAGAAGTGACAGACAGTGTTAGCAAACACAAATTCAGTTTTACTAGTGAGCAGCAAAATGTCTCTGAACATTAAGGGAATGAAGTTCTAGTACACCCTTGAAACAAGAGCATGGAAATGGGGAAATACAGTGGAAAGAGAGAGGATATGACCCACTACACTGAAAATGAATATAATGAACCAAATAATATAGCACAGACTGAAAAGGCAAATATAATTCCTAGACACTGAAAATGAGGAACTTCTGAAAACCTTATGCTCACTGTCTTACAGGCCTCAAATGGGAAAGTAGTAGCCACAATGGAAAAACCACTAATACTAAAGTATAGGCTTAAAATAGTCTATTTATTTATTGTACACATCTGCACGTCTTACTACTGAAAACCAAGATATTTAGGGTATTAGTTTGTTTTGACTATATATATCACTACTTTGATCAATACCTGGCTTAGGCAAAAAAAAATAAATTAATTGTTCTGAAGATTTCAATATCATTAAATGTGTAATTCTGGTATTCTGTTATTTCTCAGGTTCATGGACAGTAATATGCTTGGATACATTCAAGCGTCCTCATATCTTTAGGCATTAGACTGGCAAACAAGACACTGGAGAGCAGTGGAGCAGAAAGGGACGGGGGGTCCTGGTTGCTGGCAAGTTGCATATGAGTCAGCAGTGCCCTGGCAGCCAGGAGGACCAACTATGTGATTCCTAGGGCTGTCCTGTGCAGGAGTTGGACTCAATGCTCCCTGTCTCTTCCACTAGAGAATATTCTGTGATTTTGAAGAATCAGAGCAGCTGTCATAGGAAACAAACTTGTCTGCAAGTTTCATCTACAAATCGTCTTGAGAAATGTCTTTTTAAGAGCTACTGAAGTCACTGGAATGGGGAAGACCCAATCTACTGTGAAGGTCAGAGAGCTTTCATGTGTTTAAGATGAGGCTGGAGAAGCACACCCTGAGAATGATGTTGGAGTAGTACCTGATCTGATGGATGCAGTATAACTAAGACGTAGTGGGTTCCCTCCAGTCGTATTTCCTTTGATGCTGCTTAGCAATTTTAATTTGAAGTCCTGCAAGGTAAAAAAACCCAAAAATGCATCTAATGCATTTCATGACCTCCACTACTTGATGAACGTAATTGATATCTCAAAGCTGTTACTTTTTTGTTGCTTCCACGTGCTGAAAGCCTGTAACAAAGCTCATAAATTACGTGTTTTCAAGTTAAGCAAACACAGTTTTTTCGTGTTTTGGAGGGAATCTCGGGGCTGTTTGGCCTGTTTGGCCACCCCCGTGTTTGGCAGCGGGATATATCACGGGGTGGAAGAGCCAGGCGGTGGGACACGGCCCCACGGGAGAGGGATGGGGATGGCTCGACACTCGCCCGTTCCCCGCTCCCAAACAAGAAAGAGGATGCGGGCCCGGGGTTTGGAAGGCATTTCGGAACAGGAAAGGAAATTAGGCTTCCCATGGCTCTGCGGCAGGCGGCGGCCCGCGGGTTTATCCGGGGAGTTGTTGCCATCTAATGGTGGAGGCCGGGCGGCAGCGCGGCGCCGTCGGGGATGGAGACCGGGGCGGGCACGGCGGAACCCCGGGGGCAGCACACCCGGATTCCCTCTCGCCTCTTTAAGAAATCCCACCTGGAAGCTACCGAAGGACCTGGGAGCCCTTCACTAGCTTCAACTAATATATTTTAACAGAGCAAAGGTCATCTAAATTGGTTGTACCCGCAAGATCGGACAACCTTCTATCCCACCACGTATGCCCGGGCAGGAACAGGCTTAGGGGGACACTGCAAGAATATGGTAGTTTAGGGACTTTCACACTTAGAAGAGGCATCCAGCAAACTTTATCAGGCCTCTGACGAGGATGAAGTGTTTCTAAAGTTACACTAATGAGTGTGAAGCTCTACACAGTTTTAACTGGGGGGTGTGAGGGGTGTGGTGTGTGTGTATTTCCAGCTGAACACCTCTTGGAAAAAAACCCAGCCCACCAACCAAACAACAAAAAAACCCACCCAAAACAAACAAAAACCTCCAAACCAAACAAAAAACCCCACAACCCCCTCCAAACAAACAAAAACCCAAAACTCCAAACAAACACAAAACAAAACCCCCAACAAACACAAAACCCCCCAAACCAGCTAACCAATCAACCAAACAACCAAACAAAAGTACAGTAACAAAAGGCACCTACAAAATCCCAAAGTCTCTCTCTCTTGGTCACCCTCTGGGAAGTGACAGAAACAAAGATCACAATATTTAATATTGTTATTTGAAGCTCAGAAGAATCATTAAATTAATCAGAAGTTGATGAACTTCAAACTCTGATAAGAATATTATATTATCTTGAGACCAATATGCCAAAGAGAAGACAAAGAGATCCTTTCACTGTTGTTTGGCATATGTGCTGGAAACCAAAATCCACTCCTGGTCTCACTGGGCAAAACACACAACTGTATCAAAATTGTAAGGGGAGAGATTAGAAAAACAACATAAACATGCAGACTCAGCAGCATATTCACTCCAGATTTATATCTTGATTTATAGATATGTATCTATTTATAGGCTTATAACTAGTATGCTTTTTTATTGTAAGAATTATACTGGGAGTCAAATTGAGAACAGTCTATCAAGCATGAATGAGCTGGAAATGACCCAGGAACCCCCAGCCTGTCACTGTAAACCCCGCCATGTGTGCATATGGTGAGTGCAACCTCTCTGCGTGGCAGGTACAGAATCGCTGCAGCTTGTTGCTGCAGAAGGTTGTGGTGGCAGACGTGGTTACTGTTCAATGAAAAGACCAGTAAATCCCATGAAGGCTCAACAGCTGACGTCTCTCATCCTCTGGGTCATTGCCAGGAGCCTTGGGCAGACCACCTGGACACGTGTGCCTTGGTGCCTTCATGCCGGCTGGATTATGCGAACGCACACAACTTGGACCTTGTGAGTATGTGGGTGACTGTGAGTGGATGAAAACAGTTTTGGGTTAGATCAGATTCCTCCTTCCTTATTGCAAAGACTCACAGTTCATCTTTCCATATTGCTGCGATAATCCTGCAATTATTTGCAGGGTAGCGTAATTGAGCCCACACTCTGACTGTAAGAAAGTGAGTTTCTTTGATACTTCTTGTGGGCGAGATACCAGCTCACCATGAAAGCAGAACAATAAAAAGTATTGTGTAACAATTAGCCAAGAATGAGCTCTTGGCCTGGGTATTATTCCAGAGGGGGAGTGAAGAACCAGAAACAGGTAACAATTTGATTGCTCTCTGTCCAAGCAGAGAGCCAGCTTGATGGCCCTCTGGCTAGATACTGTAAAAGTATCTCTATCCAAACATATGCAAACACACAATAAAATAATTTAATTGTTGCTTCCAGGAATTCAATTGCTCCTTGATTTAAATTTTAGATTCAAGGTAAAATTCAAGGCAAAATTGCAGGTGATGCAAACTTACGTATAAGAGCTGCAACAGATGATTTATAGAGAATTAAAGCTAAATATAGAAGAAAATGGTAAAGTTTTTAGAAAATTCTTAAATGTCCTGTAGCTTTCCACAGTAATGTTGTGATTTTTTAGGATTATGCAAGACATTTGCAGACTTCAGCAAGCAGTATTTCCTTTAAGTAACTCTAAACTTGGGGTGCTAAGCCCTCCACATGTTATGCTGAACAATCAGTGCCAAGTCACACTAACCTGTGGTTCCAGCAACCCTTCACCAGGACAATGCAGGTGCATGTGTCTTGTGGGGACTTTAAAAGGGCAAACACAAAAGAAACCTTTGGAGCTCTATTATTATATCATGGTTATCAATAAAGACGTATTCCAAGAAGAAATAAATCCTTTATTTTGAATTTCAGGTTTGAGTCCTTCTCTCTCTGAGACTGATAAGTCCAGAGAAAGCTGCATCTGGTGGGAGAGACTGTACATCTCCTACCAGCCTGTGGTCACCAGGAACAGACTTAAGATAGTGCTAGTATAGGGTGGCAGAAGGAGTAGGGAAGAGCATGGCAGGTGCTTGTGCAGCCACGCTCCTTGGACTGTGCACCACTGGCAGGGATGCAGGGAGAGAGGCTGCCCTGGAACTGTGGGTGACTCTGTGATGTCCCTGGGGTCAACAAACCCCAGAGATCCCTTGGAAAACTGTCTGCTGGAAACTCAGCTCACTGACTTGCAGCTTAAAAACTTCACAATACAAAGAATACTATCCTCTATATTGTTTTTTTTTGGTTTTTGTTTGTTTGCTTGTTTGTTTTTTGTAATATGTACTGAGGTCCTTCCACTGTTCATTTTGAAAACTGGTACATCAAGACAGGTAACAATTTGAACTTTCATCTCTTTCCCCTTTTGTATAAATCCTTAGGGATGGCTATATCTGCAAACCCATGCAGCAGTCAGTGCTACATATACCAATCAGTGCAAACAGTCTGCATGTTTTGTTATAGGCTTTTTGCAAATCATGTATCCTATGAAACCACCTCAGCTTGCTCAAGATCATAGACTTTCTGTGATGAGTACTGTGTCCTCTGAGTGACCCGAGATGTTTGTTTTTGTTGGCTAGATGACAATACATGGGAGACAGTGAATACTAACCACATTGTATGATTTGGTCCAACTATAAGGTTCTCTTTTCTTTCTCTTCAGCAGAAGCAGAGAAAGTTTTTATACCTTTCACTTTATGGCAAAGACCTGCTGAGTTCAAACTGAAAAGGCAACATAAATTCAGTGAGATGATTCTCTTTTATCCAGACCACTGGTATATTTGAAATATTGTAGAGGGAAGAAAATATGCACAGAACATACATTCTTTTGAAGAAAATTATTTTACCCCATTTAAAACTGTTTCTCATTAAATATCATTTGGTTGCAGTTCCTTCTTTTTGTTTGTTTGTTTGCTTTTTTTTTTTTTTTTTGGTGATGTGGTTCCACCCTATCTTAAATTACACCTTTGATAATAATCCCCACAGGGTTATAGCTCTTTTTCATGCAATAACCTAGGATAGAATTTATTCTAAAATGACATCCATGGATGTTACATGCTCTTTACTATTATTTCATAATTTAGTCTTATCTAATCTGAAATGTATCAAGAAATGAAACTTGCTGAAGTCCATTCAATTGTGCTCAAGATATACTCTTCTGTACTCTAAACAGCATTCCACTTGCATAAAAAGCAGTGTGTCTGTCTCTCCTCTTTGTCTGGTTCACTTCAGTATGTTGAGACACTTTCTTGTGAAAATTTCTTGCTCTACATGATGTGATCTGCTTGTGAGATTATTTTTATATTACAAAAGCAGTCAAAACTTTCTAGGGACTTTTCAAAATTATTTCTGCCCCCAAAACTTACAACTTTGGGAAAGTTAACTTAATAGCCGAAATGCAAGGCATGCTTGGCAAATGGGACATACCCATCACATAAAGCGATCTCGTGGCATTGACAATTTCAGGACCATTTTATCTGCTCCTGTCAGCAGCTTAATCCGATAGATACTCATAAGAAATTACCTTAAACTGACACAAAGTCCACCTGGCGAAGTCACAGACTCTCACATTCTTTTGAAACATAAATTAATGTAATATAATTTTTAATAACTCCTTACCAACCTGCTGTCCAGTGTTGTTTAGTATCTGAAATGCTCCTGCAGGGAGAAGGAAAGTTAAGTAACAGCACAGGTGAAGGTAGAAACAAAGTCACAGCACTAGAAATCAAAACACAGGAAGGAGACCCTATAGTGCAAAGCTGATGCCTAGTTGCCCCTGTGTAACTCAAATAAAAAAAGGAAAAAAGCTCTAGCAATCTGCTTTGAAATACATAATTCCAGAGAAAATATAGACTGAGAGATAAATTGAAGAGTGAGGAGCCAAAGGATAGAGGAAAAGTTTAAGAATTTTTCAAGTGCAGGAGTTCTGATTATTTGTGCTCCTAGAAAGGTTCCACTTGTCCTAAGTCAGAGGCTCAATGAGAGAAAAGGTCACTTGCCAGAAGATCAGCAGAAGGGCTACAGTTCTCCATCAATGAAGATGATAAAGCAAGCAGAGATCAAATAAGTAAGTGACATTTTTTACAACCTTTGAGAAGTAAGATCCTAGGAGAGATAAATTATGCCCAATGCTTTTCCATATCTGACAGGTATTGTGGGGCAAACAGAGAACTGATGCAGATCACCACTCAGCTGTGTTTTCCACTCAGGGTGTTTCACCAGAAACTAGAGTTTACTCCCAGTGTTACAGAGAGTAGAAATGATTGCGTAGTGGCAGCCTTGACTCTGGGTGGCCAGCACAGAGTACAACCTTTTGTACTCACAGTTTCTAGCAGTGACCAAAAGGAGTTGGGTATGCACCTTTCAGACAGTGTAATTTTAGCTAGGAATACTTAATGTGCAAGTTAGATATAAAAGTATAGACAGACAGGTCAGGGAACTAGGGTCTTACCTTCCCTTTATGCTCCTCTTTCCCCATGCATGCCTCCCTACCTAACCCTCAAGGGAATCAAGGCAACATACCTGGGCAACTTTAGCTGTGTTTTCCCAGGAAGATATATGGGAAATTAAAGCAAATTTCATAACATCCCTTATGCATCATTAAGGAGATTTACATGAAATAGAGAACTGCAGTTATATTTACCTTAAACCTACATTGCCTTGAACAAAAAATGTATATGTGTTTTCTATATTTCTTTACTTGCCTATCCACTAGAAAAATGGACCAGTAGGGAAAGTCCCAAATGTGTCGCTGCTTTGTAGTTTACAAGGATGGTTTCTTCCCTGCTTAAATGAGCTGAGTAGCCTGCCTACCCTGCCCAGATAGGCTTTGTGTATTTCCAACCATGTCTCTGGTGTGGAACACACACAAAAAACAGAGATGCACAGGCACCCACAAACATTATATATATATACATTTACACATACCTAATTAAACACAATAACTTAACTAGTCTGCTCATCTGAGGCACACTAGGGAATGCTTGCAGACATAAAAGGCTCACCCACAGATAGGATCCATCCTCTAAAGTTTAGACTTTGCAAAAAAAAAAAAAAATACTCTTTGATAGATTTCTGACTTTTAATTCTCTGAGGCTTATGTCTAACAAATTATTGTCTCCAGAAATCATTGAAGAAAGAGCTTTGTGCTATTACTTGTCCAGAGACTTTGTCAAGAAGAAGATAGCTCATCACCATAAAAAAATCCGAACATTATAACAACATATTTTAGATATGAAAGAGCTAATACTTGCAAAAAACCTCCAAACCCTCATCAAATATATTTAAAGCTTAATGCATTAAGTGGAGTGGGTAGGGAGAAGTCAGAGAAGTTCAGACAGAAGATTTGTAGGATCAAATGGAGACCATTTGAAGATCTGGTAGCTCTGTGACCTTCTGGGCTACATCAAACCATGTTCTCCACAGGATAATATTGTAGCAGCTTTCCTTAAAACATAGCCTAAAAATGCTTCTTTTGTTCTCATTGATGTGAGAAAGCAGAATGGGAGAGGGGAGATAACACAGCCTGAGGCAGAACAACTTTTTCTGCTCAGAGTGTAGTGAGTGCTCCGTGCTTTTGGGTTGGTGAGAAAGGGATAAAAGTGATAACTTAGAATTGTTATTCTAAGAGACTCGTTTTTAACAGAAAGATGGCAAGTTGCATTACAAATAAGTTTCAAAATATTGTTCCCATCCCACTTCCCTTCCAGAGAATGATTGGAATAGCATATTACTCCAGTGATTTGCAGGTTAATAACTGTAATAATTTTTCATCCATGTTAATAAATAGACTTCCTGTATTCAAGTTAAAGTATGAGTAGTAATATCTTTGATTTAATAATGTTATTTCTTACGAGCATGAACCTTAAGTACAAAGCTTTTTAAATTTTGCCTTGAAAATTACATATCTACCCAAGGAAAGAAATAAATTCATTTTGAACTGTTTAGGAAAAAAAATCACAGAATAAATCTGTACTCAGAAAGCTTTTGATGCTGTATTAAATAAATTAAACTAGATTATAGTGAAATTTTCACATTGCAGAGATGAATGAAATATTCCTTTTAAAGAGCAATTAATCATCATTCACTCTTAAAAATATGGAAATGTTCCAGCCTCTATCCAGGCCCAGTTTTCTTCAAAAGTTATTGTTTTGGCTAAAGAGCTGGAGTACTATAATCAGAAAGGTGTCACAAACTTTTTTTGAAGCACTAAATTAGAATTCAAATGCTTTTGATAAATTGGGGAAATAGTCTAAAATCTGAAGGCAACAATTAGTACATACATATGCGCATGAGGTTCATAGCGGTTTATAGATCAAACGTGAGTCAGCAGAGTGAGGCTCTTGAAAACTGAGAAAAAATATATATGCAATGTAAGGGACATGATTGCTGTAGCCTCCTCACTGCTGGTAAGATCTGAGCTGCTGCTTTTGGCACTCCAGTTGAAAGAGATGGAAATAACTGGGTAAGGATCCCAAGAAGAGCAGCAAGTACAGGGAGGGTTTAATGTGCATATATAGGAGATGGAAAAGTGAAGGCTCCCTACTATGTCTATTCTAAGAAAGGAAATTGAAAGCCCATAAACTGATAACTTTCCAGGGAGTGATAGAATGTTCTCAGTTGTTTCGCCTGGTTCAGTGGAAAAAGAAAAAAAGAAATCTCAGTTTGCAGGAAAATCCATTCAAATCAGCTCTTAGTAAAAACTTACCTGTTTGCAAAAATACTGAAGAATATGAGGGGACATGGAATTTCCCATTTTGAAATGTTTTCAGCAGATATTACACCTTCACTGACAGATCTCTACCCTTGTCAGTTTGCATTTATCCTTCTGCAGAAGTGTAGACTAGATGACCCCTAGAGGTCCCTTCCAGTTCTTCATCTCTGTGAAGCAATAGGGAACTCTGACCTAGCAGGCAGAGGAAACTGCAAAAGGTACTGAGTAATGGGCTCACTTCTTCAAGATCCTTTTTTCATCCCTGCCACTGGCACACATCCAGGTTTTGAATTTATTTGATGCTGGATTGCATCCAAATAAGTGTCTCCACATGATTACAAATATGTCCTGCAAGCGAAAATAATTGTTTCTTTTAATATGAATCATCTTGAAGAACATTTGATTATTACAAATAAGAAAGTTTCTAAAAATACACTATGCCCTATTTAGCATGGTATTGTAAAAATACCATGGTATTGGATTTGAAAATGTCCTCTCCATGCCAAGTCTTAGCCAAGTTAACTGGTGTATCTGAGGGCAGAATTTGGTGTACTGTAATTAAATCTGAATGTCGTATCAGAGTTGAACCAGTACAAGATCTTGCTTTTTGATGTAAAAACAGTCAAAATTTCTACTATTTTTTTTTTAATTGTCTTTGGGATTGTAACAGTAGTTTCATAGGTTTTGATCATATGATGAACACAATTCAAATGAAACATATCAGCCCAGCATGAAAGAGTAATCATGAGTCAGTGGGATCAGAAAGGTACAATTTACAGCCAGAAGTGAGCTTTTTTCTCCCTACTTCCTGCTCTCCATATTTATAAAGAACAGGCCCTGATATTAGCTGATAGAGAAATATGTCTAAGACATGTTGATAATACCTAGTACAAATTCTGCACCACCACAGGTGGCCTCCTGCACCAGTTTACATTTCTTGTCCATTACTCTAAAAGGAGCTTCTGACCTGAAAGTAGGCCACTGCCAATGGAACACACAGGGCTGGATTCTCCATCTGCTAAATTAATTGTGTGAGTCTTACAGATTGAAAACAGAATTTTCTTTGGGAAGTTTATCCTGTTCTGTTTTAAAATTTACTGGTGCAACACTAGGAGAAGTCTGGCATGGGATATAACTCTGTCTTAGCTAGAAAGACTTTTTTATCCATATTAGAAGAAGGTAAATATGTGGAGAAAGAGAAGGAGGACAGGGAAGAGATGAACATATGTAACGTAAGGTAACAATGACAAGAAAATTTGAAAGAGTGAGTCTTCACTCTATTATGTTCCTCACTTTCAACTAGTTTGAAATTTCCCAAATCCCTGCAATTTTAACTTAAAACACAGTAATTTAGAATAAGGGATGTCTTTCCTCTTGAATATCTTTGTGCTTGAATAGGAGTTTCTTTTTAAGGATTTAATAGGGCAACCTTGCACTGAGTACAAAGAGAGGGGCAGACCCCTTCTGTTGTACTGTATTTGCCTGTTCCACCAGTACAGTTGAATCTGTTGAGTGAAAAAGGAAATGATCTCTGGGGGCCATAGGACTTCTCATCAAAAGTGATATCAAAACATCTTCTTAGCACAGTTTACCCATGGGCCATGTTATTGCCTTTATGGGGGAGTTTTCCACAACCCTGTGGAGAATAAGGATAGGCTTGGTGCTGGTTGCTTTAAAGTGTGTGTCCAGCAATGTCACAGTTTGTGCTTGGCTCAAAGGAATAAGTTTTAATGGGGCTGACTTTTGAGAATTGCATGGTTACATTTGGAAAAATATATCTGGAGGCATTATCCAAGGACTTTTTCATGGGGGACAGCTGTTGAAAGCAAGCTGGCCCAGGACATAGCTATGTTTTAGCTGGCTTACAAATCCACTTTCATCAGTACCCAGGATGGATGGCAAATCAGGTAGAAGAGTGTGGAATAAAAGCTGTAAAAACTATAATATTTCATCCACTGTGTGCTACAATTTTACACAGGAATATTATAGGAACTGTTATTTAAGCTCAAAATCAGATTCTGCTTTCAAAATAGGTGTCAATTTAGCATCCAAGTGAGAAGCAAACATCATTGTGAATATACTGCAGCTGTGAAGGCAATCAAAGTCGTGTTATATGATAAATAGAGCCTATTTACAAAATTTGCAATGGTACATGCCACTTTTCAAAACTTTTCTATGACTTTGTTATAATTCAGTTTCGTATCTTGGAAAAAAAGGCTTAGCAAGCTAATTAGTGTATCATTCACCTTGTATGCTGCCCAAAATGGTAACCTAGTGATACCTAGAACAAAGTAAAGTAGAATAGAATAGAATAGAATAGAATAGAATAGAATAGAATAGAATAGAATAGAATAGAATAGAATAGAATAGAA
>JAWWMP010000116.1:23792391-23861375 GCA_035047865.1 Dendrocincla tyrannina
ATAGAATAGAATAGAATAGAATAGAATAGAATAGAATAGAATAGAATAGAATAGAATAGAATAGAATAGAAATGTCAGTTGGAAGGAACGTACACTGATCACTAGTACAACTGCAAAATATGAGCAAATCTAAAGGCAATTTTTCAAAATGTTTCCCTTTTCATGGATCTCTATGTTTCAGAAACAGAACTGATCATAAAACTTAATTAAAAGTTTGCCTGTTTCGATCACTCTTGTTTGAAAAATATTTATATTGGCAAAGCAGAACTAAGATAGTTGCCCCGGGATATTATTAGATGTACCCATTCATAACAAAGAGAGGTAAAAAAAATTAAATTATATTTTATGTTCCCGTTTCTATTCTGTATTGTTTATGAGAAGGTCAAGTCCTCCATCAAAAAAATTCTTCTGAAAGAACTGGTGGGCAAAAGTCTACAACGTAAAAAAAAAGTTGTGTGGGAAAGAAATGAGCCGCTCACACTAACAGGCTATTAAATCCTTAAAGATAAACGAAGACTGATATCAGAAACTGATAAGAGAATCTGCCAAATATAGCAGCACTCAAGAAATTAAAAAGAATTCCTGAATTCCCTGGATATACATAAAAGTATATGCCAGGCAATGTAGGGTGTCCATATCCCATATGTTTAACTAGGAGCGCTAAAAGATTGAAGAGGAGGGGAAGCGGAGGAGGATGAGAAGGTTCAGCAGCAGATTATATTAAGACTTGGAAAGATGCCTCCTCTAAGACATATTAAATACAGAAAAGGTCAACATTTCTGGCATTCAGGCCAAATCTAAACGAGGAGGGTTCAACACTGCACAACCCCTGTAATATGCTGTCAGCTCTTTAGCAGCCAGAAAAGATGTTATCAACAGAGGCAAGAATGCAGAGGAATGTTCTTGGAGGCTTAAGGCAGATAAAAGAAAGGGTGAGATATCACTTTATATTTTTCTTTCCTGATGTCAAAAAGATCTATCAAATACACAAATTTTATAAAATAGGTGGCTGGACATAAAATTTTATTCAGAGTGGAATGAAAAACAAAAGATATCCTTTGAAATAGCTCATCAGTCCATCAAAGCTATTTCTCTCTTGACCTTTTAGTCAGGATGCCAATGACATGCAGCGTTAGCTGGTATAAATACATGACTGGCCATGTGATATTCAGATATGACAATCTAATCATAGTAAATAGCGAAGTGTTAAGAAGAAGAATATAAGAGAACCAAGCCCCACAGATTTATCCTTCTTTGTACCCTTAAATGAAAATATTATATTTAAATGGCACCCTTTTGCAAGCCTGGAGGTATAAGGCAAAGGAAACGCTGTTAGCCCATACCCTTTTGCAGGGCATGTGGAACTGTCTTGGTTCACAATACCTAGCCAAGGCTTAATGAAAGAAACAGCAATCATTAGAGCTGCTTTACTAAGATAATAATCATTCTAATTACATATATGAAAAAGAATTTTTATATTTTCTAGTTAGCATAAAAGTGGCCTGGAGTCTGTAATTATATTTCAGCCACTGCCCTTAAATGGACTGCATAGTAGGTTAAACAGCTAAACCTTTGCTTCTATTTTATTGCCTCAGTCACAAGGTTTAAAGCTCTATTTATACAAGTGGTTTGAGTTATAAAACACACATTATTACTTAAAAGTAATTGAAAATAGCCTTCCAGACAAACAGAGATCTGGCCACCTGAACTGTAAGTTTGCCTAGGAAAACTATAATTTGATAGGTGTGCGACAAATGGTAGATATCCGGCACTAATTCTTCTGCATGTCATTTGATACAAAGATGTAAGGAAAACAGTAGCAGAAGCATACACAGTTATTTCGAGTTTAAGTCACTAGGAAAATTATGGGGAAATTGCAAATGTCTCCCATTAACTTTTTAACTTTATTGGTATGTTTTCAATTTAGCTGACAAGCTCCTCCTTTGCAGTTCCTCCAGGAATGTGTAGAAAACTAAGGTACTTGATAAAATGTTTCCATGCCGAATTTGGTTTCAGCTATGCAGTAAAATGTATGCACTTAGGCTTTTCCCTCTTTAGGCTGGTAGAAACTGGAAATGCTAGAGAAAAAGTGATTTGCTCTCCTCAGGACAGGCTTTTTAAGTAATGTACCTTACATGGCTAAGAAGAAGTAAGTATGGACGCTAGAAGTTTCAAGAAGAAAAAAAATACTCATATTAAAAGGGCTGAGGTAATTTCTGAGTCTTCTACTGACAAAAGACTCAAAACTTTATCCTGCTGTGGTTGAAGTCAAGTGATTTCAATCATATTGGACCTCCTTCTAACACAGGAATAGGGCAAGTACATCTGGAATAACTTGAATAAAACCTATCCCCAAAGTGTGGAATTTTCTGCAGCTACAGAGGATCATGGCCAATTTAAAGTTGTATTCTGTTTCTGGTAAGCCTGAGTAAAACTTTCAAAATCAAATGAGCGTCCTTGAAGTCTCACTCCTTGAAGAGACTTCGGCACTTCAGAAACTTTTACTCCATACCTCTTTCCAAACCACTTTTGTGTGTTTGCTTGCAACATATGCCCTTTAAATTGATGCCATGAGTGCACTTTGTACTGGAATGCAGCCGACAGTATAAATAGCTGCTCTGCTTAATTACAAAAGGAATTTTTCACTGTTTTCTTGTAGATTCCTTGTATCATCAGTATAAAAATCTTGTTTCATCAAATTTTGAATTCTAAACTTTAAGTTTTCATTTAAATACTTCCAGATATGTGTTCTAGCAGAAGTATTATGAATTTAAGATAGACACCAAAAAACAGGATTTCTGTTTTCTTTGCTGTAGGAAGCAGCTTTCAGTAAAAAACTGAGATAATAGATCTAAATCCCCATAATCAGCATGGTTGCATGTTGTGCTAGCAATGGTTTTAAGTGGAACTTCCTTTCAACTCCAGAGAAAAACCGTGTTTTCAAATTTTTGTCACAATATTGCTCTACCCCAGTTAATATTGCAGACCATAAGTATTGCAAGCTGTGCTATAGAAGGTAACCAGCTAAACCTTAGAGCAGCTTGGAAGTGAAATGCCGTTATTGCTACTTTACAGGCAGCTGAATGGAGTCAGAGAACAAGCTACATCCCTTTATGGTCTCCATCGGATCATACCGAACACCACAGTTGATTTTTCTTATTTCCTTGACTCATGCTCTGGGTAATAGAGTTTTGTGCACAGAGCCCACAAGCCCCTAAAACCTAAAAAAATAAAAAAACCAAGATACTTTCACTGATTAAAAATAAACATTTTAGGCTTTGTTGTTTTTTTTTTCCTTTTTTGTTTGTTTGGTTTGGTTTTTTTTTGCTTTTTTTTGTTTGTTTTTTAGCTTTTGACCATTCTAAGCCTTTTTCAGTGTACAGGATGAATGAAACTTGAGCAGGGTTTAGCTAAGCAAGTACATTTGGCACTAACATCAACCAACTTTATTCTACCCTGTGGCAGCAGATTAACAGAGTGTCCGCATACCAGTCACATTGAGTGGACCTGGGAGCCACAGCATGTTGTGCAGTGTTTCCTTCATTGAAGCATCTGTCCTGTTTGGAAGTGTGCAGGGCCAAGCTTTTAAGTAGTCTCAGACAGACTTCTTCACAATTTTCTCTCTTAGAAAAAATGTTGAAAAGTTAAACATTTCAAAAACTCTTTGGAGCCTTCCTGAAATCTGGAAGAGCAGGCATTTAAAAGGTGTGGTTTTCCTTCAGCATCGAAAATATCTGAGACAAGGAGGCACTGAGGTTTGATTTCCAGACCAATTATTTCCCAATAAGGATCTGAATATGTTATTTGAACAAACTTTTTTAGGTTTTTAAAGTTTTCCCACCCATCCCTCAACAGCTCTACTCTTCAAAGCTCCGTGGTTATTTAATACAGTAGCGTTCTGAAATCATGCTGGCGAAGCAGGACAGCATGGATTAGTCACCACATGGTGATCAAAACCTTGGTGAGCAAGAAGGAGCACTCATCAGAACCACATTTTCTATTTGGGGTATTGTGTTTCAGAAATCCAGCTGTGCCATGGTGCTCAGTCTCATGTCACAAGTATCTAATGTTTAAGCAGACTGCGAAATGGTCTGGACTACTCTCAGCACCAGAGCTGGAGTTGCAACATGCTACACAGCCAGAACCTGTGGACAAGGGCAGCCAGGGCAAGTGGAACTGCAGCTGTGGAGCTGAAATTCTTCAACAAGTTCTAGGTCTTTTTCACTGCTGAAAAAGGATCACAATTTGGATCCTCTGGAGATTAGGACATGGTTTCTTTAGTCTAAATCACAGACCACTCTTCAGATATTGTATCTGAGATATCAATCTGCATTCTTTTTGTAGTCAACAGAACAAAGAGAAAGTTTAACATGATTTGTCTATGATTTACTTTACATAACTACTTTACATAACCATGCCCTCAGAGTGCCTCTTCTGTATTGTGTATAGTCCATGGATAGATCACATGCAGACAAGAAAAGCATTTTCTTTGAAAAATAGAATATTTATAAAATAAATGTTTTCATTTTTTTCTTTTAGAATAGAAAAAGAAATAGAACACTGTTGTGTAAAGCTATGACTGAGGAATATGTCCTTTCTGAGTAATCTAATGAGAATGCCCCATTAAGGAGGCTGGGGTGACTAGCTATAGTAAAGACACCTATATTTAGCTAGATTAATTTGTTCCATTTGGCCACATTTGCCACTTTTCCTCGTCATCCACCATCTTCACAGCTCCTCTTTCCAGCTTTTTTCTCCAGCTCAAAACTGTCTCCTGCTTAGGAAGCACAGATTACAGATGTCCATATTATACCCCCTGCTATTCTTGCCAAAACCTCTTCCTTTCCTCCTCTGTCAAGATTTATAACTCAGGCGATCTCTGAATTTCACAGAAGCTTCATCTTTTGTCAGTCTTTTCCTCACGGAGTGCCTTTTCACATAACACTTTGGACTAGTTTGGACTGTCATGACTGAGGAGTTTCAGCTGTTGAAAATCTTACACACTCACTGGGACAAAACAATTCTATTTGGTTTTTTGTTATCAGCTCTCAGAGCATTCAACTACAGTTGTGCCCAAACTGATGCTTTTGCAAGGCTGCCACCAAGAGCTGCTCCACGTAAGTTTTGGTGCCTGTGGGAAACAATATAGATAGAAAAAAATTTAATTTCTAATCTTACAACTAGAGTCAGTTTTGTTGCCACCTGTGGTGCCTGGAGCTTGAAGAGATTTATTTGAGCCTTTGAGCCCTCCTAGGTTAGATATTCTCTGGATAAATTATAAAACAGGACACGGAGGACAGGAAAAAAAGAGCTCTCTCTGAAGAAAAGAAAATAAAGTGAAAGAATTCTCATTCTTTCTGCTAATAGGCAAGTACTCATTTTCATTCATAGTTCCTCTCAATTCAGTGAATGGACACAACTTGGTAGGAATAGGCAACAGAAAGGGCACTTTGGGTATCACTGTCTCAGGATGAGTCACAGAGAGGAAAAGAAACATCAGCAGAGTGTGACAGAGCATCCTGGGCCTCAGTTCCTACCACAGCAGGTCTTGTTTAAAGAAAGGTATTGCTGTTAGTGGGGTGAGGAGGACAACTGATTCCCTGCCACAAAACAAAAATAGAAGGTCTGTGACCAGAGCTAATATAGCTTTCCTGGCTGTAAGGTACCTCTCAAAATGCAGAAAGAGGTAATGAGGCTGCTTATATTTCTGCCATTATGTCAAATGGCTTCTCATATTCCCTTCATATGATGCATTACAGAAGGCTGCTGAGTAGCTTTTCACAAATGATATGCTATAGAGGAAGTTACAATGACTACAACAAAACCAGGAAAGATTTCTATGGATGAAGGTGAAGTAGCCATAAATAATAAATAAAGAGAAAACAAAATCATACTCACAATGAGAACTGGAACTCAGAAATAAGAGGTTGTGATACCTTCATTTAGAATATCAAGCCAAAGTATTTCAGACATTTAAAAAAGCCCAGATAACAAAATTGTACTTATTTATTTGCATATCCCGGCTTTTTAAAATTTTGCTGTGTGCAGGAAGTGACAAAATACCACAAATGTCCTAATTTTTCTGGCTGACTATGATCAAGGAAATACCAGAAATATCATGGGACCTTCTTCTTACATTTGCAAGCAATAAAATAAAAAGTAATAAAAAAAAAAGTAGCTCAACTTCCGTGACTAGTGCTGAGTTAATACCTGTGATCTGAGGTTTCTTAGAGTTGAGTAGACAATTTCCTGATATTATTAATATAGCAAATCAAGATGAGAGATGGCAGATAGGTAAAACACCAGGGACTGTAAAACAGAAAGTCTTCTTTTCCATCATTGTCTCTCTCTGTGACCTTGTGAAAGGGCACACTCTCTCTTCAGTTAGCTTTCCCCTTGTGAAACAGGGACAGTAACATTTTCCCGCTCAAGATATTGAGTATTATTGTGTGTAATGTGCATGCTTTTCATCAAATATGAGGAACTTTGCAAATATTTTGATGGGTAAAAAATAATTCCTCTTCTTGATCCAGCCCTTTGGTCATCTTATTATTTGTTTTGATGGCAGTTTTCATGTAAGAAATACTTCTTTTCAAGTTGAACAGTTTCAGGTGTCCTGTATGTTTATTGCCTCTGTGGTCGTTTATCCCTGAATTTAATTATAGATTTTGTCTAAAATGCAATATTTTAATAATATCTGATAAAAAGCATGAAATAAGAACTGATTTTAATCTACATTATAGAAATCTGTATTTTTTAAATACAAGAATCTCTTAGCTAAAATTCCTTAATCTATGGCACGTATGTTCAGAGAACCTGGCGTCCCAGAGCCAAAATAACCATGATCTGAGATGCAGCAGTCTAGGCTCATTACTCAGAGAAACAACCACTAGGTGGAGATGTTACAAGCTCTTACTGGCAAACGTGAAGCATAGTGGTTAATACTGATTTTTCTAGTTTTTGTCAAGGGAAATAGGATCGTATTTTAAATTAAAACTGTCTCCAGTCAACAATTACAGTGCAATAAAAGTAAAGGAAGTCTATAATAGCGGAATAATTAAAAGGAAGAACTTTTATATCTTGACCTTGAAATGAGTTCCTTATATTTTATAGAATTTAGTGGCACTAACTTGATTGTTTCTTTCCATAAAAGAGCATGATTTATGTTCATGAAGTAAATTGTGTATTTTATAATTATACAGCTAGACTTCAAGTCAGCTTTGCACAGTCATTGAATATCCCTTAAGACCTTCACATGGCCATTCAGAAACTATCTTTAAGTGTAGGAAGGAGAATAGCAGAGAGAGAGCACAAGCTGGAGTGTGTTGCATTTTATTTCTGATGCATAAGTGAATGCCACCAACTCTTACAATGTCCACACCACAGGACTGTGGGTGAGAATTGCATCAAGCTCAGGAAACTCAAAAGAAGTGACAGGAAAGTTTCACAATCGATGACATTTGCAAGAATAAGGAAGAGGAAGAAAGAATCTCTACCCAGTAGTCAGAACACTATGTAGGTGAGAAAATGTGCATTCAGCCCCTATCCTGAGAACTTATAAGTAGAAATTTGACTACAATATCCTGACCACCTGACCGCTTAGGAAATATCCTTACTAAACAAAATCTACAAATTCCAAATCCTTCTTTGAAAATAAGAGGAATGTTATCTAATTATTCTACTGGAATATGTGTAATTTTCTCCTGGCCTACATGATTTTAATTACTGTTATGCGTCTAGATTCCAACTTTAAAAGTAGTCATGGAATCATTTTCAAAAACACTGATCTTTCATTGCCCAGATTTTTAGCTGTTCAAATTTTAGAAGAGGGTTGTAAGATTGCTCTAGAACAACAGAGTTTCTAGGAATGATAGGCTTATCTATACCCATATAATAGTCTACCAATTTCTTTCCCTTTTTGCTTCATTTTCTAAATGCCTGCTTTTTGTGTAGGATATGGGGATAAGATGTGCAGGACTCTCCAAAACGCAACATGCTACTGTTGCCAGCAATCTCAAGGTTTGTAAATGCAATAAATGCTTTCTTTAAGAATGGAAGCTTAATGTGACTTGGAAAAAGTGTGACCTACCATGCTGAACGGTTTTTACACCACTGGTCTTGAGACAACTAAGTCATTCAAAGTATTTTGACACATGAAAAATATCTTTGGAGAGTAGTGCCGGTGTTATCTACACCTGTTAAATTTAAAGCTTCAAAATCATTTAAACTTAGGCATGTCATCTGTTCTTTTCCTGGAGATACAATCTAATACAGAAGGAACTAAACAGTTCAAGAATCATAACAGTTCTATGTCTCCATAAAATTTGTTACAATGCTACATAACTGTTGGCTAAAAGTTCTGTATATGTTACATATGCATTGCTAAGAGCTGTAAATTTATGTATAGCTATAACTTCTAGAGCCGACTTTTATCAAGCTCATCCTTCAAACCAGCAAAAAATATCCTTGTGGAGTTCTCATATTACATAAATATTATAGCCATGTTATGGGGAGTAAAGAAATGGAAAATAAAAGAAATTTGTTCCTGTGTTTCACATATAATATTTGTGTACCTTCATGTTCTTCCTGTGTAGTAATGAGGTTATTCAGAATCAGGAAAATGTGGATGAGTGGTTTATATTATAAGCATGTATTTATCTTTATAAAAGTTATTTTCCTGATTCACTTTCAATGCAACTTCATCATTGCTAGGATGTAACACTCTCTACATTGCAAGCCTGTTGCACAGACTTACACCCTAACAACAATTGTATGTTACTATTGCTAGTATTAAATCTTAGAAATCCCCCAGACTCACTGTGTAATTTAAAATGCTAGTCTTACTTTTCCTTTATGGTCTTACTCTATACCTTGGTTTGACTTTAATGAAGATAGAAGAATTGCACAATACAAAAAACAGACTGTAAAATATTAACTTCAGGTGAAACACCCTCCCTTGTTAAAGCCAGAAGAGGACTCATTTATTGCTTAAGCGTATGGGCTGCAGCTGGCACTTCATGAAAACCCTGTCTCAAACCCCAGAATGAAGTACTTAAGGCTGATCCAGAAAAGTAAGGGATGAAAATAAGAAGAGTCTTACTGCAGCAGGAAGAAGCAGATTTCCTTTTTTTTCTTTATATTTTTCTGTTAGTCTCCCTGTCCAGAGTATTTGCAAACACAAAGGACCTAGAGGTGTATATTTTTAATTATCAGTACATAAACTCACAATTACACATTCATTATGAGTTACTACACACTTCTGTATGAATGACTATACGTAGGCCTTGTTCTCTGAAAACTTAAAAATGCACCCACAACTGTTTCTATCCCAGTTAAAGAGGCCCACTGAATAAATGTCAATGTGCATTTAGATCAGCAAAGACCCTTAGAAGGCAGCAAATCCTTAAAATCAACAAAAGTGTGAGCTGGTAGCTACTGTAATTACTAGCAGTGAGTCATGTTAACAGAGAAAAGGTGAAATATAGCCTGTTTTATTATTATTATGAGGGGCTGTAGCTAGATTCAACTGAATAATATAGGGCTCATGGGAAGCCTCATAAACACTGACATAATCAACTATAGCTTTTAATACAAATTCATAAATTTTTATAGGTGTCGAATTGTCAGGCAGATAATATATGAGCAAAATGTGGATAAAGTGTATGGAAAAAAAGCATTCCAGAAGGACTGCAAATATAACATGATACAGTGCAATGCCACTGAGGACTGCAGCTTTGTTGGGACCACAGGTGTGAGCAAAGGGGTGCACAAAGCATTCTACCCAGTGGCTTTGGAGGGGCTGACTTGCTTCCTGAAAGCCTTCTGTGCTCAGAGAAATCTTCCTTGAAGTGGTTAACAAAAGCTATCAGGGAAACATGAGCAGTGAACATACCAAATATATTTTTCACAAAAGTTGTTCTTCTACTAAAGGCAACATTTTCCCTACAAAGAAATAAGAATAGGGCTCAAAGATTTGCCAAGAGAAGAGATGGGGCCTTACTCCAATAAGTCAGAAAGCTGGACTTGGTCCAGAGAAGTAGTGTTTTGTGTGCAGCTACTAGTGCCTTGTGTGCAGCTATTACTGCATTTCTCCAGTCACCAGCAAAGTGTCATACACTATTCTTGAAACACCCCTTGTAAAAGATGTCAGCAGAAGGAGCACAGACCACCTAACTCTCAGCTTTAGGATCAGGCTCTCCATAGTCAACACACGCAGTGAGGGGGTTGGAGGAAAACTTAAACTGCAGCAGCTCACTCTGGATAATGACTTGGAAAGGGGAGGGGTGTGAAGCCTGAATGACCACTGCAGCAGTCAGTCTTACCGTTGCAGATTACATAAAGGAAGCATCTAAGAACACAGATGGCTGCAGCTTCTTCCTGACTCCCACGCTGAAGAATGCAAGGCAGGGGCCCCTTTCCTTCTCTGCTCCATCACTGTTCTGCTTCCCTTGTAACCCCTCCTCAACACTGCAGTTTGCTGGCCCTTAGCCACTTGCTGCTTCCCTACAGGCAAATACAACTGCAGTTGCAGGATGGAGGGTGTCTTGCCAATTGTGAAATATTATATTCTGACTTAATACAACCTCTCCATGTAAAATGAAAATGCATGCAATCAGCAAGTACTATGGCTAATAAAGTGAAAAGGAGGGGCAGTCTAAGGAGAGAGAAATTCTAGTCATGTAGAGGTCAATGGCAGAATTCCAACTCTTTTCAGTAAGCCAGAATTTTACTCTAGGTATTCATAATTCTTTTTAGCTACATTTTAGATAGCTAGTTTGGCAAATTCTACACCACTTCATGCCATTTGTATAACCAGTATTTAAATTCAATTGATTAGGTTTGGAGCCCTTTTACTTTGGTCACGTATCAATTTCAGCCTAAAAATTATTAGTGCATGTGACAAATTACAGTTTTTCCTAAGAAGTAGTATCTTCTTCTTGTTTAGAAGAGGTAACAGAAGTTTTAGGATGCTTCCAAACAGTTTAAGATGTTGGTAGCCCAGAGTCATCATGAATTTTACACAAACAAGGGCTTCTGTCTTGTTCCATGTAGTCAGTTGCCCTATGCCTGTCCCAAAGCAAACTACTGATTGTCCCCATGTAGCAGGTCCCTGGTACACTGAAACCCTGTATGCTACATGGCAGCCGCCTCTCCAGTCTTCAGCTGTTGCTGCGTCTCCTTCTGACGGCACTGTAAAGACTCATCTAACTCCAGAAGTGATGCTGTAGCTTCCCTCTGACAAAGATTTTGTATTTTGATCAATATCAAAGATAGACTTGCTGCAGTGACTGGCCCATAGACCAACTTTGTCATGCACTGTGACAGTTCAGTGTATCTGCTGCATCGAGCTCTGCTGATGCTCAAGGACATTAACAGATATGTTTCAAGACAGCACAGAGAGAGACAGTCAGGGATCTCTGGAAGTTATCTGGATCTATAAAAATCCTGCAGTACGTTAAGTCAAAAGAAACCCAATTTTTACAGAAAATGATGCTTCCCAGTCTTAGGAAGTTTGGCTTGAAATAGCATTGAGGAGAAAAACTGAGTCAAGTTACCTGATCCTGATTCTGCAACACATCACGTGCCATGGTGCTTGTCTTCAGTCCAAAACTACCCTTCATCTTGGAGTGGGAATGGTTAGCAGCCTTTGTTAAAACTGAGCAGGGGCAAATAATTCATACATAGGTTTGTGTTCTTTTAATAACTGAGTTCGTTTGATGAATTTGTCTACTTTGGACAGTGCTTTGATCATTTTTCACTTCAGACTCTCTCTGAAACAACCTTATATATTATACTCTTAAGAAGAGACAACCTTATAATTTATACCAGTTAAATATATATATTACAGTACCTTATAGTTAACATAAGCCTTTTGTTTTCACTCAGAACATTACAGCAAGCCATATTATGAATCAATAAAATCTGCTGCCTTTTCCCCTTGTTCAGCTGGATACACTTGGGACTTGGAACAGTGCCAAAAAAAATCAACACATATCAATGGAGGTCATAAAGAAAAAAATCTTGACATCTTCTCCTGCCACTCATTTTAGCATAGTTAGTCTGGCTGGACACATAATTTACTTCTTCAGATAATGTACTAGTTGATTACTAGTGCTTACTTCTTAGTAGATATTGTGTTCAAATTTCCCAAATCTCTGAGCTAATACCTTTATTGTGTGAATACTTGTTGGACTACAAAATATCAGTAACAAAAAGCACATTTTTTCCTTTCTTAATTTGTCTAGGAGTGAGAATTGCTCACTCTGAAGCTCATTCTGCAATGAAAATGGGGAGGGAAAGATAGCAATCAATCAAAAGTTTTAACCCTTCAGGGATTTCCTATTGAAAGTTCATAAGAAATAGCATAGTTTAGTTTGGAACTACAGGAAAATCACTCACACAAAACATGTGTTCCTTGCCTAAGCCTCAGCATTTATTAAATGTTGCCAACTGCAGTTCATAGTGCATGAGTTTTTTTTTAAATGGTTCACCACTTCTTCACGCAAGGCTGTGTTTTTGTAAGCAGACTGTCAACACAAAAAGAATACCCACTTCTCCGTTTCATTTTCTAGGCTCTTGTACTACAACTACTCAGAAATTAACCAACTCCATTCATGCTGGAGACAGTAACAAACCTTGTATTTTCAACAGAAGCTGTTCAAAGGCTTAGCCAAGGAGGAAAAACAGTCAAGAGAGCTGGATTTGATCTGAGACTGATTCCAGCATTTCAACACTTCACAAGAAAACACTGACATCTCAATGGTTGGCCAAAGTGACTGATTTGAAATCCCCTGAAGTCAGTGTCATACGTGAACTCAATAGCATTGGACACAGCCCATATGCCCTACTTTGTATCTGCATCTCTAGTTAGGGAAAAAAAAACATTGAAAAGTAGGTGTAAATAGTACTCTGTAAAGACAGGCACTAAAGGTCATCTCCTAAAGTCTCTTTTGTATCATGGCTATGGTAAGAAACCATAAGAAGAACCACAGGAAAAATGATAATAACTCTAAAATAATATCCTTTACAATTTTGCAGTCTGGAGAATTTCATTTGGGAAAATAAAGAGCAATCATTTTAATGTTACAAATTATCAAATCCAAAAACTTGAAAAAAATCTTCTCCCAGCTATGGCCTAACAATATACTGAATTTAGAACGTCTGGGTTATAGATCTCTTTCTACAACAGAGCTACTACGCAGCTGTCCACATCACGAAGAGGTTACAAATGACCTTACTAAGCACAGTTCCTCTGTCAGCTTGCCAATACTTGCTGTATTTTCTGTGGGTCCAGACCAGTCCTGTCACTGTGATAGTCCTCCCATTTACTTGAACAGCCTTGGAACAGATCCATGCTCACAGAAGAAGTTCAAGCAGAAGCAAGTCTTATGTTTGCAATACATGCCATTAGTATTTCCTTAAAAAAAAAAAAAAAAAAAAAAGAGGCAGAATGGTATGGTATGAATGTCAACAGAATAACTTCATCACTTCCATTAGTAAATATGGTTTGGTGCGCTTTTTTTAGACTGTGGTTACACAAAGAGTCCAAATAGAGGTGAGTCATGCGAGGGAACAGTTTGTTATAATATTTTCCTGGGTTTGCATTCCCTCCCACTTTCCTTTTTTTTTTTTTTTTTTAATATTCCCAGTTGTCCCCATTACACTGAAGTATCTCTAAACAGATGCATCCCTCTGCTTCTTTTGGAACTGGACTCAAGGTGTCAAAGCACAAACCAATATGGACACAGAAAGCCCTGAGCGTACAAATAAACCATTTGTGACTGAGTGCCAGTTGCTCACCTTGACAATTCTAGAGGTAATTTTGAACATATTGCATCTTTTCTCTTTGCATTTTGTAACACTTTTGCACAAGAATCTTTGAGAAGCCACAGAGGTGGTGCAGTCCTTCTCTAGCCAAGCAACAGGGACCACTCAAAGGGATGCCTTCACTGCAACCGACATGAGGAGCAACACCCCTGAGGTGATGAACACAGCTCCCTGGTCACCTCTGCAGATCTACGAGATGGACAACCTCTTCCAGAAAAGCTCTTGCATGACTAAAATCTGCAAAAGCAACACCACTGGGAGAGGGGATAAAAGCAATTTATTTTTTTTTTCTGTCCAGAAGAGCTGAGTGTAAAGCAAAACACAAATTTTCAGCAGCCAGTGCAATTGCTGTTGGTCTGTATAACTGTGCAAGGGATGTCATGCTGATATTCTTACAGGACAATATTTAGTTAATATACACCTTGGGACATTGCTCATGGCACTGTGATTAGTCTGGAGCAGGCACCACACTACTCAATTCACAGGGGCTTATTTGGTGCATTTATTAGTCCTCAGACCATGAGACTCCCTCAAGGATATTGTTGCTTTGATAAAAGGCATCTGGTAAGAGGGTAATGGTAGGGATGAACCAGGCCCAGATTATTTTGTGCTGACAGCACCTGCAGATGCCAAAAACACTTGGGTTTTTCTAATATACAGATTGCGTGAGATAATTTTCTGATTACACCTAATTCTTACTGGAGAAAGAAATTAGTTCCACCAAACAGAAAGCACAATGTACAAGTAGATTTTGAACCATAATTGAGCCCGATCTTTCCTCTTTAAATAAATCATGGTTTTCCCATTAGCTAGTCAATGTAGGCTTTTGAATAACAAGTCTCTACATGCATTTACTATTTTAAATTTGCTGCACCTCATTAAAAATGTTGAAGAAACACAGTCCTCTTTTTCCTCTCCCAAGTTTCTCTCCAGTTGTTGTCAATCTTTACAGCCTCTTGGCAGGTGGCTCCTGTCCACACAAGTACCAACTGCAGTTAAACTGACTGGAACTGCCTTCCAATGAGAGAACAGCAGAAACTATAGAAAAAACCTATTTTGACTTTTGAAACATGTTTTTCAAAGAGCTTCATCTTTGTTTGAAAGAGACATAAATTCTTGGTTTATTTTAAAAGTCACAAACTTTTAATCTATTTTCTGTAATCAAGCACGTGGCCAAAAAAACTATCATTATTCCTACCAGGATCCCCATGGCTGTCCCATGAATAAAGACATATTTGGTATTTTTTCCCGCCAGTCTTCCTACAGCTTTATTGCTATAGATAGCAATGAGAAAAGTTAATTTGATCCAGAAATGGGTTTTGTTCAGCATCCTTCTCTAAGCTGCCGTTGCTGAAGGAAGCTAGGGACAGTTCTGGTGAAGAGAAGATCACTCTGGGCTGCACAACAACTCAAACCAGCATGCCCAGACATCCAACTACCTGCTGTTCCCTCGTTTCCTCCCTGCCTCCAAGTGCCATGGGGAGCTGTTGCTTCCCATCCTTGCTCTCCAAGCTATTTCTTGATGTGTTTCTGCAACTGCTGTGTTTTGGGGCTGCTGAAAAGTCTGGGGAGGGCTAAAAGACTGATATCAGTAAAACTTTGCTGCTGCCTGTTTGATAGGCAGTTTGCCACATATCTTCAAAACATTTACATATCTGTCAGATATCCAAATGTCATCGGTTCTAGGAAAGCATTGGCACGTCTGTCCTCAGGCAGGCAGGTGAAAAGTGTTTAATCAATGTTACCCTGATTTCTTGCTGGTCTAGCAGCAGCCAACTGAGACTGTGCAGAAATTATTCACTATAAGATCTTGTGCACCTCAAAGCAAATTTGAGTATTGCCTTTTGCTATGTGGAAGAACTGGAACATTCAACCTTATAAACAATTCTGTAAAATAAATTTCTAGTGCTAGAAGGTCTTACAGTGGATAGCAAAGTATTCATATTGTATAAAATTTGGATGTGTCCGAGAAGAATGAAAACAGTTTCAAACAGGACAAGAAGTATTTGGAAGGATGAGAAGTAGCATGACATTTTTTTACCCACCCTAGAAAATAATTCAGTGCAAACCACTGAAAGAACTCTTTAAATGGATGTGAAACTTTTCCTCCACTGTAGCTAATCACTACATCAGGAGACACCGTTTCTTGGTGCAGGATATCACTGTGCTAGAAAATAGACTCTGCTTTTCACTACTAATGAATGTAGGATATGTTGTGCCATATTTCAATTATTCATTCTCCCTGAATAGTACTACTATGTCTAACCTTTTTACCCAGTTTCTCTTTATTCCCTGAATTCTCCTCAATGTTATAAAATAAGAGTTATCCACCAGATTTTGATATTGGTTATTTATAAGATTGGATTAATTGTGGAAAAAAACAAGTTCTTTGCTTAAAATGCCAACATTCAAAGAAGGTCCTGGAGATAAACAAGCTGTTGCTATTCCTCTGGAGCAACATGGGAGCTTTCCTTTCTTAGTTCTTTCCTCACTGTTTTCAGAAAGGGTGCAACTTAGGCATTGCTTTGCACTACCTTATTGCAGTGGACCCTTGGGGAAGAGAAGGACTATTATGACATATGTCTGCAAGGATGTGCTTGCTGGATCCTGATGCACAGACATCTGCAGGCTGGACAATGCCTTGGTCTCCAGCAAGCTGCTCTGCTGTTACACTGGACTGCAAAAAGACAGGTCATGTCTTGCTATCATCTGTCAGAACAAGTTCATGAACAGAGGTGGGAATTGGACTGTAACTTTTCAGAAATCATTAGCAGTGGTTGATCGTTCATTTTCTTACCTAGTGTAGTAATTATTCTTGAGCATATGGGCCAGTCCTATTGTAAATGTTAACTCTTAAAACTTGTATATTTTACTTCAGCAAATTCTTTCTATAGACAACTTATCGAATTAATACTTGTGCTATTATTTTAACATGACTGTGGCCACACACCCTGCACAAAACATTGTGGTACTGTTTTTATAAGCTTTCTTTTTCACAGCCTAAAACATTGGCCCTGGTTTGCATTCACAGTTGCATAGGGCAGAGTGAAGAAAAACCCTGCCAGGAATCTTCCTGTATTAGTTCCAAATTTATTTTCATCATTTGAAGACTATCTCCAAACTCTGAGGAGAAAGGAGAGTGCCCGGTGGCTTGTAAATATAGCCTTAGTAAAATGGATGGGATTTTTTTTTTCCACACTCTGTAAACATGGGCATATTGTGCTCAGTTTACAAACACGCAGTTTCATACACTCTGTTGGGTTTTTTTAAACACTGGTATTGGTTTAGACTGGAATAAGTTTAAGCAATCAGAAAATTTTCTATGTGGGCTAAAGGTTCTCACAGAATCTGCTTTAAACCACACAATATAATTCCAGTGCCTCACAGGATACTGGTGTCGTTGGCTGCAACACTGTGAGAATAGGAAAAAATTAATTCGAGACCATTGTGATGATAATAAGGATAAAGCTTTATAACAACAATCATGAGAGCCACTGGATAAAGTGTAACTAGCTGTAGTCTCAGCCCATGTCACATTTCTATGGCCAGAAAATAAAAGTTGTTTTGTTCCCAGTATTTCTATGTGTCATAACATTATTAAAGACAGATTGCCTTGCTTTGTAAGCACAGAATCCCTAAAAACTGAGCAAAAGGCAAATCTTTTAAAGTAGGGTATTTATTACTCACATCAGAACTGTTTCAGTTTCAAGTGGAAAGTTGTGGAGTAGAGATGTCCTTGCCAGGCAATCACAAAACAATTGCTTCAGAGACTAAGCACTTCTATTAAAAAAATGTCTTGTCCTACACCAGTTTTGTTACTTATAAAACCCAATACCACAACAAACTTGGAGCTAACACAAAAGCCACCTCCTTGTCTCAGGTGGGCTCTTTGGACATGTCCTGTGCCCAGTTGGTCAACTGAAGAATGGACAGGCCTCACACCTTGCAAATCTCAATGCCAAAGAAGACATTTTCTCTGGACAAACTGTATCTTTTCTATTAGATATTCACCATCCTGCCCTTCTATTGCCACAGCAGCTCCTGGATCAGAGGCAGTTATGTCATCAGGAACAAGCTTTCATGAATAACACCTGCAGAGATTTATTTCCTTCTGACTCTCTGCAGGGTTATATTGCACTGACAGAAAACTTAGCATCTTCAAAAAAACTGCACCAGCTGCATACAAAATGGCCTTCCAAAGCTGCTTTATGCTTCTTCTAAAGGAATATTACTATATTGCTATAGAAGGGAGTCTCCACACTCTTCATCTCTTTGTCATTTTGCTATAAGTAGGAAACACTGATACCCTCAATTAAGACAACTTCATCTAATCTTAAATTAGACAGTTAGCCTGGTTTTATAAATGCCAACATTCCAACTTCATTCATGCCCTCTTATTAGTTCATGTCACTGTGCTTTGCTTGGCACTTGAGAAGCTCTGAAGGGCTGATTCAAAATTGGCTCTTATTGATCTACTCTTGTACACCTTTTTCCTCTCTCTGAATTGCCAAAATGGAGATCTGGAAAATGAATTGTTATTTCTATGCATTTGAAAATAAAGCACACACAGGAAACAATTTCCAAGGAATTAGTAGTAGGCAAAAAGTATCTGAAAGAATGCACTGGAGACCCTCCTGCTTTAAGTTTTTCCAGATATTGGCCAGGTGTCCTTACCAATACATCACTGAGAGGATTAAAGCTCGATTCTGCATACTAGATATCAAATCACATGCTGATATCCTTTATACCTTGCAGTACACCTCAACATCCATCTGGAAATTCCTCCCAGGAATGGATCTGAGTGGTGTTCACTTCAAGTCCACACCAGGTTCTCATCCCTCTGTCTTTCATCACTTTGTCCTTTCTCTAAGAATGACCTTGTGAAAATTGTGAAGGATTTTCTAAATGAGCATTTTCATTTATCTTTCTTTTCCCTCCTCCAGAAGTTATTCCTTTTGCCTTTAGAGAAGATCCATATTGGAAGAAATGGGAGGGAAAAAAGTTCTGCTGACATCTTCAAAAGGCCCATTGGCCTTACTCCTCACTAGTACTGGAAGAGGCATGAGGATAAAGCAGAGCAGAGCAGAGCAATGCTGCACAGAAGTCAAAGCTTTCTTGCTCTTCTGCCCTTTTGCTGTCATTGTCAACAGCTACAGTGGGAGCAGCTCCAGAAAAAGAACTGGAGCATAGTGGTCTGCTTTTAGAGGGTTTATTTCCCTTACTCATTCCAATCTCTATAATAGCAGGTGATTGTAAATAGGCATCACAGTAACTTCACCAAAGTTCACCCATCAGTACCAGGTCATTTTTTGTCTTTATGCCTTGCTTTGACCTTGGATGCTTGCTGCAGACACTGTTCCACCTGGCTGAATCCAAGTGTTGATGAAAGCTCCTTAATGTCTGTTTTGATTTCATATCTGTTGGACAGATATGATATGACAGGGCACTACCCAAACATCATCTGTTTGCAAAAACTGTTACCCTGCTTATTTTATCTCCAGGTTTGAATTAGCTGATGCACCACTTGCTATTCAGTAACTTCTGCCAAGTGTCCTACAGCAGAATGCATATAGCTTGAACAAAATTGGGGGACAAATGATCAAACATGTTTCATAGCTGCAATTTCAACTTGAGTGTCAAGTTATAAAAAAGGGCTTTTCTTCCTAAGGAAAGTGTACAGGTTCAGAGAGATTAGAAATTAACTACCTTCAATGAGTTCAGGTTAACTGGGGAAAAATGGAACATAATTACTGATGAACAGCTAAAGCTAAAACAGAGAAGAATTGAATTAAAAAACATTTTTTAAAATGACTTAATCATAACGAAAAAAAGCATCATGAAAAACTTGGAACTTTCCATGTTTTCCACAAATAGGCCACATACCTGTGAAACACACACGTTTCTCTTTTGGCCATCATTATTATGAAACTCTCAGACTTTTCAAATGGGTTCTTTCACCTGTATAATAGTTTCCAAGTCATTACGAGATAAGGTATGGGTGCTGTATTATGTGTGCTTAGAATTATGTGGCAATTGCTTTGGCTTCATTTGCAAGATAAAAAAGGGTGTAAAAATCTCTGTTCACAGAAGTTAAAATCTAGAAAATTGCCAATTTCTTCATGCACAAAGAACCATTATGTGCTTTCACTCCAAATGACTTATTTTAGATAAAATGAAAGCATGTGAAAAATGACAAATATCAAAGGCCCCAAGAGGGAGTTTATTTCACACCTTTCTTCTAGAACAGGCTATGTCAGCTCTGTCACACAGCAAACCAAAGAAGCAGACTCCATATTTCATTAAAAGGCTCAGTGCAGACAAAAAGCCAGATGACCAAGGATGAACAAAGCCCCATTGTGTAAGGTATATCTTACATATTGAAAGAGACAAGGGACCACACCTCAGCAAACTCACAGTCACAAAAGATGTATAGCTACAGAAGTGTCCTTGTAGCATAAGACCTCAGATGTTTTTCCACTAAAAATAAGGATTTTTTTCCCCTCAAAAACCATTCCGTCTATATTTTCTAGTGAGATTTTGTGTCAACAGAAAAACAAAAAAATAAAAAAACCCTACCAGAACAAACCAAAACAAAACATAATCCAGGTTTGGTGAAGAAAATTCTATAAGGTGTTCATCAGGCAAAACCACTCCATTACAGCAGTGTTCTAGTATCTGTAAATCATCTCTGGCATGTTATCCTCCTTGTTCTATAGGTAGCTATACTCAATTCAGTAGTAATGGCCTTATTCTGTCATTTCATGATGTATGTTATTCCTTTCACAGCTTTGAACAATATGTTCTCTTATGAAATGTCCTTATAGCTGTACTGAATAGGTAATGAAATATCTAAATAGTATCTTTCAAGAAAAGGTGTTTACATACTTGATTTACCAATTGTGATAGATAGATAGATAGATAGATAGATAGATAGATAGATAGATAGATAGATAGATAGATAGATAGATAGATAGATAGAGACAGACACAATCCTTATAGACATCATTAAAAAAGTGATGTTAAAACACTAACCTCAAAGCTGAGAAATTAAAAGCTAGGTCTTACAGTCCAACATCATTTAATCTCTGTTTTTCATTTTTATCTTATTTTATTCTCTTGTGCTCCAGGACTGTATGATATGTTTCAACATAGTCCTCACTAGAGAAGCAGTAATTCAAAATGCTACCATAAGTGAATGCTGCAGAAGTAACAGATATTTTATCCTCTTGATTAGAACTCAAAGGGAATATGTTGTAGATCGCACAGGCATTGGCTAAGGCTTGAGGTAAAACAGCTTGCTTAACAAAACATATTTGGCACTACTTTAGACTTTACAAAAGCATCCATCAAGTATTTAATGCAAGAATTCCACATTAATTTGACTTCAGAGAATGGAAAATTTTCTAAAAAGTTCAAGGTATCTGAAAATGAGTTAAATGCACAACATGGCCTCAGCAGTTCCTAAGTGGCCTATATTTCCATAGGGTTTTACATCCTGGAAAAGTCCAGAATAATTTTAGAAATCATGAGACGTTCTTGACTCTTTGTCCTGAGGTCCCTTCTGCCAATGTTATGTAGAATTTCATCTGGCTGCATGTGTAAAGGAACCCCAGGTGAAGCCTCCCAAATGTGTGGTGACACGCAGGAGTAAACTCCTCAAGATAATAAAAGAATATCATGCTTTGTTGAAAACTAGGAAGAATACAATACTCAGAATACAGTAGCCCATATGGAAATTTGGGTAACACAATAAAAAAACTAATGCTGACAACATCATGTCTTCTTTTAAATAAAATAAAATTAAACAAAATTGATCTTAAAAGAGAGAACCTGGAGGTGTTGGCACTTCCTTTATGGAATCTACAGGCTGGAAGACTGATTTGAAGCTATAGAGGCAGCTCTTTGGTCTCTCTCCAATATTTCCAAGCCCTGATAGACTAGTTTATTCGTATCAACTAAGAAATGATACCCAAATAAATTGCAAATCACTTCAAACAGTTCACGTTGTGGTACAGCCACCTGCCAATGCTGAGCGTAGATATTCTGTATGGGATAATTAACTAAGAAGTTTACAACATTATCATTTAGCCAGAAAAAAATTAAATATTTACTTTGAGTTTAGGAAAATGTTTCTTGGAGAAGCTGTTGTTTTGAGTGTAGTTTTGTGATGACTAGACAATGAAAATTAATTTGAATTACAGCAGTACTGCAGCCATCAGTATCATGATAAAAAAGCAGTCAAAAATTGCATTGCTCAGGAGACAGTTCCCTCTGCAGATCAACCAAAGCACAACCTGAACCTGATTAAATTTTAAAATGCACAGCAACAATTTGAAGTTTTGCACAACAGCAGAGGTGATCACCCTTAGATAATTTTTGCCAGCAGAATCTGATGGAAAGCCTCTTTTTTCCTCTGCTCTTAAAATAGGAATACTAGGTGGAAAAAACAAACAAACAAAAAAAACCCCAAAAAAACCCACAAAACCAAGAAGGCAAAACATGTTCTCAGTTGGGAGTTTGGTTTTCTAATTTAAGAATTTTCCAAAGTAGTATTCCCAAGGCTACTGCCAGCCATCTGGAATCACAGCATCAGCCTAAGGCACTGATAGGCTCCAGCTACAAAATGTCTTGGAAACTGCTTCTCTTTAACACTGACTAGACACAGTGCCATGAAGGCCAGACCTCTTTCCCCCCATACTCCACTTTTCTGCCTCTTTCGGAATCTATTCACTAGGGAATATGTATGTTTCACCATCTAACGAGTCATAGCTTTTATCACTATCACTATCAGATCCAGAGGTTATTGAGATGCTGCCTGAAACTCATGACTAAAAGGGTATTTTCTAAAAATGAAGAGGGCCTCAGGTGGCAGAATCACAGTCTGGAGCATAAGCAGGTATTGAAGCACAAGGGCTATCTTTTTCTGCTATAAAACGTTCTGGACCATGCATATACACGAGTACTTTCTATTTTATCTTATTGCTTTCCCTTTGTTTGTGAAACTCCTTTCACTTTATAGCATGCAAGCTGCAACAGAGCTCTGCTCACATAATAATCCAGCTGCATCCCACTATGACAGTAATCCAAAAATCTAAGACCTCAAAAGTTCAACAGTCCTTGCCAGAGTTCCCTCACCCTTCCTGGGTTAGTACTGCAGCCAGTTAAAACCACATTGAAATTACCTTTTAAACATGCCTTAGGCAAAGAGCTAAAGCAAAGATTTGGCAAAGCTCATCCTGTTCTTAATGCTCTAATGCCATATTATTACTACTCACTGAAAAGCTTAATGCATTTAAACTCAACCACCATGCCAAAATACACTGATGCTATTTAAGAGTTTGCCATATAATCTGAACTGATTGCATATTTATTGTTCAAGCAGTCTCAGACCGTAAAGCCTTCTGGTTTCCTCAGAAGCACTTACCCCTCTCGTGCTTTGGTAGTCTCTTCCTACACAATTGTTATTCACAGTAGGTTTCAGGGAATTCTTTATTTAATAGAGAATATTTATATTTCTCCTGCTTTCCATCACTGAAGTTTTAAATCTGCTGCTCAGAGATTTTCAGCTAAAAAAAGTAACAACCTACTGCAGCAAAAGATCTCAGATTCTCCTGTGTCAACACGTTTCACCTCAGGCATGCCCCAAGGAGCAAAATGACTGTACAACTGTGTTTTGGATGTGTCTATAGATGCTAATAGATGATCCCATTTCCTCGTGAAAGCTACTAAAATCAGTGCTTGCTGCAACAAATACATTGTAGAGATACTTCTTTAGTTCCTGATGTCATTTTAAATTTGAAAGATAGATACTGAGACACTGAAGAACTGTCAATGGCCAGCCATTCTTTACAAAAGAAATCCACAACATAGACGTCTGAAATAAAAAAGTGCAAGATCATGCAAGATAAGGACATATAACAGAAGTCTCAGTATCTGGGAATAATTTTTTTTTTACTATTCCTCTTAAATTCCTCCTTGTCCTCATTTAGATGGCAAATTCACAACTGGTGGCAGAGTGTATACATAGAAAAATGCACTTCCTGCAGCAATTATAATACATCAAATATTAATAAATACCAGATATATCCTCAAATTACACAAAAATGCTTCCCTCTTCTCTCCTAGTTTTTCCCTTTGCTTTCTAGCATCTATGTGTATACTCCAAAACATCCAAGGATTGCTAACTACTTCCCCATCTACATTCAGGAAATGCTTCCTTTCAGTAATTACTCTACTAACTCATCTACTTGAAATACTCCAAAGTAACCTAACTTGAAATAACACTGAAACACAACAGTGCCTTGTATCACGGACATGGAAATAACTCTAGTATGGCAAAGACAGACATGTTCAATAATATATCTTCTTCTCTTGCTCAGAAAAGCCTCCATTTGGCAGTGTGTTGATAGAGGGAAATACAGTTTGCAGTCAGCAAGAACAGTCCTGGTCTCAAGTGCCCGCTGTCAGTTCACGCAGAGGTAAATGGCAGAAGGGAAAAGTGTGCTTTGTTACACTAAAGCTCTGCAGCTGGCCTCTGTGAAGGAAGCCCAAGAGAAGTATTTGACCCTCTGTGTATTTAACAGGATCTATGCCAGGAAAAGAAGAAAAGAGCCCACACACAGCCCACAAATTTATCAAGTAAGTATCTTTTGAGAAGTTAGAAACAGTGACTCTTTCTTGGGTGACAACTGTGTCTATGCTGCAAATAGTATCTTCCATGACAACATATGATAAAGAATTTGCATTTCTTTTTATTTTTCCTTTCCTTCCAGACTTGTTCTGCTTGTGACCTGCAAAAGGCCAGTTCACAAGCAGCCACAAGGTCCCCAAATCAGGCTCTGCTGAGTTTATCTTTCTGTAATACTACCCATCAAGCAGATTATACTGTGCCTCATTATACTCTCATGATGTGCCTTGTGCAGAAGTGAGATTATGAAAGGGTTAAACACTGAGGCCCTTAAATTCCTGGATATCTCACTAATGGTAAAGTAAAATACATCTGTAGACTAAATGGGAGGTACTTTTAGATCTGAAGAGGATAGCACTACTGAGGATATGGGAGGCACGAAAAGAAACAAGGCAGAAACCAAAACATACTGAATCATGCTGTTCAATTAGAGAGTACAGCACTGTCATCCAAATGGAGGGGAACAGGAATCCACAAAACTCAGCTTTCACCACATCCAAACAGGCATATTTCACAATGAAAGCTTCTGTAGGGATCTGCAGTGAATCTGGAGCCACCCACATATCAAGTATTTTGTTTGTTTTAAACTGACATGCTCCTTTCCTGGACTGATAAATGAAAGGGAGATGGCAATGAAATGGAATAAATAAATCTCACATGTAGAAATAAATACATTTTCCCTCTTAATAACATCAGGAAGAGAGCCCTTGCCAAACTCTGAAAAGCAGGATGGCAACTGCATGTCATTTATCATCTCAAGCTGATATAGATGACTTTAATTGGGAAAATAAATCTACTTGGTCACAAAGTCTCTTTCAGCTTGATTTCTTGCCACTATACTAGCCAGTACAAATGAACTTATGGTATCAGTGTTTGAAAGTCAGAGACCAAGAGCTACATGAAAAGCCAAGAGGTAGTATTTCTTTAACTTCTGGAAGTAAGGAATTACACATTTCCTTAGATGGCTTTTATCAAACAGAACTATGAACAGGGACTTGTGTCCCTCTTCCCTCCCAGACACCACACTCTGCTGAATGTCTCTAGTATGACATAGCTTTCTAATCACCTTCTTACTACCCATGAAGGACTCACATCTCCCCTCTCTCAAAAAGGCTAGAGGCAGCCATCTACCCCTTAAAAGAGCCAGAGTACACACAGGGTTAACCCCAAACATTGCATGCACTCTGTGGGGGAAAGGAAAGGGCAGGGACCCGGGAATCTCAGTACCTCTCCTGCCTGGGAGGGATTTTTACTGACTCCTCAGTGAAGGAACTTTGAGCATAGTGAAAAGATGTCACCCAAGCAGCAACAGCACTCTGTGGATGAGTCCTCATGCATGGGAACAGAGTCCATTTCCCTGCTTCTTACAGCAGGAGCTGCTGCTGCCTGAGCTGGCTAACTCAGCCTTGCTAAATCTTCTGCTGTGAGCTGAAGAAATTCTGTATTTCTCTTAACAGGGAAAGAAAATTACATTGGAAAAGCATGTTAATACTTTTGCTTTTTAAATGGTTCATTTAGGCAAAGATTGAAGAAAAGACTGTGGAATGGGTCCATTTTCATGAAATACTGTGATTATGACCTTATCATCACACTGTTCACTAGTCCATTTTTTGCACTCAATGTGATTAATAAACTCTTCCCTCAGCGATTACCAATTCACATCCTACTTTTAACTCTTTTTCTGTGACAGATTTGTCATGAAAAGCAAGTCATACCAACCTTTCCCTGAGGTGATTTTCATTCGTATTTCCTTACCTCCAGAACACTTTATACAGTGTTTTGAGTTTCAGTGAATAGTAAGAAAAGGAAGGATGGGATCTGCCATCTGGAAATGATTACAAAAACCTATTGTACTGCATAAATATGCTTCTTTTTTCCCTGCTAATTCTAACACAAAGCAGTGATATTGAAACAGATGCCAGACTAAACAGTGGAGAAAACAATGCAAACGTGAACTTTGCCAGCAGAAACTTAAGTATTCAGCTTGATCATAAGGGAAAGCACAAGCTGGAGTGCATGAATATTCTGAAGTGGGTGAAATGGTCTGGTAAGAAAACTAAAGTGAAGTTTAGGTACGGTTGGGGTTTTTTTGTTAACACAAGCAAAATTTGCTGTAATTGAAGACTAGCTGGACTTAAGCTGTTGAAGTATGAAATCACAGAAAAAAGTTTAGTTTCTCAAAAAGCTTTAGGAAAACATGCATCTTTAGCACAGAGGAAGTCAGAAGGAAATCAGTTACAAAGAATGTCTGCTCTGTTTCCTCTGAGGCAAAGGTATTTCTATCTCCAGAAACTGCGAAACAATCGCAGCTTGCCTTGGGCCCCAGCTCTCTCGGCCAGATCTTTTTTTGGGTTTTGTAATACTCCTTTTTCATGTTGTTGTTGGGTTTTGAGCAATCTGGCACCACTATCAGTCTCCTTTTGAAAGTATTTTTGTTGTTCAAAGCATCACTGATTCTACCTTTAACTGGAAGTATGGTTTTGGATTGCTTGACCTTGTTGAAAAATTTTCTTGTGTCCTGAAAAGTCAAGTAACATTTTGCATACATTTATCTGGCTTATTTATTCTTGATTCAATCACAAACAAGTTACCAAAAATATCAACCTTCTAATGCTAATGACATAGCAGCCTGAAGCACAGACCAGGATTCACAGTATTCAGTACAAACAGGCGCTCACCCCAAAAACTTCATAGTTACCGTGTGAGTGAACTGACAGGGTAGGAAGAGAAAAGGTAATGATCTACTCCAGGTGCAATAAAAAAGCGCAAGGCTTTTGAACACTTCTCCCATTTGATGTCTGATTTTTGATCACACTAAGCAGACTTTCATCTTACTGTTCATCTTACAGGTACAGAGATGATTTTACTAATACAGAGGTGTAGCCATGGCTGGCAGGCAGAGGGCTGGATCTGCACTTCTGATTTTCCCTTCAGCCTCTTTCTCCTCAGCTTCCTTCTCCATCTCCAGACTCCTGCCACTGCTCTGTACCCCCCTCAGCCCTGTAACCCCAGGGGACTTGATGCTGCCCTTAAACTGTGGAGGGTCCTAGTGAAAAAATTTACTATTATTTTTTAACTGGACCTGTGTTTCTAGCTGTGGCAATGCCTCATTTTTAATGCTGGCGTACTTCCCTCACAATACCCATCTCTTTAGTGACAAAGCAGGGCAAAAGGAGGAAGACCAAGCAACAGGTCTTGCTCCATATCCATACCAGGATGCAGTTGCTGTGTAACCAGCAAACACAAGACCCTCTCCTACCCATCTCTGTGTTACTGCTACAGAGCAGCCCTTTATAATCTATTTTGCCTGTGTGCCACAGGAAAGCCCACATACACAAGATCTTTAGATTTTGTCTACACTTTTCACATAATCAGAAGCTGGAAATTCTACCTGTTACATTCACTTCTATGTAGAGACTGAGGAGATATTAATAACTGGTAGGTGTAGAGTACTTTGAGTCAGCAGACATAAAAGCATATGGATCTTATGCATTAGGGCATATGCTATCTGGATATGCAAAGAATTGATGTTAATCACATGCATTTTACAAATATCAGGTGGCTACTGATCTTATAAAGCATAAAAATTATGTCTCAGTTTATTTACGTAGAATGTGATGTTATTTAATTTGATCACCTATGTTTCATTGAAATGTCAGAATGAAAGAGTTCTCTGAAATGGTACAAAAAGTAGCAGATTATGAAAGGATAAAAAGGGTATGAAAGTACAGCTTTTCTCTCTTGCTCCATTGCATTTTTCTAGTGTAGAAGGGAGCACCTAAACTTTGGAAATTCCTGCGGAAAGAGATGACACTGGTAAACAAACAAGAGACAGCTCAGGAAATTAGTTAGCTAGTTGTGGCTATACACTGAAGTTGCACAACCTATATCCCAGACTGTCTTCATTAGCCATGGCCAAGAGTGGTCTCAAGTCATGAGCCCAAACTGCCTTGGGATCCTAGTGCTTGGCAGGGCATGGTTCAAGGTCAAGCCAGTCCCCGTGAGGAGCTTGATTTTTCCTGCCTGAGAAGACACAGTTGATTTGCCTGTGGCCAAGACGAAACATGAGTCAATAACAGGAAACAATGATGGTGGGAGAGCTTGGACTCCAGCCACCAGTCAACATGTAATTAGGCACAAATAGCATCATGTCAGAAAACACTGCTGAAACCAACAAGTCAGCTCTGGCTGAAACCACCAGCCAGTAAGGTGTTATCAGGCAGTTATCTAGGCAGGTATTTTAACTGGAATCACATTATCATCTGATTTTTATACTGCATAAGGGAGGAGGTTGATTGCTTTTCTTTACAAATCTTTGGGTATGACTGAATAAGATTCAGAAATGAGCAGATTCACAGTATGTTTCACCCTTAACATACAGACCCAAACCAGGAGAAACAGCTTGGAGACAAATTGCTTAATCTAGTCAGTCAAATATACCTGAGTGTGCTTTCATTGATCTGATCACAGAGAGGAGTTCAAGTGGGAATTTTCAACAGTAGAGTGCTTCAAAAATAAGTTTTGAAATTGCTACTCTGCCTATTTAGATTTCCAGGAAAGTCCTGCAACAAGTCAACTGCCAAACCTTCTGAATACATGCTTTTCTATTCCTGATGGCCTGTGGGTCTCAATTCAACTATTGGCATCCAGGTGCCTGAATGGCTCCCTGTCTGGTTACTGTCTTGGAGCTAGGGAATATCTGGAGCTTCTGCCTCGAAGGAAAAAGTGAATTTTCAAGCAAGAGCAAGCTAAATACATGACCCTGAAAGAAGGATGAATAGGCTTGGACAGACTTCTCAGGCTCAGCCCAATATGTGCCATAGCCAAATAGGAAATAGGTTGGTAAGGAGAGAGGAGGAGAAACAACAACATGATCTCAACGATGTGTGAAACTTGAGGAACTCAGAAAAACAGAAAGCATAGAATACAGAAGGAAATAAAATCACGACAAGAGGTGGCCAATATTCTCCTGGAACACCTCTGACAAGACAACATCTAACCCCAGAAAAGGCAGGGCAAATCTGTAGGAAAACGTTGGTCTGCAGGAATGGGGTAAAGCAAGCAAATGAAATCTTTAAAGTAAATTGTGATCTTGTACTCCTATGAACTCTAAGATAAATCTTGTCCCTGTAAGCTGCTGGCTCTTGAAACAAATTTTAAACACCATCCTACAAGACCAGAGCAGCTCCCCTGGATTAGACAGCAATGGAAATCTCCTCCTGACTCTAAGACTACAGTTGCCTGGTTCTTAGTCCAGTCCTAAAAAGCCCTTGCTGAGCATATCAAACATCTGGTTTGAGCTATTTCAGGCACAAGTAGTAGGTCTGAATTCTAGCCCAAAATCTGTGGTCCCTTAGGAACAATTTTTTGTCTGCAAGTCTCTCGATCAGACACCTGCAGAGCTCTCTGACCTAGGCTGTCCAAGCCTGGGCAGGAAGATTTTATCCTACATATTGGCTTTTAAACATGCAAGCTTTGTAATTTGAGGCCAAAAAATTACTACCGGCCTAGTGTAGCTGATGCTACTACGAAATGCAGCATCTGGTAAACAAATTCCAGCTTCTTAAGGATATTTGATAACACTAGTGGCACCACACATTCCTGTCTGCTGTATATTCACTGCTTAGCAGAGGCAATTTCAAAAGCATGTTGATAAATTGGAGAGGCTGCAAGTGTGACTTGTGTGCTGGGGAAAGCACAATACAGTGAGAGCCAGAAAGTTCAATCTATGAAGGTTATCAAAAAAGTGAAAGATGAGCTAATTGCCACACATAAACTTTTGGAAAAGACAAACAACAGGGATTCAAGACTCTTCACTTTAAAGAACAGAATGATTGAGACTTGTATACAACCACAGGAGCCAGACAAAAGTCAAATTATATTGTAGGATCACATTTTAATTGTGATAGTGATTAACTACTGTGGCAAAACTACAAAGGACATAGTGAATTCCCCACCTTTTGCTATTTGTCTTATCAAGGGTAGATGCTTTTCTGGGGAAGATGACTTCAGTAAACAAATTAGAAGCTCAGTGCAGATCTGAGGGAAACTCTGTGGCCTGTGTTATACAAAAGATGAGGCTAGATGGTCTAATGGTCCCTTTTGGCCAAAAAATCTGTCTGTGGATCTATGAATCCCTTTGCTCAGCTCCAGTAGCTCTGTGCACAGACAGAAAAGGAATTCCAGCACCTGCTGCCAGCAGTCTCAGCACTGCTCAGCAGCGCCAGCACCACCGACCCATCACTCACTCCCCACACCCAGGGCAGGTGCCAACCACACCAGCTCGGCCTGCAACCCCCCTTCCCACACCCACCAGTGGGTGAGGGCACACAGCACAGGGCCCTATTGCCACCCTGGCATCTGGGGGCTGGGAGGGAGGGTCTGCAGCCGCTAACCCAGGTCACCAAGGGCGCTCACTGAATGGAGGCTGTGATAAACACACAGGTGAATCCTCCACACCGACCTCAACGCAGCGCAAGACCAGGGCAGGACACAGGGCGGGACATGGGTTGGACACTGTGGGGAGAGGCGTCTCTGAGCTCATTGGCTCGGTGGTTCTCTTTGCTTGGTTTGTAGGTGACTCTTCACACACCCCAGCACCGCGCGGGCTGCGGAGCCGGGCGGGGAGAGTGGCGGGATCCGGGCGGGATGCGGGATGCGGGATGCGGGATGCGGGATGCGGGATGTGGGATGCGGGATGAGGGATGCGGGCGGGGAGCGCGGCGGGAGCGGAGCGGCCGCCAGGGGGCAGCGCCGGACCGGGCGGGGAAACCCGCACCGCAAATCCGACGGCGGAGCCGAAACCCGGGATTCTTCATCCAGAGCAGAAGCGGCAGGAGCCAAGGAGGTGTCTCCGATGAACACCCCCGGCTGTGGCGTTTGGAAGCGATGCGGGCGCTTTGGTCCATGTGCAGCATCGCTGCGCTCGCACGTGGAGAGCGGCGAGGAAAAGGCGCCCGCGGGGAGAGCAACCCTGACGCACGCCCGGGTTTATGTTCCCGGGGAATATCCGCGGGGAAGGAGAAGTTGTAAATGTCTAATTCCTCAGTTTGGTAACTGGTATGTTTCAGGAATTTACTATCCTTGTAAACTTGGAGGATTTGGAGCTTTCGTAAGACAGCTGTGCGGTGAGCCAAACCTGCTGTCTTGTGTCACGCTGAATTTATGTGCTAAGCGTCATTTCTGATCCCATAAATGCCAGTTCCAAAGTGCCTGCAAAACTCTGCAACACGACAGTGGTTTTGCTTCACTTGCTCTGAACTCAGAAAACGCACCATTTATATGTAGCATTGAATTTGGCCTTTATGTTTGCCACATGCTGATAATTATGGCAGATGTACTGTGGCTTATGAAAGTTTGCAGCAGCAACATCCATCATCTTCTAACATACTCAGCTGACTTCTGGAGTTTGTACTTCATATACAGCAGCATTTCAAGACACAACTGGCATGACACAGTAGGGATGGAAACATCCTAATTACTCAGAAAACGAAGTTTGGCCTATCTTTCTTTTCCCCATGATGTGACTTTTGTGTTTATTAAGAACAAACTACCAGGAAATGAATGTTAAATTTAAAATTACTGTGTACTCAGTACCTATTGCAGTAAAGCTAATCATTAGGACTTCTCACTGTTCCCAGTTAGGGAAAGTGAACTCTCTTTGCCATTGCCACTTTTCTTGTGCAGTCATAACTGCACCTTCCTCCCAAATCCCACCTGGCTCTATTTCCTACACTGATAAAAGGCAGCAGGAGAGCTGACTCAATTCTTCTGTCTTAGGGTCCCTTATTTTCTTCAAATATGTCTTTTTCTTCACCCTTGAAACAAACAAATACCCCACCCCAAACCAAACCAAAAAGCCCACAAAACACCACAAAACTTGGAGCCAGATCTTGAGGGAATAAGAATCAAGAAGCGCTTTTGCTTCTTAGTTCATTTTCTTTTATTATATCACTAAAGGTATAACATATCTTTTCGGGCGGGATTATAATCAACAAAATAATTCCTTTTAACAGTTTCTGATAGATGACAAGTTACATTCCCTGTGCTTGAAGGGTAATGAAAACAAATAATTATTTTTAGAAGATAAATCAATTCAACAGGAAAGATCTATACTTCAACATCATGTGCAATTTTCTTTTTAGATTTGTTGGTTATTATTTCCTCTGACTACAGTTTATATTGAATAAAGGGCTACATACAATGTTTTCTAAATGAGTGCCATCTTTAGTTTTTCAAGTATTGTTTGTAGATCTAACATGAGGAAGGAGCAAAACAAAAAACATTCATTTTAAGCAGTATGAAGGGCCCTTCAGACTCCATCTATTGCTGCCACCTACTCATTGGGCCTTTGATACTGAAACAGTTAAAATGTCTCAAATAGCTTGACTGGGCCAAATTGCTCCCTGGTGCACTTCCATAGATTATATCAGGGATGAATTTAGCACAATTTCGTCAGCATTATCAAAGCTATATTCAGTCATTAGCCAACTGATAAATTATACAGAAGAATTTCTTCCAAGTGGCTCATTAGGGACAAACCCAATCCTTTTTCAATCAGTCATTGTCTCATCTTTATTTTTTTCGTACTAATTTAGGAAAACACACCACATTAGCAAGTGATTAATAACATAGGCAGGCAGTCACCGATGGATCATTGCTCCTCTGTGTCCTTGTGTAGGTGCAGCTAGAGCCTATCCCACATCCCACAGCTTGGGGCTGGCAGCCAGACAGCTCAGTGTGTGTTCATTTACAACCCTGCCTGCCAGGAAAGTTTCTCGCCACACAAGCCGTGGGATAGCCCCTTGGTGCAGAGCTGCTAGCACCTCTGACTGCTCATTCAGCACTGGTGTCCTCCTTGGAGCTGCAGAGTGCTAATTAATGCCACTTCTCATGGGGAGCTCTGATGAACACAGAGGTCTGCACCAGCAAATCCACACATGCCAAGAGCGGTAACTTTCTGATACTACTGACAGAGGCCAGGGCTAAAGATATGCAATGAAAGCGAAAATGAAGCTTGCGCCATTGTGCATCCATCCACTCAGCTACCCTCCAGCCTGTCATTATTTTTTTAATTAGTGCTCCTGACAAGCTTTTCTTTGTTAGATAGTCTGGGAAGTGATTGGGCACTGAACACTGAGCACAGCACAGCCGGTTTTGCTGGTCATGAGGAGTGCATAATTGCCACAGAATAACTGCACTTACCACTACGGGCCATGTCTATTCAGGTGCCAAAGTACCACGTTGCTGATTCTCCTGCTTCCCGAACTCTACAAATATGCATATTCACTCAGCATCAGTTTCTGGCTGCAGTGTCCAACATAAGTACCCAAGACTTGAGTTCTTAACTTGTTGAAGCCCTGTTGTGCAACCAGGGCTTTGCAGATTTCACACCAGGACAGGACCATTTCCCTGCTATGCATGTTCTGAGAACAGTGAACACAGGGAGAGAAAGAGAGGGTGTTTTCCCCATTCCTCCATCTCCAGCCATAGATCTTAGCTAAATTTTGGGAGATCTCAGCTAAAATCTCCCACCAGCTCTTTAAGACCAGGACATTGAACTTCCACCTCTTGTTTAAGAGAAAAATGCTTTTCCCAATTGTCATCAAGTCTGTGGTTAGCCAGTATTAGACTCTCTGTTGAATATTTTTTTCTGTTTGTAGACATTTGTAAGATACAAATCAGAGGGTGGGGAGGGATTGAGGTCTCCCAGCTGAATGTCCTGGCCATGGGGCTTTGGACTCATTGCCCTTCAAGATAAATAGTTAACTGTCCTGAGGATCTGCCATCAGACACTACCATGAGCATCTGAGACACATAACCAGCCAAGAGGGACAGAATTTTTCATCATAGCCCAAGAACAATGGAATTAAGGTCATTAAAGGTATTTCTAATATTTAATATTTTAAAAAAACCTCCAAAACCCAAAAACCAAACAAACAAACAAAAAAACCCAAACCAAAAGAAAAAACCCCAGAGAATTACACTTAACTGTGTCATTTAAAAGCAGGTCTGCCATGTAAATTAAGGTTGAATTGGTGAAATAGAAATTTAGCTTTTCCTTTGTTCTATTGTTTCATGGTGTCTCTAAAAAGAAATGGAAAGTTTTCCATCTGCCTAGCAGGAATGTCGAGAAACTGATCTGCAGAAAATGGAAAAAATTAAAACTATTCCTGAGTTCAGAAGTGCAGCAACTTTTAGGTGAAACATCCACATCCACCTGACATTTCAGAAGAACTCTTATAAAATGTAGGGAAGAATTACAGAAGTTTCTAGCAGTCACAGAGGGAAGTATGAACTGTACTAAAACTGTCTTCATAAAATGTCACTAGTTTTATCCCTACTTGAATTGTGTAATTCTTTTCATATAGTCTCACCACAAGAAAAATGCCTGGCCCATTCCCTCTCACAGGGAAAGAATAAGCAAATCTGACAGTTAGGATATGTCTGCCATACCAGTTTGGTCTCAGTGCACCAGGACCCAAAAGATAATGCCCAGCTCTGCAGCACGGCACAATACTCACTGCTCTGTCACGTGTGTGAAACTAATTCGTATTAGGAGATAGAGTTACACACTCATAAAGCCAGTAACCATGCCAAAGCTTTGATGCATTATATAAAAGCTCAGTATCAGTTTTCACTTCCCTTCAGTTCTGCCTCACTTAAAAAATTCCCCACTCAGATCTGTTATTTCCAATCCAATCCAGCACAAAGTCTTTGCAATATAAGCACGGAGCACAGTCCTCTCCAAAGCCAGAAGATATTGAAATTAGCGTCATCTATTTGCTTATTTAAAGCAGCATGACAGCAAGGATAGCTGAGCTCCACCTTGATGGTATAATAAACTTGAACTTAGTGATATGTGCAGGGGATTGATTTATGCTGTTGACAGATTCTAGGCTTCAACAATGAATGTATTAGAGAGGATGTAAATGCAAATGGCCACATGGTTTCCTGAAGACATGAGTGCTCCTCATGGTCTTATACTAATCACTTTCACATTTAGCTCTCATTTTTCTCTGTGTAAGCTCCCTGTTTTTCACAGGAAGGTTATGACCATCCAAGCTGAATGTATTTTTTCACCAGCTCGGTGAAATAATAAATATTGAATAATAAACATTGATGCTAAAAAACCTCCAAAGATACAAACCAAAACCTCACAAACAAACAAACAAAAAAATCATTTCACTTTCAGAGGTATCCCTTGAAGGTACCTCCTAATATCTGTTAGAGCACAACCCTGACTAAATGAAAACCAGCATAGGGTAAAAAAGAGTATAAGAAATGTCAACCTGCATTTCCTATGTTGAGATAGATAAATTTACACTCCTTTTTCACCATCTCCAAAAAACTTCAATCAGAAACACACATCTGTGATGACAACCTCCATTTTTGCCAGAAGGAAGCATTGGTTTTCCCCCTTTTTAACAGCTTTTGTCTCTGTCCTATTCTCGAGAATGACAGAGCACCCCTTAGTGCCTGCTCTCAGACTGACTTTCAGAGTGTGGGTGTTTTGCTGGTGGCTTGCAATGAGACAAAAAAGTTCCTGAGATGCTGTTACCTCTCCCCAGAATTTTTGCCTTGCTCAAATCAAAACATAAATTCTCAACTACAGAAAACCTGTTAAAAGAAGTAGAAAAAGGAGAAATAATGTAATCACCCATTGAAAAATGACTCAGTTCTTATCAAGATAACGCAGGTATGGCCGTGCTGACAGTGTGGTTGGAAACACTTGAGCTTCTGAGCAGAGCCAAACCCAGCCACATCACAGCGCTCTGCCCACCACAGCACCCAGCTCCTTCCCAAGGCCTGTCTGGTGCATGCAGGCATTGGCGTGGTTGGCCTTTTGAGGAAGGAAATGCCCCTGCCTGGGAGGGGGCACGGTCACAGACAAACCGGCAGCTGCAGTTTTGCAGGGGAACTACCCAGTCCTCAGCTTTTATCTACGTGATTCTTGCACTAAAGGAAACAGAAGTCAGATAAATTTAGAGGAATATCTTGACTGATAATGAAGTAATTCTTAGAGTTCAAGCCTCTGATGTAGCTCCCAACAACATAAATGAAATTATAAACACAAGGGGGTTGACCTTGCATGTATCTAATGTATAATGCTGTGAGGAAAAAGAAGCAATGGAAGGACAGAGCTGACAGAGCTGTCCATCCAACTCCAGCTTGGCAGGTAACAAGTACAAACACCTGCTACCAGACAGCAAGAGGTGCCCAGTTTCCAAAATAAACTTATTTTCTTGACTATATACAGGCAACCTCATAACTCGACCCATCCTCTTCCCTTTGCTCTGAAGGAAGCAAATGCAAGATTTTCCCAGTGTCTCTGTAGAATCAGTAGTCGAATCAGCATTACAAATTTGTGCTTTGTCCAGGTTCTGCTCAAGAGTGTTTTGTCAAAATATAAAATACATCAGTAAGGGCTCAGTTGGCCCTTGATCTTGAAACTGCTGGTCCTATTTTCAGCTTTAAAGAGACTTAATGCCAGGGTTCCAGTAAATGGAGCCTTAAACTAAAAACAAAATGTCACAACTTTTCACAGTACTCTTGAGAACCCTGAGAGCGCTGCATATCATGCAATAGCCTTGTAGTCTCTGCTGAGTTAGCATGTAAAGACTCACAGAAGAAAAGATTTGATTTAGCAACACACATATTAAAAAAAGCCAATCTTTCAAAGCAAAACAGGAAGCCAGATCTCTGTGCCAGCTGCCTGACTCATGGCAATAGAACCATTGGTAAAGTGCTGTTCAACACCCAGTCAGTGAAGGTCTTCTCACAAAAGAAAAAAAAAAGGTATTGATGACCCAAAAAGACTACTTTCTTTTTATTCTTTTTGTGTTATATCTTGGTTTTGATTATTTGGGACTGATTTGCTTGCAAAGATTTTTATGGGCTATGGGGAAGTCTATTAAATCATTACACTGCACTACCTAGTTCTTTCATATAACTTTTTATATACTTGAAACTTTATAGTGTTCTCAAAGGAGGCTTTATCTCTCTGTTTAAGAGAGAGAGAAGTAAATCAGGTCACTACAGCCAAGGCCAGCAGTTGATGTTTGAGTTGTGTTGAGGACCCTGGACCTTGGCATGTCGTTCATCCCTAGGCAGGGATGGTCTGAGTTGGGGAGGAGTCAATCGTGGCATGGCAGCATTTTGAGCTTCAGCCCAAGGCTGCTGGAAAGGTACAGTTCTCAATGCAATATGCAGAAGGGTTTTAGGTTACCAACAATTATACTAAAGTCGAAGTTGTAGCCAAAACAGAGAGTAAAATTGCAATTTCATTATTCTCCTCTGATCCCGAAAAACTACATCAGCTTGGTGCTGGTGTATAACACAAGTTTAATCACCTTAATAATGCCCAAAGAATTCATAGCTTGGCCAACTTTAGAATTTTAGGGACTGTTGTTTGTGCAAACTCTGCTCAGAAGTATTTTGCTGTCAAGAGTTGGAAAACATCCTACAGACCAAAACCTCAGACACTGTGTTCGTTTGCCCAGAGCACAGTCTTGGATACTCTTTTTGTGACCCATCTTTTTGAAGCAGCACATGAATCATTCTGCCTGGAAAGCAAAGCAGAGCCACAGAGGGCTCAGAGCTGGACAGTATCAGAAGGGCAAGAAGTCAGTATCTGAACAACGGCATCACATGCACTGTTCTGGGGTAATTAATTTGAAAAAGCCAGTGGGACTGCTGTCCTACTGGGAACTCTTCACAAAAGGCAAGAGAGATTAATAAAATGCTTAATTTTAGATTTCCTTTGGCTCTAGCAGTTCTTATTCCAACACTCAAAACTTTGCCTTCAGCTATTGTCATTATTGCAAGGTATCTCAAAGTAGTGAATAGTTTGTATTAAGATATTATTTGGCTAGAAAAAAATTTAAACGTCTGTTTCTAGAATACTGCATTCAGCTTAAATTACATTCCTCTCAACTCTCTTTCTCTCTGTTATAGCATAATGGTGGAAAAGGCTGTAAAGCACCTCTTGCTATTTCAACTTCTCACCATCCTTGCTGTAAATTTTCATGTGGACAGTCCGGATGCCAGCACACTGTCTACTGTGTTTTTAAAAATATCATATATGCTCATGAAAGAAGGTGCATATGCTCTTAAAGAAAGAAATGAATGAATGCCCATGCTTACAGGGCAAACGCTTTGTAAAATTTTTCATTTTATTTATGGCAATATCATCCAGCCTCAGCAATTAATTACCTTGCTCTTAGCAACTGTTTTGTGTTTTGGTCACAGGGTAGCAACCTAAAACAGGTACCCTGGAAGAGACCAAGATTCCTGACCTTAACTGTAGGTGGCATTCTTCATCTGTTCATTGCTGAAGAAACAGAGACTAATGAGTAATTTTCATGTACCTTTGATTAATGTTATCAGCCTTCTCCTATGTTTAATTAAATTGTACTTTTAGCTGGAAGGAATGAAGGTTCATAAAATCTGAAGTTGCATAACTATGTTACCTGGAAAGATTAAAACAACTTTCTGCTGTTCTTGCCCCAGAAGCTCAGGAAATTACGTCTTTGAGTGATCTGGAGTGATTCCAAATGAATTCTTCCACTGTGTGCTATGAGGAAGAAAAAAGCTGTATTGCCCAAAGGTTTATCCATAGTCCATAGGCCACTCTTAATTATCTTGCAGCAATAGTGAGTAAATCCAACCACAGTTTAAATTTTCAGTGTTATCTCTAGAGAAATCTCAAATAATTTCCTTTAATAGATGGATTTTGGCATGCCCAAAATTTCTCATGTGTACTTGGTTATCCAAGACAACTCTGCACTCTTCCAGCAGCTTTATAAAGGTTACAAGGGAAAAAAGAGAGGAATTTTTTTTCTTAAACTTAAAAAAAATAAGTAGCGAGCTTGAAAAGGAGAACTAATCATGCTTTGTTAGAGCCAGACCAAACTACAAGCAAGCAAGTTATCTTTGAGTATCCCATGCAGTTCTGTGTACATTTTACTCCATAAGCTTTTCCAGCCCTGATCCTTCTTCTGATGTAATGCCATCAGTGGCATCAGATTATGTACATCCTTCATGATGCAGGCAAAAATCCACAGAGGAGTAGACTTAAGGACACAGGATTCATCTGCTCTTGTGACCTGGGAGAACAGAAAGCTTCTAATCCTGGGAATAAATCTTGCAAATAGAAATGAAATTCAATTAAATTATTCATTTGCCTTCTCAGCTTAATCAAAGATTAAGCTACAAGAAATACGTACTTGTGACAGATAACTGAAAACAGATGGCTAAGATTCATTTAGTTCATCAGAGAACTTTGTAGGTCAAAGGCATCAAGTCCCCTATATATTAGTTTTTCTTTTTTAATAAAGAACTTAGTTTGGGGGTGCCCCTATTTTAAAATTTTTATTTCTGTTGTGACAGTGAGGTGCAATCAGAATTGTTAAATGATCCATTGTGGGGTGGGGGTGCAGGCTGACCAGTCCCAGGGCTTGAGATGGCAACAGGAAAGCGGCACCTACAACAACAGAGTCGGATAGGCAGAAAATGAACCCACAAAGGTAGGAGTTGGTGTGCCTTAGTTCCACTCTCTTTGGGGAATGCAGCTGACAACGACTTGTTTGTGGCCCAGTAGATAGAGCTCTTGCTGGCAGTGGCTGGTTCTGGGCCTTTATTTCCATGAGGGATGGATGCCCTTAGAGCCCTGGGCATGTCCATTGCCCCCATGCCATGCAGCAGGGCTTGATGGAGAGCCCCTGGGGAGCTGCCATGGAGCTCTTGCCAAGCCCTGCTCAGCACCATCCCTTGCCAGCCCTTTCCAAGGACTTACAGCAGTGTTGAGAGTTGGGAAAGATGGACAGCAGAGCCTGGGACATACCTGGGCTTCTTGACCTGCTGGACCTTCCTATGCTTCTCTAGTCACCTTCTTTCTGTCTTCCTCTTCTTCCTTGCTGCTTGATGTTCCATTTCTCTGGACCAGGCCTTTTCTCTACATGTTTTCCTTCTCTTTTTCTTTTCCTGGGAGCAGCCTGCAAACCTTTACCCACAAAATTGGATTAGATAAACACAGTCACGATCTTCAGGAGTCAGTCCTTGTTTGAGCCAATGCTACCTCACTTTACCTTCTGGATGCTGAAAGGCTTGTCAGTAGTTCTATGGGTGCCAGGGATTCTGCTTCACTCTGGAGCATGTTTGGAGGCAAAGCTGGAGGTGCCTAAAGGAGAAATCAGGCAAAGAGCCAGCAGCTGCAACTGTGGATCCAGCTTGCAGCTCCTGAGAGCTGGCGTGTCACTGGGACAGCCTGTCCCAAACCATGCCCTGCCCTTCTCCAAGCTGTGGGCAGCAGCAAAGCCTCTCTGTCCCTGCAGAACTGTGTCCCGTGGCTGCTGTCCAGTGGGCGTCCTTGCTCATCCAGGTGATGTCCTCCCTCCAGGGGCGACACCTGCATGGTGACACTCAGGGGCCAAGTGAGTCCAACTCGGCCTGAGCACAAGTGTGTCTTTCCTTCCAAAACTCACCTGGTGACCAGCAATGTCTTCCTTAGTTGTCAGATGAAGCCATTGCAGGCCCTTACTTGGGATCAGCCTACACGAAGCAGGCTGCACTTGCAGAGCAATCCTGCAGCACAGAGGGCCGCCGGCCAGCTGCCACCCAGCACCAGCAGCAGCCTGAGCGTGGCACAGATGGGGCACTGTGCCCCACCAGGCTCTCTACCCTGTGCAACACCCTTCTTCCCAGTGCCGCCAGCAAGGATGTGGTGGCATTCCTGGGAGCTCCCTAATCCTTGCTTGCCAAGTGGCACCACTCACCTTTCCTCCTTCCCTCTGCCACAAGTGCACTCTGCTAGCCACACATCCCTGGTACCCCAGCACAGCCAGAGCGGGGAAAAGGCAGACATTCTCACCTCTGCCAGGTCCGCAATGAGGGACACTTGCAGAACTCAGAATCTTAACCTTCCTTATGCTCTTTTGGAGTTTTAGGCATTTTACAGAAAGGTAGTGATAGCATGGTTCAATAAGGTCTTCTGTGTGTTTGTTTTCTATGGCATCTTATATACAACCTATTAGTATAGTAACTCTGCAGAACGTGGCCATAAATGCTTTAAAATTGCTACTCCAACCAAAAACACACTCAAAGTACTATTTTGTCTCTGGAGAAAAACAGTAAGTCTTTGAATGGCTTATATAATATGCAGCACTGAATGTCTTCATTAATGAAACCTCAAGGGATATGGAATAGTGCTTGTATCACAGGAACAATCTGAAGGCCCAGAAGCCTATTATTTTGCAATAATTACTATGGAATTACAAGCACGCATTTGCAGCATGTTTACTAGCACTTCTGTTTAATCATCACTGGAATACTCTCATATCTGCTAGTCAGCTCAGAGATGTGAGATTGCTATAGGAGGGAAACTGTAGTTATAAAGGATGGAAGATGCTCATTGATATATCTTAGGAGCCAGTCTGAACATATCGGGATACTATTGCTATCTAGAAAGGAAGAAGCTTAGAGCACTAGAAAAAAACCTTGAATGTCAGGGTCAGGTTTGTCTCTATGGCACTACAAAACCAAGAATTTCAAGTATCCTGAACTGAGAAAAGGTCTATGTAGCTCAGTTGCCTTCTGTTCATTACTAAAAGAATAAAAAAAATAAAATTGTAGGGAGTGTTTTAGCTGCAGTTATGAATTTGAAATACCATCTGACAACAGCTACAGTATCTTTTTACTGCTCTTTCAGCAATTATTAATCAGTTTAAGAAATTATAACCATAGTTTTGTGTTTAGAATAACAAATAACTGAGAAATAGTAAGAAAAAAAATTACAAATACATTAATTTCACATTATAATAATTCACTCTTATTTCCAATATTCCTCTATTCAAGCCCATAGTTATCTAACTATATACAACTAAATCAAAAATAAACTAGAGGCAGATAGTTATTATGTGAACAAAGTTATAGCTAATTTTCTCAAAAAATGATAAAGATTGACAACAGCAAAATACTATGACTAAGATAAGGATAGCAAACTGAAATTCTTGAAAGTAAATAAAGCTCTAGTGAAAGTATACAATGGAAAGGAATATAGGAAAAAATTCAGAATAAATGCAGTAAAGGGATATGGCTAAAACAAAAGGGAAAGAAAAAACAAACAAGGAAAATGCTGTTAAAAAAAAAAAGAGGCCATGGAATATCATATTCCACCTTCACTGAAAACAAATCCAATGTCTATTTCTTTTATGTGCAGAAGGGTAAACACTGGATGAAACACACTGGCTTCCAGAAGACATTGCCAACATAAATACTGCCAGGAAGCACAAGCTGTGCATTGCCTTTGCCCTGTAGTTAATTCTGTTGTTCTGACTTCTACAGGCACAAAACAGTGTGTGTGTTGTTGGTTAATGCTATACCTGAACAATGGGCATTAACCTAAATGCTGCTGGGGTGGTCTTGTGTGTGTGAGGGTTGCTCAGCAAAGAGAGAGTTTCGCAAGCTGTTCACTCCTTCGTGGTACCCTGCAGGGCAGCGGCTGCAAACCCACTGGCTCCCTTGTTGCTGCTCTTTAAGCTGTTTGAATAGGATGTCTTTCAAATTTGGCATTCCATCTCTGAAATGCAGAAAAACTACACTGCATCATATTTTACACCAGTGTCCCTTCACAGCTAAGAATAGTCTCATAGCTGCACACTCAACAGCTGGAATCTGTGCACACATCTGCTCTAGCTGCGTGCCGAGATTCCCCAGCATTCATCCATCCATCCATGCATATCTAAAACAAGCTGTCTCTGATCCAGCTTCCCTACTGATTTCAATGGTTTATCATAAAATACCAGAGTATGAGAACCATTGGGAAATGTGAGGAATCTAGCTGTATCTTTCTCGTGTCAGTTTGAAGTGACAAACTTGCCAAAGGTGGTGCTCAGTGCCAACAGTCTATCCAGCAGCGCCCATGAGCCAATCCATGCCTAGCAGTACTGTTAAGACAAAAATAGGTAAATGCAAGATTATTTTAGGTTTAGAATATTGCTGAGCCTAGATAAAACTCACATTCCTTTTCCTTTCTGAAAAATTGCTATGGATCCTCCAAATCCCTAAGACACTCCTAATTATTTGGGGAAGAAAATATGAAATGCTTTTATATCATGTTTTCATTGATTTAAAGAAAACTTTACGTATCATGACTTTGCCTTGAATATTCTCTCTTTGATGTAGGAAAGAAAGGTAACCTGACAATTCTTTTTCTTCATGGATGAATGTCATATATACTGTATTTGGGTCAGGAACAAACATTTCTCCTCTTCCTTCTTGCCTAATTAGAATTTCTGTGCTTGTAGCACAGACTTTTCTATAGCTAAACATGTGAGTTCAAACAAAGAAATCTTGATTGCTGTCCCCTATATATTTGGGAAGAAGGTAGTCTAAGAGGATACTCACTGAAGAAAATATATTCAGTGATCCATGGATCTCTGAAAACTAATTTTCCCATAGTCTAGAATTTGGAGATTAGTCCAAACCAGGAAACACCTTAGACACAGCACGTACACAGGTAGTAAGCAGAGCTCTGTACTAACCTGTTAAGGTTCACATGCTGCTCAGTATTTTCCTGCTCAAGAAGCAATGTTCAGCCGTCTCAGATCTTGCAATGAGGTAGCAAATTTCTGTTGACAACTATGAATGCACTTGCAACTCAGATTTCCCTGAAGTCCAAGTCTTGACCACACAAGACTGATTTCCTATGTCACAAATAAGTCAAGGCATTATTTGATGTTAAATGTATGCTGTTGATACATGTTGATGTATGATGTTAAATGCAGGTGTTAGAATTTTGTAAAAATGCTATTAGGTAGAATAAAAGTATAAATAAAAACCAGACAACAAGTATCTCAAGAGAGGAATAGCAAGCCTGTTACTCAGTAAATATATTGACAAAGTGTTTCCCAGTGTGGTAGAATTACTTTATTGTTTTTCCCATATCTGATCTTGAGAATGACCAAGAGGCAACAAGAATGACATATTTAAAACTATCCAGTGCTAATGTTTTGAACATACCAAACTTCTGATTGTTCCAGTTATAATGCATGCATTACATATGTATATGTATACATATGTATACATATATGTACACATAGACATTCTTAAGTGTGAAAATAGAGTGCAAAGTTAATGCATGACACACTGTGCAGCCTCTAGGCAATTTTAGAAGGGACATCAAGGTCTCTGACTTTTTTACATTTATTCAAAAATATTTGAACAAGATTATTGATCATTAATTTCTATTCTGTTTACTTGGCTGTTTTCTTTTATTACTTTTGTTTCCATTTACTACATTCTTATTTAATTTGTTAATAGGTAAGCATTCTACATTTCTTTCCTTTTTATTTTTTTTTTTAAATAAGCTAGGCAAGATCTTAATAAAAATAAGACTTCTTGGAATAGAAATACATGCTGCTTTAAGTCAGAAACTCAAGAAAATTAAAGTAATCATCTCCAGGTAGCAAATTCCAAATCTTTCTGCCTGCCTTCATGAAAGATTAGTTTTTGCTTCTTTCTCCTTTCGAAGCAGTCTGACAATGGGAACTTACAACAATGAAAATGCAGAGTAAATACTCCTGAGAGTGCTTGACAGAAAAACAAGCTGTCTCTTGAATGGAAAGCTTAAAAACATATTTTTTTAATGGCAGAGATTTTACAAAAAAGTTTGTTCCTATAAGCCAATGATTCAGTAGCATTTTCAAGATCAGGAAATCCTTTCTCTACAATGGATACTTTGTCATGCCAACAGACAGATCCAAAATTGCATTGTGACTCATTCATAAGGCATTCAAACATTTTTATTTTCTTCAAATGTCTGGAGATTGAATCATCGAAATCTCCATCAAAAGGAAAAAAAAAAGATAAAAAGAAAAAAACACAGCAAGCAAACACTTTCTCCTTTTAGATGGGATGTTTTGAGAAAAGGCTATGCCTTTCACTGGCCACAATGGCTATGTGTGGCACCCAAAGGGGCTCAGGGGCTGCTCACCAACTTGTCTCTACAGATTTTTACCTCTAATAGAGCCTTTTAAGGAACAAAAGTACTTTGGCTGTTGTAAGGTACGTGTACACCATAATGACTTTGTACGAGCTATGTACTGTTGAAATTAATCTGTTTAGACAAGTTCCTCATCTGATTCACATCTTAAGTAATATACCCTGAAAAGATTTTCATGGGGTTTTATTAATTTCCTGTTTTGCTTCTATTGAAGTACTGCTGATGTAAAATTTTTTAGATGAACACAAGAACAGCAAAGACCTTCATTACTGACATTAGTGAAACTCCACAAATGGCTTTCAAAAGAGATTTTATTCTGTGGTACATTGTATATTCATGAAAGCACCAATAATGAGCTTAATAATAGGAGGGTTTGAAAAAGTAAGGGCAGAAATATTTTAAGTCAATGTACACTTGTGAAATCTGACTAGTTGCCTGTGAGGATTTTTTTTTTAATTCATGAGAAAATCCAGCATGGTTGTTTTGTTTCTCATTTTGGTTATCTGCTGCATTGTTCACTACTAAGCATGTTCCTCTTGTGAGTAGCATAAAATGAAGTCATACATGGAGACAACTAGGTTTGATGTCTTCTAATTTTTTTTCTGCTGTCTCGAGTGATCAGGATTTGATCACAAATGTAAGTACTGTGTATAATTAAGTTAACATGTACATAAGTAAACGATCAAAAATCCTGCCTTTTCAATCAGGTGCAAACCATACTATGCCATTTGCTCATCAAGAAGAAGTGCATCACATCACCTCAAACAACTAGTCGGCTCATGCAGTTTAAACCAAATGATAATTGAAGTGGTTTGCAGAGTTATTAATGGCGTGTAGTTAACCAGTGATAACTGAGCTATAGATTCAGGATCAGTATTATTAATACAACAGATACACCCCAGTATCAGGAATTTATGAAATATTAATAAACACCTGAATATTTCCAAACACATTTCCAGCACGGTTGTGGTTACAGCTGTTTCTGTCCTAAGGTCTCACCACCAGATCTTCATGCTTCTTTTTAGACCATTTATCTCCCCAAAAACTTACAGTAAATATTAGTAATAAAGAACTGTGAAATATCTAAGTTCTTGCTTAAAAGCCAAGCAAATTAACTAATTTTTTACAGTTTATTCACTTAGGTGTCACTTAAAATAAAACACCTCAAGCCTAAGACACTGATCCTACAGGCTCCTATAAGCCCCTCTAGGACTTCCTAACTTTACCACAAGGAGCAGTTCCATTTGGTCACTGGCACATAGAACAGACTTTTATACATGTATGCTAAGTTGGTACTTCATGTCTGAAAAGCTGGTATATTGAAACAAAGCTTCAATTCAACAGTTTATTTAAACTTGTTGATCACCTTAATTTTATTTTAATAACAATTCAACTTTTAGTCTCTTCATTGCAATAGTGATTCAGCAGCTACTTGCTACAAGCTTTATGAACTTTTTAAGAGTATCTCGAATCACACCATGGGGTTTTATTTTTATTTTTCAAAAAATAGAGTGAATATTTGAGTAGTCAGTTCACAAAGTTTCATGTACACACAAAGTTTAACATCTAATTAGGAAATCTAAAAAAAACCCCAACTGCTTGCACAGCCTGGGAGCTAGTATTTTCAAACTCACAAGTGGCACAAAAAGGCATACTTGATATTCCAAGTCTCAGCTTTTCAAGATTTCCAAGCACTCAACCTTAAAAAGCCTTATGGGTAGAAAATACAGGCTGTCCACATCCTCAGTACTTGCTTCTGACTTTTGCAAAGCGGAGGCTCAAATGCTGTGAAGATTGGCATACACAATTGTTGGTTAATTGAACACATGTACCATGGCCCATATACCATGCACCACTGTGCACTTCCACAGATGTATCTGTCTGTAGAACAATTTTGGAGGTGTTAAATATGTGACTCCATATTTTGCAATCAAAATTAGAAATACTTTTTTCCTCAATTTCTGTCAATTATAATAGGCATTTTTAAAAAAAAATAATTTCCACAGAGCAGTTCTACCACATTCACCATCAGCTAGAACATTACAGAAAAAACACTGTACCTTTTTCAATATCATTCTATTAATGCAGCAGAATTACCTTTTCAGATTTAGAGATATATGTGCAATAAGCTACTTCCAGTCTTAATTCACCTCTGTTCAAAGCTGGAACAAATCTACTTAAGAACAGCCAACTGGAAAAAAAACTGGTAGGGCAACAGATTTGCCCAGGGCTGGATTACACCATGCTACCCTAAAACCCCCAGGAGCATGTTTTAACCACTCTTTCCAGAATAATTTGTCCTTGTCTGTTGTAGCAAGTCTTATTAAATATAGAACTAGTTCAATGACAGCCTTTACTGACACTCACCAGGAGCAGCAAGTGACATTTCCAGGTAGATCATGACTGAGGGCAAAATCCCAATCTCAGTCACTCTCTCTGGAACTCTATATTAGAATATTAAATGGCAATGTTGTTTGACATGTTTGACAGGCAGCATTTTAACTTTCAAAGGAAAGTTACAGCCAGTGAAAGTCACTACCACCTGCCACTACCTTGCAGAGAGAACTGGTCATTTCCACAATATTACTTATTCAGCTGCCAATAGATCTGGTGGATGATTTCCTTGTGTGCATTTGCAGTTCGTACTATTATGAAAACTCACGCAATAGTGGATTGAAGCTTGACTCATTGAATTGAACTGTAAACCACAAACTTCCCTGGAATAGGATATCCATTAATATACCAATCCACCATAGACAGCTTAGGAATGACTGCCATGGCACAATAAAATTACTTGGAATAAAACCCAATTAATTTCAAAATACCCCTTCAGCCAAAACTAACCATGAAGTCTACATAATAGTAAAGCAAACCAAAGAGAACCCGCTGGGGAGGAGCTTAGGTTATCACAGTAAGCCATGCCACATATTTTACACTCTATCAGACTTGTGGACCCATGACAAAGAAACAAAAGATGATTAATTCCTCTCTGCAGTTCATCAAGTCTCTAGGTACCAGATTGTTCTTCTGTGCCTGTTGTTTGCTAGCACAGACTGGAAGAGATGTCTGGATTATCTCAGCTGTAACAAAAGACAAAGGTCTATCTCACTGGAGGAAGGAAAACTACAGTCTGCATTATCTCTGCTCATCCTTCCTCGGCCCTGCCAGCTTAATCAAGAAAAGTTCAATACAAACAGAGCATGCAATGAAGAAGAATAATTTTGTATTTGAAGCAAAATATGTGATGAATATACTGACAAATAGTTCAAGAGTATCAAAATGCCCAGAAGTATTACTGCGAAAATGCTCCTCCAAGGTGGGTGTGGGCTTCTGCTGTTCTGAAATGATTTATACATAGTATGAAGAAACCCATGCTAATGACCAGCAAGCTAAGTAAGAAACTAACTTTTCCATCTCTTTGCACTGCATCACTTTTACATTTATTGCTTTGCTGCCATCAAGAGTGAGCTCTCTGCTGAGAGAAGGCATTGTCAGTTTCTTTGGCCAAAAGACACATGGCAGAAATATCCTTCAAATACTGCAGACGGCAGAGTGGCCCCTGCTGACCCACCATTCCTCCAAGATACAGTGTTACTCAAAACAGACTTCTCTAGGGATGACAGGGAGTGAGTGTCCCTCCAGACCCAGCACAAAGCATGTCTTCTGAGCTCTGATGCCAGCATAGGCAGCTGGTAAGAGGATTCCTGGTTTAGAGAGAGTAAGAGGATAACCAGAGAACAAAGAAAAATTACAAGCAATTGCTCATAAATCTGTATTTAGTCAGTTATGGAATGAGAAGATCACAGAAAAAGCTTCCTTCTGCTGTACTTTGGTTATGCATTTTGACCAAATGCATATATTTTATAAATCCTGTCAGACCATTTCAGAAGTAGACATGACATGAAGAACATCTCGGGCTCCTACTAACCCCATGCACTCTACATGGTAATTCAGTGGTCTCAGAAACATCCAAAGGCTGCTGACACCTTTGTACTTGCACACACATCCCTGTCCATTACAACAATCAGAAGTGTTTCCCTTTAAGGAAAACAAAAAATTCTCAGGTGAACATCCTCAAGCCAGAGGAGAGAAAGAAGAACATATCAAGCCTCAGTTACTTTCCAGTTGACCACTGCTGTTTCCTGGGGACTTCAGGTCATCCCAAACCAACACATAGTTTGAAATGGAGCAATCTCATCCTCAGATGCAAGGCAACAGGTTAACAAGGAACAGTGATGAAGAACAGTGATGGCAATTCTTCAGAAACAGCCCTGCTTAGGACAAAATATGCTTTTTCACTCATTCTTTGCATTCTTTCATTCTTTTTTCTTTCATTTCAATTTTTCATTCTTTCTTTTTCTGAGTGCTGAAACTCTCTGTACTGTGAGCATCAGTAATTGCAAATGCAATCTTATTCTAGGGGCTCTGTTTCCTCCATGAATCTTAAAGATCTTTAGAAAGGAAGGGAAATAATGCTATTACTATTTCAAGTGGATGGTTCCTATTTCACGGATGTAGTTACCATGCCACAGCAGTCATGCTTCCTCAGTGCAGCTCAAGCTATAAAGAGAATCAGTCCAGTGATGCATTTGGACCAACAGGCACAAGGGAGACAAACACATGGCTTGAAGCATTTTATTTCAAAATCTGTTTCTCTAGAGGACATATGAAGTTTAGAGAAGATCTTTCTGACAGACACACAAGTGCAAACACCTGTATATTCTTTGGGGTTTACTCCATATAATGATTTTTTTTTTCCATTCTGCTTATTAAGCACATCTTCCCTACAACTGGAGATTGTTAGAAAACAGCAGGAAAGTGAAGTTGGGAGGGAAGCAGGGGGAAAAGAAAGTATTTACGTGCTGCTCTAAATATTTTCCAGATTTGAAGTTTCAGAGTAGGGGGAGGAAAAAGAACAGCCTGCTTTTCTAAAAAGCATGGGCATTCAAAGGCTGAAATCTTTAAATTTCCAAATGCCAAAATTCAGTGGCATTAAGTCAAAACAGATGTTTCATTTGGGTTTTGATTTTTTTAAATGGACATGTGAATAGACTTCATAACAAGAATTTCTGTTTAAGAAGTGCTATAAAGACTTTAATTTTGCTTTTTTTGGAGTTTTTTTGAAAGAGGTGTCCCCAGGGAAATTTCAGCAAGAAAAGGAAGGGGCGTTCTGACCTCCTCTACCTCCAAGCTTGACTTTAATCTACAATGAAAACAGCTCATCTCATGGTCTTTATTATGCTATGCTCAGAAAAAGATGACCAAAGAAGGTGTTAGAATATTCCCTATTGGACAATATATGATGATATAATGAATTGTGGACATTGCACAGTACCTTTTACTACTTATAATTTATGGAGGAACAGTAGGATATAAAATGGAAGAAGAAGAGAGTATATTTTTCATTTTGCAATGTAGAAATGGTGTGTTTCTTACAAATTTGTAGGCTTTTGCCTCTATTATTTTTCCTGACATGGTTGTTATAATGTTCAATAAACTCTTTATGATAAATACTTGATGTTTTGCATTTTAGTTGCAATTTTTTTGAAAGATGGTATTATACTCACTTGAAAGAACCTTAGAACAGGACATGCAAACACATATGCAAATGCACATGCCTCTGTACTTTCATTTTTAATCAATTTTAATACAGCATGCCCGTAATATAAAGGGTAGAAAATATTTTTAAAAATTTATTTTCTTTGGCTTATCTGTTTGCTATACTGAAAATGCTGCTTTGTGAATGATATAGTTGCCATATTTGCAAGGAAATGCAAAACCTTTTATAAATTTTGAAACTAATCACCTGGCCTCTGGAGTCAAATTCCCTTGAAAGGATTCCTGCACCACCACAGTGACATTTATGCAAATATGCCCACCGAGATGAGCCTGAAAGACTGGAGAGCAGTTAAAGGGATTTTTTTGTACAATGGATAAGAATAATCTGAAAGAAAAAAAAAAAAGGAGTTGCAAACCACAGAATTAATGATGTGGATCCTGTGTAGAAGGAGGGAGCAGGGAGGGAGAGAAGGGAACACACATCTGAAGATTCAAGCTAAGAAATATTAGAATTGCTTTATGAAAGGCAGAAATAAGTCGTGTGATATTTATCTATTTTGCAAAGTAAGTCTAAAAATCACACTAGTACCCAGGGTCAGATTTTTTAAAACACAAAACATATAGTTAAGATACTTTGGGTGCAGAAAGGAAAAGTGTGTTATCTTCCTGTAGCTCCACAGTACAGCAGGACATCGCTTCTTTTCTCTGTTAAATCTGCACCCTCAGCTGTCCCTTTATAATCCAGTGCAATAAAATACATCCATTACGTTGGATTCTTCCATAGCTGGGCTGAGCCTGTGATTTCATGGATGGGAATAAAGCCCACAGTTTTCTGAAAGAGTGAATTTTGCTACCTGCGTGTGGAACTCAGCCCCACGCTGTCTGCAGAGCTTGGACAACCTCATGCTCTTCCATGAAATGCCAAGAATCAGACTTCAAAGTCTGGTAGGATCCGTTTACGCAGACCAGCATTTCCTGGGGGTGACAAGGTGGTCCTGGGAGTGGCTGCGTTGTAAAACCCATCTCCTCCATGGAGCCGGCACTATTTCCTTGTCTCAGAGAAGCTGGGATGGGGCACCGTGGCAGGGAGGGGAATGTAGCATGTGTGGGACCTCCCTGCACTCTGGGTCAGCTCCTGCCCAGGCTCTCAGTGTGGAGGCCCACCACAGAATGATGTTATCTTTACAATTAAATGTATTAGCACCACTGTCCCTGTGGGGACTCTGGATTCAGCTTGCTGCCTATGGGACAAATAAATCCCATTTTATGTTGGGAGCGTGCAGTTACCGTGCGCAAGGCGGCTTTTGGTCTCAGACAAGGCAAAGCACTTCTGTTCTTGGAAAAGGGTCGAAGCAGAATGGCAGCTCTGGCCCAAAAGCTCTCTCCTTTTAATTCCATTGGGATATTTTCTGTTATTATGCAATTTTAAGAGTAATCAAAACTAAATGACACCAAGCAGCAGCTAAATGAAGTTAAGGAAGAGGTTAATATAAACTACATGGAAAGATACACACAGAAGATTTTTCAGTGTAAGCAGACAAGAAGGGTGAGACAGGGAGATGAAGGAGAGTACATACCTCACTCAGCAGGGAGCTGGGGGAAGTAATACAGCTTTCTGAAGCCAAACCTGAATGTCACTCCATTTCCTTCTCTATAAAACTGTGTGTCACAGTCTCCTGTGCCGCTTTTCAGTGGCTCAGGAGTGAGTCGTCCATTCACAAATCGAAATTTTTCAACTTAGTTTTTCCTTTTTGGGTCAAACTTCTCCCTCCCTAAGTGTGTTGCAAGATGGGTATTTTTGATTCTTTAAACATGATATGTTCATATGACTGTGTTCTTCATACTGGAGCCATATTTCTGTGCCTACTAATATTTACAGAACACTAGCTAGACTTCTCTTAACAATCACAAAATTGTTTTTACTCAGAATGATTGCTTTCCCTCTCAGACCCAGCATTCTGTGTTCTTTTGTTCCTTTTTCCTCAGCTTGTTTGCATTCCCTTTACCTTCCAAACCCATCTTATTTTCTCTCAGGTGATTTCCAAAGAAAGTCAGTGACCTTCCACAGTTCAACTCTCATACAAACTGGATTGACAGATTTGTGGGTTTTAAGGAAGGGAGTAGGTAGAGGGGTCTGTTTGCTTGGCTGAAGGTACAGCTTCACCAGAACTCTGGCTTGTGCCATTCACTGTTAGCAGAGCTAAATGGCATTGTTACACAACATTTACACAAAAATGAAGCTGGCTGTATCACTAAGTTCTCAAGAAATTGTTACTTCTCGTCAGTCCCTTCGTTTTGACATTAGCCTCTATTTTACTGTAACTGAGTGATTTAAACAAGTCTCAAACCATTTCATCATTACTCAGAGCTGAACAAGTGCAGCCAATGACTAATAGCACATTCATTGTGGGTCTTGGATACCTGGTGATCTGTATCAAGGCACGTATTTCCCAACATCCACTGTGCTCAGAAAACACTATCAAGAATGGGGCCTTTGTAATGCTGCTCTGAGGTTTTTAAGGATGTTTGCTTGCAGTGTGTTTACAGTAATCATGTCTATTATTCCTGTGCTTGTAGAACTTGTGAGCCCTAAGCTATGTCTTGGCACCTGGATGCAGACATTGTATAAATATAGAGAGAGAGCAGATTTTTAGGCTGCTCAGGACTGGACTAAATATTGCTTTCTGAAAATATCTTAGCAAGCAAATTTATTGGCACAAATAGTCATTAATTAATACAAGTCTGAAGTGGCTTTTACAGAGGTTAATTTTAAATTGGTATAGTAAAAAATCTCAGTAGTAGCCCAGTTCCCTGAGGTATAGATATCTGATCAAGGAATGTGCTGGAACTCACATCCAGTAAACACACACTCAGCTTTCCAGACTTGTATGATACTGAATACTTGCAGAGGACAGATATTTTGTACCCCCACTCCCCATCCTAGAATTCCTTATGCTCCTGCTATAACATTCTCCCTAGTGGGCTTTCCATCAGCCAACAGAAGAAAACATCTTGCCCAAAATATCTCACAAGGAGAACAGATGCTGGTGTCTCTGTTGCTGGGAATGTCCAGAGCAGAACTGATGGACTGTAGCCCCAGTGTAGCCTCTCTCCATTCCTGCTGGGTGAGCAGACAGGCTCAGCCACAGTCCGCTACACATCTGGTTGTCTGCTCCGGCTTTTGGCACTCAGTCTGCATGGATATTTGTAGTCTGTTGAGTGGTTTGATGAACATGTCAATATGATGGTCAAGTATGTCAGTTTTCATTTCATGTAGCATTGCCAAAGTATGTTCTTATTTAAAGTTAGGCTATTTTGAAACTCCCTTTCATTCTTCCATGATGTCTCACAGATTATTGAAGCTCATTTTTGGAAGGCTGAAGTGGCCTTTACAGTCTAACCTCCATTTTGCACAGACTGCTCAGGGAATTTGCCACTCCTTCCCATGCTGGACTCCATCACAGGCAGGTAGACTGGCTTTCAATGCTAAGCTTTGCACATACAAGAAGAAATCGCACCAATGTTCACATTTTGCAATATCTATATGTAACTGCAGAAGAGGCTTTCTCCCAGCTGCAGCGGGCTGGATCTGAACAACTTAAGAGCTGTCCTATAGCAGGCGAGTGATCTTCAAGTGAAGACAGTAAACAAGGAAGGAAAAAATAAATCTGTTTCAATGAGTCTTTCTGTATGCAAGGGTTAAAATCTGCTCCCTTTCTTCCTTGCTCCTGTCAAACTCCCCCCTGAAGCATACTTCTGCAGCAAATCCTTCCCCAGGAATAACTTCTGCTGCTTTTCTACCCTTGAACCCTTAAATTGGTCTATTTAACCCCTTATCAGTGCATAGATGTGTTCTTGTACAAATAAGGACACTCAGGAAAGTTAATTATTACATTTCTTTCAAGTGGATTGGTTAAACTAAATCAAAGTCCCACATGGGTGCTTTTACTCTTCCAAACGGATTTAAGCACTAGCAGCCACAGAGGTGTGTTTAATAGTATCCACAAGACAATTTAATTCAATTTAGTTAATTCATTTAGTAATTCAGTACTTTAATTAATTCAAGCTCACTTTCTATATATGATTTGTTGGCAAGCCCTAAATGAATAGCCCTTCTAACAGGGTTGACTTTTTTGCTAACTTGAAAATGGGAGAAATAATCCTAGAACACAGGTATTGCTTAAGGGGAAGGAGCTGTAAGAGGAGCTGGTACAAGGGAGTGCTTGGCTTTGTTTTAAATTATAAGACTCTCTCTAACTTTTCATATAATTTTTCTGTTAGTGCTCCAGGTTTCTAAGGAAGAGTTCAAGATGCAATTAAGTGATAAGAATGTCTCATGGTTTGGTAAGAAATCATTCAGTTTCTGCAGATCTGTAATGTCTTGAAACTTATCAAATGCAAGACCAAGCACATTCCCTTAGAGAAATTGTTTCAAATGGAACCTGTTTGTCCTGAGGCTCCGTCCCAGATATCACAATGGACAGAAAATATTAGGTTCATTTTTACAAAAAGAAACGCCAGTGCTTTGGGTTCAGGGAGCTGAAACTCAGACATCTGATGTCTGGTGGATGACTGGATGCCTACAGATTTTAGGGAAAAAACAAATAAACCAATAAAACAAAGCAAATAGTGCATTTATGGGACAGTTACTTATGGTCTGTACCCCCAGCCTGTGGTATTTGCAGGAAGCATGAATACATTGGTGCATAGCAACCTTTCAAAGTCTTGTTTAAAAGGCAGATGGTGAGTGGAAATCTTCACTTTCTTGAATTGCTGTTTATTATCTGAGAAACTTTGGGCAGCTAAGATATGATTCTCCAAGGGGTTATTAGACATTATCTTAATCCAACAATGCATTTTAGCACTGAGCTTAAGAGCTCTGCAGAATCTTTAAGCCAGAGGGCTCTGCAGCACCTTGTTTATAAAATTCCATGTGAAAGCTACTTGGTGAGGAATAGGGAAATAAAGTGCTTCCAGTCCACTAAGAGTTAAAAGCACAGCTGCAGAATTCCAGTAACAACATCCTGGAAGCATCAGCTCCCCTAAGAAAGAACACATTGACCACAAAAATCTCTCAAGCTTAAACACTCAGCAAATTGATTGCTGCTACTTTTTTAAAAAGCCTGGTCTAGTGACAAGTATTTATGAAGCAGACTTGTAGCCACAGTTATGGCCGGTATCAAGTGGATTTCCTCTCTGCCAAGGGAGGATAGCAGCTGACACTATTCTCCAAAAGTCTGGTTCAAAGAGTTTTCTTTCAAGTCCTCCAGAAGAGGGAAGGTGGGCATCGGCAGTCTTCATCTTCCACAGTTATCTAAGCTTTGGTTCACTACAATCCACAACATGAAGCCAGTTTTCAGACTGGTTTACCAACCTAGCAGCACTGCAACTGTGTCTCATTCAACATCTAAGCATTTTATTCAGTCAGACAGCTGGTTCATCAATTTGCTTAGTAATGATAGGGTATAGATGTGTACATGTACTGGAAGTGTTAAGTACAGATCCATTGCTGTCCCATATGTATGGAGTACATTAAACATTTCTGTGGGTATTTTGGAAATTATAGATAAAGAGGCTATTCAGTTTTAGTGTACACATCCATAGTGACATGGGTGCAACTGACCTGTGCTAAATGTCTCACTGCTGCCTCAGCTTTCCCTCTCTGAAAATTCCCACAGGGTTGATTTACCTTCAGTTTCCCTTTCAAAGAAGGGAAGAGTCTGAGACAGTTTAGGTCAAACATCTTGCCTTACAGGTTTTCTATGGGTTGCCCTAATGGCCTTCAGGGATGCAATTGGCGGCCTTCCAGCCTGAAGGACAATGCAGTGCTGACTCCTATGTGAGCAGTTTTACCTCATTGATTGAGGTCTCTCCCTGGTCACACCACAATATTCTTATGGCCCCATACAGTCAGCTGTGTACTCTACCTCTTCACTTCAAGGGAAGCAGCTTATGAGCCAAAGCCTTTTCCTCCTCCTCCAGTTTCTACTTCAAAGGAATACATTGATCAGAACACTGTATGTCTGACTGTATTCTGCCCCAACTCTTAAATGCACTTCACCTTTTCTGCAGGCCTTTTTGTCAGCTGTCTTACACTTTCCTTAGCTTTTCCTTTTATTAAAAATTAGAGGTTGTGTTCCTTGCTGCTTTTCTGCCATCACTGCCCCTCTGCAATCCTACCCAAGGCACTAGAGAGCCCAGCTCTTGACCACTCCAGAAACCTTCCCCCATGCTGCAGAGCACTCTGAGTTCCCATCACAACCTTTTTCCCTGGGGATTCCCTCCTTGGTGAAGCCCAGCATACATGGCCTGGTACCACTGCAGTGCTCTGCATCCAGCCTGCAGGCATGAGCAGGGAAGATAAACACTTTGACACTGAGTAAGTTTGTATCCAAGCCTTGGTTTCTGTCCCAGGCCACTGCTTTGCCCCTCAGGGAGGCAGAATGAAACCTTGGGTGAGCAGTGGCCAAGCTGACAGCCCCACTGCAGTAAGGGTGGAGCTGAGCTGCCAATGAGCACCAGGCTCATCTAAGAGACTGAACAAGGTGGAATGCCCCTTGAAGCCAAAGTTTACACGACCCCTGATCCAGGCTAACAGTAAAACATAAATAGGTAGATTGAATCCCAATTTACTTACAAGCATCAGACCACCAAAACTCATGATCTTCTGCAGCACTTGTAAACTAACCAGACTATTCTTTTTCTCCTCCAGGACTGTTACTTGGGTTCACTTTCGTCAGCAGGAGCTGACTTGTGTAGCAATGCAGAGATGTGCAGGGTGGAGAACTTGACGTGCCTCAGTAGGCATCTGTGAGATGGGACACTGCGTCTTCCTGGGTGGTATTGATTTCAGCATCTCGCCTTACTGATTCTTCCATGGCACCTTGACAAAATTCAGATTTAACTGGATTCTGTCTGGCATTAAGAACTTCAAAAACACATATATATGCCAAGACCAGCCTGAGAAAAACTGTGATCTGAAGATTACATGTATTTTTCCTACTTTTGTGACACCTTAGCTCCATTTTTAATGATTACAGCCTCAAACGGCTATGATGCTAACAGAGCCCAGAATGTGGTATTCAAAGAGCAGCAATTATTCAGCAGCTGAAGCAAGGTTTGTAAGCAGAAACAGCATATTTTATTAGTCTTGCTGCTGCTACAGAAAGAAACATAAACTCTGGCCTTGAGTGCACTGAACATCTTCTAAATAACTTTTTTTTATTTTTCCTTGTCTACAAACCCTTCTTATATCTTACATAATAGAGGTAGATTAAACAAACATAGACAAAAATGAGAAGACAAAGTTGGTCCCATGAAAAATAACATATATATACACACACATACAATTTTTCAAATGTTAGGATATTAAGTAAAAACCTGGATTCACTCACGGTCTGTTGACTCCACCTTAGGCCTTAACATCTGAAATACGACCCATAATAATTTCTGACTTATTGCTTTAATTTTTATCAAGACTAAGTAGCCCAGAAGTTGCCTGCCAGTCTATCTATTTGTGCCAGACATGGAGAAAGCACTTCCTTTTCTGCTAGTTCTATTTTATCCAAACATATCTTACGCTACTGTTTAAATCTTGGTAAAGATCTATTCTGCAAAGCATTATGACCATAAAAATCAGAATTACAATCACAAATGTGAAATACTTAGATTTTTGGTTTGGATCAATCTATAAGCCTAGATGTTTTCTCCATTCCTATGTCTGAAACATATGCAAGCACAGATGTAAAAGGAAAGGAATTCTTTGAAGATATCAAAACTCAGTGGTAATCACTTCCTTCAGCTTTGGTCAAAACCTTTGCTTCTGCTAATACTGAGGAAATTGAAGGATGCAGCAAAACAATAGATGGAAATTCTTGCCTAGCAATTATTTAAAAGCCAGTTCAGCCATAACCTGTGATAGGTGAAGAAGGCACTGTCTTACTCTTGAAAGGGCAGCTGAAGGCACTAAAGACAAATACAATGATCACTGAACTGTAACGTACATCTTGATCTGAAACTTTTCAGAAATGAAACCACAGCGGGTGAATCAGAGCTTTTGCCAGAATAGCAGCATTAGCACCACTATTCATACAGGGAAATGTCTTGGCCTGGCTGTGAGCCAGAGCCTCGGCCCCTTGCTGGCACCAGGGTCACAGTCACAGAAAAGGGTGCCCATCAGCATCATCGGTGACCCAGATCCTGCTCCCTCTCCTCAGAGGTGGCCAGGCTTTGGGTCAGTGCTGAATGAAAGACAAAGTCATCAGCAATGCCTCCAGACTCTCTGGAGGTATGACTGAGGCCTGACTCAGGGGGAAACATGCCACCTACTTCTTGCAGAATGTGGGATTTTCCCTGAAAACTCCTATTCAAATATTCACATGGAACCTCACCAATTTACGGGTAAGGGATCAAGCAAGAAAAGCATCATCACACAGAATGAGCAATGGGTCCTGCTTATTGGACTTTCTCTCTTTGCTTTAGACTTCAATTTTTACTCAGACAAGCTGCTGCAGTTGTCAGGGAAAATTTTGCATGCAAGTTGTCTGATGGTGCTCTACAGTACTGTGCAAAACAAACTGCAATTTTCCACTGAAATAATACTCATTTCAGTTTTATGGGATCATTCTGCTAATGGCCATTCTCACAAGCTAATCAAGCTGCACAGTATTCCTACACTTGCTGTTTCTGCAGCTGTGTGAAAAAAGGTGGTTCTTTTTTAGCTGACTGTGGTCCTAAATATTTCCAGCACGCTTTTATATCTATTTCATTACAAATTCAAATTTTATATTGCAGAGGATTTAAACAAATAGATAGGCAGGTGCATATGTTGCCTGGCCTGGCTTTCTGACACGATACCAACTATTTTTTCCACTAACAGACAGAAACACGCAGAATAGAGCTCTGTGCAAGCCCCTGCTGTGGAGAAGGTGAGTGCACTAGATTGAGATTTAATCACATTCTGGTGCGTGCTCACTCATGTAGCAATTTGTCTTTTTGCATTAGGAATAAAATATATACAATCTGTCAGTTTAAAACATTCATTTTCCCTTCTGCTTCTGTTATTCTTTCACTGGCAGGCCCCAAGTCCATATTCTGAAATGAATTTTCAGACTTAGGGTATGTTTTCTTTCAGCAGATCAGATTTCAAGGCTTTTCTCCTACACGTGACATCTGAGGTTAACTAAGCCACGTTCCCTTAAAAAGGGGTCTACAAAGGAGGCATAAGAAAAACTGAAGTAGTCTGCCAGAAGAAAGAGGTCAAGTACCCAGAAAGAGCATGGTATCTATTAAAAAGAGTTTTCATGCTATCACACCCTCTTTTTAGTTCCGAAAAAGATCAGTAGTGAGATGTTTTTTGTCCCAAGTAAAATGTCTTTCAACTTCCTTTCACTTTCAGGTATCTCCGACTGTCTTCTGCCAAAACCAAGAAAAATCAAATGGTCAGAAAGACAACTTGCTACTATTTTAGGGTTTGGCAGTACCAAGATCCTTGTTATTGGCTGCAGGGTTCATGACTCCCCATCTTCTGGAAGGGGTGAGAGGACCCCAGCTTCTGGGTGGATGTTCTCCCTGCTCAGCCTACTCACTGTCCCTTCACTGGGCATGAAAATGCTGAAAGTTTGCAAAGCTGAATTTAGAGAAACATCACAGACACACAGAGGAGATGAGGTGAAGACCACCCTCTGAGTAATTCATTGACTCAGCCTCCTGATAACGCTCAGCACCTCCCTCATGCAATCTCTCACCCTGTAATTCTTCATTCCTGCTCTTTTGGGCCATCTCCCATCAGTGCTACATGCTCCTCCTCCAGTAATTTGAAGTTGCCTACAGCCTGTTGAGCAACTGCAGCTTCCCTTAGAAAAATGATCACCACTTTTAGCTGCACTGAAAGCTGCTAAATTAATTCTTCAAACATCTGTCAGGGCATGGGGTTACTTTCCATTTTTGTCAGTGTTCAGCCTTCTAGTCATATTCTCAACTGCTCAGTCTCTATTCTTCCCTCCAGCCTGCCTTTCATTTCCTGCCACTCAAATCCAACCTGCCCAGCCCCCTTCCTGAGAAGGAAAAAGAATAAAACTATCACAATATGCACTCACAAATTTACAAAGAATAAACTTATCTACCAAATGTCAGGCACCAAAACTACCCGCATCCAAGACATGTTTTTATCTGCACACTGAGCACCAATGTATACTATCTCAGAGAAATTCTGAAACAGCTGCATTTCCAGCTGTATTTTCATTCTTTCCTATTTTTTCTGCAGGGAAATTTGGATGTAAAAATTGCTTTTATATATTTGTATTGAAATAATTTCTAAAAATATATAAAATGTATATATAAAAATCTAGATATATAAAACAATGTCATTCTTCTTTGATCTACAACCATGTCCATACTGTAGCAGGGAGAAAAAAAAAAAGGAAAATTTCCTAATAGCCACAGGGAAATGAAAGAAAAAAAAAAAGAATGATTGCCTATTAAACAGCACCAGTGTTGTTGAAAACAGGTTCTGGTGAATTGTCTGTTGCTCATTACAGCAGTGCACAGTTGTACCAATTACAGCTGAGGCTGTCAAGATTCCCATCCTGCACCACTTGACCAGACATATTTGCTCAGGGCTGAATTGCAGCATGCTGGGCATGGGGCAGCTTTTACTGCGCAAATGGCAATTGAAGAGCTACCAAGGCATTAGTCAGCTCTGAGTTTCCCTCACAGACCCATGGGCCCATGCAAACTACTACTAAGAGCAAGAAAGAACTCTCCTGGGACAACAGGTGCCCTTAGTAACAGACACCCAAATAATGCCACATTAGTCATTGCAGTAGGACCTCTCAATAGCAGATGGTTATTGCTATGCCTGTAAGCAAGGCAAGGTTTCTAGGGGTAGAGAAATTATTTTATTAGACTAGTTGGTGTACTCTGAAGAGAATTACAAGCTTTGAGGAACACAAACTCTTTTCCAATGCACTGTCTGAAACCACTTTCAGCCCATTCTTTCCTCAGCTACTCCTCAATCCTCAGAAAGGATTTTTTGTTTAGGGAAGTTGAGATGATCATTGAACAAGTCACCCTCTCACCGAATTTGGTTCTGCCAGATTGAGTATATAACACAAATGTTATTGGTGTCACCTAGGCATGATATTTGCTGGTGCAGGAACCACAGATGTGTAAGAGGGCATAAGTTCTGAGGAAACCATTGCTGAAAGTTTTGGTATAAAAAGACATCAACTTCCTGGCTTTAGAGATGTTTTAAAGATTATTATTGTACTAGCAGTTCACATTAGGATGCATGCTGTTGGTGACAGGGTCAGTGGCTCTGAGGGAGGTCTCCAGCACAGCATGTTCCTTAGAGCAGGCTCCCAGCTGGGCTATTGCCACGCAAATGTCCCCAGCCATGGACTGTGGCCTTGCCATAGCAGTGAGGCATTCAGAGGCTGCAGAAGGAGAGGAGCACTCATGGCATGACAAGGCGGTTCCCTGGCTCAGGAGCTCACAGGAAAGCCATGCCCTCTGGCTTTCCCTTGCTGTTACTCCCAGGTCTTCCTCTAGGGCTCTGGGGGAAAAGTCACGCGCAGTGGTCCAGCACAGGTAAAAAGTGGGGACATTCCTGTGTGCCTCCCACTCACAGCCCCTGAAACCAGAGGCAGAGAGAGCACCACCCTCCTCCTGCTCCCAGGGAATCCCACCTGTCACCCTACCCTAGCCCTAAGGGAGCATCCTCTCATGAGCATGCCATACCTATCCTTAGGTTCAATTTCCTCAGGGCTCTGCAGGCAGCACTGCAAGTCCCCATCACACATCTGAAGCAGGGAATTTTTGTGGACAGCTGCAGGGGAATCACGCATCTCAGGAAAGCCCGGTGGGCTCTGCTGGCTTACTGCTGCTAGAGTCATGGTGAGGAAAAGTATTTCCTTAAGGATAAAATCCCAACTGCTTATAGCAGTGGAATAGCTCCCATCATTGCAGCAATGCTCACAGCTTGTTTTTGAGGAGTGGAGGACATGTGTGAGGACAGCCGTGGGTGACAGACAGCCTGGGGCAGGTGCCACAGTGCCAGAGGGTCCCAGCTTCACTCCCAGGAGGCTCCCAGGGAGGGATGCTGCTCACAGTGATCAAAGCTGCTGCTTGCCCAGCACGCTGGGGAAGAGGCCACTCTGTTATCACACCACCCCCTGTGAGAGGTTTTCTCAATGAGGAGCTGGCAGCTGCCTGCAGCAGCCCATGTGCTGCTCTACCTATGCCTTTGACAATCCTCACCTTCTCTTAAATACCACCTTGGCTGAAATTCCAGGCTCATGTTGCAACCACCTCCCAAAGCCTTTCAGGTGCTCTTTTCCTGCATGTTGAATCTCCCCAAATGAAGCCTGTCCCAGCTTGCACACATCCTTCTCATTGCGCTTCCCATACTGAGGTCTGACCTTGCAGATAGATTACATAATGCATAATGTTATCAGAAGCTCATGCAGTCTGTAATTTTCCCAAGATCCCAGCTCTTGGCACACAGCAAGGTTTTGGCATTCTGTTTTATTATGTACAGGTTTAGCTCTTATGGAAGTAAGGGGATTGAAAAAGAAATGCTGCCAGTCCAGAAAATGAAGGGCAACCAAAGTCAGAATCCATAGTTATTGTTTTAAAAAGTACATAGTGTCAGATGGTCTCAAGATTTCCGAAGGCTTGGGGTTGGCAATAAAAAAAACCCCAACCTGCTTCTAATTCCTTGAGTCTGGAGAGAGATGTATCTACATTGCCAAAGCACAGCAATAGAGATTTCATTCTCATCCTGTTATCATCCATCATCACTCTGCCAGGAACAGACACACACACACACACAATTTCAAGCAGTCTGGGCCACATCCTTATTTAGAAAATAGTCTCAGCTTCCTTGTACTTTTGCTTGGTGCCCGCTCATGCCATGCAGCACATTAACATAACAGCTGACAGAATTAATCAGCAGTAATAAAAGCACTTGCATGACTTGACCCGTACAATCTATTTGAGGACATCTCTCTCTCGTCTGTTCTTTCACTCACTCTCTGCATTTATGTCTAGCTCACTTATTTTTACCCGTCATCTGCAGAGCAATTTAAGCATGCTGCAACATTTGTGTGATTGCATTTGTGTGAGCCCCACAGCAGAAGTTACTTTTGGCAGTGGCTATTGTACAAAGTGGGTTAAAGATAGCTGCAAAGCTGTTCTTAGGCAGCCTTTTTTTTCTTTCTTTCTTAGTGAAGACATGTATTGGAAAAATGTCATCAAAAAATGTTCCCCCTCCCCAAAAAAATCTAATTAAATTTTGAAAAAACATTAACATAAGAGGCAAAGCAGAAAAAAACCCCAACAAATAAAAAACAATCAACCAACCAACCAAAAAAAAACCCCACACAAATACAAACACAAAGACAAAAGAAATAAAGACAAGAAACAACTACTCTTGGAAATGATCACAAGAGTTATTATGCATGACAGGAGATATCACTCTTATGTCCTGGTGTGTTATTGTTGGTAATGAAATATATTTAATCTTATCAAAGGACACAAAAGGGAAATGTTCAGACTAGGGCAATGAAAATTTTTACAGACCTGTGGGCCTTCCTTATAAGAAGGGACGAAAATGCCTGATTTTATTTAACTTGCAGCAAAGTAGATGATGAGGACAGAGTAATTCATCAAAACTGGTGTGAAGGACATTCAGGAACAAATAAGAGCAGAATTACCATTTCAGCTATATTCTGGTTAGAAAGATGGCTTTCTGCCTGGACTGATGGTAGAGGCAAGGCAAGTCAAGCAACAGAAAATTCCTTCTCATGAAGCTACATATATGCATGTTCTTCCCTGGGAATACTGATTTGGGTTATTTCCCGAAGGCTTACCCCAGGAGACTTGTATTGGTGGGATCATCTGAGGAGAGAGACTGCATGTCATCTCAGCTGACAAGCTGTGAGAGCAGGTCTCCAGCCCCAGGCTGGATCTTCCTGTTCCCCTAGGTCAGGAGACCTTCAGGATGTGCTGGGAGAATCTGATATTGTGACTGAGGTGGGAAAGGATTCATTCTGCCCCTAACCTCATGCAGGGTGTGACTGTCTAGGGTTTATCAAAAAAGTTAAAGTACAGGCAGATGCAATTTCCTGTGCTACTTTTAAATTTGAAAGCATGCAGATACACATGGAAGCAAAGCAGGGCCCAGGAGACCCGATCTGCTGCCAGGGTACAGCTGCATATTTGAGGGGATTCCTCAGTGAGGCAATTATATGACTGCTGTCCTTAAATAAGCTCATGATTATATGACACATTCTCCATCTGAGTCAGAAATGTATTTCCTTTCCTTCTCTCCACATTGTTGTGACAGACCCCACTTGCACAATTTTTGTCTATAAAGGTATTGCAGGTGAAAATGACTAAATTAAACCCTACCTTATTAAATACACTTTCTACTTTTTTTGCCTATATGCTATCCATTTCCAGATGCCAGTTTTTCCAACTGTATTTTATTGATTAATATTCTCAGTATATCTCTCATCTCATACTCCACTGGTGCAATGCCTGTGGAGCTGCCTAGACAGAGTTGTGTGGGGCAGTGCAGATGGCATAATTTCTGTTTGCTGGCTCCAGGAGATGGTTATGCTTCAAAAGATGAGCGTGATTGGCTCATGGGATGGGAAAGGATAGGGTTTACTTTTGACTTTTCCTGTGTATACCCTCCTGACAGTCCTTAATGACAACTCTCCCCTGAGACTTACAGGTGTTGATCCTAATTACATTTGTTAGAAATATCAGCTTTTTTGGATAGGCACTCTGGTGTCTCATTTAATGTTTGAACCAAACCATTCACCAATTGAAGAGTTTCTGCAGATATTTTAATTTGCTTTAAATTTCCCAAATGGCTTCTACAGGCGGTCACACAGTGGGCAGTAACAGGGCTTTTGGCCTGTCATATTTTCTTCCCTGAAGCCAGTTCTATTGGTTCTGCTGAGTCTGCTGAGCCTGGATCCACTGGAAAGCTCCAACACTACCTGAGAAAACATACTCCGAAAAGCATCACTTGCTTCAGCAAATGTCAGGTTCAGACATTTACATGGAAGAGGATAAGCCTTCTATTCATAGGGTGAAAGGCAGAAAATGGCCAGCAAGCCATGATCATGAAAGGGAAAAGAACTGTGTGACATCTGGCATAGCTGGAATACTCTAGCAGTGTCACTATTCACAGGGTATGTAGAGAGAAGCCTTGAAATTTTAAAAATAGCAAGTGCAAGAAAAAAAGGAAATTCATTATAAAAATATGCTTCAGAAATGCATCTTATGAAGCATGGTAAAAACTTGAAAAGGGGAACATGAAAATTAAGACCAGCACAGTTAAGAATATTGAGATTTTTAATAGTAAAAGGACTAAGTCATGCATATGTTGGAAAAAAATACCAACCTTGAGAAAATGGCCACATATTATACAGTAATGAACAAGGGAGAATGTCTAATATTAGTGGGAAACTTTGGACAATTTCTGTTTCAAAAATTTTGCAAGGACAGGCTGAGAACTTTTCTGAACCCCTTCCTGGAGTCACTTTGGTTGTGGGTTTTTGCTTTTCTTCAGCAGCTGTTGGAATGTAGGGGAAAACCTGGGAAGGAGGATGAAAATCATTCAGGATTGTGCCAATATTTAAAACAGGTAGGTAAGGGGAAAGCTTATTCCATGGGTGCTGGTCTCTGAATCTTGAAGAACATGTCCATATATCTCTCACCAGTCTTTTTTTTAAGAGTGTATCTGTATTGCACAGTGCAGCTTTTTGCTGAGATAATATCTTGGTTTCAGGAACAGTGTAGCTGTATCAGTGCAGCCTCTGCCCCATTTAATTAGTCTGGGCATACCACTGTGCTGATGCAGCTAAATTGTTCCCAGTTCTGGAGCTGGTTCAGTTGGATTTAGGTCAGGTATTGTAGCATATTTTGGTATTGCACCATGAAGACAGAAAGGCTGGACTGCATATGTCTGGCCATGTAGTGTATTGCTCAGGGAAGGGGTCATACTTGCACCAGTAAAGAAACCTTCCAGTTGGAAGAACAGGCAACAATACAACATAAATCTCACCAGCTATCCTTCCAGCAGGGTAATTTGTACTTGTCTTTAGCAATCATGTGCTTGCAGTGTTACAAACAATGATACATGAGCATTTGTGTGAAATATGGTTCAGATGTTGCCACTATATCACGAACTACTTTGCATGAGACTTCTTAGTGGAGATGAGGTCAAGAAGACAGTGCCCGCCTTGATGATTTATGCACACTGAACCAAAAGGAAAAAAAACAAAAAAACCCCAAAAAAACCCAAAACGAAAAAGGTGGACAGAAAAGTCTTGATTAGAAGGGGAAAGAAAAATACTGAAGACATAAAAAATCATCACATATGCTAAAGCATGGTCTGTTGCACAATACAGAATGGGATCTCTCATCTGTGTATCATTTTGTTTTTCTTTTCTCTTGAGTCTCCTGGAGTCTTATTTTGTATTTCTTCCACAGTAACTACCCTGGAAGCTATTATCCTAAGTTCCCAGATAATTTGTGCAACCCACAGACTGGTACTTGGATTTGGTTTTTCCTGCTGCCAGTTTTTCTTTTCCCCCCATCAGATTTTCTTCCTTGTTTAGTGCCACACTCCTGATCTTTCTCTTTTTCTCCCTGCTGTGAAAGTATGTTTTTTTTTTTTATTGCTCTCCCTAAGCTTCTCTTGCTTGAGAGGGAGATCTGGGATCCTGTGGAGCCATCCCCAGGAAAACAGTGTCTGCAGCAGCCTCTTACAGGTTCTGCTAGCTGACTGGGGCAGTACCCACCCAAGCTACCTTCAGCAAAGCCCTGCTAGCTGAGAAGCATCACTGGTTATTCTTGGAGCAGTGAATATATGGCTACCCACTCCTCAAAGCCAGCATTTCCTGCTCTTGCAGACCCTTATGATACCTGGTAAGCAATGCTTGGTAGATCAGCTCTCTGGGTCAGGGCTCAGGCTCTGGCATCACTGGTGCAGGTACATCTGTGCTGAAGTGTCTGCTTGCACAGGGGAACCCTCCAGCTCTGTACGTGTATGGTGCCTTTGTTTCAAAGTACATCAGAGTTCTCACTTGAATGTATTTAATTGGTTTGGTCATTAAAATGACAAGTAGATAAGATTCATGGGAGCACAGACTAGAGGTAAGCCCACTTGGGCACATGTCCCTCCCTCCGAAACAAAACAGATTACAGACTCCCATCAGCATTTCCCCTGCTGCTGCTTGGCTTCTGTCCTCAACATTCAACAGCCTTCGCCCTTAGTTACAAACTATACCTTCAACATCCCTGAATGTGCATGTAAAATCTTAAGAACAAAGCCGTGTAAGAAAGAATGGGAAAGAAAAAGACCTGTATCTCTGAAAGGGGAAGAGTGAGGTAAAGTACTAAGGGAAGCACAAGACTGTTTCATGGTGGCAGTAAGGCTTTACTTCCCAAGCTGACACCCAATCTGCTTCACCATGAGATTAAGGAAGAAATACAGTCCTCATGATTAGTTCCAGAATTTGCAGAGAGATGCTTAGCTCTGCTCTCATAGAAGGACTTTTGTATGTTTGCGTGTGCATTTTAAAGTCCTTGGCAACCTCCCTTTCCTATAATATATTCACTGCAAACATATGTGTCATATTAGCAAGTTATATTGTCCCTTACCTTCCCTCATCATGTCAGTGGTATCAAGTTCTGGAATTAATTTGATGTCCTCTTTCTTCATTCTAATTGTAATAAGCCAATCCTTCACAGCTACTTTTGTAATATTTTGAGTGTGATACTTCTAACTTCTGCCATTTGAAAGTTTGGGGGAGATTTTTAGGGTTTTTTTTTTGTTTTTTTTTTTTTTTTTTTTTTTTTTTTTTTTTTTTTTTGTTTTTTTTTTTTTTT
>JAWWMP010000116.1:23866761-23927295 GCA_035047865.1 Dendrocincla tyrannina
AGGAAGGAAGGAAGGAAGGAAGGAAGGAAGGAAGGAAGGAAGGAAGGAAGGAAGGAAGGAAGGAAGGAAGGAAGGATAAGGAACTTTGAGGTTCCATGGTATCTTTTTAATCCTATACTACATATCCTACCAGCTACATGTAGAACTGTAATAAGATACAGGAGTTTGGAAACTTGAAGACAGTGAAGGAATGTCTTCTTCCAAGTCACTTATTCAAACAGTGAAAGCACATAGGCTGAGTCAGAGTGGTTTTCTAGTACAGGGAAACACCTAGAGAAAAAAATTAAGCTATCACAGATTAGGAGGTGGATGTTAAAATGTTTCCCTAGCATTTTTTCCCATGTTCACAACACTCGGTGCCTGAAATGTGAAACTCCAACTGTGTTTACCAGACTCGGATTCGGACCATCTTGACAACTGATGGCCACCTCTGCATTGCCTTGGCAGACTGAGGGAAAGAAAAAAAAACCAAAGAATCTCTCAACAATAATGGACAAACATTAGTCATTATGTACACAAAGATGTATTTATATAAATTAAATTAAATTCAATTCCCAGTGGAAGGTTTTCTTTGCAATCAACAGCATTAACACTTAAATAAAACTGAAGCTTTGTCACTGACTTCAAAGAAATTAGGATTTCATCCTTAATTATATATTTTTCAAGTGCAATTACAGGGCCTAATGCACAACCTCCTGAAGCTTCTGAAGCTAATCAGTGGATTTAGTGGGAGGTAGGTGGTAACTTAACAATATAGAAAGCATCTGCTGAAATCATGCAAGAATATTTCCCCAAAATCTTCTAGAATGGCTGTTTCAAATTCTATAGAGTATATTGGTTATTCCGACATATGTCACTAAGTGTGGGTTAAATAAAAGAGGTGTTCTAAAGTTTGAGCCTTCTGCTTCTGGAGTAAGTGAAGTTTTGCCTCCCGTTTCTATTGGAAGCAGTCCTAGTCTTTTTCAGATCAGCAGAGCAGAGAAGATCAAGAACTAATTGGTGGCACAGTATTGCTATGTCAAGTTTTTTCATGAAAATTATTCTTGTGTGCTAGATACAGTCCTTACTTCTTTTTTTTACATAGTCTGCTATTGCAGAGTCTGCTTATCTCTGAAACAATTCTTGTTAAAAATTATTAAACCACATTTCATTAAATTCTCACCTGACAGTTTTGATCGGTTCAAGAAAGGCTGGAAAAACACATTCATGGGTGGAGGGTATGGTAACAGATTCGGTGTCTTTGGTTTTCTTTCTCTTACTATACAAATTTGTCTTCCTTTTCAAAGAGGTGATGAAGAGCCACATGTATTTATTTCAAATAAGCTCCAAATTCAAGGGCTACACTCTGCCTGTAGTCCTTTCTCACACCAGATGTCCCTGACTTCCTTGAGAGTCCCTCAGGCAAGGCCATGAGCTGGGGATAGTGTCCATATCAATCACAGCCAATTCTTCCTCATAAGGCAACGTTGGTGTGGTGCGTCTGATAAATAACAGGTGGTCAGTGCAAAGGAATGTAGGCACATAACAAAGGCTGTATAGGGTTAAAACATTGGGATTTTGCCTGCAGCTGTCCACAATAAATATGCATAAGTTCATTTTTTGCTTAGTTATGGATTCATCCACCTGTTTTCCTAAGAGTGCCAGACATTTTGTACTCTAATTATTACCAGGTCCTATCTGAAGTCCATTTCAGTTAACACAAAAGAAGTTGTCAGTGATCTTGGGGAACAGGGATCAAACCATATGGAGCAGTTTCACTGGCATATTTATATTACAGATTCTTGGGTTTGACCTTACGTTTTTTCTTCCTGCAAGGGACTTATGAATTCTGTGCTGTTCTTATTTCTAGGTAGCTTTTAAAAATAAACCTGTGCTCCTGTTAAATTATTCCAACAGATATTGTTGCAGAATCAAAAAGTCAATGGAAGGTTCAGAGCTGTGGCCCCAGTTAGCACAGACAGATTGCTCCGTTGATGGCTCCCACCTCAATTCAGACTCCAGATCTTCCTAGGTCAGCTTTCATGTTCTGCTTCAGCTGTAGCACAAGATTTCCCATAAAGCAGATGAAGTGTTGCTGCCACAGAAATGAGTACATTTCCTTCTCCAGACCACCACTTTGCTCCCCATTGACAGTCCTGATGTTTCTTGCTTCCTACCTGTTCTCTTTGACTATGATCTTACCAGTTTATGCCACAGGGTATCCTACAGGCACAGTTCACCAGTGAATCCACAGGTGGAATCAGAGCCCTCAGAAATATAACCTTACCAGCAAAGTGCCTATAATCTGTGAATGCTCCAGAAAACTTTGCAACAGGCATCAAGATTAAACAAACAAAAAAAACAGCAACAGCAAAGGAATACCTAGAGGTAAGTTCCATGGGCATAACTGAACAACTCCATAGATAACCAGATGTACAAGTTATTAAGCATTACAAGTTTCCAGGGAGTTTCAGGATCCATTTTATAAATCTAGAACTGAATCACATCATATGCTATATATTATTTAATAACACGTTTAATCATGTAAGCCACTATATTGCGCAACCTGGCCTTCTCTGTACTCCATTTTCCCTCTTAATGAAACAATCAGTGAAGCAATTTCTGAACGTGGTTACTCAGAATCATTAAATCTCATGCTTATTTTAAAACAAAATCTCTAGTTAGTCAACATCAGACTTACCTCTTTTTATTACTGTCTGGTATTCACATTGAAGAAGTTTGCTACCCTTGAAACTGAGGCAGCAGAAACTTTGTTTTCATTTTAAAAATGTACCTGTGTTGACTGACACCTCTCAGCACAATTATGTTCTGGAGTGAGACTCTTGGGATGGAGATGCTTGTCAGCCAGGTTTTGGGAGGCTCATGAATATGATTAGGTGATGACATCCCAAGAGGTTAGTGCACACAAAACAAACAAAAAAAACCCCAGTCTTTCAGTCTTGGCAAATAAACAGAGGAAGAGCTGGCCTAGACTTTTTTCTTTAATATGTCTTTAGCTGTTATTTAAATTTCTTCATTCCTACTTTATACTTATGTTAGCAGACTAAGCTAAAATTTCATGGGTAGTTTTCCTCTCTGCAATATTTTAATTTACATTAGTTGTTAATTAGACCTACTTATGTGACTTGTCAGTAACAGCGAATAGTTTGGAGCTGGAAAAAACCCCAAACAACTAGGAAGATTATTTCCACAAATCGGATTGCTTTTTAAAGGCTGGAACACAAAGTTTTAAATATCTGCTCTTAATAATATATTGGTGAGTCAAGACGTATTTTCTTGCTGCTGATCACTTTTCATGGCTATTTGAATAAGAAGAGGTGGAACCCCTCCGTCAGATCTGGATACAGAGAAGTAGGGCTCTTGCTGAGGGTGCCCCAAGGAGCCAAGAGCTGAGCTCTTTGTGATCCGGGTCAGTGTGTACTCCACTGATCCATGCTCTCTCTTTCTAAGTGCTGTGCAACCAAATTGCAGATCAGATCTATCATCTTGATAGATGCATTTTTCAAAAATAGAAATTGCTCTAATTCCAGCATAAAACCACTTCGCTGCACTTTCAGCTTTTGGAAGTCGCTACAGTTCTGTGCATGTCTAATTATTTACTCACCCTTTTTTTTAAGACAGACCTCAGCATCATAGAAAAGACTATAAAGCCTAGCTATAGATTTTTTTTGCAATATATTGTATTAAAAGACAAGGCATTTATATAGAATATTAAGTATTAAATATTAAAATGCAAGGCTCAATTAATTTTATACATATCACTATTCTTGTAATAACCAATTAAAAGTGTAACATTGATTATGAAATTATAAGTATTTTCTGAAGTCCTGAAACTATGAAATCTGATTACAAGAGAATTTCATGTATCAGTTATAGCAATTTCCATATCCCCTGGTGTAAAAAAAGCTCAAAAACCTAAGCTGAATTCAAACTGAACAGACCAAAAGAGAAGAAAAATGCACACATTTATTAAAGCCTTCTGTAAGCTGATTTCATTCTGCGAGTAGAAGCCTGGTAAAAGTTGATGAGACACCTGATTAAAAATAATAAAAATTCCTAGTAAGCAAAACCTGAAATAATTCTTTGCAGAAGTATGGAGGCTGGTACTGAACTCTGGGCCTGAATGCCTTTTAGCTTTCTCTGGTATGGCTGAGAAATTTTAAGAGCCACATTTTCTGTTTAAACTAATACTCAAAAATAAAAATAAAATAGAACTTCCAGAAAAGAATCTCCTGGGAGTTGAATAATGCTTTTCACTGGAGTTTGCTGCAGCAAGTCAGACTGCCCTCACTACTGCTAAGAATTAAAAAGGTAATAAGCAAAAAAACAGGGAGAGATGCTTAACCGGGTAAACCGGATTGCACCAGTATAGCTCCAATGCAATCCACAAAGACTGCCAAGACAAGATGAAGCCTGAGTTAAAACCTTGCTTTGTGTTTTCCTTTGATATACAAACACATGCACACAAGATTAAAGCTACAGTTTTAATAAAATTCTGAAGCTGTAATATCTGATGCAAAATTGCACTTGAGAAGGCTGGCCCCCAACATAAACCTTATGAATGAGAAGTTAGTGATTGATTTGGCTCTGTATTCAAGACAAAGCCTTATTTCTCAGAAGCATCAGCATAAGCTGTAAAGGGAATTGAAGTTTATGGGAAAAACATGTATTGTAGAGGTATGCTGATTTTACCGTAAGTGATCTGCTTCAGGAAAAAAGTTCTGCAAAGGAATATCCCCTGAACATAATAAAAATATAAAGCATTATTCCTAGTAAGCCTGAACTTTTTTGTTGGGATTATCCCATGTAAGTAATTTGAAAAGAATCACCTTTTAAAAATTAACTGGTCTAACTAAGCATCACTAAAACAAACATCACTAAGCATCACTAATAATGTATTTTAAAATCTAAGACACTGTACAAAGAGAGCTTAACCTAGCAAAAGATTTCTGAATTTTGCAGCAAATGATTTTCCGTGTAGATGAGTATTCAGCATAACTGGATAAGTGGATATCAATAGTAAGGGGGTATCAATAACAGAAGACTTCAAGGGTACTATGCAAGATTTTATCCTTGTTTTTCATAATTTCAAAAGTAATAAACTTAAGAACCTGGAACAGAATAAACTACATAGTACTAATGCTAGAAAAACTAGTTCTGTTTATCTAGTTAATGGTAATAACTTGTCTACAAATGCGGATGTCAGTATTTTAATGATACATATCTTTGGAATACTTTTATAACTTAAGTATTCTTTTAGTAGTGTCTTCAAAGAGCTTTAAATAAATTCAATAAAATGGGGTAAATCTAGCTTAACAATGAAAATATTGACAGAATCTTTTAGTAATGTGTTTGATATTTCTTTGTGTCCTGAAACATTATGAAGAGATTTTAATATCAGAATACAAAGAAGTAAATAATTAAGTATAATTTTGCTAGCAGGTAAATTCACTGTTCACTGGTGCTGATTTTTCATTGATTTGCATCTGGTGTAGTCATTAAGAGATGTGCAGAGTCAGTGCAAAACATCACAAAATTAGAATCAGATTGTTCCAAATCCCTTTATGAAGGTGCACAAAAATTAAAGCAGGAAACTGGAAAGTCATTCCCACTGTCTTGTGGATTTCCTACGGATACTGGGCTGGATTCTGGTTTTATTCAACTACATTGTTCAGATCTGATCCTTTTTATTGTTAATTCACAGTCAAAGATAAGATTTATGAACCTGAACTCATGAGTTCAGCCACATACATATTTTCTTTGAAGAAAAGGTAACCAGCAGTGAACAGGGGCAGATCTTCAATTATTCTTCATGGGTTTTATTCTCAGGCATTTGCTAGAATTCCTACAGTAAGAATCTGCTCTGTGTGTTTTGCTGGAGTGATTATGCACAAAAATATTTTCAAACCAAATGCAGCTGGTTCTAATCCTCTGATAATTCAATCTACACGCATCCCTAGCTTTAACATGAACCAAGACATCTGTAAAATGTTAGTTACATTAGAAGACACAAATCTAGTTTTTGTCCAGGTCTGAGCCAATCAATACGTCTTTCTTTCTTTGATCTTTGTATTTGCTGGAATAATGACAAGAAACCAAACAAAAGTCACCACAGAATCAATCCAAGCCATAATGCAATCTTAAAACTACTAGGAGCTGTTTTTGATGAGGGGCTTCATTGCTGGTAGAGTTTCTCTGCTCAAGCATTCCAGTGGTGATTCAAATTCTTCCGCTGAAATGAACTTAGAGGATAAATTGTACTTGCAATCATATAGCAAGCAGTAGGAACACTAAAAAGGTAATTCTATCTTAAAAGGCATATATGGCCCTCATTTTTGTGGTTTTTTTTTTCAAATGAAATCCAGATCAAATTTTTTTAAATAAGCAGTATAGACAATACATGAACTGAACACAGGAAGAATGCTGAGAAAAAAATAAAACACAGTTAACTCCTATATGCTTACATTACATTCAAACTGTGCTTATTCCATACTCTCACATTCAAGCTATAATGTGGTTCCAGTAACCCTTACAGATAACAGTTTATATATAGAAAATCCCATGGTTGTTTTATTAAAAGGGAATGAGTTTGCATGAGAAATGCCTTTTTTTTGGTGCAAGTCCCTTTGTGCGTCACATAGTTTTCCTCCAGCTGTGAGACACATACAATTGAGTCAGGATTTTCACTAACCTACATTTACAAAAGTGAGAGCTAATTGGGTAGGAATGGGCACAAAATGCTGCTGTTGGAGTAGGGCAGTGTTTTGATTTGGCTTGGTGCAATTGTCCATGCAATGTACAGATGAGCAGAGTGAAAAACTGGTAGGATCTGCTTGCCAACTCCTCTCTGGATCTTGAGGAAAGACGGTAGCACTCAAAATGCCCACGAGTCATGTGTTTTTGGCTATGTACACGAATGATTGAAATGTACCTCTTCACTTGCCCTCTGAATTACACAGCATGTTTTCAGTAGTATTCCTCCTATGAACATAGAAGACAAGAAAAGGATTACTAACTTGATTCCATGTCTGTTAAAGAAAGGCTGCTCTACTTCTCCAGTTGTCAGGCATAATGAATATGTTTTCCTCCGTGTTTTCTTTCTCCCAGTTGCTGCAGTCCTGTGTTTTTCTTGCCATTTTATTGATTTCTATACATTTTTTGCAGTCCTCAAAATCAGTCCCCTTTTTACTGATGTGGAACCAGCTAGAATAGTTTAAAAGCCCTTCCAAACACCTGTCACCACAATCAAACTTCTACTGCTTACTTTACTTGAAACTCACACAATCCATGTAGTGATGTTTTCATTTGAGCTTCTAACTAAGGTCTACTAGTCCCTGATGCTTTTTCCTTTTTTTCCTTAAGCCTTTTCCACTTACCTGTTACCTTTACAGTCTCCTCTTAAACCAGAGGACTGGATGCTCAACCCCTTTTTCCATGCTGGTAAAAGACTTGGGCAGACTCCAGCCTTTCATCCACTCTACTGGTGTGGTGTGCAGTGGCAGAATGAGTGGAAATAGTCTTGTCCAATTTCATGGTCATTACAGGTAACTGGTACTCCCCACTCTGAGGGATGCTGGAAGGCTGGCATAGGGAGGAAGGCACATGACAAAAAAGAACATTCAGTTCAGACTTCCTGGGAATTTGAAAATTACTAAGTACAAAATATAATAGCAATCACACTGAAATAAAAAAGAGAATTTCCCCTTTCCTATGCCATCACCTGTCCTCTCCCAGCCAGATTCTGGCTTGACAGACTTTGTAGAAAGTACACTTAAAGTAGATTTTGATCTTCATAAATTGTAACAGCTGGAAGAGCTCACAGGTTTTCCATATGAAAAAATGCTGGAGACATCTCTAAATCCTGTGATTTGGCAGAGGAAAATAGTATTTATAGCCAATATAATCTGTCTGATGTATCTTTGATTCAGAAAGAAAATGTCATTCATTGTCACGCATACTTCAACCAAAGCATGCAGAGATAAAGAACAAGGGAGGAAACTTTTACAAGGCTTACATAGGAACAGGGAACTTATATAGGACTGGAACTTAGAAGTCACTATGAGGACATTAGAAATTTTCGTGTTCAAATTTGAAACAGAGAATGGAAAATCACTATCAGTTGTGCCAGGAAAAGGCAGTCAACCTGGCAGGGCTGTCTGAGCCAAACAACCTCTTACATCTCATAGTAGAAAAGAACATAGTGAAAGAACTAGCAGAGAAGAAAAGAAACAAAATCCAAAAAACATTTAGAAATGTTCTCTGAAGAGGAGTGGGTTGCCTGATCTGAAATATGGTAAATGAATGTACAGAGCATGAAGCCGCATTCATAACATTACAGGAATGTTTAACTTCAGATATTTTTGCTAAATTTAACTCTGTACTGTCACAATGCTCTTGCTTTCCTTGACTATGAAGTCCTAAAGGAAACTTGCCCCTCACAGTTCAAGCTTTCTTACCTTAAAACACATTATAACTCTGAAAATATGGATCTGCAGAACCTAATGTCAATGCCCTGAACTACATGTGGAAATCTTACTTCCTCTGGTTGCTATTTAAAGGATGACTTTATGAGTACCAGGATATTAAATGAAACTTTTATCTTCAACGCCTGTCTCACAACTTTGGCAATGTTAGTTTTAGAAGGCACTTTTCTTTGCCTTCTGAGAGGCATTGCCTTTGCCTGTGACTCTATTTATTCATCACATGATGCTCAGGCAGCAATTTTCACATATCTTATCTCCAGCCTATGCTTCCCTGTATCCAGCAGGAAACTCAGGGAGTTGTGGCCCTCACACAAAGGATTTTGTCTGAGAAACATGTTTCTGAAGGAGAAACGTCCTTATTCACCAATATTAAACAAAATAAAAAGATCAAGTTGCTCTGGGCACTCACCTTTGCCTCGAGTTCGATTTCTCAATCATTATAAAACACATAAAAGGACAAAGGCTACTTCAGTGCCAGTCCAGAGAGGCTTGAGCCAAGAAATACCTTTCCAGGATGACGATCACAGATATTGAGATCACATGCCTGAAAGAAAAGAGAATTTTCCACTTTCTTATGTTTGCAGGACCAACTTGAAGAGATGTTAGCCAAAAAATGATTCAAAGCCTACCCACTGAAGTGAGGAAGACAAACCCTGGATTTGGATGCACACTGTCTCTATTGCTGCCATCTGCTGTTTTCATGTGGAAGCATGGAAAATTTCAAATTGCTTTCTCCCTCTACCACATTTTTTTCAATTTTTAAATGCAGTCATATAAGCAAAATTAAAAAGAAAACGTTCCTTTTCCCGAGTCTTTTAAAGAATGCCAATTTAGTTATTTGACCTGAGAATATTTCCTTGAATTTGCTTTTGCTGCCTATTTCAGGGTTGGGTTTGTTGGTGGGGTTTTTCTTGCCTGTTTTTTTAACATGAATTCCCATTTGTGGTAAAGGGAAATGTTGTTCACTTCTGTTGAAAAGCAAATAAAGCAGATTAATAGGGGAAATAATGTATTCATTTGGGTGTATTATATACTTTCTATGAGTACACTTTAATTGGGTGACTTGCATAAATGGAATGTAAATGCGTCTACAGCACAGCATGGGTTTGGTGCTCTAAAAGCCAAAGTTCAACTACTGATGTCATTAATTAGGAGCTATAATTACTAAATGTAGGGTAGGTAAAGGAAATTAAAAGAATGTGCTTCATTAACTATTCTTCAGGCAGAGGTAAATCTATTTGAAAATGAGTTCATTCACCCCAACTACACACTGCATGCCTGAGACAGCCTTCTTATGAATTAGTAACGATCTACTGCCTTTGACTACAGAAAATCTAACTCCCCTCATTACATTTCTTAGGGATCCATGTCTAGGAATCATGGTGCAACACTCATCTTTAGAATTTTGGTCCAAAGAAAGGTCAATAATCACTGCTGCCATTCCTCTATGTGCCTAAACAACCTTGAAAGTCTTCTCAAAGCAGGAGATATTAAGCTGAGACATATGTTTTGATGGTTTTTAAGAAACCAAGAACAGAATTTTTATTTTCTTGATTGTGATGGTCCTGATATTAATTCACAAAGACACAGTTAGTGACCTCATCAGACTTTGCAAGTGATACACCATTTCTGTGTGACTCATCCTGCAAATGCAGTAATCATGTGTCCAAGAGCCTGGCAGAAGCTCCTTCCTAGAGCTACATTTTATCATGAAGTAGTAAAGTAAATGTCTGATACAGCAGATATGGAAGATATCAATGCCTAAAAGCTCAGTTGTGCACTGCTAGTATTCAGAGAGTAGCCTTACTCTTAATCCAAGTTATATATACATGCATATATGAGCACCTGCAAGATTAATATTTTTTAATGGCAATAGAATTTCTTTCCACTTTATTTCAGTTTAGACCATGCTGACCTGTTTTTGGACTTCATTCTGCAGCCTATGGTCTTACACTAATATCCTTGTTGGTGCTCCTGGTCTGTAAAACAGAGGATGAACACTGTGCTGCTCACTGAATTAGGGTGCTAACATTATCCTTTCTGAAAAAAACAAATTGTCCACCTACCCTACTAACTAATAAGTAGGCAATAGGATTGTTGTCACAGCTTGAAAATGTAGAAATGGAAATGGGAAAGAATTCTGAGCTCCCAGAGGGGAAAAGGCCAAACACAGGAGATAAATCTATTGCTGAGTATAGCATAGCTGAAAGACAATAAAAGATTCCTTAAAGCGGGCATAACAACAGGACAAAAGAAAAACAAAACCTCCTAAACCATGTCTGTTCAATTTTATCATGGGGTCAGCTGCAAACTGCCAGCCTGTTTTAAAATCAACACTTCACAGCAAGAAACTATACAGCAATGTATCACTTCTCTACAGGCACTTCCTTCCACTGACAAATGTTCAAGCAGAGTAATAGCTTAAACAGAACTGCACAGAGGGGTGACCAGCACTGATGAAGAAGGATCTGTATGAGTGTATTTATTTACAGATACATACACGTGCACATGGGTTATAGTGTAGACCAGCTTCTTATTATGGATAATGATCTGTATAAAATGCAAAGCTACGGGAGATGTTTTAATAGTCGGGGAAAAAATATAAATTCCACATGTAATGCTAATTTATTCTGTCCCTAAGGGGGATCTCCATGAACTTCACAGTCTAAAAATCAGCTCTTCTTCCTACAGTTTTAACACTTGCTAGTTAGCACCCTTTGTTAACAATGCTGACCTGCTAGCTTTACCTTTTCCTAATTTTTCTAAGTGAGGAGAACAGAAAAGGGATTGTTCCAGAGCTCATCATGGTGCTCCTGAGTACAAGCTGAAGCACATTTTTTCCTGAGGCAGAGAATAAACTGCACCCTAATGTAAATGACTGATACAAAGCCAATACACCAATTTATGCCTCAGCTAAATCCTTAACTTAGCACTTATGTAAGACATTAGACTTTTATAGTGCTTGGACCAAGGTATGAATTCATGAGGAGCTCACTAATTTGAGAAAACAACAAACCAGACCACTTATCCAATTACGGGAAGACGAAGGAAGATAAGATTTTATTTTTCCAGCTTTCTGAAATGTTTTTCAGATTTTCTCATTTAATATAAGCTCAATAGAAAGTTGCAGAATAAAATTTTTAACCTGCTCTATAGTTAAAATGCTAAACATTTCCCCTCATGAGAAAAAAAAAAATATTGTGCACACAGGGTTTCAACTATCTTTGCTTGAATTCTGCCAATTTTTAAATGCTTAGGAATCACACTGAATCTGCTCATTTCCCACCAGGGCTGGTGAATGAATTAGCACTAGAGCTCTGCTATTTTTCTTTTACTCAGTAGTCACATTTGTAGGAGACTGCCATTTTTTAAACACATTAATGTAACGATGTGAAATTTGGCTTATGCTAATGGAGATTTGTAGGTTCTCCACCTGAACCAAGACGTGCATTTAATGAGGACCCCAGGAAATGATGCAGTTCTTGACAAAGTTTCACAAAGAGCTTAGAATTGCCATTTTGGGACAATCAATACAAAGCAGCAACCTGCAAGCTGGATTTTTCAGGGAGCGGATGCTCAGCAGATCCTCAAAGCCATCTCTATTAAGTCTTCATTATGGTGACACTCACAAATCATTAGTATCTTTTAAAAATTTTGGGATTTTTTTAACTGCCAGGAAATTGTATTTATACTATTAAATGAAGCCATTTCTGAACATTTCGGAGCCACTTTGCAAACTGTCATCAAAATCTGTTTGCAATAAACCAAAAAACTAAATGTGCTGAAGGAGACAAGGATTGCAAAAGTCAACCTCTTTATGAGTTTTTATGTAAATCACCAACGAAGTAGCAGCACTATAGAAATAAGACTATGATCCCTCCTACTGCTACTACAAAGTCTACCTAAACAGAATTTAGCCCCTTGAAATCTTTTGGCAAACTGATATTTTGGTTTTGGAAGAAAATTTCTGTTCCTACTTTAGAAGACAATAGGAGAAGACCCAGAGATACTTAGGTATGCCATAACCTCAGACCTCTAGGAATAATTAATAAAACAGAATGAAGCAGGTACACAGCAATATCCAGAAGTGTGGCTTCTAACATCTATCATACAGTAGCATCTAGGTGTCTTTATCAACATTAATGAAGATAGACACATCAGTTAATTTGTCCACATTTTAAAACCCCCATATCATATTTTAGTTAAATACATCATTAAAAACCTTAACAGAAGCTCTCTTAGTTCTTCTCAAGCCCCTGACAAGACTCTTAGTGCCTTCCAGCCCATTCAGCACCATAGGTGCCGATTCATACCCCTGGGCAATTTAGGGGGACTGAATCTTAGGCTGCTTCTTGAGAGAGGCAAAATCCCAGCTCAGAAAGAAAAACTACAGAGACTCTGTGTTGGAGGTAAGAGAAGTAGCCTCTATAAATCAGGAAGGAGTAATTTAATTTTCCTCTAGGTCAGGCATCAAATTTTTCCCCTTACATCAGTGACCCCTGGGAACTTCTTATAACCTGAGACTCACTTAGGAGATTTAACAATAATCCAGGCCTTACGGCAAGCCAACAAAGTTGTTCCTCTTCAAAATAAGGCACCATAAAAAATGCCACATATCTGTAAAGGAAAAACATCTCAAAGGAACATGGGAAGGGACCCTACACTGATCACACCACCAGCTGTGGGGCACAGCTGATTACAAACAGCACCACCTCTTCCCCCCCCCCCCTTCCCAGATCTGCAGGTGAGAGCACAAGAAAGGTAGAATCAGACTTGTGTGGCTGGGGCTTTCCTACTGCTCCTTGCCATGCGTTTGGGCTCTTGCTGCTCACCCTGAAGAGGGGCACCAGAAAAACTCCAGAGCGAGGAGTACCGTGGGAAGTACATTTCTCTTTCTAACTGCTAAAATGAAGTGGCTCAGGTTCAGGCTCCTAACTCCACGTACAAGAATCTCAGCAATTTCATTTTCAGTTGTTAATAATTTTTATGTTTCCTTAGTGGAAAAAATGCTTTAATGAAATTTACATTCAAGCCACCAAAAAGTTATAAACAATTCCCAGGCTGAAGGCTGCCAAACTATGTCAATTGAAAAAAAACCACCATGACAAGCCTAGGTATTCTTGCAAGAAGTGCTGTTCAAAAACCTGCACTTCAAGGAAAATGTGCCAGAGAAATCAAACAATGGGGGAAAACCAAACTATTTCCTTCAAGGGCTGGGTAAGTATCTCTGGAATGCATGTAGCCTCCACTGTGTATTTCAGGGCGATCTCTTTCTGGGGTTTGTATTCCCTGTAACTTTCTTCTAGTAAGAGGAAGACTCCATGTATACGTCCAGGTCCTCAAACAGGGTATGTCAGCCTTGTCCGGTGAAGTCAGTAACACCAAACTGACTTACTGTAGCTGAGGTACCAGCTCGTTGCTCACCAGCTATTCTGGGAAGCAGAGCTCAGGCTCTGCCTGTCCCAGCATCGGTCCGGATGCCTCCTGAACCAGTGGGAATCACAAAGGGTTGGGCTGCAATGCAGTGAAAGAAAGGGAAGGCTGCAGACAAGAATTTAGATTACCTAAGCTGTGAATCTGTCAAACTGATGTAAAATTCTTGCCCTGTGGTGTCACATTCTTCTTTCTTTATTTACTCTCTATGTGCAATAAAGCACTGGATAGATATTTAGCTGATTTGAAAGTTGAGGTGGGATATTCCAAGTTCACTCCGATCTTGACTAGTGTAATCTTTCCCTAGTATCAAAATATAAGCTAGAAGGACACAATTGCTGAGTTTGTTAAAACTTTGTAGCAATTCTGTTTCATGTTTTTGAATCACTGTCAACAAAGAAACAGAAGTTAAATCCATTAAAGCACTATACAGTTCCTCCCTTCTCCAGGTTAAGCACTAGGTACTCTACTGGAGATAAGAAATCACCCTTTCTGTAGGGTTTGCACCTGGAACACATCAACTGGTTATCAGTTTATAGGCTGTGTTAAGTAATACAGTGAGACAGTGCTGGTGCCTGTCTGAAATCTACACAAATAAGAGTACTTCTTTCTTTTATTACAAGTTCTTCTGCTCTTCAGCCAAGTAAAATTGTTAAAGATTACACCTGACTGTATATTTACTGCAGATTTTTTTGCTGAAGTTCCTGTCTATAGCACAATTAGATCTGTTGTGTACACTATAAACAAGTCAATAAATAAATTAATGCTCCAGTCAAAATTTATGTAGCATGCAGAATTTGGCTTAGACTGAAGAAGAAAACATAAGAATTTAAAAGCTGGAATTGGCCATATTTTTTAAGTTCCTCATAGTGTTTGCTCTTCAGAAATTCCTCATTAACAAATCACAAAGAGTTAAACTTCCTTTTTAAATTCTTAAGTTTTGTTCAGTTCCTTAACTCTGCAGTGATATAGCTTTACTTTTAAAATATTGGAACAAAAGTTTTGGATTTTAGCAGTACTCCAGTACCATACTCATGTTTAATATAAGATTATAGAGAATTAACTTTCTTTGCACCTCTTTAATCTTTTTATATACTTCTGTGCAAGTTCTGCATGACACAGATAATCAAGGTATTAATTCATGTTCCTACTCAATTTCAATAGGAATTATACATCTAGATAAGGATCCATGACACCATCTTCACCTCTGTCTCTCAGTTTCTAGTCTATAAAATAGAGGCAACACTTCTACACTTACAAACCTAAGGATGTTTGCAATCTCTCACTCCCGGGTGTGTCTGAAGGATGGTTCTGAAGAAGGCAGCTTGGCTTGCTTTTCGTTTGTTTGGGGTTTTTTGTTTAACAAAATAGCACAGCTGATGCACACAAGTCCCACCTGAAGAATTTACATAAGACCTTGCCTCAGGGGAAGAGGCCCTTTTTCCGAAGGAAACTGTGCACAGGCTCCCAATTCCTGGAGCTCTTTTCCTTTCTCAGCTTGAGGAGGTTTCACTCTCTGCACTCCCAATGCTTTGAGTATCTTCCAAATCTGCCCTGAGGCAAGCAATAAATGGGGGTGGGTCGGGAGATAAAACTGGAGCTCCAGTGCCTCGTTCTTCTTGCTTTGGTTTGTTTGTTTGTATTTTAAAGGGAATTCTGGCTGGGCTAGACTGACTGCAACACCCATCCGCCATAGCTAAAAGACCATGGAAGCAGCCTGTACAGCCGGTCTACAGCAGCAGAACCAAAGCACAGGTAGGAAGCCTGTTAATTACCTGTTAGTAATTAAGACCAGACCTTGGTTGCTAATGACGGCTCATTTACAGCAGACCGATTGCAGGCCATCTTTTTTGACATGACTACAGGATATACGATGGTGGATTATTAGTGTAGTTTGCAGGCAGCTGCACTCAAATTCGTTGCTGTGGCAGCTGTTCAAGTAAAATTTGCTGGAAAATCCAGTGGAGATTAGGTTTTGATGAAAAATTTCAAGGCGCTTTTCTCTAATGTGAGCAAGCATAAACCTCTTGGGTTTATTTTAAATTGCAGATCAGCGAGATAACGATGCTTTTCCCTAAGCGGATGGAAAGTACTGGGGAGATGTGGGCTGTCACCAGCAGGTCTGTGCTCTCTCCCGCACCGCGTTTTCCCCAGTCCTGTTCAACAACATCCCCAGCCTGTCATTAGAGGGCACGGCTAATGCCAGGGACGTGCTCATGAGGCAACGATCCACGTCTCTGTGTGACTGCGGCTCTGTGTGTGAGCGCATCACAGGAAAATACTTATAGCAAAACAGGATGTTGCAATGGGCACGGAGCTTTTCCTGACCAAGGAGAAAATGCGTCATGCAACTTGAAGATGTTGCTTAACATACGAAACGCTCTCGGCTAGGCGATTAGATGGTATGCACCGTGGCCGACTCGAATTTCTGCCTCTGCTTTCTCTTTTCCTTCGACATCAAGCACAGGTCTGAAGTTACATGGGACGGTCAGGAACCCGGCCGGCTGGGAGCAGAGGGAGTGATCCCTCCTGCACAGCTGTAAGGAATGTAAGGGAGAGAAGCGATAGCTCCTCTGGATTAACCTCGAGGAAAAAACTTCCCCGAACTATCGTGAACGAACGTTTCTGAGATTCAGCTACGAAAAAGTGGGGATCAGAATCCCCGTTCTGATGGCCGGGATCATTACATTAAGCCGCCCGATTAACTCTCGCACACACCGCCCGACAGCAGAAGCTCATCGTAGGGCAGGCTGAGCCGCTGCTGCTCGCCGGCCCATCCCGGGGGAGCCGCGCCGGTCCCCGCTCCGGCCGAGGGCAGTGTTCCCGGGCACTGCTGGCAGTGTCGGGGGCTGCAGCGGGGCCGGCCCGCCCGCAGGGGAAGCGGCGGCTGCCAGGGGCGGGCGGAGTCGGAAGCACGACAGCACACGGGGCGCTGGGGCGGTGCTGGCGGCGGCGGGAGGAGCTCGGCACTCGCCGCCGTGCTGGGGTCGCGGCGCAGGGACGGAGCCGGGCAGCTGCGCCCCGCAGCAGCAGCAGCAGCACCAAGAGGAGGAGGAGGAGGAGCCGGAGCCGCCAGAGCCGCCGAGCGCGGGGAGCCGCAGGAGCCGCTGCCCCGGGCTGCGGCGGATGAGCCCCGGGCTGCGGCACCGCCGCTGCCTGCCGCCGCTCCGCGGGTGAATGAACCTGCCCCGGGCGGCCACCACGCCGGCTTCGCCTCGGGCTGCGGCACCGCTCTGCCCCTGCACAAAATGGACGGGTTCACCGGGAGTTTGGGTGAGCGGCGGCGGGACGGGACGAGCCGAGCATGCCGGCAGCGCTGCGGGGCCGGGGGCGCGCACCTGCGGGGCTGGCGGGGGCTGTGCGGTGCTGGCGGAGCCGCGGGCGGGGAGCGGGCTGGCGGAGCCGCGGGAGGCAGGACTGCCCCTTGCCGGTGCCGGCCGGGGCGGTGCGTGCGAGCAGCGCCCGCGTTGGGAGGGTGCGGGGAGGGGATGCCAGCGCGAAATCTGGTCAGCTTCAAACCATCTGTTGCGAGGGCTCCGGCTGCACTTGCCTCCTTTGTTCTTCCCTCGCCGTGGGTTTGCGCTTCCCCCGGAGTTAGTTGCTTGGCTTTGGGCTGCTGGCTTGTTTCAGTTTTTTTTTGTTTTTCCTAAATGTGCTTTCGTTTTTCGTGCCTCGCTTCTGGTCCGGGGCAGGAGGGACCCCGGCCGTGTCAGCGAGAGCCCGGGGAGCGCGGGCAGCTGTGCCCCGGAGCTGCCGGGCCGGCTCCGCGGGGCTCCCTCGCTCCCTCCCGGAGGAGCCGGGGGCGTCCCCGGGAAAGTTACGCGGGAACCGGCGCCTTCCCGGTGCCCGAGCATCAGTCCGTGCGCCCGCTGAGCCCTCCTGCCTCCCTGCGGGTCGGGCTTCTCTGCCTGGAGCCGTGGCGTGATCGAAAATGTTTGCTGCTTGCTCATCTAAATATTGCCAGAAAACTGACAGGCTGCGCTCCCTTCAGTTTTATTAAGGCTGCGGCAGATTGTCAGCAGTTTCTTGGAGGAAAAAAATAATACTCCACCAGCTCACTTTCTGAGTAGTTTGGAGGACAGATTGCATGTGGTACCAAGTTGTCCTGATCACGAGTGTGAAATGAAAATGTATCCAAGTGTAAGAGTTGTAAACCGTGTAAGTTCCTATTTCTGCACATTGCAAGACCATTGGCTTTGCAGTGCTGCCTACCTGCCGCTCTCATCATAAGCCTTCTGTTTGGTGTCAGCGCCCCTGCATCTACTGCAGGCTTTTTGTGACCAAACTCACTCCATCGTTTGTACGAGAATCTGTGCCTCTTAAAAATCAGATTAATTTGTTTTTACGTCACTCCTGTGAAATCTGTAGTAATTGTGAATAGTTCTCAATTTTCTGGAAAAACCGACTCATTTAAATGCTTCTGAGTGTGATCCTAACCTTTCAGGTTTTTGAAATGTCAACTCCAGCATTTTGGGCACCTGTCCAAACCAAACTGGTGCACCATAATTAATAGTATGCTTTGGCAGTTTGGCTCTTTGCCTGATATACTGTCCTTGCTCAAGTAACTACCATGGCCATTTAATGTCTGGCGATCAAAAAGCGACACATGGAAGAATTGTACGGGTTCTGTTCTCGGTTTTCTGAGGGAAGATTGTGCTTGTGGGTGACATATGCAAATGTGCCGTAGTTAATATTTATGAACCTCTTTACTCAGCAGAGGAACTGATCACCATATCAAAGCACACCAATACTGCTTTTAACTCACGGAGTATTGGCCCCGTGAGGTCGGTATTTAGAAATAATTGTTTTCTGTTGGAAGTAGAAAAAAACAATCATTATGAAGTAGTAAAAGCATCATTTTATTGCATGGAGGTTTCTCGCCGAGCGGTGGCACAGGGCTGTAAGGTCGCCCAGCACCTTATGCTGGAGCGGGGATGGGCTCATTGGGACATCCCATATGCCTTATTAAGGGAGGCTCCATCTGGACCTCTAATTTGTTTCACTGTTTGGTCAGGAAGACACTCTGATTTTATTAGAATTTAATGAGGATGAAGCTCAGCTCAGCCTTTTAAACTGTGTATTATGATATTCGCTGCTAGTTGGCCTTTGATTTTGTTTTTGTGGCAAGCACTGATGCACAGTGGTTTTCTGGACTTGGGCTGTGGAGGGGGCATTCCCAGAATCTTTAGCTTTGAAGCATGAAACTTTGTGTGACTTTCTTGTTTTCAGGTTTGAATCGTGCTGCTTAGTCCTGTTCTGTGTTTATAATCACTTGTTGGCTGTTCTAGCTGCTAACGAGCACATAATGTTCACAAAGATGTGTGAATTGTTCTGAGGCCCTTTTTTTAATCACCTTTAATTAAAATCTAATGGCTTGAATTTAATTAGCTGTCTGCTAAATGTCTTTTAGGAAGGCCATAAATTAATGTACTTTAGAATGAAATGTAAAAATTAATTAAAATTATTGTTGGCAAAACTGCGCTATCTATGTATGTGCATGCTCAACCAGCCAAGCGAGCTTGTTAGAGAGCAAGTTGTCCTTTTAATGCCTCTTGTCATTATCTGGAAGGCAAAATGTTATTGCAGATTGTGTCCTCCAGCACAGGCAGAAATACCTTCTTACATGTCTCTTGCAATTGAAAATACTTTATGCAGCTGTTTTCTTTTGGCTTCATACTGAAATTTTTATGAGAATAAACAAATGAAAGGAGCCATTTTATATGTGATTTAGAAAATTGTTTTGGTTATTGGTTTAGCAAGTGCTTATGTACCACTCTACATAACTGTAGAGTTATACATTATTAGAGTTATACATTACTGTATACAGTAAAAAATAAATCTATGTGTTATAAATTAATTTACACAGTTGAAATAGGTATGGATTGACTCGTGATAAAGCAATGAGTTATTTCATATTTTCTGGGACTTCAATACCTTTTGAGTATCACCAATAGCAACATGGTTATTGAATCCCATTCGTTGTCTCAAGTAGGACAGTCCTATCTTATATTTGAGCATTTCCAACATGGTGGTTGTCAAAGGTCTCAGTGGATTTTGGCCATCTTCCTTTTCAGATGCATCCTTTGAAGTAAAACAATATGCTTCTGAATGGGAGTAAGAAGTCTGGGAACTTGGACCGAGTGCCTGGGCCTTGTACCCTCACTGAGACAGGAGCACAGCATGGCTGTCTGGCTCTGACTCTGCCAAGCTCCCTGGCATCTTAGGGTCCTCATCTAAACAGCCTGAACACATGCATCTTCAGGGGAAGGAAAAGCACTGTTAATTCCACCAAAAGAATTAACCAAATAATTCTATCAAAAGGGAAAAATAGGCAAATATACAAAAGAGCCCATGTGGGAACTGATGGTGAACTGATTCAGGTATACTTGTCATTCAGGTATACTTGTCAGTGGGCTGCAGGACTGTAGAAGACTGACAGTTTTGCCAACCATAATTTTGATTTTTAGGTATCATCAAGTATTAGATTAGTTGACAGCCTTTCTGCTTGCCCCTGTGTTTTGATGGGTTCCTGCCTAAATTGGCTTGTTATGGTAGTAGGAGAAGCATGACAGGTGGTGGGAGGGAAAGGATAAGAGCCTTCAGGTGAGGGTAGGTGAGACCTGGTGGTGTTGTGCATTTTTGCCAGCTCTTTGAGTGGCTCTGCCGTATTGTGAACCTGCTGTAGTGAGGAAGGCAATGCCCTTCTTGGGCTTCAAATGTAAGTTTCTGATGCTGGTCAAGTCCACTTGCAGCTGAAAGGTGTGTGAGTGCTGTCTTAATACGAAGCAGTTGTCGCTCTGTGACTTCCCTGTTGCACCTTTTCAGCTGTTCATTTATCTTACTTTCTGTGAGGTTAATTGCCTAAGGTATGAGATCTGCTAAGTTTAGAGTTATGAAGAGTAAGCTGTGACAGGCCGCCTGGGGCTACTGACGAGTGCTCTTTGGTGGACAGTTTTCCATTGCTTTTAGCTGTCACATTGTTTTCACTTTTGAGAAAGCTTCTGTTAATTGAATGCTGTAACAATAACTCATTGTAAACAAAGATACGGAAGCATTCATCAGATTATGTTAAAAAAAATGACTACAGCCTTTTCCAAGTTTGTCTCCAGTGTATGATAACTGAAAGAGCCAACAGTGTCTGTTGAACCCAGGACTCCACTAAAGCCCCCGGTATGTGTGGGCAAGGTATGCCAGAGGGCTCAGGGGAGCTCAAGCAGAGAGGATCTTGTGGTCACTAGTGCTGTGAGCCTAGGAAGCATGTGTGGGTCATGATTCATCTCTGGCTGGGCTTACTACCGAGAAAAATGAGTGTGTAGGGTATTTGTCATTTATTTGGGCTAGAATATTAAGTTTTATCGTTGCCCGTCTAGACTGCAGAAGTGGCCATGATGCTGCAATGCTATTGCTCATAGCAACAGCGAGTTCAGCCTAATTCACGGGGCTCTGTTCGTGAGATTGCTGTGTGCTATTGTCAGTGTGCTAGTCTTCTTAAAAATAAAAGCTTTGGCAGGATGTCAGTCTACTCTGCCTGAGAAGGATGGCCTTGGTTGTTGCCAGGGGTGATTAAACTACAGCAGCGAGGAGGACAGGCTGTTGGCTTTAGAAACTTGGTAATGGCTCACCTTTTGCTGAAGGGGTCTTTAGTTCAAGGGCGGCGAGGAGGAACCCTTTGCTCTCTAGCCAACTGAGAATCAAAGGATTCTATGTTTAAAAAACAATCCTGTTTTTGCACGGAGCAATTGGCAATATTTGCCCTGGTTGTGAGTTAACATTGTCTCACTTTCACAAACCACAACAAAAAGCAGCAGTATCCCCAACATAGGAGTCTCTGTTAGAAAGACTCTTTTCCTCTCTCCTTTAGAAAGCCTTTTAATGCCTGAGATGCTGAGAAGAATTTCTGACCTTACAGTGTGCTTTTCATACACTTTAACTGAAAACTTTTGGTACGGGAGCTGAGTTATCTGACAGGATTGTCTCTTGCCTGAAAAACCTACTCGGAAAAGACTTTTTCCTTCTGTGTTTTATATCACTTAAGAGAGGGGAAAATTGGTCAAGAATAGTGTTCCTAGAAATTCTCTGAAGCATCATTTTGTTTTGTAAGCAGCATTATTAATTGTGTTAGTAAGTACAGGGTGATCTGTATGTTACTTGTTGGTCTTCAGTGTAGCTTTCCTTCTTAATGTGGTTTGTATCAATTATTGAGGGTTTTTTTTTCCTTTCTCTCTTTAGGTCCGTGCTAAATCTAATCCTTAATGAATGCAATCTTAAGGGCAAGAATGTCGTTCTTGTTTTACCCACACATAATGTAATAGGAAGGGTGTTAGAGGATAATTAATTTTATAGCATATGGCATGTATAATGACAGAACAAGTCTCCCTGCTCTTGCTGGTGTTGAGTTTTATTAGTGCGGACATTCTTCTGTTTAGGAGATGAAAATCACCTGATAAACAGCTTTTCACAAGCTTCACTAATTTCTTTTTCAAGAAGTCTCTTTTCAGTTACTTATGAGCTCAGGTGGAACCACTGCTCGCCTTGCTTTTCCTTTCTGTAAACAAGTGAGCGCAAGCACCAGCAGTTTAAAGAGAAATTGCTTCCTTTGTTTTCTTCAACTGCTTGTTTAAATTGATGCAGAATTCTGATTTTCTGGGCTTTTCTTTCATCGGATGCTGAAGGATGGGTACCTAGGTTTTCTGCCCTAAGACTTCTTACTGGGTTGGATGAACTAGGGTTTTTTTAATTAGCTTTTTGTTTGTTTTGCCTCTCAGTGGGTTGTCTCTTTTGCTCATCCTCAGTAGTTTCAGCCTAATTTGTTTACTAAACGTAGCTGTGTCTTGTTCTTTAACTGCTGGTTTCTCAGACTTCTTTCCCGACTCTTTAATGGCTGCACTGCTCTCCTTTGCGTGACAGTGGTGAAGGGCAACTGTTTTGGCAAGTGTTTGGAGAATCTGGTTTCTTTCTATGGTTGCTGGTGCCTTTCTGCCCCCTTTTAGTGATGTGGATTGCATGCTCTTGAAGCTTTCAAGCAAGACATTTTTGAGTGCAAGCATGTCTTATTGTAGCAGTGGGCTTACTTTTTCTATTTAAATAACTTTTCTTAACCTTCTCGAGCTGCTTGTCCTTGTGAGTGACTCTTAGGCATAACAGAAGTGCAGTGTAAGGGGCAAGAGGGGGAAGAACATAGCTATGCACTATAAATGGATATGATATATTTTAAAGAGGTACAATTTCGTTGAATTTCAGATGTTGTGTTAAATTAAATACTCTCTGTTACCTCTTGCCTGGTTCTGTTGTTTCACTGAAACTCCACTCCTAGCTGTGAATGCTGTGCGCCAGCCTGGAGTTGGTTCCTATTTCTTCTGTCAGTTTCTTTGGGCTCAAAAAATAAGCAGAGGGCAGGGGGGAGTTGGAGGGGAGGCTGAAACTGAACTGTTTTATGTTTGAATATATTTTGGATTTTTGTAAACAGTTTTAATGCATCAAGCTAAATTGGCAGGCTTTTGTAATCCTCTGGGAAAATTGGGAGTTTGAAACCCAGTGGATAAATGAAAGCAAAAAATGGTTCTAAGCTCCAGATTTAGCTCCCTAAAGGCATGCTGTAAATTAGTTAGGTCTAGAAGTGTGGCCTTAGTTAAAGTGAATGAAAATGTGTTTTCATGAAAACTTCATAATTTTAAAGACAGAAGAGCTGGATTTCTTTATTCTGAGCTGAGAACACAAAAGCAAGTAAATGGCTATTGACAAGAGAAATTTATATTTGCTGTCCGAACACAGAGGTAATGATTTCACCACTTTTTTCGTCTTTAATGAAATTATGACATAAGGGTACTAGAAATTGTTTTAAAATGCTTAAATTCAGTCAACAGCTGAGATAAGCAAGCCTGCCCATGCATAGCTAATTTAACAATCACAAATATACATAAGATGAATGGTAGAACTGTTAGGTTCCTTACAGTTTACCGTGTTACTTTTTTTTTCTTTTTGAGAACAAAAGAAAAATAATACCTTTAGTTCAGGGTTTTGACAAGCTTAACACCTGTTGCTGTACAAAATAACAGGGGTAGGGTGGACTCCAGCTTGTCTCCCTTCCCCTTATTCTTGGCCACAAGCAGACCCTGCCATTTTCTAAAGACATTTCCTGTTGTGTGCATTGTATGGATCTTTACTTAATTAGAACTTTGAATTTCATTGGCAAGCTCTGTTTAAAAATAGCAGAGACCAGTCTTATAGGTTCAGTTTTGAGAAAGATCATCACCTCCCTGAACTAACATCTTTTTAGTCTTTATTATACCTCTTACAGTACCTCTGGCTCCCACAATTAATAGGCAAACTTCTGAGTGGCTTTGAATTGTAGATGTAATCCTTTAGGTAGAGCGTGACTGACTGAATTCTTTACCAAGGGCAGAAGATACAGGAAACCTGACCAAGTGCAAGGAGAAGGGTTGCTGTTAAAGATCTTTCTCACACTTCTCTGATTTGATGTAGCTGTGGTGAAATCGTGCTCTGAGTCGGAGCAGTCCTGAGATGTACATCTACATCTGTATATTTGGGCTTCTCTGGGACCAGAGTCTGCTTCAGATATGTTAATGTGCATTGCAACTGTTATGGTTTGAGATTTTTTTGGAGGCAGTTTGACTGAATGGAATTTTAGAAGAGCATTTCTAAAAACGTGCTTTTCAGTGTTTCTGAATAGAGGTGTGGAAAGGAGGAACCTTCAGTGGTAGGAACCACAAGTTAAACTCTTTCAGCTGCAAGATTCAGAGACATGGCAATACTCATGTCTGCATAGTATCACTTAGCTTTCTTAAACAAGAACTCTAACAAGGAGATAATTACAACTTTGTTTAGCTATGGAATTCTGGATTGAACTGCTATCTCCTCCTCTCTCAGCATGTGCTGTGCTAATGCCATGAGAGAGACCTGGCAGGAAATCACTGGTTTGTGTGGCCGTGGTGCTTGCTTTCTGAACTACATCCATTAAAGCTGTGGGGCAAGGGGGGCAACAACAACAGGCAGTCCAAACTCTTGTTCTTTCTTTTCTTTCATAGGATAAGCATGAAACAACACTGAGTCCCTATGGACAGGTTTGTGGTAGCTGTAATAAGCACTGCTTTGAGATAGCCTTAGGCTCGTTTGCATTGAGGTTTGTGATGGGGAGGATGTCTGTATGTCTATTTTCTAAGCATTTAATAAAGGAGATGACATTTTTCTATGAAAATTATATGGCATATTTAAGAAAGATGACATGTTGGCAGTGTTGATCTCCAGATTTTTTTCTATATTTTCTATAATCTGTGACCATTGTATTTTCTGAAAGATGCTTGGAGTGGTGAAGGGTTGGTTATAAAGAAAGAGGTGGGTGATTTGAGATATTTTCAGAGTAGGTATAAAAATAGAAATTGCATGTCTTCCTGTTCAACATAGAGGAAAATGGGTATTAGGCATAGTTGTAGAAAACAGTAAACAATTCAGATTCTTGGAAAACACATTTTTTTTCTGAACAGTTGATCTGGTTTACTAGTGTTTCATTAGAAGTGATGCTTCAGTATGGCACTATTCCTGCACTGGTTGCTAGAATAGCTAATCTGAATGTTTGGGTACAAGAACTAAGTAGGTGTGAATCTCTATCTATTGCTGCTTGTGTGGCTTTTTACTTTTGAACATGAATGTGCTCAGTAAGTGGGAATTGTACAGATGCATGACTGGGACGGTCTGTGCTAAGCTAAGGGATTTCAGCAATGTGCCTTTTTCAGGGGACTTCAGTACCATGGAGTAATACAAATACAGAAATGAATCATCTCAGATATTCTGGTTGTGTATGAGAGAGTTGGGAGCTGCAGTGTCAGGAGCTCTGTCCTCATCCTGTGATAGGTTTGGCAAGTAATGTTTGCTGGCCTCCAAGTGCCACAGAGCATGGGTGATGCGTCTCCAAAGTCTGTCTAACATATGAGTCAGTAATGGTATTACAAACTGATATGTTTTTGTGATTTGATTGGAAAATTGTCAAAGTGCAGAGAATACTACAGGCAGAAATATTTTCTGTCTGAGATTATCATCCCTTGTCCAGCTTTTCTGTGTTAGCTGGTTTAGGTGCAAAGAAAATAGATGGAAGCTAGCAATCTGCAAATTTGTAAACTCTGAAGTTTAGAACCACTGCAGCCTAGAGCTGAAAAACAATTCCACTTTATTCATGATGTGGACAAATATAGACTGGAAGTTATTGTTTAATCACAGAATGGTTTGGCTTGGAAGGAACCTATTCTATTCCAGCCCCCTGCTGTGGACAGGGACAACTTCCACTGGACTAGGTTGCTCAAAGCCTCATGTGATGACAAATTTAATTCTGTTCTGTGTAAATGCATTGACAAGGTGACTTAGGGGGCAATCAAGCCATGGGCATCAGATTGGTGGTTGTTGCCAATCTCTGATTTTAGTGTACTGAAGAATGGTTTCTTACGAGTTATGTTTCATGGTGTGCATTAGCAAACACAGAAAATATGATTAGTTTGGAGGAACCTTACCTTGCTTTCTCACTGGGGTGATTTGTCAGTGAGTTGGTGTGGTGTTGTGTGGGACTCTACCTCTGGCATCCTATTTAATGAACTGGGATGGGAGACAGTTTTCTTTATATCAAGTCATCTGAGTCTTGGAACAGATTTTTGATGGTTCCTTTTTGTTGTGCTACGAGAGTGTTTGTATAGTGTTCTGCTTGTAGAGGAATGTGGGGTCGTGAAAGTATTTGAATTTTAGTACTCAAATGTCAGAGTGGTTGTCCATCTCAAAAATGAAGAGTGCAAGCTGTGTACTACTGTGTTAAGGTATTTCAAAATGCATGCATGTAAAGATTGCAAGCTGTGCAAGCAGCTTTCTCTGTATCTGCAGAAACCTTACAGGTTAACGTGAGACCTGTCTCTGAAGATGGCTGGAGCTGTGGGAGTGGGGGGAGGCTCTGAGCTGCTGGGTCAGCACTGCTGTACCTGTGTGCTCTGAGCCTGAAGACCTCGACTGGGACAAGCAAAGAGTTGTTTTGTGAGAGGGAGGAAGTTGTTTGCTGGGTTGAATAAGGGCATCTCTAAATGAGGTGAGAATATGCAGCTTCCACTCCCCCAGGGATCACAGCAGAATTTTTTCCTATTGCTTTTACAGAGGGCTTGGATCTCTGATGCCTCTGTATTCAGTCTCTGCTCCCATTTATTTGTCAGGTCTTACTTCAAGTGGTACTGAAAGTGTGGATCATCAAAGAGTTAAATGTCTGTCCTTTAGCTCAGATATTTATGGGTTGTAAATTATGAGCTTATTCTCGATATACTGAAGTCAATAATAAAAGAAAGTGGTCCTGTTAGGGTTGACAGAGTGAAGATTTTACCTTTTGTTTCCTTCTCTGCCTGTTGGTTCAGTTATTGCTGAGCTAAATAATACAGCTATGTGTGTAGAGGTTATTGCTAACATGCTTTTATTTATCTGCATTTACTTAATTATTATTTGCAGGAGAAATTTCAATTTCCTGTTCCTAGAGCTACAGCAGATTTACCAGCAAAAGGACTCTAACTTGGTTGCTGTTTTTTGTGAGGGAATGACAATGTTTGCTGTTTGTTTTTTTCACAAACCATTGTTTTTTCAACTCTATAGATAAAATAACACGGAATTGCAGAAAAGTGAAAGGGAATTGACAAGAAAACATGCATAGGGTATTTGCAACAAATAGCATATGTTGTATTTGTTGGTATTTGTGGATTTGTGTTTGATAGGATCACTTACATCTGACTCTGAGCCTTAATTGAAATTAATGTAAACAGATAAAATTTGAATAGTCCTTATTTTTGTTTCCAGAACTTATTGGGAAATTTCCAGACTCTGGTGTGTGCATATGTCACAGAATATTCTGGAAGGGACCCACAAAGACATGAAGTCCAACTCCTAACTCAATGGCCCATACAGGGGTTGAACTCACAACCTTGGCATTATCAGCACCAGCCTCTAACCAAATATATACATTAACACACCTGCTGACATCCCCTCCCCCAGTTTTATTTAATGAGTTCAAAGTCTGGACTTGTTTTGTCCATAGCTGAACGTGTCAAAGAAAGCCATTACAGCTTGTTCTGCAGCTGTTAATAAATTACATTTTCAGCAGCATCTACAACAGGTTTTCTTGACTTAATCAAAACCTGCATAAAAGTATTACATTGTGCTCCTATAATCTCATTAAAGTATATATGCTGTCTTCAGTTGAAACACCACTATTAGAGTTATAGAAATGTTAAGGTTGGAAAAGAACTGTAGGATCATTAAGCCCAACTGTTAATCCAGCACTACCATGTGTATCACTAAACTGTGTCCTCAGGTGCCTTATCTAGATGTTTTCTGAAAACTTTCAGGGATGTTGACTCCACCACTTCCCTGGGCAATCAATACCAATGCCTGACCACCCTTTCAGTGAAGAAACTTTTCTTAATATCGAATCCAAACTTGCCCTGGTGCAACTTGAGGCTATTTCCTCTTGTCCTATCACTTGTTTTCTGGAAGAAGAGACTGACTCCCACCTTATATATATCTATCATATCTGTTATGTAATATAGCCCTATTTGGACATACTTTTTTCATGTGTGATTAAAACATTTTAATTTCCTGTCAGTATTATTGGGTCTTCATTATCTTATGCATTTTAGTATGTGTTTTGGCTTGCAAAACTTTAAGCTAATTTTGAAGTAGCTTTTTTTCCTCTTTGCTGTGTTGCTATTTATTTAGTCTTTTGCATGCTGTGTACAGATTAAAACACAAAATACCTTCAAAGTTAAACTAATTAGCAGGTAAAAGAAGATAGAAATCTTTACTAGAAAGAAGTGACTTGCCTAAGATGGACAAGAATCTACATTTTGGCAAACAGCTCTTCTGTACTTTCTTATGATCTTTGGGGATGTGTTTTTGGAAGAAAAATGAGTAGGAATGATGTCATCTAAGAGTTCCCTGTTCACTCTAAACTCTTCATCAGCGTAATTACTCTGGAATATTACAGACCCTTGAGTTGCAGTACTGGCTTAACAGCCTTGGGTAGTGGCTTCTGCTTTTCATCTGCATCATTCTCTATTGTGAAATAGGAGTGCAAAATCAACCATTTCATGGTAATTTTCATCTGCTTCATCAGTATTGATGCGTGTTAAAATCCCCTTCTCTGCATAGTGCGTGTTGTATCCAACATTTTCCTCTAAGCTCCAAGAAGAGCAGCTGGTTAGTGGCCTTGAGCCACATGCTACCCATGGGCACCGTCACGCTGGGAAGCACAGACGGATTCCCTCTGGGATCTGGGAGGGAAACTGTTGAGATGAAAACCATGTCTGTCTGTTTGCTAATCCAACTGCACGTGTGGTCCTAAGTGGTGTCAAGGGAAGCTTGCATTGGGTTGTGTGACAGCAGAAACTTCTGTGTGCTTGCACGAAATAGGGGTAATGTTAATAATCAGATATTAAATATAGTTTTGACTCACTGTGAAAAAGCAATTTTGTAGTAGGGAAGGACAAGGAAGATTTCTGCCCCTGGAAGAAAGGCCTCTAATGAGAAGCTGCAGGACCCACCTCATCTACACTTTGGGAAGTTTTGTGGGGATGCTGACAAGCTGCAGCTGCTGAAGGGGTTCTCTGCAGCACAACACTGTTAGGCTGCCATAACATGTGCTCCTCACTATAAATACCTAGATCATCCAATGCTATGTAATTTTGTAGAGCTTCCCCTCCCCTGTCCGGTGTCTCTAAGGATGTTTTGTTCTGATTCCTTGGGGGGTTTTTTGAAACTTTTTTTCCATGTGGAATATTATTTTTTGGGTTTTTTTACTGGGTGCCATTTAATGTCAAATTTTGGCTCTTGAGGTGGGTCCTGGGTGTGCTTGCTGTTAGCTGCTAATCTGCACCTAATCCTCAAAGAGGAAGCAGAGAAAGGTGCCCATCATCCTGCCTCCCTACTTGACATCAGAGAAAGATGGTAATGCAGTCTGTCTTCTTTTGCAGGATTGTTGCACTAGGGAGATTGTTGGACATGGCAAGCACTTAGCATTTCTTTTTATACATTAAAAATATATAAATTGTGAAATGCGGAGGCCATCCATGCTGTCTCAAACTGGTACCTCGTGGATTTCTTAGCCCCAGCTGGTGACTGCACTTTTGTTGGTGCCTTGGCTTGGGACCTCCAAGAGCGTGTCCCTGACCTCATGGTGGTGACAGAATAAAGTGATCCCTCAAATCTGGGGACCTGAGTGGTATGCAGGCAGCAGGGCTAGCACAGCCCTGCTCTAAAATAATTCTGTCCAAATCTGGTGGTGCATCCTCTGTACTCCTACTGTGCCCTTGCTTGTCATGGGCTATTGTTGTCACATCACCCTTCTTCTAATCTGTGCCATCCTCAGATGCTGACTTTTAGTGGTTTCAGCATTGTAGAAACAATTTTCTGCCTCATGGAAACAAGCTGTTAAAATACGTTTTAGACATTGACCTTTTGTGCTACTCTAACCATTAATATTCTCAAAGTGGAACACTGAATCACATTGATGCTCCGAGAACTTGATGTATTGCTGGACCACTTCCAGGGATCTTAGAGCAGGAGGGTGCTGCTGCTATTCAGTCCAACAAGGATGTTCTCTTCAGTTCTCTTCCAACAAGAGCCATCCTTCTTATTTAATAAAATGATGGGTGCCATATGGCTTTCTTCATTACCCTCTTCTGTTCTTTTGGTTTTTCATGTCTGCTTATGTACAAAAAGCATCAGGACCATCTTCCATGCTAGTTAAACACTGAAAGTAGGTAAGTTTCTGCTTGCTTTTAGGGACAGTATACCTACAGTTTTATGAATTAAGAAAATGTTTTATTGACATTTCTAAAATAAACTCCTAGAATTCCTGAAGACTTCCATTTGTGGGGTTGTTTTGAGGTTTGGATTTGTTTATTATTTTTCTTTTGTTTGCAGAATGGTTATTGCATTGCACTATAGAAATAGGAAACAACTTATTTTTGTAAAATAGAGCTACACTTTTTTAATGTGTAGCAAACAATCTTATTGTAAAGGCATTTATATTGGAGTTCTTTTATATTCTGAGATAAATTCCACTTCTTTGTTAATCATTATGGTTTGATTATTTTGTTTGACGTAACTCATTTTTCCAAGGACTTTTATTACAGCAATTACACATGTACGACATGAAACTTATAAGGAAGTATGACATTGGATCACTGGAGATTCTCTGCTGCTTTTACAGCAATCTTTATGTTTTGTGGTGTTAATGATTTCTTGCTGTGCACGTTCGGTTTCGCATATGCAGTGTATATTGTATCTGCTTTATTACTGGGAATATTTTTTGAACCCACATGCGTCAATGTAATTAGTAGGAAAGTTATCTTTGGTTTTGTAATTGAACACACAGTTGTATTTAAGTGCTTTCCAGTGCTGCTTATTTTATTGATCTAACAAATTATTTGTAGCAGTCATATAAAATAGTTACAATTACCAAGAGGTAGTGCAGCTCTTCTGTTACATATTGTGATCTTTTTGTTGCCATATGTGGTGTTCTGCCATGATTTTGTATTTCTCTTCTACTCCCTTCTGAATAAGCTGCATATTGATTAGTTCAGCTACTTTCTGCCTACCAAAAAAGTCAGTTTTCAAGCAGTAATTTGTAGTCCTTTGATAGATCAGTGTTTTGTATGAAAACATTTCTAAAATTGTCAGCAAGAGCAAACCAGATTGATACAAGTTCTGGTTGTGTTTTCACTACATTCCTTCCTTGGATGACGGACAAGGCACTGCTGCCTTTGGGACTGTATTTTGCTCTGTGTGTGTAGGCTCATCTGCGTGGTGCTGTGTTGGACTCAGGAGGAGCAGTGTTAAACACCCCAGTCTGGGGGTGTTCCCCAAAACTCATGGCTCAAACCATGTGGTGCATGAAGCGGTCTTGGAGGACCACAGGAGAGGCAGCTCTGGCAGCAGAGGACAGTGAGCTACCCAGGCAAGGAGAGGGCTCCTGAGCATGACTCTTCTGCCTTGGGAAAAAAAGGAATTTCCCCTCACCCTCCAGACCACTTTTATAGCCTCTCTTCAGGTAAATAATGAGCACTGACTGTATTTGAGGGCAGGAGGGTGAGAAAAATGAAAGATGAGTGCCTGAAGACCAAATATTTTGTAGGAAATATTTAGGATTACCCATGTGCCTGTCAGCATAATAATGGGTATGTTTCTGCAGAAAATAGCTGATTCCTGATCTGAGTTGCCTGGCTAGATGGTTTACCTCATGGTAACTACTTTCTTGCATGTCCAAGGGTGGCAGCAGTATCTCTTCTTTCAGTCATGTTGGACAAGCCTTTCTGCCTTTCTGAGGAGTTTTAAGGCACTGAGTGTTTTGGGCTCAACTTTGTCCTCCCCAAGTTGCCCAGGTGCAGGGGACTGCACCAGAGTTACCTTTAACTTTGGTGGATCACTGTTAGTGGCTGTGTAGGAGGTTACTGGGAGGATCAATTTGTTGTCTTATCTCTGGAGGACGGAAGATGTGGGTCTTGGAATTGAGTGGGCAGATAATGGTCTGAAAACTTGGTTTCGAAACTAGAGATAAAATTGTACCTTTCCCCTTTTGAAGAGTTCTTGAGTTGAAGGGAAGGAAATGAAAGAAAGTGCCTGGCTGTTGCGTGCTGCCCGGTATGGTGAGCCTTGTAGTCTTGTTCCCCTTTGCAAAGACCTGTCTGTCTCCGTTGTGGAGCTGCTGTCTGCCGGCATAGTGCAGCTGGGGCACTTCCCACCCTGCAGCTGAAAGTACCTCCTTGAGGCATGGCTGCAGGGATGATGCTGCGAGGGGAGAAAATGACTTGATATGGTAATGGAGCAGTTGGGGAGCTACTTGGATGCTGTTGAACATCCCTCTTTGTTCCAAAACCCAGCAGCTTTCTTGTCTCTGTGCTCCTTTTTCTCCGCTTCTTCCTTTCCTGCCATTCTCAAAAGGGATGTGTGAATAGGCAGAATGGGTTTTCCTTTCCAAAGCCTTCTGAAAAAGGTGGATATATAGCATTAGGCTATGTCATTGTGTAATCACAAAAATCATATATAAACAAACATAATACTGTTTTTTGAACCAAATAAAACCTAATCTTCAAATCAACTAATGATATAGTTATTTAATTTGATTAACATTATTTGTCTAGCTGTCCTTGCCAAGGCAGTTATGCATTCATTGTGAGTGAGAAAGTATGTTTTAATTTGGTTTTATTGTTGCTGTATAGTAAGAGGAAGAAAAAATCCAACCTAGAACATATATGTCCCTTAGAACATATATGGTTTGTGGAAATAGCCTGATATTAATGAATTAATAACTTTAATGTAATATTTCCTTTACAAGACCAGATTGTGACCTAAAGCTAGTATGTTGTGGAGCAGCTAATCTAGTAACTATCAGATTACAGAATTTTCCTACATTAAAAATATGACCGTATGAGCCTCTGAATGATTCCAGATGGAAGGCTCTGCTTTTTAATTAGCTGTTTTGTATTTAATGTCGTCAGAGTTCTTTACTTCTCTTTTTTTTTTTTTTTTTTTTTTTGTGAAAAGGCCAATCCATAGGTATGTTACAAGCAGAAGAAAATAAAAGAGTGCAAAATAATAGTTTATGTCAGCAGAGGTTTGGGTTGAACATTGGGAAAAATTTCTTCACAGAAAGGGCTGTAAAGTATTGCCCAGGGCAATGGTGGAGTCACCATCACTGGAAGTGCTCAGAAAACCCTTGGATATGGCACTTGAGGACATGGTTGGATGGTGAACGTGGTGGTGGTGGTGATGAGTTGGCGCTTGGACTTGATGGTCATAAAGGTCTTTTCCCACCCTAATGATTCTATGATTCTATTTAGTTTTCTAGGTGTGTAAATCCCACTCCCTAACATTTTGGTTGCATACCTGAGCTAACAGGCATGTGTCAAGTTTAGATTGGTCATACAGACCTTTACATATATTATCATTGTGTAGTTCCTAAGTGATCACATTTTACAGTACAATTCTTTGTTAATATATATTTTTAAGACGCATGTATTGATAGAGTTCCCAGAGTGAATGTGAAACTTTTTCAATAAAAAGGGAAATATTTGAGAAAGTTATAAACCTCTGAAAGCAGTATTATAATGAAAACTGTTTTGCAGCCCTATCTCTGGCTGCCAGCAGCTTTGCACCCTGCAGTTGCTTTTTGAAAGGAGCACGTTCTTGAGAGCTTCTCAGTTTATTCTCTCTAATGAGTCCCTTCTTAAAAAAAAAAAAAAAAAAAGGATGGAGTACTTTGTGTTTATCAGGTAATTTTTAAGATCCTTGTGTTAGAAAAAGGACCTTAGAAATAGGCATAAATAGGCATAAGCTTGCTTCATGTTGTCAAAGGCGGTGGTTAGATATTTCGTCTCAGCAATTGCAGCTGCACTTTTATGGTAAGGTGAGAAAAATATGATTTTAGGTTATAGTTAATGAAGTCATAATTGTTCCTGAGGTCACTTGGGGCTCCCTTGCTTCATGAGTGGGTTGTAGTAATCCTCTTACTCTCCTGCCCTGGGTAACTTGGTCATTCTTGATCCTCACGTGGAATGCCTGAATTGCAGTTTCTGGCCCTTATTTAGTCCTTGTTTGCTTACTCTTTATGAGGGGGCACTAGGATATCCCAAGGTAGTTCAGACTGGTCATTGCAGTTTTTACTGTCTGTGTCTATTTGTGTTTTCCTTGGGTCTTTTTGCATACTAACTTCTCACGCAGTTTTTACGGGATAAGTCAGTATTGTAGGACATAATAACTGTAATTGTGTCAATAGATTCTTTAATTTCACTCAAAATATCACATGGAGTCTGTGTGCAACTTATTAATAACACAGATGATGGCTTGGCATCAAAAGTGCCTGTTCCATGTTGGTTTTTCATTTACATCCTCTCTTGTTGTATTTCTGTTGCCACAATCAAATTTCAGGGGTTTAAAAAAGCCTATATTGTGTATTTACTTCATGGCAGTGGAAGGATTTAGTTTTGACCGTGACAATTACAAAGTCAGAATATCTGGAAAACTCATTTTCATGTCTGGAAACTTTATCCTTCTTTTATTACTTCTTGGGGTTGAGTATTGATAAAATTATTGATTATTCAGGAGTCATGTGAAATATAAAGTATTTCAGAACTTTGTGACTTTTAAGCCTTTAGAAGCTTATCCCAATGACTTTTACCAAGTCATTTAAGTAAAGAGGTTCTTCCACGTGCTTTGGTGAGGTATTAATGTTTGTGTCTGCAAAATACAGGGTTTTTTTATGTAATGCACGAAAATGGAGTTCTGTGATATGTCCTTTTTACAATAAGTGTAAATGCGAATAATTTTTTTTTAAAATCAGGTCAGTTTCAACCGATGTTAAAAGTATGTGTGATTTAAGAGGAATCATCTTGATTTCTCAAGAAGCATCTTCTTTGCGGAAAAGTGCAACTTGAGTAAAATAGTTTCTGGAGTACAGAACCTACTGTACAGTGCTATTTCTGAAATACTGCTAGGAAAGAGGCCAGGATTAGAAGGGGAGCAAATTTAGCAGTATGGGGGACTGGGTTTGCTAACAGTAAGCTTTTTCTCATGCTTCTGACTGTACAGTTTTTGTGCAGGAGTCTTTTAAAGAGAAATATTGTGTTACTTCTCTTTGGGCTCAAGTACTTCTGTGGTCATTTTTTTCTGTGGTTTATACTTTTTTTTGGTTCAAATTCTATATTTTAAAGTGTTTAATCACTTTTCTATGAAACCTTTGCCCTGGCCCTTCAACATGTTAGATGAAAATGGTCCTTTGCAGCCAAGTATTCCTGTTGTCTGGCTTGTTTCTCATGCAGTAAGTTTAAACATATTCACAAGCCCTTGTGTATAAGGAGGAGGGTATTTCCTTGCAATTGTTTTGAGAAGCCAAGAAATGAATGAGCTTTTGCAATATTAGGCTTGTTTGCTCAGTTGCTTTATAAAAAGCCCCTCAGAAATGCTGCTTTGCAAATGAAATTCTACCTACTGTTCCATTAATTTTAGAATTAAAAATTATTTGTCTGGTCAGCAGTTAGCCTGGAAGACTTACCTTGACATGTAAGTCTGGTTAGCATGCATGGTTAAGGTGTTCTCTGCCTGCATCTTTTTAATAGCTGATGTAGCAGCAGTGAGGCACTATCTGGCATTTTCTAAGGTTTGTGATCATTCCTCTGCATCAGGGTTTCAGGAAGACACTGTCACCACACCCACCAGCAGCTCCCTCTTCTCGGGGGACTCCTTTTCCTGGTATTTCCTACGGTGCCTGTGGGATTCAGACGTTCAGAAGCATTTGTTTGACTTGTTCTACCAGAAGACTGGGTTTTGCTCGGGAGTCAAAAGCCCATGAGAAAAACCATTGCACGCTGGCAAAACCTGCCTGCATGTGCCCTTGTAAGAGATGGGAAGCTGGTGGGGCCTGTGCATGCATCTAAGATCTTGGACTTACTTATGACAGAAATCGTGTTTTGGAACAGAAATGTGTAGGTCACTCTGTTATGTAAGCATTAATTGTCTGTGCTGAGCACAAGGAAGATGGTATGGGATGGGTGCATAGTTAGCTTAAAAAATGGCTAAATTGCTTAAGTTCAGTCTTTCTACTGAAATAACCTTTGGGTAGAAATCAGTCATGAAAAGCACAGAGCCCACATGGAAGACATTTGCTGCAAGTATGAAGAATTAAGATTTGAAAATAGGAGAGGGATGCTGTAATGGGAGGTATGGTTGCCTCCCCCAGAGTATATCCTTGCACACAAGTTCATGGTGTTTCCTCAGGTGAAATGTGGGCTAGCAGGAGGCAAGAGGCAGCATTAAATCTTGAAGTAAACACCTAAATGTTTAATTAATATACTACATTAGTGTACAGAAAGCTGAAGATGTGGGGAGGAGAGGGTGCCTTAGCAACACAGTCAATTGCAATAACCAAAATGTATTGAAAAATAAGGTGATGGATTGCATAAAAGTCTAGAGTATTGTTGAGTGTCAAAATTTTATGATAGTTACTTTCTTAATAGAGAAGTTCATCTGTGTTACTCAAAAATTGCCCATGCTATGGCTTCTGGCATGGATCTGTTTATAAATAGATGATATTTGGTTTGAAATGCACCTTTTAATTACTTTGTTCTTTCTATATGGGTATGTTTGAAAATTTTAGTGTGAGATGTCTGAAGAACAAAACAGGCGTGTTCTTGATTCTGCAAAATGTTGATGTACCTCCTGAGTAAAACTGCTAAGGAGGAATTGTAGTTGTTTAAAAACTACCTGTAGCAGGTGTTCTCTGATTGAAATGCTTCAGGTTTATGGATCCCTGGCTGCATAGACAATGGTTTTGCCAGCTCTTTTTGGTGGTCTAATCTGAGTACTTTCATTGTCCAAATAAGCAAATCTGAAGTGACATAGAGATGACAGGGTCAAAAACGTGCAATTACACAGTTGAGTTTTCTTGATATTTTTAGTAGACACATCTAAACCTCTAATTTGTATAACCTTCCATGCTACCAACTTCAACTACATACTTTCTTCAAATGTCTAAGTGGTTATTCATTTTTTCTGTTTTATGAATGGATTCACCAGATGTATCTATTTAAATCCTTTATTTCTGATGTCACACTATCTTGAGTCATGGAGCCTCGTTCGCTCAGACTGCATTTTTGTAAATGGCACTTGACAAGCCAGCAGACAGAAATTCAGAAACTGAGAAGTGTTGGCATCTTTAGTCACTGATCACATTCCGCCACACGTGCTCTCTCAAAGGGTTTTAGTGTTCTGTGGTATGTTTTGTTGGTTTTTTTTTATTAATTTTCTTTATTTCCCATTGCATCTGTTCATATAGGGCTTATTCTTTGCTTGTTAGCTAATTTGCAGATGCGTTAGTTGAATTATTTTTGTATTTTATTTCTTTGTAGTCGGGGAGCTAACAAAAACTGTTGGATTTAGTGTGTATTTGTAGTAGCTTACTTTATTGGTGTAGGTGGCTTTGCTTTGAAAGAACATAATGGAAGCTCAAAGTGTTAATTTGCAGCTTGGCAAGAATGGTGAGGATTCGGCATTTAACATCTTTCCCATGTTTTTTGACAGCATTCCCACAGTACCTATTCAACATGTTTGAATGTACTCCTTTCATCAAAAGTCTCAAAAGACTTAAATGTTTTGGCCAGCAAAACAGGGAATTGTCTACTGAAATAATTTCCCCCCCTTTTTTCCATTCTTTGTGATAATTTTTTTCCTTTCCTTTTCTTCACATGTATGCTTCTATAAATTGCACTCAGTTCAATAATTATTTATACAGTTCATGCAGAAACTGTTACAATAGAGGCTATGTTTTCCAGATGTCAGAATTGCATTCTTAGTAATGGTTGAGTGTCTGCAACATATTTGAACCTCTATCTTGTAATTACATACTAGTGCATAAATTCTCCAGTATTACAAATTCTGAAGTTACTTTCACCCAAGTCTGGTCACCTTGGTCTCCCTGATTTGCTTGTGGCCCTGTGTGCAAATACCCACAACTTTAAGCTACATGGAGTGAGTGATTTTTTTTTTGACAGTATAGTGCTGGAGGAGCCTGTTTTCTTTTGTCTCACTTCATTCTTCCTGAGAGGCCATCAGTGAAAACAAAATTCTTCAAAAATAGGAGTTTTCAAGTCCAAATAGGGTTTTCGGTAGAGTAGATGAGATATGTCCTTGGAATTGCAGGAAGCAGGAAGATTGGTGTGTGTGTCTGAGAGACAGCTTAAGTTGTCTTTGGGTTCTGCATTTTTCATCAGTGTCTGTTCCTCTTGTTTTACCTTGCTACGAAACCTAAATCATGGCCAGATTCCAGTTTTTGTAGCAAAATTCAGTTAGACTTCTAAAGCTAACTTGGGCTTTAGACACACAGTATCTTTATTATATTTATTAGCAAAAAGTAATAATTACTTCCGTATTCTATGTGTGGGGTAGACTGGCTTCACATTCTTCAAAGAGGTGATGTTCTTCTCTCTGCTCCTGGCTTAAGCTATCAGATATCAAATGACCAATCCCTTACTCTCTTCGTCTTCTTAACAGACTTTCTGTCATGAGGACTGTCCACCAACATGAATCAAAGTTATCACAACAGACTTTCCTTAAGTTTTTCAACACATGCAACAAAAACACAGCAGGCCAGATCCACTCTCTGTGTTGGGGTTCTGTTGATTAACATCAGCTGAATTTCTGGCCCAGCATGTCCACTGCTCTCAATTCCCAAACACAGCCATACTGGCTCTGCAAGACCCCAGTGTGACATTTATATTGGAGGAAAGTTTGTTGTATCAGCTGTGTTATGGAATATCTGTTTTTTCCCTGGGCTGTTTGTTACAGACTTTTCATTGTGACTTTGGCTGCCTATCAGATGCTTCAATTTAAATAAACAAGTTTCTTCCCCATGTTTTCCTCAAGATGTTCTGCAGTGAAGTACCTCTGACTGAGGCAAAATGAGTGATACATATGTATTTAATAATACATATGAGGATTTGTTCAAAACCTCGATAAATCAGTCATTGAATTGTTTTTATTCAGAGTAGGTTCTAGTGGGACTAACCAACAAATGGAATTTTAAAAATTTCTATTTCAAAACAGCCTCTTGTCCCAGATGCTTGTTCCCCTTCAAACTAAATCAGCGATTCAGCGATACCAGCATCTGTGCTACCTGTGTTACTGCTCAAAGATGAGCCACAGAAAGGTATGATCTTCTGTATTTAACATAGAAATCCTTATGTACAGATATGTCACAACAACTGTGTATTTGCATTTCTGGATATTTGTTTTCTTCCCCTTTCCCGTGAATTTTGACCCAGCATTCTGGAGCATCTGCTGACGAGGGTATGTCAAAAGACTGTGAAGTAGTATCTTCTATTCTTGCATTTTGGCTGGCAGTGCGTTTTGGCTTGCTGGTACATTACATTTGTAATCCTATACCATGCATACTCTCCTAGAATAGATCACAGAATCACTGAAAAATGTAGGTTGGACCCACTGGAGGTCATCTCGTCCGACACCCTCCAGCTCCAGGAGTGATGGCTTCAGAGATGGATAGGGTTACTCAGGGTTTTGCTCCAGTTGAGTTTTGAATACCTACAAGAAGGGAAAGGTTACAACTCGGGGTATGAAGGAAAAAAATGGCTTGAGAGTGTTTAAGAGCTGAAATGGATTGCTGAGTTGGAGTGTGCCTTGTTGACCTTCCCTTTGCACCTCTGAAGAGAGTTTGGTACACTTTTTTTCTGTAGTCCATACCCTCCAGTATAGTGAAAAGTTGAATTGGATCCTGCTTTGACTCTTTTCTCTAGGCTGAACAAGTGTAGTTCTCATGGCCTCTGGTCTTACATGATGTCCTGCAGCCTCTGTACCACTGACTCCCTGCATCTGGTCAGTCTCCTCTGTACTGGGAGATACCAAACTGGTTGTGTGTCTAGCTGCTGTCTAGGCAGGAATAATCGTTTCTGCCAGTGTATTGGCTGCAATTCTGCTCAGGCAGCCCAGTGTGCAGTCAGCCTTGGTTGCTGCAAGGACCCCTCTGCTGACCCCTTTCAGTTTGTCCACCTGGATTTTCAGCTTCTTTGTGTGCGCTGGTCACCCCAGCCTGTGTGGGATCTTCCTGCACTGCTGCAAGACTCTGTGTTTGTCTTTGCTGAGTGTTGTGAGACTGCTGTCAGACCACTCTTCTGGTTTGTCCTGGTACTGGGGTGTGGCAGCCCTACACCCCACCATTCCAATCCTTTCTCAAGCTTGATGTCATAGATTCATGGAATTATATAGGTTGGATAAGACCTTCAAGATCATCAAGTCCATCCATTAACATAGCACTGCCAGGTCTGCCACTAAACCATGTCCTGAAGCCACATCTACATGGCTTTTAAATACCTCCAGGAATAGTGACTCAACCCAGAAGTTATTTATTCAATGTGACCTGAATTTTCCCCTTAAACTACTTTAGGGATGGGGTATTGATTACTATTAAATAGGATGAGGGTGTGTCCATCCCATGGACCAGATGAAGCAGTACTGACCTGGGTACTGACCCATGAGGGGCACCACTTGAAATCAACTGCCAGTAGGACATTTGACCACAACCGCTGCATTTGAAGCCTGGTGACCCAGCTAGTTTTTCATCCCACTTCTAAAAATAATCATCTATCTTCTTCTCTCACACAATCCTTACGTTTCAGAAATACGGATTTAATAAACAGATTAATAGAAAGCTTAGCAGTGGAATGGAAATTGTTCATATTGTAGAGTTGTAAAAATGCATCATCACATTTAAGAAGGAATTGGGAATTGTTTGTGAAAAGGACAGAATCCAGCAGAGGAATTTTTTGTTTGGTTGGGGTTTTTTAACTGGTCTATATTTGTAAAAATGGCACGTTCAAAGTGATTTGAACTGAAAAGAAATTAAAGGGAAAATTGTGATTGGCTTGAGTTAATTTTTTTTAGTACTAATTTACATGGTTTAAGCTTCATTGCATTGGTTGTGTGTAGAAATCCTTTATAGGAAAAGCAGTTTAGGAAGAGGGGTTTTAAGGGAAATGCATGACAGTAAAACCACAAAGTATCATGAGGGTTCAGCATATTGGAACTATTTTTAGATCATTTCTGCTTGAAAGTCACTGAAGTTGTAAAGCTGTTAATAACTTTTTTCTTTCCTTTTTTCTTTTTTTTTTCTTTCGTTTTTTTTCTTTAAGATTTGAGACTTTTCTGGATGTGATGGCAGATTATTGTTTGTTAGTCAAAATTTGTTTTGTAAGTTATTCTTCTGAAAATGAGCTTGTGTTTGGTTTGGATAACCCCAAGGTCTATAAGCATAACTGTGCTGAAACACTAGGACTCTTCCCAGCTGTGCGATGTGACTCTGGGCAGGGTTTGACTGAGGCAGGGTGCAGTGGTCCTGTTTTACCGGATAGTGAGGTGATTTGAGTGAAGTTGGGAAGTCATAGCTGAACACCGTGGAAGTTGCTAAGGAGAAAATGGGGATGGGAGAGCATATTTCCAGCTCAGGAACAACTGATGCCTTTAAGCTTCATTGAGTGTTTTCCCACCATGTAAATGTGAGGAATGGAGTTGCAGACTGGGGAAAACACTGCCTGGTTAGAGGCAGAGGTTCCAGCATTGCACAGCAGCTTAATGCTGGAATACTTGAGCCGAACAGTCCTGTCTGAAGGCAGGATTAGCATGATAGCCCTCTGTTGTGTTGATTGCAGGGATTTTGTACCTCTTTTCCTGCTCTTCCTCCTTGGCACCTTCCTCTCAATTCCCTTTTCCTCTTCAGCAAACTCACCAGTGCCCACCACGATCTGCTGCATTGGCAGGCATTTGTGTTCAGGTGGATATAGTGTGTTTCAGATGTATACTCATAGCTCTGCATTGTTCAGGTGAATCTTGCATCACGTGTAGTATGTTAATTTTTCTAACCTCACTTCATTATTACTTATGTGTTCTTTTCTTGTTTGATTTGGACTTGAAAAAGTTTGCCCAACCAAAGTTGTATTTGCATGCCTTTTAATTAAGCTAGCTAGCTTTGATTGTCAAAAGATACACAAGTATATTGACTTTGCAAGTGGGCAAGTGTTTGGTAGATGTATTAAATAGATCTGTGGAAAGAAAAAAAATCTCATCTATGAGGCACCTTGATTGATGAACATACATTTTCAGTATGCCTTAACTGACTCGTACTGGCAAATTTAATCATCAGAACGTCACCCACAAAAGAAAATTTCGTGGCAGATCAGAACTAGTGTTTTGAAAAAAAAAAATTGTTCTTGAAAATTTACATATGATTGTTTTTGTCCTAAGCGTTGATACAAGTTGTTTGAAGGTTATATAAAACTGTAACATTTTCTCTCTAAATAGCTTTAAGAAAGTAAACCAAACCAAAAACCCCCTTCTCTTTGAATGTATTTGAAAAAAAATCCAGGTATGAATTTATACATCTGTGCATGGCACTAGAGATATTGAATTGTCAGATATAAAGGAGTATAAATGGAGATACATTGACCTTTTATTCTTAAACACTTGAGCTTGCTGGAAGCATAGAATAAAATAATAATCCACTGCTCAAGGTGCAGGACATATTGATTTATGCCAGCAGGAATATTTAGAACAAAGAGAACACCTTCAGCAAGAACAACTTTGGCTTTGAGTGGAAGCCTGGGGAATAGTCACTCTTCTGAAAACAATCTGCTGTCAACCACAGGAAAAAAGTGACAGCAGTCAACTTGCAGCCTAGTAAGTGGGTGACGTCTTTTTGTTGTTGTGGGTGTTGTTTGTGTCTTTTTTTTCCTCTCTACATGTCTGAAACTCATCTTGCTCCTGAAGGAGATGCAAGTTCACCTTAAACTGGTTCAGTGAGAGAGGAGTTTGGTGTTGGAGAAAATTAGGGCAGGATTTTGAGAGGCAAAAGCTCATGAGCAGTTGGAAATTTCACTTATGGTGCCACAGGGAGAAATCATGTATTCTGTTTTCACTGTATATAATCACTGGCGATCTTGGTCTTTGTGGCGGTTTAAGTCAACATCATGTGCAATTTTTGAATTTCTAACACAAGTCAGTAACTGTAGCTTGGAGAAAACCACTAACTAACTAAGCAGTTCTGTTTTTTATCAAGTATGCATGCCCCTGGGTACAAACTCTAATTTTCAGTTATAAAGGTGTTTGAAACATCTTGATGTGTCAGTCTGATTGAAATTTAAAAATCAAATCAATTTTGAAGAATATAATTGCCATTCTAATAATTACTAATCTAGTCATTACTGTGCAGCTTCCTCAGTTTGAGGAATGCTTGTATTGAGTCTTTGGTTAATTTGCCTCTTGTGCTGTTAGAAATAAGCACAAAAACTTCTTGATAAAAATCTCATCCTGATCTGTAAGTTTGTTGGATGGAGCTAATGGGATAGAGTACAGACAAGGCAGTTGAGCTGCATGATCCAGTGGTGCCAGTGAGATCCAAAATGAAGTTTTTCAGCATACAGCTTTTTAAGAAATTCCAGAGGAAGAAACTGTATCATATTGCCCATGGGATTTTACACTTTATGATTTTAAAGACAAATATAGTTGAGAGGGCACTGTTAGTGTGAGAGCCTAGTTTTTTACTGACAGAAACACATTCATGCTAAATAGAGGTCTTTACTGAAAACTCAATTTATATGTGAAAATATAGCTGTAGCTTGTGGATGTGATACTGTGTAGAGCATATCAAATAACTATGTTAAAGTTTGTCCCTTTCACTCATTTTTTTGATGTTTCCCCCCATGCAATGAACAGCATGGTATAAATACTGTACTTTTTTTTTTTCCCTTTCTATAGGTTTAAATCTTACTAGCAATTTTAGAAAGGTATTTGTCAGAAGCTTTCATTGTGGCCCTCCAGAAATGCCTTATTATCTCACAGGATATTGAATCCTAAATGTGTGGTACTGATTATGTATGATTTTCTTTATTTTGAGGTTGTGATGTGACTTTCTCTTTGGTTGTTTTAGTAGCTGGTATTGTTTTTGTAGATAAGATATTATTTTTTTTTTTCTTAATTCAAAGTTTTGCATAATCTTAGTGGATTATATGATTTCAGCTATAATGAGGTAGTAGATTCTGAGCTCTGAAAACATCAGATTTTAGTAGCTTGTCAGGAAGAAAGCTTGTGATAAATTTAATATGAATTTTTAGTTTGCCTTTGTTATGAGTTACTGAAGTAGAAAGTTGGTATACTGTTTTGGAATTGAGATTTGCTCTGCTTCTGTTATGCAGAGGTCTTGCCCGAGGTTGCCTAAAGCCAGTTCCGTAATGCAGGAGCTCTTAGGGTTGGTTTTCTGTTGTATGAGTAGAGCAGAGCTGGAGGTGGTGCTCAGTCCATAACAGCATTACATTTACATTCAGTGAACACTGTAGTAGAACATAAGTAACTTCTTTTCTGCAGGGGGCAGAAAGTCCACAATGGAAAAAAATACTGTTTTCTTTGTTTCTGTGGAAATGCAGAAACTGTCAGAAAAAATGGGAACATAGCTAGAGTTAAAATGAAAGAATAAATGGAATTAAAACCAAGGTTGGAGCTGGAATTAAAGACAATTTAAGAAATTTGTTCACTGACTTCTGTAGGATCAGACCCCAAGACGCACCCACTTTACAGTTCGGTAACTTTTAGCACAAAGCAGAAGAGAAATGCAGAAGTTCCCACTGCTTTCTTCAATGTTTTTTCACCTCGCAGATTTAAAGTTTTGACTGAAGTTTGAGCTGCTCTATGTGAATCTAAATGCGTGACTAGATATGAATGAAGTTCAGACGTCAAGTAATATGTTGTACTATCAGACCTGAAGAATTGCAAATGCCCTTTGGTGATGGCCTTTTCTCCACCATCTCCTGCTCTACTCCATCTCTCGGCTCCCCTGAGTTGGCTGCTGCATTTTCTTATTTTCCCAGGTGCAGGCAGGTGCTTAAAACAAGTTCCTGGCAGAGACTAGCAGCTTTTTCCTTTCTCTTGGTGGGGTTTGGTGAGATCATCCAGGCACTTGCTCCAGGAGCTGGGAAATTGTGTTTCAGTCTGTTCCAGTTAGGTTTTTGTGAGTAATCGCAAGCTTCCCTTATCTGTATTGTCTTAAGACTTTCTATTGTTAATTGATTTGGTTGTGTGAAGCTGTGACAGCTGTGATAAGACTTACCACTTTTACTTCCAGTTAAATATTTATAAAACATGAATTTCACTGTATGTGACTTGAAAGTCAGATGGAGAGCCTCTGAATGTATTTGTTTAATTGTCTGTAGCCAAGTACAATTAGCATGTACTGTAAGGGCAGTGGTAATTATCCTGTCTAGTAAGCATGCAGAATTCTTCCTTTTGGTAAGATTATTTTATTATTCACTTGGTGTAGGTAGTGTGGGGCAGCAGCTGGATTCCCATGCTGAAAATAAGAAAGGAAGATGCGCATTTAAGTGTGTTGCATCAGCTTTCAGAAAGCTTAAAATAATGTATTGTGCAATTGCTTGTCTCCCCCTCATTCCCTAAAGACTACTGACAAGTTTAACTTCTTTGAACAACACATACGTGCATACACACACCCTGTATGGACAGACAGATTGTTCATATGGGGAAAGCTGTGTTTGCCATTCAGGTTATGAAATAACTCATCCATTTTGTGCAAAGGTCTAAATTCAGGAGTGGGTTGGTTTGCTTATGTGGAAGAGAAGAGGCAGCATTACCTTTAACTACACTACTGTGAATTTGTTTGATTTGGCATGAGTGGTGGTCTAATTAAATTAGTGCTTTCTGAAAGGTTGTTTAGGTGTCCATGTACTTTCTTGAGTTTGTTTCTGAGGAAAGAGAATTGGAGAATGGGTGTGTAATGGATGTGGGAGATGATGCCTTCTGTTTGTTTATTTGGATTTTTTTTTTTACACGTGAAACCACATATGGATGTTTTGGCAGTTTTGGAGTTTGGAGAAGTCAGTTTATTGTATTGCTTACTTTGGAAATGATGCAGTTTTATTACTTATTTACAGGGCAGGACAAAAAAAACCAAACAAACAGGTAAGGAATTGGGTACAGTATGGGGGGAGATCACTGTGACACTAAAGTTTGCTGTTTAGGGAGAGCTTGTAAAAAAGGTGTTATTAAAACTTTCCTAAGTTGAACAGGTTGTTTTGCTTGTTGATATTTGAGTCAATGCTGAAATACAGCTTCTAATGCTTTTTTATATTGGCAGGGGTGAACAATGGGCCTATTGCATGGAACGACTTACTGAGTGTTTTGTTTTGGTGTGTTTTTTTTTTTTTTAAACTTGCTCTAACTGGACTAATCTGAAATCATAGGTCTCTTTAATTCTCTGCAGTGGAGACAATCTTTTGATTGCAACTCTTGGAGAATCAGCAATAAATACATCCTTCCTGAAATACCAATTACTCATTACTGCTTGTAGTTGCTTCTAAGTTGACCCAAGGACTGTAGTATGTAATACCTTGTACAACTTCCACAGAGGTTCTTAAAAATAACTGTGCATTCCTCTTTTTGTTTTGCTTTAATTGTAGAATAATATTTTTCTTATCTGCTTTGGTGAGTTTTGTCTTTTGCTTCAGTATAGTTAATATTTAAAAAGAGAGTATAAATGGTGGTTCCAGTAGGCCAAGTAGCTATTGATGTGAATGTTTAAAGCTTTGCTTGGAGATGTGAGATGAAAGCGTAAGTTCCATAAATCAACTGCCAGCTCCAATGTTTGAGACTTTTATTTATTTTCTGCTCAGTTTCTATGAATTTTTTTTTTTTCAGGTGCAAAGTAAAAATAATGGAATCATTAAGAGAAAGCAATGGAAATGTAATTCATATCTGTTAAGATGGTCACATGCACATGCAAGCTTGCTTATGCTGTTTCCAAGCTGGTGTTTTCTTTGAGGCATTCAGCCCCTTGGTTGGACCTTCCTTAGCGTGGTACATCATTGCTCATTCTGGTGCTTTGCCCATTTCTTCTAAAACAGATGGCAACTGGCTGTAAACCTTATCTGTGAAGTCCCCACGTCCTTTTGTCTGTCCAGTGCTTATTGCTCTGATCTTCATGTGGCATTTCTTGAGATAAGAGCAGTGGAATTAGAAATGCATGCAAATATCTCAGCTCCTCTGGCTTGGGTGACCCGCTGTTGGGAACACGCTGCAAAAGTGAGTTGTGGTGTAGGGTTACATTAAAAAGCATCAGTAGACAGCAGTGGTAGTTTGTACTGTACGTTACTTGGCTTGGGAGGTACTGAATTGTATAATAAGTATGCTTGAATAAACAGGGTTACATTTAACTTGGAAGAGAGAAAAGAAGCTGAATAAAGTGTTTTAGAGTATGATTATAATACTACAGAGGGGGCATAGCTGCAATTTTACCCAGGTGGTTTATTCATTGTCTTGGAACCCAGGGAATAGGTAGGCATGAAACAGGTCTTCTTCACCCTCTAAAGTGTTGAAGAGAAACTAATCCTGAATAAGGCTAATTTTTTTTGATGGTTTTATTTTTTTTTTTTGTTTGTTTTGTTTTAAGGAAGGTGTGTGTATGCTTTCAAAACTTGCATAAGGAGCTGACATTTCTCACCGAGCTCTTATAAAACAGTCTGGTATGTCTACCAAAGTGAATTAAGACAGAGAATCTAGGGTATTTAATGAGAAATATTTTCTTTGAATCAAAATTTGAACTGGAGTGTAGTTCACAGAATAGGTTGAAAAGTGCAAAATTGATTTTTGTGTCTAAATAACTGGAGGTGTTCAGATATTGCTATGTATGGGAGCTTGGAATTACGGTTAGTACTCTGTTAAACTGTATTAAGAAAACCAAATCCGTATAAATATACAGAGTAGAAATGATACCATATCTAATTGGCTGTCGATACTCTGGTGCTAGTCTACAGTTAGTCAACTGTTGATTCACATTTATTTAATTTTTTTTTGTTGTTTGAATTTACATTAAGTTATGTCACAAGGGGCTCAATCACAAGCTCTTTGCCTCTATTTGGTGCAGGGTCTTTATAAATATAAATAAATAACTTGTATCTACTCAATGACTGTTCCCAGCCTTAACTAATTACCAGCACAGATAGTATCAGAGGTATAATTACAGTTGTGTACCTTGGACTTTGTAGGGTTGTTTTTGTTTTCTTTTGGGAGTGGGGGGAGGTTTCTTAGGATAAATGGAACATTTTCTCATACTTAATTGTGGTTAGCCATGGAATTTTAAAACTCTTAATTTGGTTGACACTCTTCCTCTTTTTCTGTTCTGCTACTCTGTTTCTTACCATGCTGAGTATGAAGGAGTATTTTTTTGCCAGTGTAGGAACTGTCTTATACAGTTCTGCATTAAAAGGTGTTTGCTGAATTTCAGCAGTACATACTGATCTGCAGGTCCCTGCAGTTTTGAACACCTGCCTTTTGTATACAGTAAGTACAGAGGCAGCTGAGTGGCATTGATCAAGTTCTGCTACATCAGTTGTAATTATTTAAACCTACACAGCCAGCTGTGACTTAAAAAGACCTCAAAACAAAGCAAACCCTTTTTTAAAAAGGTTGTCTTCTATCTTCTATCTCTTTACTTATTTAAACTAAAAGATTAGCTCTGAGTCAACAGTGGTTTTAAAATCTTTGTGATAGAGGAAAATAAGCCATGATATTTGTCTCACATGAGCATTTTTTTTACATGTAAGATAAAATATTTCCTAAATATAAGATAAAAGAGTACTGCTGAGGTAATAACCCTAACTGATAACTAATGCTCAGCCCAAGCAAGGCGAGTGCATTTGTGGAGGAAGGGAATGTATTCCTGTCTGCCTGCCCCTTCAGATAGAAGTATGCCATTGATAATTTGGCTCGGGAAGCAAAGAATCTTGAATAATTAAATTTAGGTCATAAAAGTTTAAGTAACATCCGGTCTCAGAAAGGATATATATATCTGGAAGGGGGTGGGGAAAGACAAAAAGGAAGCAGGAAGACAGAGCAGTACAGCAGGGTTGAGTCAACAGAAGCCCTTTGGAAAAGGGGAATTCAACCATAGTGAAACCAATACAGAAAGCCATAAAAACACATCAGCCAAACGTATGGGAAGGAAGTCAGAAGGGTGTTAAGTCTGTAAAGCAGATGGTCTCATTTGTAATGTGTCACTTTTCAAAAATAGGAAGTAAGAGAAATGATTCCTTCTCCAATAGATAGTTAAAGGAAAAAAATATTTGGGACTGTGGTGATAAGTACTCTAAATATGAGGGGTTTTTTTGGTCTTTTTTTTGACCTTGTTAATGAGAAGGAATTACTGTCAGACTTTAAGATGTTGAATAAAATGATACTCAAGCTGTTGCGTAGACACAGAGCAAAGTATTGTGACCAGTTGGATATGCTGAAGAATTCTAGTAGAATTTAAGTATAACAGAGGTTGCTCTGTTCCAAATGTACATTTTCCTCTCAGTGTGAGCAACATGGTGAGATGAGAAAAAAATAAAAAGAAAAGTTAGTTATTCAGCTAAGACTAGACAAGTTTATGAGAAAATACAGAGTAACCTGATGAAGCAGCGTGAGTGAGCAACAAGGAGACAAGGACAGCACATTGGATTAAGAGGATTTACAGAGGCTTAGTTACTGTCTCAACTTGTGAAGGAAGGGGGCAGGACAAACATGAGTTTAAAGATAATAGAGGACCTTGATGTAGATTCTAAATTCAGAATTGGGCAACCAAATTTTAGGTACATGGAAGAAAATAGAATGCTTTATCTTAGTGCTTGTCTCCAAGAGATCAAAAAAAGAAAAAAAAAGAGGGGGGAAATGTATGAGACAATGGAAAGGTAGAACATCTCCTGTGAACAATGGACACTCAGTGAAACTAAATCCAAGGAAAAGGAAATACTCCCACCCACTCTTTTTCCCTTATCCTTGTTCTCACAGAATTAGTGTTTACATTAAAAAACACATCTCTTTCAAAGGCCACTGAAGCTGAGAGCTCTTCTGAGAATTGAGAAGATTTAGACATTTTTACCAGTCACAAGTAGAGGTATTACAGTAAACAACATCTGTTTTCAGAAAAGTGTAGAATTTTCGTGGTTTTTGGGCATCAGCCAAATTCAGAGGCGTGGTTTTTAATTTTTGTGGTCCCCCCTTTCCTCTCCCCTCCCCCTGAATAAAGTATGTCTGAATGTGTTATTAACATAAATGGAGAAACAAATGCATTCCTTTTTTTTTTTTTTCCTGATACTTGGTGGAGGTTAGATTCACCAGCAGTCTCACCAGATTGAATGTTTTTCTGAAGTACAGCCCTACCACATGGGCAGCTTGTGACCTCAATGTGCATCAGGGGTGATGGGATGAACATTCATTTACTTCCTTTTAAAGAGGCGACCAATCCCCTCCCTTCCCCGCCCCCACCAAACAGTCAAACAAACCCCCAAAATCAAATGCTTTGATTTTTACATTGTTTGATTTTTGCTTGGGAAAATCTTTACTAACTAATTGTCTTCTGAACATACGATTATCTTCTCTCCAGTGTGTAAGAGGCTGATAGGAGGCTGTAGCATCAATGGAGTTGTTGTGGGCTCTTATCTCGGTGAATATAAACAGAAATGAAGAGGAATTGCTCTGGCTGGAAACTGAGCTGCGTTAGCAGTTCAAGTGCTTCCAAGCACTAGTGACTATTGGAGCCACATTGCCTTCATGCACCCAGATCTGCCTGCTTTGCAGCCACTGCTGTCACCAGGGAAAAGGCTTGTGAGGAGCTGAGATCTGCCCCACAGCGTATGAATTTCCATCTCAAATATGCAAATAAAAATCTGAGGGCTGAGCACAGTCTGGTGTTATTAAATCAGTTCTGAAGATGTCAAATACAACCGTTGACTTATTTCTTCTCTTACTAAAGAGAAATGTAAGTTAGTTGAAATCATGTTGGGCATGTTGGATCTCTGTCACTGCAGGAGATTTCCATCTAATCTAGTGCAGATGGTGGCTGGTGGTCATGTCTCCCTCCTGTGACACAGGGTAGTTGGTGATTATGAAAGAAACCTTTTTTTTTCCTTCCTTTTGATGGTTGAGTTAAATCCTAACCAGTTGCTATTAGTAGGCATCAAATGCAATGAAATACTTTTTCAAAGGGGCTTTAAACTCTATAATGCACTTAACAAGTATTCTTCTCTCATTTACTGTATGTTACAATGCAATTTGCATGCATATTGCATTTATATTGGATTAGTTACTTTTTTTTATCTAGGGATGTTTGTGTAAGTCTTTGATGTGTGTGTTGCTTGTGCAGATGTGTTTGAGTAGAAGCCCCACACTTCGAAGTCTGCGTTTTATGGATGTAAAGTATGTTCTTGGGCAAGAGGAGTTCTCTTGTCAAAGTGTTATCTCAATACGTGTTTCTGAGGCTTTCAAAAGGAAGGTGCTTTAACTTGGACTTTTCTGCTTGGAGGAGGAAACCCATCTTTTATTACTGTTTGCATTGAATTATGGGAGTTAATCATTGTTCATGTGTGTGTACATTGAGAGAGAATGTGTTCACTGAAGGCAGTAAATCTAACAGTTCAATATGTTGTTGTTCTGCTCTGTGCACTCAGTGAGAAATTCAATAATGATTTTCCTGTGTTAGGTGCTTTAAAGCATTTTTAAATACAGTAATTACTGGTGAACAGTATCTTACAAAAGTTGTTCTTGTAATGTTTGGGTAGTGGTGTATATTCTGAGACACAGTAAAGCTGATACATAGTTGTGCATCCTGAAATATAGTTAGATCTAACAGAGCAGTAGACGTGACAACTCACACATTTGTCAGAGGCAAAAAAGCCCTGGTAATCATATAGTTTTCTACATCATCACTTAGTATTCAGTTGACAATATTCAGCTTATTTTAACTGAAGGATGAAAACAGATGAATTAAAAGAAACTGCTGTTTTTAACAATTATGTAGGAAAGCCCATGGTAATAGTTTCCACACACCTAGCGACCTTCAGGATGAGAGAACATGCTGTTGTCTGTCTAATTCTGTATTTAACTTCAGAAATATTCAGCCTATTTCAAAAAGGGTGTAAAACCTCCCTGCCAGACAAATGTGGGATGGTCTTCCTCCTCAGTCTTAATAGAACTTGTTTTACCATCCTTAAGAAGAGTGCTTTGTATCTCTTCTAAAGCACTTGTGTTTATTTTTTCATACTCGTGCCTACCATGTCGGTTTCTAAAACTGGCTTTTCTATGTGTTTTTCTTTTTTTCATTTTTAATGCCTAGTTTTGTCAATGGTAATCTGAATGCACTTATCACCCTCCTGAAAAGAATAAGTGGCGTTTTTAGGAATGATTGATACTTCTGAGTTCACATTTTGTAAATGTTTTTATTAACATAAATACAGTACTTGTAATTAGAGTGCTGTTTTGTTTTTAAGAATAGTGGTATAGTTTATATAGCCATACATTAACAAATGCAGAAATGCTTCTTTTCCAAATACGCATTTGCACTAGAGTTGTGAAGAAAATGAACTAAGTCCCTGTTTAATATTCTTCTCTTCTTAGAATGATTTTGGAGGCCACATTTTCTTCTACCAAAGTCATTAAAATGAGACATTTGATTTTGTTTTACTTTGCCAAAGTAATAAAAAATAATTTTTGTTTTAAAGAATGTTAAATATTAGGTGCAGTGGAGAAGAATATGAACCTCTGAAATATTAATTGCCTTTTTTATGGGTCTCTTTGTTCATGTTTATTTGTGGCCAGTTGGAAGGAAGTAAGCACTTTGTATCCTGCTAAGCGTGGAAAGCCTTAAATATGTATTGCTTGGTGGTAACTTTTTTAAAGCATTACTTATGACTGATACATCCTGGTCTAGTTTACTCTTCTCGCTACTGACCTTGAAAGCATGTCTGTGCAATAATTGCTTATTGCTGGAACAAAAGATAGTTCTGTCTATGATTTGTTTGAATTCGGGAAGCCGTGTTTGCCAAAGTAAAATCTTGGTGACGCAACTCTGTGAGGTTTCAGCAGCCACGCCCCTGCTAAGCAGTTCAAGTTTTCAGTTTTAACCTTTGTTCATAGCCATATTCCTTTTCCAGCAAAACATCTGAGGTGGTTTGCTTTCTTCATTTAGCAATGAAGCTGTGCTAGGGAAATGCCAAGGTTTAGCAAAAGAAGCAGCAGCAAGTACTGTTAGGGTTTTCAGTTGTTTTGTATTAAGGGAAGTGGATGGTAGAAGAATAAATGGATTTTCTTCCCAATCATTGTGGTAAGGTTGATGTTTTGTATTTCAAAGTGTTGAATCGTATAGGTGATGTGGGTTTTGTAGAATAGGATTTCATAAGAAACTATGCTTGATATCTGAAAAACAATGCAGAATGCTTTCCATTGTTCAGGGATACTGGTTCAAATTAAGTAGGTACATCTTCACTGCTGTAATAGTTTTCAGTGCAGCTCTGAGATACTGCATTACCATTTGTCTTTGATATTGGTGTTTAATGCAAGACTGTCTTTCTAATGAGACATGCTGCTGAATGTGCACCTTCTAGGATTGTGTGGTTATAGTTTTCACTGTTTTATGATGAAGATTTGCCTTTCTGTAATTATGGTTTTGTAAGAATCCCTTCAAAATTAATGGGTTTTGGACAGCATTTACAGTTCTGCAGTGTATATCACTATTAATGTGCTCAGTTGGTCCCTGTGCAGTACCTGCTGTGTATGTTGACCTCTTCTCAGGGCTGAGTCTCTGGTGAGTGCAACTTCTCACCATTATCAAATTGATAGTGAGCATGTAATTACTAATTAGCTGTTTTAACTGCTTTAGGAAAAAAACCCCAGAGTTTTGAAATTGAGTCCTGAAGGATCAGCATTTCAAAAGCAGATTCATCCATTTCTGCCTGGAGCCATCCATATTTATGCATGTGCATACACATGTGGCTCTTAATTATCAAATACCAAAGTTTTGTACTGAGACTTCTGTAATTTGCCCCTCGGATGCAAATGCTAATTTTTGTCAAGCTCCACAGTGCTTTAACTGTCCTTTTTGATGTCTGCTGAATGTAGAGGGCTGAAATCAAGAACCATGGTCTTAGGAGCATTCAGTGCTTTGTTAATACTCCTCCCCAGCCAGTTGTGATGCCAGGGGTCAAACCTTTGTTTACAGCAGAAGTAAATAAAGCAGTCTTTTTACAAATGAATTGTAAGAAGTAGCGTGTGGAGCCTGTGTAGTTCATTCGTTGCTGCATTCAGATGTGCCTCATCTTTTTGCTGCCCGATTTATTGCCAAACTATGGAACAACTGCTAAAGACCCCTCACCTAAACCACTTTTGAGTACAATGTCACATTCATCAGCACAGTGCACTGTTGATGAGTTAAAATGGGCATGCAAAATTCATCTTGTACAGAACTGGACATTTTTTTCTCCCTCTATTGTGTTAATAATGCTGTGTTTCTTGCTCTTGTGTTCCTGCTTTCTGACTTGACTTCTTCCATCAACACCATTCCTTTCCTAAGTCACTTGGAGGAGCTGATAAAGGATTTAGGCACATTCTGTACCTTGAGGGATTAAACTGTAGTTTCTGCTAGGCACAGACTAGGAAAATGGGCTTACAAACCCTTTTTTTTCATGGGCAGCACTGTCCAACAAATTCAATGGACACCAGATTCAGAAATTTTTTTTTTTCCAATTAAAGATTTTAATATGGTTACCAAAGTACTTAGTCTGGTTCTTCATTAGAAAAAAATAAATTCTATTTCCTCATTGATTGCATCCTCAGTAATTGATACTTGCTGACTTCCCTGCTGCAATGCAAATATGCATCTGCTGTGTTCATTGTGCTCAGAGCTTACATCTGACTAGAAAACAGTGAGTATCTGCAGAGAGAATAGCTTCAGCTGTACTTGAAGTAAAGTTGTTATGTTATAGATACAAGACGTCTGAGAGATCCAGATGCTCAAGAGTGGTGTCTCCTAAAGGGTAATCAAAAGAAAACTGTGTGCCTCAGAAGACGTTTGGGGAATGTAATTTCACCAAGAATCAGGATAGTTGCTTGAGTGTTTAACATTTATTGGAAGTTTCCTAGAACGAATGATCGGGGTTGTTTTCTTGTTTCTGCAGTAATCAGAAATTTTTAGGCCTCAAATTAAAATGAATTAAAAAAGCTTGCTGGAAAAGGCAGTGAAATAGAGGAGGTATACAACATCTGTTAGAGATGAAAAAGGTCTTTTAGCTTCCAAAAGGTTGACTAACTGTTGCCTTTGCCTTGGGCCACAGTGAATGCTAAAGTAATGTGAAAATAGAATGGTAAAAGACTTGGAAAAAACATGAAATAATCTAATTTAAGAATGTTTTAATTGAGCCATGGTTTTCTGGACACATTTAGGTATAAATGGTACCCATTCACTTGGTGTGTGACAACCGATGAGGAAGGGCTGGGGTATGCAGTGGGTTTTTTTGCTTTGTTAGGAAATACGTAAAATTAAGGGTGTTGATAATTGAGTACTTAAAGTTATTCTATTCAGTGATGATCCTTTTACTTGAAGACAGATTTACGTGACATTCACAGCTCATAAATCATTCTTGCATTGCCTCCCTGCAAGACTATTGGCAGTAGAATATGTTACTCAAAATATGCCTGTTTTCAATTAGCTCAAGGAAAATTCTCTAGTTACTGAAAGAATATCCATCTCCATTACCTGCCCTGAGAATTAACACCTAAATACATTTGCATGGAGATTACCAAAGCTTACTCTGTGTAAGTAGTGATTAGGGCTGATTTTTAAATAGGAGAGGATAGAAAGATTTAACACAACTGCCTTTGAAATGTTTCTAATCCTGAGATTCAGAGTTGTGATGGTTGTGAAATAGCTCCTCAGAAATGGAGAAGTGCAGCTCAGAGCATTTTGTGCTTGGAAAGCAGGAGAATTTCAGAGAGCCAGTGTGATGTCATCCGGAGCTGGTGTGGCTCTGCTGCAGGATGCCAGGAGGTGTCGGGGGTCCTGTCTCGTTCAGCCCAACTCGCTCTTGTCTTCTGCATGAGAGAGCAATACTGCGCTTGGCTGCTTTTCCTCTTTAACAGCAGTTTTCTGTACACTCTGTGTACAGCCTTCCCCTTTCTGTTTCTGGGGCAATTGAGAGCTTTTTAGTTCTGTTTTGCCATATCTTTGTACAAAGCTCAGACACACTTGCTTTTTATTTGTGGCTTTGCCCACTTCATTGTGCTTTGGTGAAAAGAGGTTGTTTTGTCCATGTAATTGCAGATCCTTGCAAAACTCAGTTTGTTCTGTGCTCTCATGGTATTTCTTGTATAGCGAGTTCTACCTCTCCTGCATCAACTTAGTTCTTTTAATTGAAGAAAAGGCAAGGGACACTGCCAACTTTCACAAAAAAAACTTCTTTTCTTCCAAGGGGATTTGAAATAGTTTTGGTCTGTGACTTTTTCTATTGAAAACCAGATTTGTGTGAATTGGCATACTTGGAAATGAACAATGTCCTATTAACGTGGTCAATCCAAACTCCTTTTTTGAAGGCAGAATGGGTGATCTTGATTTGTGTGAGGTTGCCAAAGTAAATGTCACTTGAAGTCTTGTGGCTTGCACTTAGTTGGAACAATATACCTGGCCTTTAAATAAAGCTTTTTTTCACTGCCTGCTCATGGATGAAAAGCTAATTTTATTCTATTTTGCTGTTAGTGAACAGATTTCTAAGGTTCTGAGTTAATAAGAATAACTGCTTTCTGTTCTTCCAGTGAAAGAAGCATTTACTTCAGCACTTATATTGTATATGTATAATATGTATATATTATATATATATACAATGTGTAAAATGGCAAAGATACAATATATTTAGGAGCATCTTGTCAGCCTGTTCTGGTGGAGAGTACAGATTGCTTCAGAGCTGGTGTGTGTGTATAAATCTGGAGGAGTCTGTTGCATGAACATATGTCTGCTGCTTCTAGAAAGAGGATGTTTCCATAAAGCAGTATTTTTATGGGTGTTTAGATTAAAATGACTGTGGTGTGTTTGGGCTGCTAGGGAAATGCTAAGCATCTAATATTTTAAGTAGTCACCTTTTCATTGTGGTCCAAAGAGGTGGGTCATTTTAGAATGTACATATGAGAAAAATATGAAAAATATACTCTGTGGCAAGGTACATTGAGATTTGGTGCTCAGGCACAAAAGAGAGTGCGAAAGAAATATTTTAAATATACTCTATACTAGGGATTATTGACATTTTTGTTAATAGCATGTAAGTCTGTCTTTATGAGGCTTTAAAAATACTTTGGAGTTCTTCACACAATTTATGGCTGTTCAAGTAGCCTTCTGTGTAGCTGTGTCAGTAGAGATGTGAGTACAAAACCAGGCTTTTATTAAAGACTTAATGGACAGTTCTGTGCCCAACAGAAAGATCTGTTCTGACCAAGGTACTCATAGAAGGACCTTTCCTGGCATTACATGTGTCAAGATGCACACTGGTTATTCGAAATTAAAAACCTGACTGTGGGTTGAATTTAGTATTTGAAGGAACCAGATCTTTTTATCATATTTTTAGCTGGAAGGTGAGGATGGGAGAACAGGAGGAAAGCCTTGACTATGATAAGCTGACTTGTGTAGGTCATGAGTCAATGAGTAGCAAGTGCCATTTTGTCCCTCTTTTTAATTTGTATTTTTTTTTTTTTAATTTAATAGATCTGTGGTCTTAGGCTTTTGAAGGCTCAAGCAGATTAATGTCCAGTTTTTATGAATTCCTGTACTAGATGTGTAACTCTTTACTGTATGGCTTCTGGAAAATGTCATTTGCCCTTTACTATCACAATAAATAAAAAAAAAAGTTGTGAACAGATTATTTATTGCTTAACAATAAGTTCTATGTTTTAATGAGAATATGCTTTTGTTTTGAAAATGCTTTTACCCTCTTGACTGTTGTCAAGAGGGTCATGTTGTCATGTAAATACTTTCCACTTAAAGAAAATCTTGAACTTGCGAAAACTCACATGTTGAGGCAGGAGTAACAAGAGAATATTTTAAAGTGTTACCTTGTTTGGTTTCTTTATATATAACCATAATGTATATAACACACATATAAAATATTTATATAGTATATATTTATAGATATATATGGCTATGTATATATTATATATGTATATTTATGGTTACTGATATTAAACCATTTTTGTAAAACTTGAAGAGAAGGAACATTAGGCTTGCCTCTACCTTTGAGGAAGCTGTCGTAGAGAGCACAAGTGTTCTGTCTGAGCAGTGCATGGGGAAGAAGGAAGCACCACCATCAAACACAACTGTTGCAGTAGCAGTAGTCAAGTCTGCTTCAATTTGCTGATAATAGCATTAGAGTTGAGGCTAAAAATGGAGAGGTCTTGCTCTTTTTGGCATTTTACCCTTGATTTCTGGGGAGGAGAATGGGGGAACTCCCAGTATAATTGAATGTCTTGATATTTTGTTGGTGTCAGAAGTGTTTTCTAGAATTTTTCTGAGGTATTGCTGGGTTATCACCACTGTCCTAAATTAATATTGCTTAGAATAGGTACTATACTGAAGTGCAGCACTGGACCATGAAAAGTAGGCAAAACTAGCACAAAGCTTTGGGTTGCTTTCTGGGAACAGATGATGCTCTTTTAAAAGCTCCTTTTTTCATGCCTTTCAGGGAGAGATTTTTAAATTTAAACTTCCTATCTCTTCAGGTTGTTTGTATAGAACTCACAAGAGGTAGGGAGGAGAGAATAGATGCTTTGTGCATGAGGAAGCACACCATTTAGCACAGTCGAAGACTAGTATGTGCCAAGTACATAAAAGCAAGAAAACTGCTCTCAAATACTGAGGAGTTATGTATTTAAAAAGAGAGGAGATGAATAAAAGGGAAGGAAAAGTCTCAAGTTTTTTCAGTCCTGACTGATGGAATCTCTGTTGCATACATAATTTGTGAAAAGGAAATAATCCTAATGAGCTGTTGGGCCATTTTTTTTAATGGGCCTGGCTCCAGGAAGCCTTGTTGGAGAGAATAATTTGGTTAAAACAGTGACACTAACCAGGTGAAACTGAGAGTGTAGGTGCTCAGCAACTTCAATAATTGGACGATACTGTCTGCCAAGTCCAGTAACTGTGGGCTTTCTGGCATTACTTGACTTTCCTAGGTGACACATGAGAGCTCTGTCTGACCTTTTTTTCTGTCTGGTGTGGCTGTTTGCTGGGAGCCAAGGACCCGTGCATCCCCCCAGGTCCAGGCTGGAAGGCAGAGGATCCTCAGTGAGGTTTCTGGATTTGAAGTGGTGCTTTTGAAGCTTAGTTTCCTTATCTCTGCCTGAGCCACCTTTGGCTCCATGAGAGACAATGTTTTCTAGAGGAATGAGTGTGGTAGCACTGGGTCCTGCTGGCTTCCTCAGAGCAAGGAGCAGCAGCAGACAGTGCCTAGATTCAGCACAAGGGTCTTGGCTCTGAACTCCATTAACGGGTCTTTATAATGTCCTTGGTAGCCTTCCTGTAGCATCTTCCTCATGCTGCTTGACAATGAATACAGGGGAGGAGTGGATCAGGCCATGAAACCCCTGAACTGTGAGACAGCTCAAGTTTTCAGAATCATAAAATTCATGTTGCCTAAAGGTTCTTAATTTTTTATTTTCTTAACAGTATTATAGTTTTCCTAATGAGTTCATTTTTCCAGGTAACTCCAATACACTTACAGAAGCCAGGGTTATTTTCAACAAGTTGCTGGCTCAAACTACAGTTGGAGATTTTGTTTCTTCCCCCTCATGTCAAGCCTCTAGTTTGGAAGTAGGTGATACCACCAGCTGGTATGAACTTGCACACAGGAAATGTTGGATCTAGTGACACAGTGGGATGGCAGAGGCTCCTGGAGCCAGCATTGCTGCTAATCACAATGTCATGTGGAAGAACTATTAGTGATAGCTAAGTTTTTCATTTGTGTTTTAAAAGCACGTTGTGCATAAGTTCAGCATGAGCAGTGCCAGTCTGAAACCTCCTCTGAACTGCACATTAGCCAGTTCTACCAGCAGCAGGAAGGTCTGACAGCTGAGAGGGAGTTCCTGTGGGGATAATGTGGCATGCGGCTGTTATGGACACATAGTGCCAGTGGCTGCCTCTCGCTTCTTCCTGCAACTCGTAGCTTGTCCTTCAGCTTCTTTCCAAAAG
>JAWWMP010000116.1:23936238-24113296 GCA_035047865.1 Dendrocincla tyrannina
GTACCGCTCCAGGTTTGGTGTTGGGTTTTTTGGTGGTTTTTTTTTTTTTTTTTTTTTTTTTTTGTTGTTGTTGTGGTTGGTTGGTTGGTTTTTTTTATCATCATCATCTCTATTGCTAACAGGTGTGACTTCACTGTGGTTGTTTGAAGAGTTTGGTTTTCCTTAAAGTCGCTCTTTGGGAAGCTGTGAGGTATAAGGAAGAGAATTTCCGTATTTGTTTAATCAAATTGGCAGTTCAGCAGCCTCAAAGTTGCAAAAGAAAAAAGTGTGAAAATTAGACATGTCTGAGGTGCAGCACTTAGGGGGGGAAAATATAATCCTGAATTAACTGATACAAGATCAAAAACGCAATGCCCTCCTTCCTACAAGTCAGTTTCTGAGGTTGGCCTTGCATTTAAGTTCTGCTTCATAAATTATGAAAACATGGATGTGTCAAATTCTTGTCATGTAACTTAGTTTAAACAAAGATAGTTAATTTAAACTGACACTGTGTCTAGCTGTCCTGTTCAAACTATCTCCCTGAACATATCCTGCTATCTAGTGGCTATGCCCAGCAGACAGCCTCACTCACCTATGGGAGGCTTCACTCTCCTCCAGCTACTCCATATACTGAAAAATATTTTTGCAATTGTAGAATAAACTTCCACCATCACCCCTCAGTAGAAGGCTGATATTCCTCCCCTACCCATGCTCTGTTAACATCAGGTAATTTCAAAAGCAAATCCAGAGTACCAGACACATCAGTGTTTTATGTTGGCTGTGTTTGATTCAGGTGCACTTGAAACACTGATTCTCCTGTATCACTTCCATATTTTCTGAAGCCATCAGAAGGCTTTGAATCAGTTAATGCTCTTTGTAGGATGCTGCACTGGCTTACCCATACTTAGATTCGATCATAAAGAAACCAAAGGCAATGGAACATTCGAAGAAAATAAAATTTAAAAGTGGAATGTCTTGCTTAGGAAGTTAGTTTATATTGTTCCAGAACATGAAGGATAGTATCTACAATAGTACCAGGGCAGCAACCCATAGGGGGAAAAGATGACTTTCTGTTATTACCTACAAAGATATTTACTTTTCAGACTACAGTGATACCATCTTATTTTTTTCTCTTTAAGGTAGAACTAAAACATAAATGACAAATCAGTGTAATTTCTCTCTAAAGAAAATGTCTGGTAGTAACTAGTGTTTTCGATTTTAATAATGGACCAGTTTGCAGTTTTACAGCCTCCTGTACTGTACTCTAAAGCAGGTTTTTTCCTTTATCATTCTATTAGGTCTATTATTGGTTTCTATCATCTTTATGAATTTATTAAACTTCTTTTTCCTCCTAGGAAAACAGGTATGGGAAATCAAAGTAATTGAATAATTTGCAAAAGCAATTTTTTTAACTGATGGAATAACAATATTTAATAGCCATTCTTTTTACAAAGGTACCTCTGATAGTCATCGGCAACATGATGCTATATAAGAAGCAATGACAGTATCATATAATGTTTAACATAGCCCAAGTTGTTCAAATGCTATTACAGTTTTATAAAATGTTGTAAAATGTTGTTTTTCAAAAGACTTTTGTATCTATGATGTTACCTTGTTTTAATAACTTTTTGGAATTCTCATGTTATATTAAATTGTATCAGAGAGTAGGGTGTAATAGTCTGAGGGTGAATTCTGACTCCCTTTTCAGTCAGTGGAGTTTCTCTCTGATTTTCAGTCTGTCCATCACCTCGCTTAGGAGGTGGTCTGTGTTGAGAGCTGTGTTCCCCTTCTGCCCAGTGCTGCAGCTTCCACTCAGGCTCCTCCCTGCTAAATTGCGAGCAGGATCTAAAACTTCCTTACCAAATCAAATCTTCCAGCAGTGAATCTAGTTTAAACTGCTAATTTGCTAATGATCTAAACCAAACTCCTGACTCAAGAGAGTTGTGCCAAGTATGCGCTGTTTGCACTCTAATCCTTTTACTGAGGAGTGGTACCTTGAAAGCAGTTATCTGCAAGCATTTTCTGGCATGTTTTCAGGAATGGTCAGCTTCATTCCCACAGCCGCTGTCTGACTCCATCCTGTCTGTAGGAGAGTGGATCTATGCTGAAAAGCCACGGCGCTCTCCCCACCTGCATCAAGGTGCTCCACACCATGTAATGTATGCCTGTGGTAGGGATAGCCCAAAGTATTGCCTTTGGTAATGTGTTCTTGCAGACTGGAGGACTTCACTGAAAGAAACAGCTATTACACATTAAAAATTATTGCCACTATAGACTAATGCAATTTTTATCTAAAAAAAACCGTAGCCTAAATGCTCCTCCTCTGTTGATGTTTACATGTGATACCCTTGCTGGGTGGTCTCAGATGCAGCCTACCTCCAGACCATTTTGTATGGCTCTTGGGATGGGTCATTAAGATGGCATTACAAATTCATTTTACTGTTTGGTAGTGTGTTCCTTCCAATGTATATCCTGCCTAAGAATAGCAACTGATTTATACATGAGCAAAGGAAGGAGACAATGGAAATAAGCCATGTTCTCTCAAGTCAGTTTTAATGCCATAGACCTGATTTCATCAGTGAAAACAGCAAGATGCTTCCTCCAAATTGTGTAAGTTAATCGTCTTCTTTCCACTTTCCCCCAAGTCCCTCCAGTGCAGATATTCTCCATGGATTTTGAGGATGCTGCAATAACTGATTTCCTCTGATTTGCAAGTATGCTTGAAAGCCTGTAATTTGCCTTAATGGAAGGTAGTGCTGACCTCTTGATCGCAGTGAAGCAGATAAAATCAGTTGCTTGATTACCCACCAAATGAGTTACTCATTAAATCAAATAATTCTCCTGTGGTGAAACAAAATGAGTGATTTAAATTCTGTCAAGAGACTAGCAAAGAAAAATACTAAGGTATAAATCCTCTGTTATGAAAATCTTGAAAGATATGAAGTAGAGTCATTTGCAATCCACAACTGCTCTCTCTTGACCTCCTTTTAAAGGGACTGGGTGGAGCTGCCTCCTTGTGAGCCACTTTGCAGGGTGATAGGTGCTTCTACAAGTTAGTTTTGAGGGTTACTTTTGCAATACAAATGTGTCTGTGTTAAAATGCTAAGGTTCCAGCTATTTAAGTGTAGGAAAGCTGCACAAGTGCCTTTCAACAATTCATTAAGTCCTGATTGCTATAATATAATTTTCCACTTTATTTTCATTAGGGGTGGGCGAATATTGAGTAATCTTACAGAATGGTGAAAAAGTGTATTCTTGATGGGGATGAACACTCTTAGGGTTCCTTCAAATCTCTTACATTGCAAATGGGATGCATTCTCAAATGATGCCATTTAATGAAAACTTTAGTAACAGGGACTAGAATTTTCTTGGTATTTAAGCCAGTCTTCTCATTGCTACCATGCCTTTTGTTCTCATGTCCTGCAATATAATTTGGTAGTGCATCCTTTCCTGTAGAAGCCTTCATTTATTTTGAAAATAAAATCAAACAAACCGCATATTCATGCTGTAAGTACAGCCCATGGAGAAATGTAATAAAATATCTACCATTGCAGGTTTATTACTTTGAAGTAGATTTTGCTATGAGCTCTGTTAAGATAGTAAGTCACTAGCGCTTGGTTGAAGGAAATAGCTGAGTCTTCCTGTTTATAGAGATAGCAGGCAAAACATTTCTACTAAATATAACTTCCACTGAAATTGTAGCATGCTCAGTGTTCTGTAAGCTCCTGTGGTGATCATGGACCTACAGATAAATAAATCACTGTTACCATTTGTCTTCTGAAGCTTTGTCTTAACTAAAACTTACTAAACATGTGATAAATTCTTTTGGCTTGAGAATAAAAAAAAAGGAGGAATGTGGGTTTTTTAGGGAACTTTTATACTGAACTGAATATTTCAATGGCAGATATAACCTATGGTATGCATGATTAAAAAAATAAAAAGTTTCTGTTAACTAATTTAGATCACTTTATTAAGATTTTTACATCTTTTATGTCTCAAGACATCTTTTATGTCCTGAGATCAAGCATCACTTACTTTAAAAATTTGGAATACTGAAGAACATCATAGACTGTAAATGTAACAATGCTTTATTATGCCTGTAATTTAAATCCTGTGCAGCCATGTGCATTTAACAGTTCTATAATTCTCCATTTGGCTTTGTGGAGTGCTTAAAAGATGGTACAAGCTGATATGAGAAAAAGTGCTTACAGGCCATTTCATGGGTAACATGTTTCAAATGGGAGTTATACGTTCAGGTTGTCTATAGGTTAGAACTTAATGTTAAAGAAGAAATACACACAAAAATCCCCCTAACTTGCTATGTGTAAAGGTGTTTGTCAAGTTTCTACCCAAAGTTCCTCTGGTTGAATTGTGTTCGTTACTCCTCTATTTGGAAAGGCTAAGTGATTTGGGTTTGTTCAGCTGGGAGAAGAGAAGGCTTTGGAGTGTCCTTATTGCAGCCTTCCAATACCTGAAGGGAGCCTACAGGAAAGATGGAGAGGGACCTCTTACAACAATATGTAGTGACAGGACGGGGGAGTGGATTAAAACTGAGAGTAGGTTTAGATTAGATAGTGAGAAAAAATTCTGTGAGGGTGATGAGGCACTGGAACAGGTTGCCCAGAGAATATGTGGCTGCCCCATCCCTGGAAGTGTTCAAGGCCAGGATGGAGCTCTGAGCAAACTGGTGTAGTGGAAGGTTCCCTATCCCTGGCAGGGAGGTTAAAGCTAGATGAATTTAAAGTCCTTTCCAACTCAAGCCATTCTGTGATTTGTTGTGTAACCTTGCATGTAAGCAGCTAGTTATATGAAGTCTACTAAGCCTACTAACTTCTTACTCATTAAGAAAAATAGAAATGCTACCATAGTCTCTCTTTCAAACTAAAAAAAAGGAAGGGCCTTGACAAAAATAGTTTTTATTATTTTTTTTTTTACTTTATATGCAAATATATTGAGATTATTCCTTATCCTAAGCCATTGGGAGCTTAGAGCAGTCAATACTGTTGTCCTGTTTGCTAGCCAAGAAATTACTTTTAGTTGTAGTCCCATCATCCCATGTACTTTATTGACTTAGCTTATGGACTTTATCCTTTTCAAAGTAGAGATGGATAAACTCTTCAATTGAGGCTTGATTAAATTCCTTTAAAAGTTGTGACTTCGGTATGTTTTGGATTGTTCTGTTGTTTTCCAGCTCTTATTATGTGAAGGTAACTAGGTAGATGTGGAGTACAGAAGTTTCTTGTGTTGATGTGAGGACATAATGAGCTTGATCACATACTGCCATAACCATCTCCACATCTTAGGGCTGGTGGAAATGCCTACTAGGTAATATGATACAATCAAATTCCTGCCACTTCTGATCTTTAGTTAGTCTCTGAATCTTTGGTAAGCTGAATTGTCAGAAAATAGAACTGCATTTCTTAAAGCCGCCAAAGACCTTCTCCATTTTTCTTGTGTGGTGGTTTCCTCCTGTAGCATGGTGTGTCCCAGTCTGCACCATGGCTAGTCTATCAGTTCAATTAGACTCCACTGCTGCACACCCCAGTTTTGTTCTTTGCTTTGACCTTTGGCTGTCATAACAGGATTGATGATCCAGGGGAAGAAATTATTTTTCCCCACCTATAAAATGTTCGATGTTTTTTTCTGACAATATCAACACACATTTCAGTAATCAAAAGTTGACCTTGGTCTCAACTCTTGTGAAAGAGCTACCAGCTATGATGGCGGGTTGCTTGTCTCTTGCAGTCCTTTGGTTATTCTCCAGAGAGGCTGGCAAAGGTGTTTTTTTTTTTTTTTTAATATTACTATTCCTACAGGAGGAATAAATGGGGAATGAATAGTTTCAAGTAAACATGACTTACAGTCTGGCAGATTTAATTTGTTGACTTAGTTGAAAGGTCTCTTCTGACTGCTGTGTGTGAACCAAACTGATTCGTTCTAACGACGATTTTGTATCAAACTATTCATGGAAATAGTATGGCTTGTTCTTCCCATTTTATATTCACCAATTTTTATAATACTGAGAATATTACGGAAAAACAAGGGAAGTAAACAGGAATTTCTGTATGTCCTCTTATTAAAAAAAAACAAACAAAAAACAAAACCCACAATTATGTATCTTGTATGTTTCTCCAACAACATAGGTCCTAAGCCTTACATGAGGATTTCACAGTAGTTCAATCCTATATTTGTAAATAAACCATGATGTTTATTATTGTGATCCATTATCCTAAGAGTAAAAACATTTGTTGTCAACTAAATTTAAAGGAATGACATGGATATAAAACTGTCTCTAGAGATTCCCTTTAAATCACTTCGTTTAGTAGTCTGTGCTATCAGAAGGGTAATTAATTTATGGACTGTACAGCTGTTATATATAATATGTCAAAACTGTGTGACTGTAAATGATCTTTTGATAAGGTCAAACTCTGAAGTCGTGTAACAGTTTAAGGTCTGACACCTACATCACTTGCATGTACTAGGTAATATTTAAATTGGAGATACTGTGTTTATGCTGCTAGGTCACAAATGGAGATATTCACCCCATCCCTTTGATGGAAGACTCGTGTTATGCTGGCATATGCAGTAGTCTGGAAGCCAAAAGGTTTTCTTAGCCATCCAGATTAAGCCAGACTAGCATCTGTGTGGTTTGTTCTTCATTTACATGCTTTACTGTACATCTGAGCCACTCTCTGAGATCACAGTGCGATCACACGTCATCCCAGTGAACTGCTGAGCTGGTCACGCACTGTGCAAGCCCTCTGTGCATCCACAGGTCTTGTGCTGGACATCCTTAATAAGATTTAGTTTTGTGTGAAGGATTGCACTTTTCAGTGGTGGTGTTTTCATGAAGGCTTTTCTACTTCCTCAGCATCTCAAAGTGGATAGTAAACAAGAATCTTTGTTGTTCTCTATCACAAATAGTGCATTCTTTCAAATTCTGTTGGGGTTTTTACTCATGGTTCATTTTTGTCTACTTTTAAAAGTAGTAATAATAGTCACTGTTGCAGCAATATGTTAATGGAAACAGCCAATGTTTGGAGATGTGTTGACATGCAAGAATGACATTTAATCATTTTTTGAAGGAATACGCAACTCTCAAGCAGTGCTGTATTTCTAGAAGTAGATACTTTATTTTGAAAGTGCTTTGTTAGAAAGCAGTTTTTTAGTCATCTTCTCTGCTGGTGTTTCCCCACTTTTGCATGGCAAAAGCAGTATTTTTTTTTTCTCATAGTATGAGCTAAATCATTAGACAGCAGTCACTTCACCATAGCTAGTCCACAACCATAGCGTTGGTATGATGCAGTTAGTTGTTACTATTAATAATCAAACTTTTGCTGGGCACTTTCAGAAGATGGAAATGCTTCATATTTAACAATCTTTTCTGATTTACCTGTAGTTTTAAAAGTACAACTTATGCAAAACTTGTGTGTTTGAGCTGTGTAGGTTCTTAATCAGAATCAAAACTGTGATTATCTCCATAAAAATACAGACTATGTATTCCAACAAGGATGCCACCATTCAGATTCTTCCCTTTCCCATAAACAGGGTTGCACTTTTTCATGGGCCACCATCTAGGTTATGTGGTCTGGACTGTGATCTGGAACATCTGCCCAACATAAAACTTGCAGGAGAAACCCTTTTGTGACTGTGTTTTAGATTTAATGTGTTTTCGTCTTGGTTGCTGGATAGGCAGGAAGGCAGCTGCAAGCAGTGTGCTGTACAAGTGCTCCAGGCAGGCAGCGGAAAGCATGCTACAGCTGTGGTTTGATGTTATGCTCAGTGAAATACCAGCCTTACACATTGCCACCCCTCCTACTCTCCACATCAGCCTGCTGCCACCTCCGTTGTGTTGGTGCAGCTGCTTCAGCAGAAAACCCACCTGACAAAAATAGGCATTCATGTGGTTATTCTTAAAATATGCGTCTGCTTTTGGAGGGCTTTGTATTGTTTGTAGGTTTTCTTTTTCAAGTTCAGCAATGTGTGTTTGGAAAACAAATAACATAAATTTCCCCATTCAAATCCCTTTCTGAGGCTGGTTGAGCTAAGTTTAGTATGGTTTAGTATAATTTGGGTATGGTTTAGTTGTGGAGGACAGCCTGAGGACAGCTTTTAAGGTCCAGTGTTCACCTGTTGTTCCTCATATTTTCTGCGTGCTAACTCCTTTTGAGAAGAATGCCATAGGCTGAAGGAATTCAGTTTAGCCTAGGAGCAGGGTGATAAGAGAAAGGGCCTCTGGCACCATTGAGTGCTCTCTGCCACATCCTGCCCTGGCACTGCTCACTTGGGACTTCACTCTCTTCTGTATCATTTCTTATTTCACTCAGTTTGCTGGCAATAAAATGTGATTTACAACCAAAGCTCTTTCAAAATCACTTTAAGTCATCCACAGGCAGACCTGCTGTTGACAGGCACCATTCCAACTAGCACCTCTTTCCAGAGGGTGGTGTCTCCTCCCTGCTTCTTCAGCATGGTTCATTGTGGTGTACACCATATGACTGGCCTGGTAAGTTTTCCTGTTTTGGTGTTGATGAGTTAGGTTTCATCCTGCTCAGTCTCCCAGTGTGCTTCCTTGTGCAGCCTCATGAGCTGGGTTGGCAGGAGCAGGTTGAGAATGGGAAGGATGCAATAGAAGGGCAGGGATGCTTATTTTAGCAGTAGTGCTGCTGTATGCCAACTGTATGTGACCTTAATCATAGTCAAAGGTCCTGCCTTCTGTCACTCTTGGTATTAATACTTCAGAGAATGGGACTTTCCTAGGGTTTATTACAGTGCCAGCACCTGGAGTGAGGAGGAGTGAGCAGAGGCTGTGATATCCTGCAGGTGTTAATGGGAGCTCTGAATCCTGCAAGACTGTCCTTGTCCTTCATAGCTCACTAGCCTCTGTACACCTTGCAAGTCCTGCTGGAAACAGGCTTGATGCAGTGGGCATCCTTAACCCAAGTGTGTCTTTTAGAACTGTGCTTAATTACTTTGCCTTATCTGATGAAACGTCTGTTCCATTACCTAAGTGATAGCAAATAAGTCATGGTTTTAAAAATTGGCTGAAAGAATTTTTTTTCCTCCTAAAAAAATAGGTAATGAAAGGCATTGGGTCTTTAGGATTTGGGTCGTTTAAATTAAAGAAATTATTTGCTCTTTTCTATAGGGTAAAGCTAGTGAATGCAGCTGCTGAAAGGTGATACTATTTGGCTGTGAGGGTAATTGAAATAATTGAAGTATTGTTTGCCGGTGGAAACATGATTGATTTTGAAATAATTGAAGTATTGTTTGCCGGTGGAAACATGATTGATTTTTTTTCTATATGAGGAAACAAAATTAACTGATGCTGCCCTCTTGCAGTTCAACAAAAAGACAGTCATTAGACTAGTTTCAGTACAGTCACACTTTCTACTGTTTAGGTACAGTTACAGGTTTTCTGAAGAAGAGGTATGTAGAGAGAGTCTCCAGTAATCTTTTGGATGGAAGATAACTGTGATTGCCTTGTGCATCAGCTCTTGAATCTGAAGTCTAAATCTGAAGGAAATTAAGAAACCCTAATTCTGTGAAAACCAGTTTCCAAATTTCATGTAACGGCAGGCATTTCCTTAGGAGCAGTGTCACTTGCCAAGGAAGCTCAATAAATAACCCTCCTCTTTGTTTCTTAAGTACTAAAGATGTCCTGGGGACAAGGTGTCTGTTCTGCAGTCTGTACAACTGGGGACATAATGGCTTTGGAGTAGGCACCCCTAGTTTCCTTTACTCTGGGTGACTGGAAGGCAGCTTTGGAAGTATGGGGCAGGGGACCTGCTTCCTTCTCTTCACATGGAAGTGATGACTCCAAAGAGTTCATGCCTTCCTATGACTTTCCTCAAAAGCTGGAGAAGCCATTTGTCCCCACGTCTGAAGAAAAGGCGCACTGGAGAGTTTTTTGACTCATGAAGATCTGAAGTGTGTCTAAAATTATTCTTTTTGTAAGGTCACAATTCAACTGGTGCTGCTGCAGTCTTTGAGACTTTCATTGTTCTTACCAAAATACCATCCTAAACCCCCCTATGTTAGGGATAAACAAACAATGAATGAATGTTTAGTTGTGTCGTGTGCGGAGCTCGGTTCGTGATCTTTAACAGGCTTTATTATATTAGATTGAAAAGTGTTTTTTTTTTTTCATGGTGTAACAATGTACTTTGCACTGCTAGTAATTCGAGAGGTTTCTTCCTATTGTGTATGTGTTTTATTTTGGTCTGTGTCATATTTTAAGTAATCTTTTCATCATTTGTGCGTGTCTAAAGAAGAAGCACCTCCTCATCCCCCAGCACTCATGTTAAGTAACAGCAGGGAAGAGGGGCCTGAGATGGTGTTTAAGCTTGCAAAGTTTAAAGGTAGACAACTGCTAAAGGTAGTGAAATTGCTTAGAAGGACAGGTACAGGTCAGAGGTAGAAGACTTGTATGTAATCTGTTGTTGTTCAGAGCAGTAGTGTTCACTTAAAATTGTGAATCCAGCCTCTTTCTGTTCTCAGTGCTGGTCTTACCAGCACATACAATGTCTGTTTGGCTTCATGGAGCATTTTTGCCCACAATTTCTTCCAGCGCTTCACAGTTGTGTTGGGAGGGATGTTGAATTTGAAAGGATACCAAAGTGTGTGTGTTAAATTACTCTGTCTGCCCAGCCCACCCAAGATAAGACTCAGTGTTCCATCTTGCAGTTAAAATTGTTTAATGACATGATGCAACATAGTGGATGGGACAAGTTGGAAACATGGGTTCTTGGCCAATCCCAGTGCCACAGCTGTGTGTTGAAGCCCACAGCTTCATTAGGGCCCTTGCCTCTTACCCTTCACCTTCTTCCACCATTCACTTTCCTAGTCCTTTCCTTTTATTAATCACAGTAGTTGTTTGGTTGGCTTCATACTGCAGAGCTGTGTTCAGCTGACTGCCTTTCTCTTTTTTTAGGTCACTGCAATGGTTGATTCTCCAGTTTGTCAGGAGTTGCTGGAAAAGAAATACACTAGTTATGTAGATTGATAATTTTGGGGAAAACACACAAACCCCGTTGTGGGCTGCCTTAACTTTATGTGTTGTTATGAACGTGTGAATATTCTCATCAACTGTTTGTGATGGTGGAAAAAAAGTGCTGCCCTCATTTTTTTGAATGGAGGCATGGATTTCCCCTGTTTCTTTTTTTTTTTTTTTTTTTTACTATCCCACTGTTGTCTGGAAACCAAAACTTTAATCCAGAATTATTTAATATGCTTGCAAAGCTTGAAAATAATAAACTATTTCAAGTATGATAGAAGAGGCAAAATACATGCAGTACATATTCACAAATAGTTTTGTTTTGACATTTATCTTGCTGTAGTCATTCTGCCAATTGGCTTCAGGCACGGCTACCAAAAGAATGAACACATGTTGCATTCATTAGTTCTCATCTGGCTGTGCTTCGTCTTGCAAGACAGACAAAATCATGATTACATTAAATAGATTGTAATGCGTTTGTAATAAGAGTTCCCTTCTGCTGAACAGAATGATAGCTTTACAAAGCTGCTGCTTTTAAGCCATGATATTTTGCTTAGTTTTCATATAACGGATACGAGTATATTGCCAGTGATGTCATTGCTTTTTCGTCTTGCAAGATGTCATGTGAAAAATATTCCAATATAATACTGAGCAAACAACCACCCCCTTCCTCTCTCCCCCCCTCCCCGTGTGAACTGCTCGTGTGGTGTTTGTGACAAATAGACAGACACGCTTTGGAACAGCAATGGTTTATCTGAATCGAGTATAAAACCCCCCACGTTTTCATTAGTCGTTCGCGGTGGTTCTTTATGCCCAGACCAGGGCAGACTGATCGCTGCTGCTCTTTGTAGTGACCGTCGCGGTTCGGTCACCGGCCGTGAGCGCGGTGCGGTGCGCCGGGACCGGCGAGGGGCTGCCGATTGCTGTGGCTTCGTGCGGGCCCCCGCCTTGTGTGGAGGCAGCCGCCCCTTTCCCCCGCGGGAGAGCAGCCCTGGGCTCTGCTCTGTCCTGCGGAGAAGGCTCCGGGGGTGCGGGGCTCCCGGACGGAGCCGCAGCCACCGCGTGTCGCCCGCCTGCGGGCCGGCCCCTCCCCGGGGCCCCGTCCCGCCCCCGCCGCGCTGCGGGGCTCGCCGCCGGGCTGCGGGGCTCGGCGGCACCGGGAAGGGATGGAGGGAGCCTTGCCCTTCCTGCCCGCAGCCTGCGACCCCTCTGCGCTCGCCGCCTTCTGCACGGGTAAAGTACCGCGCCCGCCCCGCTCCCTCCGAGCCGCCTCCGTCCCGCGGTTCCCGTCCCTGCCGGGGAGAAGGGGAAAGCCGTCCGTGCCCGCGGGGGTTCTGCCCTGCGCGGGGTGGGGTCGGCTCCGCGTCCCCCCCGCTCAGGAGCCGGCAAGGTGTGCCTGCCTGCCTGCCCGCGGGATTGAGCGGCGCGGCGGCCGAACCCCGAGAAAATGTTAGGCAAGGACAGCGAAGTAAAACTGTGGTGTGTGTGGATAACGGAGGGAACGACAGGGAGATGATGACAGTGACGCTGGCTGGACAGAGCGCTCCTGGCGTGAAGCGGCGTGGGTCCCTCCGGCCCCTTTGGTGCCGGGATCCCGCGCAGCCCTCGGGAAGGGCGGCCCTGGCGCGCCCAGCCTTTCCTTGGGAGCAGCGCTGGGTCTGAGGAGGCTCTCTTTGCAAAGAAGTCACGGCGAGCCCCGCAGGGACGCGTGGGCTGCGCGGGCCTCAGGCAGGCGGCAGCAAAGGCTCGCTCAGCGCGGACAGACGGACAGACGCGCACAGACAGACCCGCGGCCGCGCCGTGCGGGGCTCTCGCTGCCTGCGGAACGCGCGCTTGCCCTTCAGAACTAAGGGTTCCCCCCCTTCCCGCCTTCTTTGCTTTTCTAGTGTCATAGTAAAAATTAAGTATTTCGATGCCTGTTTCATTTCTTCAAACAGCTGCTGTCAAACCGCCCTCTCTGAGTGTGAACCGGGTAATTACTTGGAGCATTCTGACTGCAGCAACCAAAAGTATATGGGCTTAAAAAGACCGGCCGGCTAAATAATCCTCACCAACAAATCACGTCAGGGATATGACGTGTTCCTCTTGTGTATGGTGGAAAGTGTGTTTTTGCGAATGAGACGGACGTCACCGAGCAGCAATTCTTTGTTTGCTGATTCATGCCGTGCAGTTTTGGTATGAATGCAGCATCTCCTATGTAAACCCCTTATAGTTTTGGCCTAAAATGTGATGGTCAACAGGAAAGTTTGTTTAAAAAAAAAATAAGGGAAAATATTTAATGGGTGGATTTCAATGGGTGTTTAGTGGAAGAAAGGAATGACCTTGCTTTGCACTTTCTTAAAGTGAGCAATGCAGTGTACTTTATCTGCTTCAGCATTCAAAGTATTTGGTTTAGAATTCAAGATGTTGTAACCCACAAGGAAGAGGGGAGGGAAATTTTAACATTACAAGTGCTTTGTTTTTTCTTTTTTTTGCAGGGATTTTTACAGTAAAAAAGAAAGGTTTAGCTATTTGTCTTCAGAGCAAAATTCTAAGGAACAGCAATTTTTACAGCTGTAACTTAAAGCTTTGTTACTGATATGTAGAAGTTTATGTTACCAGCATTTCTATTGACTTCAGTGGCTTTTAGCAAGAGTTTCTGTGATCGTCGGTAAAAAAAGTAGCCAGTGTCTCAAGCTTCATCTTGAGGCATATTGTGAAGTTCCAAAGTGAATGTGACAGGATGGACTTACCTTTGGGATTTGTATAGAAATCCAGCAAAATAAGGTCCAGAAATACATTATGTTTGTTCAATGCATATGTTCTACTTTAATTTTTTCCTGCATCTTAGACTTAAAGTCATTTTGACTAAGCTCTTGATGAAAGACTGATGATTTTGCTGAATAAGAGCTGAAGACAGCATTTGGAATTAACAGAAAATTTGGGTTTAAGTATTATTAGCAGGGTAATGTGTTTGGTTGGTTTAAAACTTGATTCCTACTTATACAGTTAGACCTAAAATACCTTTATATAAAGTTTTCCAAGAATTATTTGTTGGCTTGCATGTTAACATAAAATGATAAGAATCTGATATGATGGAGAATTGCAAAGTGCTTTGTCCATATGAAATTTCTAGCTTCTTCCTTGAGAGTTCTTTGCCTTGAAGGCTTTTCGCAATTTTGCAGTGGTAACAAGTATAAAACCTCCTGAGATTATGCTGTAGAAGGATTTTTTTTTTTTAGTTGGGCCATACATGCTCATTCTTGCTGTATTTAAAAGAGCTTAACGCTTTGTATTAACAGTACAGTATTTCAGATGAAGTTTCTGGGGATAACTGATTTTTTTTAAAGTATTTATCTTATAGTGATGTGCTTTTCTATAGGAACATGTCTTCCTTACCTTTAATTGTAATTTTTTTTTTTTGTGCACAGATGTCATTGTACATACCTCTGATTGCTCATTTCTTGCCAAAGCTAAAAATTAGTTCCTAATTCAGCAGTAAAGACCTAGCACTCCTTTTAAACATATGGAGTGTCTTGTGTCAGCAGGCATGACTTCTTTTTTCCCAATTTTTGTACTTAGCCTTTTATAACTGAAGCCAAGGCAAAGGCATGTCTCTTCGGGAAGAGCATAGCTATCAAATTAGATATGGGCTAGAATTTATCTTAGATGGTACAGATCGGATTAGAAATTTTCAATTTGAAATATTTACCTGTGAAAAAAACCTTCAGTTGTCGTGCTTCTTGATTAAATGTTTGCCTCCAGTGACACTTGGCATTGAAAATGGTATTTACAAACAGGAAAAAACAAAAACAAATTCCAGTATCCCTATATTTGTAAACTCGATTGCTTTCAGACTCTTGATTTGGATACATTTATTTTACTGTTTAGACTAGTAGAGTTTGCTTCTGTTTTTCTTCACAGTGGGGGTTCACCAGTTAATGGAGACGGTGATTATTAAGGTGGGGTTGTAGTGGTGACTCTGCAGAGTTTCTCCAGGGGTGACACTGAGTCCTTCTTGGCCTTGGTGCCTCTCATGCAGGGGCTGTCACCATTCCCTGGGGGATACCTCAGCTGGCAGTGGCTTTGCCACCTGTCTCCCTGGCAAGGAGTGATGGGGCCCAGCACATCCTGCTGTTCCTGTTGTCTTACTTCCCTGCCCTGGTGCTCATGTGAAACTACTTAATTTGAATTAGTATCTGACATGAGGAACTTTGCTATAAGTATTTGGATGTTACAAGGACTTTTTTCTTTCTAGTGCCTGTTATGTTGGCAAAAGTAGACAAATGGGACATAGAAGTCCTACTTCCAACTTAATATTTTACCTAAAATTGGTAGGTAACCAGTTAAATGTTAACCAGTTAATGGGGACCAGTTAAATAAACCATGTATCAGCCTATTTCAGGGGATTACATCTCCTTAAACAGTATTTTTTCTAATAGGCTAGAGTTGAAGTCCTATCTCATTGTAGTTCTTCAAAGTACCATTGCAGCCTCTTATCTGCTAGAATTTACAGGATAGTGGTACTTGTTTTTAAATTCTTCTTCCTTACCATGTTAGTATAGTTTTACTTACCATCTTCTACTAATTTGACGGAATTAAAAGGATCTTTTATTGAAGGGTTATAAGCACAGTTGGACTAAGCAGTATTTACTTGCTTTGTGAGTTAGCTGAGCCCATGCTTAATGAAGTGAGCTGTAAGCTAGATGGGCTCTTTCCAGGCTTCATTGCATCGAACTTACTGTCAAAGTGCTGTTTCCTCATTCAAGGAACTTTCCAAGGAATGTGGAGAAGGGACATGCCTGTTCTGACCCAGCTGTGCGCAATACAGGCTGGTGCAGTGGCATTATGCAGAGCTATGGGGATCTCTCTGTGAGGTAAAACACAGTGTTTGGCTCTGCACGTTGCTGATTGTAGACTTGCTGTAAATATTTGCATGTATACATCTCGTTAAAAGTCTTTCAGTGTATGTGGTACATGCTTTGATAAATAACTGTTATTACTTGGTAACATCTGACTAAATATCTGCAGTATTGTACTGTAACAGCAGTGCTGTGTGAATACAACATAAATCTGCATATACTGTAACGGTCTGTAGGGTTTTCATCTCACTCTATTTAGGAGGTTAGTACCTATCTTGACTCAATGGACATCTCATTTCTTTAACTTCTTAGTTATCTTTTAAAACTGCAGTTACATTTTTGGTAATGTTCCTTCTCCTTTGCCAATTCAGGCCTCTATCTTGCTCCTAACAGTTCTAGGGATATATATTAGTTGTCAAGAGGGAGTTGAGAAAACAATAGTGACTTTTGCAGGGTAATGGTTGGTGTTTTCTTTGCAGTTGCAGAAAGTAATTGCAAGTTGAAGATACTTCAGCTTGAAGTTGCTGAAGTATCGAAATTGGTGAAATGTCAAAGGTGGAGTTGACGCAGCAAACTTGTCATTAAAGGTCAGATCGAAAGGTTCAGACTGCACACACTTTCTCAGCACCGAGTCTTTGCTCTCAAGTTTTGAGTAATGCCCCAATTAAGAAAGTATCTTTATGAACCCTATGTCACACCCCTGCTTCACACAGATAAGTAAGTTCATCAGGAAAGCAGTGTCGTTGGAAATTTCCTTCTTGCAGCATGCTCAACTAAAAGGCTTCTCCAACCTGCTTCTTCTGCAGTAAGCCAGAGCAACTTGGAGAGCAGAACTGGCAAAGAGAAATACAGAAAACCCACAGAGAAGGAATGACCAGATGTGACAGTCATTAATCATAGTTTCTTATTGTGTGTTGAGAAGATACCCTTATGCATCATAACACCAGGTAGAATTTGGGTGACATGTCGTCTTCTTTTGCTCCTCTCGCTCAGCACCTTTTTTGTCCTCTGTATGGTTCTAAAAATGCATAAATTTGTTGGGGTTTGCCCATGAAGCTCTTCAGAAGTGTTTAAAACCATGAGAATACCCACAGACAGATTTCTGGTATCTGTGAAATGCATCAGAGGAAACATTCCCTTCTACAAGAAGCTGATTGAGTTGACCCTTCAGGTTTTTGCATGATTTTACCTGTTTGGTGAATAAGTGGCATGATGTCTTGAGCAATAAGGTATTTTTTTGGGGTAGACCTCAGACATGTAGAGGCTACATGTCATGTTGCGCTCTAGTATGAGAAGTTTCTCCCATGCAAGTTGCAAAGAATGGCCACACCTAGTTAGAGTGTAGGCTTGCACATGAGTTGCAGAGGGCTAAGTGAAGGCGGAAACTAAGAGCATGTTGACACAGTAGGTTACTAAATGTGGATTAGTAGGTTAAACAATCTGGCATTTAGTCTTGAGTAAGAGTGTGTGCATGAGTAGTTACTACATGGAAGCTGTGATGTTGTTGACTCTCTCTTGGGCTCACTCCCTGGTAGTTTGTATGGCCATACCCCAGGCTGTCGCCCAAAAAAACATGCTCACACTAGCTCAGTTTTAATTCTTTCTTCCTAATATTAAAAGTAAAATAAAAATTGTAAAATAAGGTGATCAGGAAGATTAGGAAATACTGAAATTGTATAAAATAATTTTGTTCTTATTGTTGTATTCTGTTGTGGTGGGAGGACTCTTTCATGCATGAAGGATCCTGTTATTTTGACTGGCAGTATTATGCAGAAATAGTATGCTCCCAAACGGTTCTTTTATATTTCTAAATAGCTGAATTAGCATAGCTAATGCTTAGTAAGTGTATGTGGAATTAAACAATTCTAAAACATAAGCATTAGGGGAATCAACTGGATAATTCAGTGATTTAAGATAATAGCTGCTTTTGGAGTAACTATTATTTTTTTGGCTTTAGATTGTTCCCTGCACAGTTATCAAACAAATAGAAATCTCCGGGATTTAAAAAAGAGAATAGAACTGAATTGCAGACACTGAAGATCTACAATATATAACTTTTTCCAGTATATTTTTCACTTTGAGTTTGAAATGTATTAGTAAGAAACTATAAACTTTATTTCTGTGGGTTGCAGGCAGGCTTTAGCTAGCATTGCTGTTCCTGATCTCTTACAAAAAGCTGAAAGTGGTACCTCAGTGATAGCCAGAGAAGAGCTTTGAGATAGGTCTGCAGGGAGCGATGGCTGATGTGGCAGTGGCAAGTTGAGTGGCAGCATAGAGGGTGTCTGGTTGCATTGGTGCTCACGTACTTTTGCAGCAAAACATTCCTGCTTTTTTCAGACTTGTATACTTTACTGTATAAAGATTTATCTTTCTGAGGAGGCTTGGATTGATACAAGTTTTTGATTAATTAATGCCCTAGTTTTGTGGAAGAAGGAAGTAAATGGGGAAAAATACAACTTTTTCGTAGTTTGCGACGCTGCTGTTACTTAGTCCTAACCAGATTCAGTTCTTTTTCTCAAGTATTTGTAGTACTCGTAGTAGTTCTAATACCAGACATCCATGATCAATCATGTCTCCTTTACTATTTGTAGGGCTATTTTCTTTACCTAAAAACTGTTGCTTTGTAGCAAAGAGTGGGAAGAGAAACCTGAGAATTTCTTACATTTCAGAGACTCGATCTGTAGAAAGATCAGTTACTTTTGTGTATGGTACAAAATGGGATGTATTGAAGCAACTTTGATAGACATATGGTCCCTTACAAAATTTCGTAAACTTTCCACACAGAAGTGTGGTTTCCTGCAGGATCCTTTGTGAAAAAAGGAAAAAGTATCCTTGCAAAAAGGCATTTTTCCCCTGTAAGCAAATTCTGTGCATGCATTCATGATGGTTTTGTATGATTTATCATTTGTGGAAAATTATTGTTGATAGTGTCTTGCTAAGGAACGTGTGACAACACTTCATGATAGATCTATAGTCTGAATGTTTAAAAGACTTTCTTTGTAAAATAATGAATATTAAACATTTCTACAGCTGTTCAGAAGCAACATATTACAGGACAGCAGGGAGAATGGCTGGACAGTCAGTTTGCTGTCAGGCCAGCAGCAGGCACAGCAGCAGGCAAGGTGTGAGCAATGCTTTCCACCCACAGCTTGTTTACAGCTGTTACTTCACCAAAGCTGTTCAATTGCTAAAATGACAAAACAAAAGGAGCTTAACTAAAGAACCAGTCAGTTGCTTAATTGTATTTATGCTGGGTTCCCCTTTTTAAGGGTGTCTGCTGACTTACACACAGACACCAGCACAGATACTCTTGCTTGCTCTCTGGCCCGTGTTTTCTATGACACACAATGTGCAAATATTCCCATTATTTCTCAATAGTTGCTCCTCTGTAGTAACTGAAATGGAGATTGTGACTAATGTGAGATGAGTAGTTACAGATACCACCTTACAGGTTGGCTCTGTGGGAGTCATGCAGTTTGTGCTTTATGCTTGAAACTAAGCAGAGAGCTTAGCTGTGTCTATAGTATGACTGGTATTTATGGAGATGATTTAGTTCTTTTCTATGCAAAAAAAACCCCAAACCACCAGACAAATCTGCTGTGGATTTGGTTCGACCTGCAAGCAGTTACAGAATTTAGGGAGACATTTTGGTGGAGGCAAACAAAAGTGGGATTTTGATTGCTCCTTTTGGAAGTGTTGAGTTGGATCAAGCTTGTGATCAGAGAGCTTTAGTCTCAAGTTCCCAAGAAACAATGGACTTTTAAAAATATCAAAATGAAACGTTATGTCCGTTCTTGTCTACAAGACACAGGAGAGATCAAGCCAGTGCAAGATGGTATCCCCTGCAGCAGCAAGGATAGCATTTTTATCACAGAGCTGGGATAAGGGGTGCCTTTTGAAGGAGTTGCTGCCCACTGGGACAGACAGAGCATGACGGGCGTGCAAACACAACCAGCCATCCTGGTCTCACTGTGGTAGCACCACAGCTGTGGTGGATGGTCACAAGAGAAAACATGGGAATGAATACTCCCACTAGAAGTCTTGTCTCTTAATAGAGATTTTTTTTTATGAGAGAGAGAGCACATTGTCATCCTTAGCTTTTGGATATGAAAATGCAAAGAAGGACAATAACTTTTCAAGGTTACTTTATCTTGTCGGAGAGGAAGCTGAAAGTTGGCATTTCACTGGATAGGCTCTGGTATTGAAAGGAAATAGAGCAGTGGCCACGTAGGACTGTGCGTAAGTGGAAGGAATTCCTATACCTGAAATACCAGAAAACTAAGATAAGGCTGTTAAGCTGTTAAGTCTATTTCAAAACAGGTTTTACCTTATCTGAAATCACTGTGCCCTGTGACTGGGTGGATAAGAGCCATCAAATACACCAGCCCTGGTGCCTCCCCCCAGCTCTGATTTAAGCACGTTTTTGTACAAAACCCCACCAGATCGCGCTTTTTCCAGCAGAGCTGGAAGGGAAGGCTTCCCCTGCAGGCCATATGAGAGTTTTGGGAGAGATCAATCCATATTTCTTTGGCAAAGGAAATTAGCACTATAGTTCAGGATTCTATTTTTCTTGACTTGATGGAGTTTTGCATAGTGGCAATTATGATAGATTGGTTTAGAATAGCACAGAATGGGATCAAATAAACTTAGTTTGTACAGAGGTATTTTTAATGTTACAAACTAGGTATTTATGAGTCCTGGGGGAAGGAAATGAGCAGCACAATGAAGCAACCAGTAAGAAAAAATTTCAGAAATATTCCAACACTTTTATTTTCAGGGATAATGTCTAACTTTATTGCTAGATAACAGAAATTAGGGATTATCCATTTGTGTGTCAGTCTTTGAAATCAGTAAAATTTTGCAACTAAACATTGCATGGTACAAAGTAAAATGTATCCATAAAAGAGGAGGGCATGTCGCTTTGCCTGATGTTATCTCACTTAATGATTTCAGTTCTTTTTTGTTGCTGAAAGTATACTCTGGAATTGATGAGAATACAGCAGTCTTAAAGAGCAGAAACATCTTTCCTCTAGGGCAAAAATGTACTTGTTAAAAGCATACCACAGACAAAAACTCAGATAAGTTTTTTGCCCAAATAAGCAATACATATTTAAGATGTTGGAAGGTTTCCATAAATTTCAGATTAAAAGTATGTTGCTACTACTGAACTCAAATGTTTTGCAGCACAGGAGATGTATTGCAGTGGTGGGCAATGTTGGACTTTTCCTGCATTGTTGCAATCTAAAGATTGAATGTTTTTTAAACTTGGATTTTATTTGCATGTTACTGTAAAAATGTATTTTCGAAATATGCTTTGGAAATAGAGTTTGGAAAATCAGAGTTAACCTGTATGAACTAAATTCTGGAAAAAAAAAAAAATCTCTAAAGATATGGACACTTCTCTGAGCAGGAATTAGCACCATCGCTATGAAAAGAGCAATTAAAAAATAAGTGGCCCCGAGGGGAAGGGGAAGGGGGAGTGCAGACAGAGGTGGAGAATCTGAGATTACTCTGAGTGCTATTTTTTTTTTTCCGTTCTCTCCTTCCTTCCTCCCCTCCAGCACTCTTTGCATTTACAAGCCTTCATACCAGCTTCCTTGCCTGCCTGGTGGCAGACTGGTGGTACCTCTCTGTGTAAATGAATTTACTGAATACTCCAGGAAAACCAGTGTTTCAGATGATCCCATGCTTCTCGATGAACTCTGTGCTTTTGCTGGACTTTGTGACGTTGTGTTTAGCAGTACCTTTGTCTGAGCCTGCATATGGTTATTATCATTCACTGTGTTGAACAGATTAGTGACAATTAATACTGCCATCTTTTTGTAGGTTAAAGAATAGTGTTCTGAGTGGGAAGTCAGACTGAACATAAAAGTCAGAATTGGAGTTTTCCTTCAAGACTGTATTTAATATTCTGAATCATATAGATATTAAGATGCAGCCTTTAATTACTTGCTCATAGTCTCCCCCGAGTCAGAACTCTGAAAAGCTGATTTTTGCCTAAAAAGCAGTTTCTTGATATTTTGAGTTGCTTTCGTTTTCTCTGTGTGTCTTTCTGTTATTTTTATGGCAAGGCTTTTAGTCTTGCTTTTCCAAGAAATGCACGAATTTAAACATTGACTTTGCTGCAGCACTTGGGGTAGTGTGCTGGTGGCCCACAAGTGTTAATTAACCTTTACGCTGGTGTGGGACAATGCTTGCATTTAACACATGAAGAGTGAAGTTAAAAAGAGATTAAGGTCAAAAGCATCTGCTAATTACCTGATTTTCTAATGAAGTAATTGCCCAATTTGAAACTAGAAAGGCTTGATTGTAAAGTGTGTAGGTAGGACTGCCCTGTATATGTCAAAAGACTGATTGCTTCTGGTGGGAGTACCTGTGAGAGCGTTTTCCCGCACTCATACCTGATGTTTTGTGTTAGGCACAACATGCAGGTTCTTCCTCAGGTGGGAGAGATGCTTTCCTACGCTCGGTGTCTTGCAGTGGCCATCCCGGAGCTCCAGCCAGTGACTGGCTTTTTCTCTGTCCTGCAAAGCTAGAACCTGCCGAGTTTCTTCATGTGGTGGCTTGGGTGCTGTCCACTCATGGTGCAGGGAGGCGAGTGGTGGCTGAACCCTTGGTGAAGAGGAAGACCTCAGAGATCTGATCCCTCTCCAGCACAGAAAAAGTTGTTTTCTTAGAAAATTTTGACTAGGTCAGTTTGGGCATTAGGAAGGATAGGGGGGAGGAATGCAGACGCTGAAATTTCTAAACTGTATTGTTTCGTGCTTGCTTAATTTAGAACTTTTAAATCAGCATTTTATCATAGAAATGTTCTAACACTTTTAGCATAACATGAATTATTTTTGCCAAAGAAGTGTTATTGTTGATGCATGTGTAACTTAGAGTAGAACTGTTCACTGTAGTTTTCTCTTTGGTTGCTATGGGAACTTCAAAGCTTAGGTGTTTTAAAAGATGCTCCTTGCCCCAGTCTCTTACTGTGACATGAAAATAGGGTGGCATCAGATACTGATACTTGGGGTAACTGGGCTTGCTGCTGAGTGAGTTATATGGGACATTGCAAGCAGGTGCCCATAGCCACGATAAATTCTGTCTAGGGAGTGTAGAGGTCACTCATCTGTAGCAGAAACACTATTTTTCAAGGGAAGGGGCTTGTGCTGCTGGTTGAAGGCTAAGCATTGAAGAGTCATGCTCTTCAGAACAATATCAGGAGCACTGAGAGCTAAGCAATGTTAGGGGAAGAAAAGTACTTAAAAACCACCAGGCTTTTAAGTTAGTGGGTGGAGAAAAATCTTTGAATGGTCTTACTCTTGAGATACATCTCGATGGAGGCGGAGCCGATATGAAGCATGCAGTTGGGGAAGGATACGTGAGAGAGCCTGCATTATTACCTGCCTCTTCAAGTAATTATGTGGATACCAGTGCCAAATATGAGAAGTGTCTGTTAAGTGTTTGTTTTATTTTCAGTCTGCCTATCAAAACTAGTATCAGCAAGTATAAAAGTATAATACTTTTGTGCTCAATAAGTAATACAGTTACTGGAAACTTAGAGAAGCAGAACACTCATGTTGGTCAAATAGAGCATGGGTGGAGTTGTGCCCTGTGAATTTCATGCTAATATATTTCTGGATTATCCCTCTTAAAACTGAGTGTTTACAGCAGCAGATGCATAAGCTTATTACAAACATACTTTTATCTGCGGTAACTTGTGATTATTACAAAGTTATTTTTTCAGGATATTTCTGTATCATCTTTTAATCTTTTTCCTTACTTTGCTTTTTCATGTCAGAACATAAAAAGATATGAAAGCTTGAGTGCACAAATCTGTTTAGCATGTACAAATAGAGCTATTAATTAATAGGCATGATGTTTTAGATGATCTTACATGTCCAAACAACGCTTTCAAATGAGATTGCTTGAAACATGGGTCATGTTCTTTATAATGTAATGGTGCAGTAGTAGGCTCACAGATACGACCTTGCTTCAAATTAACCATAAAGCAGTCCATAACTATCAAAGGTCAGTAGCAACTATTGCATTGTAGAATATTCATGGGCTTCAGCAAAATCATCTCATGGATCATTTACAGACAAATCACTACATTTGTAAAATGAATATATGCCATGCTGAATTGAGAAGTCCTAAGGAAGCTTTGCCCAATATAGTTATATCTTTCGTTGTTCTTTTGAAATTTAATGCATTGCTGTAATGATTTAAATTTATAGCTTATGGCCCCTTTTGTTTTTAATTGAGGTTTTGAGTGTATGATTATCTATACAGATAATCATACAGAGATGTGTATAGATCTTTTCCAGATGGGCCAGTTTACATTCAGTCAAGTCATGCATAAATTCTTAACTACATAAATTATATTCCTTTCAGAGTTTTGACTGAAGTTTTTAGTCACAGGCTAAATTTTCACGCTTGAGTGAAGGTTGGTGGTTTGTTTTACTTTGGGTGTGAGGCATTGTTTGGGTTTGTTCATGGCCAGGTTCTGTATCCATCACAACATGGTGGATTGCAGAGCTGTATTTTAAAGTGAATAATAAGCGGTCTTTTTACATGGTTTATGATTAAAAATTCAAATGAGCAGTTGGAATGATACCTTTTGATGTTTAAGGCACTCTCCACTAGACATTGCACTGTTTTTTTATGATCTGATTCTACAGAAGGGTCTGTGCAAATAAATATACTGCTGCTTGTGGACTTGTAATCAAAATGGTTTGTGAAAGGCTAGCGTAGAGTAATATATCTTTTTTTTTTTATATTAACTATTTGTAGGGGACTAAAATAAGACGGATCTATGAACTGTTAAAAAAGTCTTGTGAGCTATACAAGGAAGACAGTTTGATCGACTTGATGATGCTTGTGCAGCCTCAACCCTGAGCAAATGCGTGGTGTGTGACAACCTGCATTCTTCCTGAAAAACCTAAAGAAATGTCTTTTGAAGAGAGAAATTTGAGGTTTAGCTAGTGTTGGAAATGCTAATGTACTACACTGTCTACAGTCAATAACTTACCTGTACCTATCTCAGAATATCTGCATTATTGTTCTATAAAGAAAGTGAAGAAAGAGCTTACTCTTTTTTCTCTGGTTTCGAGTGTGAGATTGAGCAGTGTATCAGTTTCAATTTTGTATAGAAAAATTGGGAGACCAAGTAAAGAGAATTAAGAGCTAGCAAAGGAAGCAAAAAATACGTGAGGTAATTGAGAGAGTTAAAGGCCATTAAAGTCTTGAATTTGCAGGAAGTGAGAACGTGGGGAGAACTTCCCACTCCATTTCCATGGCACAAGGAATGTTTGAGGGGCAAATGAGAATTTAATACAGTATTGTTTGGGTGGGGAGGGAGCTCTTTTAATCTTGCTTGTCTGTGTTATGTGTTTTAATTCCCATTCTTGTGTTCTTTCGATGACTCACATCCTTTACAAAACTGAGGTAATTTGTCTGTGGCCTGGCATTTGGAGGAGGTGAAGAAGATGCTGTGGGCAAAAGCATGGAGTCTAATTTTACTGGTTTGGTTGTTTTTTTTTTTTTTTTTTTTACAATTATGAATTACAGATATGTAACACAATTCTTGATCTTTGAACCTTTTATAATCTAGTCTTAAGACAAGTGATCTGCGGAAAACTGCAGAGAATTTTTGTTTCTCTTAACATGGTACGAAAAACAAACTTGTCACTTTGTTTCCTGTGTATGTGAGCTGATCATAGTACTGGTGAGAAAGGGTTCTTTTGGGCCAGATCTTTATACCAGTCCAAGTGATTTCTGTTGCTTTTATCTAATAAAGGACTCTTACCACTCCGGGAAAAACAGAAAACTCCGTGGCTGCCATAACAGACAGGGATTTAAAATTACCTGTGGTTTGTGTGGCTTTATTGGATAAATCGTAGGATTTTCCATGTAAATTAAATTTCCATGTACTGGAATTTATAGAATTTGTTTTTCTGAAATGCTGCTTCTGTCTAAAATTAAGCCCTTACTTATGTTTAGTGGAGGCTGGGTGGAATTAACTCCGGGAAGTGATAATGGATGCCCTGAAATTGTTGAGTGGGCTCAGAATAGATGGTTCAGTATTTACGATACTTTTTTTTTTATTTTTAAATGTAGCCAATTCAAATTCCTCCTAGACAGTGAATGATGAAGGGTGATGCTTTTCAGATGTTGTTATCTTCACGTGCCTGCTCGTGACTTGTGGGGAGAAGAGTGATACATGGCTTGGGAGGTTGGTTAAGTACCATCACTATGTACGGGATCCCCTTCTTGAAGTTCTATCCAAAGTCTAAGGGGCTGTTTGAACTGCTGCCTTGTTCAGTCTGCTGGGAGTGGTTTGGCAACTGTGAGGAGTCCCACGCAGAGTAGAGTGTCTGTTTAATGCTGTTCATTGACTAAAAAATGAACCCTAATTTTTAGGGTCATCCTTCTGTCTTATGAGTGTTGAATACAGAATACTTCTTATTCCAAAAGCAGGGGAAGAATTGATGTTTTCCTGGCTAAAAGTAAAAATCAAACTGATGAACTGTGAAAAATAAGTCTTGTTTTCAAAGTTATAGTACTGTATGGTTAGACCTAGTATGTTTTTGCTGTCATTTCGCTACTGGTACTTTTACCTTAAACCTCTTTTTAAAACTGCAATACTTGAGATTTACAAAAGTGTGGATGTCTCCTCACTACTACCAGCAAACACTGTTGATGGATCCTTGCAATGGATCTTGTTCCCAGTGGCTCTCTTGAAGGTGTAGGTAATCAACAGCTTGGGAAACATGACCAACTGATCAGAAATGATGCTGTTTGGTTATAATAAAAATAACTAGGTAACTAAAAAGGTCTTTCTAAAATTACTTAAGTGAATGAATCAATAGTCAACTGTGCTTACAAATGTCTTGCTATATTCACTTAACTGGTTTAGTAAAATAAGAGTAGCTTATGGAAGGCCTGGATAGATGTCTACATTGACATAGGGAAAAGGCAGATGTTTAGGAGTGAGAGAAGAGGAAGGGAGGAGATGAGACTTTCTCTTCAGAAGTGACTTTGTTCTTGTATAAGAGCTGTTTCCTCTCTGCAGGGGCAAGGACATGCCCTTGAAGGAAGTTTTTTTGTTTAAACTTCTTCTGAAGTAGTTCTTTAGATTATAAAATGTATTTTTAATTAAAGAAGAAATCTGTAAGAGATTTTGAAAACTTATATGAAGAAAAGGTATAATTTTGTATTGTGCAGATTTGTCTGATCTCATGGATTGCAGTTGTGTTTACTTTCAAGGCTTCTTTTAAGATAATCCCTGTTGAGTTACTTTTCAAGGTACTGCTAAGAAGGGCATGTTGGAGTTGACTTGAATATTTGCTGTAATGAGTGAGGTGTTTGGGTTGGGAATCACTCATTTGAATTCTTTAGGAGTTGCCAGGGTAATATACAATTGTCATCACTTGAAATAGATGCTGCTTCTGTAGAATGATAAAGAACAATAAAATGTCTTCCTAGTGTGCTACTGTATTCTTTGATCAATGAAAATATTCCTGATTTCTCATAGATATTCTTGCTCTCCAGCTTGTTTCCATCACTGTTTCTCATGTGCCCTGTCTGCGGTGCAAAGCAGCCACTGGTGCTTTGAAACTTTTTTCTCCCATTGCACACACATGGCCCATTGCCTTGCCTGGTTTTGAATCAGCTGCATGGCTTAGACTACTTTGTTTTCTACTCATGCCCCATTTATACAGCTGTGACCTCTGACAAGCTGTTGGTCTGTAGTTGAGTTTGAGGGTCCTTCTGTCTTTCTGTGTTGCATCAAAGCTTAAGCCTCCACAGCACAGCTCATAGAGGAGAACATTGGTCAACTCCTCTATTGCCTCATTTGGTATGTTGAGGAGGTCAAGCATTGCAGCTCACCCTTACGGAGCAGAAAGGTTTGTCCTCCTGTATTTTGAAGTTTCTGATTAGTGACATAACTGTGGCTTTGGGAGCTGCAGCAGCTGGGTAATGTGTCCCGTTTCTGGGCTGCTGGGGTTCAACAGAAGCAGTTCAGTCAGTGTTAGTAGTTATTGGGAGAGAAAGATGTGCAGAGATGTGCAGAGCACTTGCATCTGTACTCATCAGAAAGACCAATCAACAGTGGAGCCTTTCCTGGTTTGGTAATTTCTGTTATTTGGACTCCATACATTGAACGCAATATTTGGCTTCTAAAATGATTTGACACAGCTACTTATTCCTTTTACAAATGTTTTATAGTGGTCTGCTGTATATTTATACAGCCTGGGAATTGATCCATAATTTATCTATTATAAGACTTTTTAACAGTTCATTGAAGGCTTTGGCAGACAAAGAAGCAAAAGAAAAAAAAGTGGTTTTGGTTTTTTCTCCTTTTTTTAAGGAAATGTCAAACTTCTCTCTTCTGGTTGTACTGCAACCCAGTGTAAGATGAATTTTAAAGTTTGTGATATTTGGAAAATAATTGTTTTCTGCAGTGTTCATCTATTTTAAGGGTAGTAGAAGTATACGTTATATGGTACTTCTTTAAGTCCATTTACTTTACTAAAGTGAAAACTTTTATGTACATAATGTAAATTTGGTTCCTTTTGATGGGCTACATAGGTATGTGAGCTTGTAGGAACTTCTGGTAGCTCCTTAAAACAGATGGGGTTTTATGTTGTGAAAATGAGGGTTTTAATAAAAGAATTTTACACAATCCTTCCCAACCTGAGGTACCTGTCACAAGTCTGAGTTTGTAATGTACTACTGAGAGAGCATTGGATATGCTGGGCACTAGAGTCATTAAAACAAATTTCTGCATATAGGAGGTACAGTTAGAATGGTGGTATTAAAGGCATTTTGTTCAGAGTTGTTCTAATCTGTTGTCTCTGGATCTCAGTCTGATTATGTGCCTTATTAATTTCCCTGTAGTTTTTTTGCCAGCCTGAGCGAATATAGTATTAACCATGAAATAATACACTTCTGCATTTGGTTTAACTGAATAGTGAATTAAATCAATATGCAAAACTATCATTTTGCAGGAGCTGTTTTATGATTGTAACCTTAACTGTTCCTTTCAGCTTAATAATAATTGTGAATACATTTCACTACTAACATTAGAAGTTTTCTACTAATTCATTGTAAGAATTTAGTTTGTATTGTGTAAGTAGTATTGTGGTTCTTTATTTTGATTGGTTCAATTCTTGGTACTTCAGTAGTGAATATTATGTTTTCACTGAATAGAAGCTGGCATTATTATTCTCTTTCATTTTTACTTCATTGGAGGAATTTGGCTCAGTGTTTCTTTTGCTTTCAGGTATTTTAAAAGTGCCCTTATGCAGGTATTTCTAAGGTTAAGGCTTTTTTTAGGAGAAAACAATTTTAGGATTTGTGGCTTATATTAACTTTTTCTCCATATGTCTTCATAAGAGTAGTGAACTAAAGTTTAGATTGTGTATAATCACAGTAATACTACCAGCTATTTACCCCACGTGTAAATTTGCTGTTTGTATTTATTTCATAGAACATGAACTTAAATTGTGTGTTTGTAGAATACAGGTAAATGTCATAAACCTGTATTAGAGTTCTTTACTGAGTTTTTAGTAAGCCTTAAACAGGATGGATAAAGAATTCACTACCTTGTGATTTAGCAACATACTCTTTTGCTGATTGTTTTTTTAGTGGTTGGCCTGTGATTTATTGGAACAGCTGAATACAAAAATCTGTTACGTGTTATTTTGGCTTGGCAGAAATAATGCAAAGAACTGTCAAAGGCAAAGAGTAAGCAGAAGCTGTAATTTCCTTTTTACCACTGAAGAATAGATTTTTCTGGATTAGGCCTTCAATGCTAATCTATTTCTGTGTGGCCAAACCGTTTTTTGGAATGTTTTTTGTAGTGTATTTGTTTTCTGTTCACTTCAGGCCAAATATTATAAGGTTGTATGTTTTTTTGGCATGTACAGGGTAATGATGTGAAAAAAGTTAAAGAAGGAATTGAAATAAGGAACATTGATCTAGACCATTTGAATTGACATAGCCACTTGATGCAATTAGGTAATGGCTAACAATACTTGTATGTTTACCTGTGGAATTTTTTCTTTTTTAACTTTACAATTGGCTTTAATATTAAGAATCATAGTTAAAATTCTTAAACATTTCCAAAAGAACAGATTGCAAAACTTACCATAGTTCTATGCTTTTTTAGTTTATTCAGTTGGCTGTTCTAATAAGCTTGTTTCAGTCTTCTTTCTACTGGTAAACGTGTTTTTTTTCTGTTTTAACAGAAAACACATCGCCTCATGTGTTTGTAATAAGGCCACACTCCTTAAGCCTTCTGTCTTAGATAATGATTAGTAACATTTCTGTCTTGAAGCATTAATTTGATGTTTGACATAATATCCATTCCTTATTTGCCTGAACATGTTTGTTTGACTGTCTTCAGTATTTCAAAATTATGGGACAGACGTACTTGTGCTGTACATGCTTCTTTCTGTGGGTTTTAATTGAGAACAAGCCAGTTAAATGCCTCTTTCTACCATACAGATGACAGCATCTCCGCTGCGAGCACGTCCGATGTCCAGGACCGTCTTTCAGCCCTGGAGCTGAGAGTGCAGCAACAAGAAGATGAAATCACTGTTCTAAAAGCAGCGTTGGCTGATGTGCTGAGGCGTCTGGCTATCTCTGAAGACCATGTAGCTTCTGTGAGAAAATCAGCACCAAGTAAAGGTAAGCCCATATTTGGTAAACTCTTTCTCCAGTCAGTGTGTTACTGTGTTAATGTTCTTCATTTTTTTGTCGCTTCTTTTTTCCCAGTTCTGTCTCATTTGGAAAAGCAGATATATTTTGAGCTGGAGGGGTTAGATTTTTTAATAGTGGCTCTTAAATGTATATGGCTAATAGATATCTCAAATATGCTTACTAATTTTGCTGTTTGTTAGCATTTTTGTGTTCTTGAGACGTCTGAAAATTACTCTTATTTCTTGTTAAGAAGTTTCTGTTTCAATGTAAATGGTGGAATGCTTTACAGCTGTGGTCTTTAACCTGCCATTGCAGATTCTGGGGCTTATAGACTCTACTTTGACTTTGCCTAGAAGTTACTCAACTGAAAGGGCATATTAGAGGCTACATTTGCCCCTGTCCCTAAATTAAAAAAAAAAACAACAAACAAAAAACACATTGCCACCAAATAAGAAGGCTTTCTGAATGCAGTTAATTTTTGTTCAACTGCAGAGATAACTCGCCACCAGTAGGTCTCATGTAAAAAATGGCCATGTAGCCACTCAGTAATCTCTCTTTTAGTTAGTCACTAGTAAGTTTTATATTGCAACTTTGAAATACGTAGGATTCTTTAAAAGGAAAGAAACTAGATGCCATTTACACTAATTGTTGCATCCTTTCCCCCACCCCCCCGTGGATATTTGAATCAAGTTTTGGACTTAATCTAACTTAAAGTTGTGTATTTGAGGAGAATTATGACTGTGTATCTTTGTGACATATGTCAGGTCTCTGATTAAATAAATGCTTAAGTCATGTTTCAAGTAGTTCATAGTTCTAATTCACCGTAATTGCATGTAACCTCATCAAACCATGCCAGCATAGAGATCTCTGAGATCGATCCCTGTGTTTCAGCCTTGAAGTACACCTATTGCACCAGTGCCAGTATAACACTGAACTGGTGCAACATAGCTTGTGTTTGGGTGACTGCATTATACATACTGAAAATGCAAAAGCTGAAAATGCTGAAAGTTTGAATTATTTTAGATATGGCAGAGATCAAATTCCTTAATTGTTTTTGCAGTCTCTCTGCCAGATGGCAGGAAGTCATGATGCTTAATTGGCTTGGGCTCTGAATCCTGCCATTCTCTCTTGCTTGCTAAATGGTAGATTGTTGTCATCTCTGCTTATAAATGCAGTTTTTATCTACCCAGTTTACATATCTGGTCTGATCAAGATTGAGGCTTCCTTTTTTAACTCTTTGTAAATAGAGCTTTGACAAGTATTTCCACTAAATCACTCTACTGTCTGCTGTCCATTAAGACAAAAAGAAAATGTTCAAGTGAAAAACTGTGGGCTAAATGTGTACACCGTAATAGCTTTTTCTTCCCATTAAAATGCAGAGGGTCTGGGATGTGCACAAGCATGGCAAAAATCCTTTGGCTTGTAGCTGTCTAATACCCAGTAAACATGGTGCACAGGTGGGACAAACTTTCTGTATTCTGCAGATTGCCTTGGGGCTGTTTCCTTTCGGGGGATCTTGGGGCCGTGCTGAATTCTCTAGGTTAATTTGTTCAGTGAAAAATAAACTAATTATTTGGAAGAGAGACAGTGCAGGCGCAGAGTAGAATATCTAAATATCTTCAGCTTGGTTATATTAAATCAATACAAATGAGCGACAGCAGCTTGTAACTGTGAAGACAGGGATGGAGACAGGGACAGATACGTACATGTACGACCTAATACATTGAACTTACAAGTTATGACTAATTGGCAATGTGTTTAGTTTGTGGTGGATGTGTCCCCATTGTGTTCAGTTACTTAGTACCACAAGTAAACACTTTAGCTTCACCATTAATTATAAGATCACTTCTATACAGATGGTACAAAGACATCACATGAGAAAATGGTCATGTGCAGTCACTGGAATTTTGTAAGAGTCTGAAATTAGACTTGAAAAATAAGCTTGATATTAAAACAAGTTCATACAGAGCTTTTCACAATACCTTATGTTCTGCATTTGATTTCTGTATTTTAAGCTCACCCAATAGATAAAAAATTAAATGTTTTAACAGAGATAAATGTATTATTTTCTTGAATGAGTAGGATTAGCAGAAAATCTGATTTGCCATACAAAAATAATACTGAAGGAATTAATTGTTACGTTTTCTTTGAAGTATTATACATGTGCATAACAGGCTCTTACTAGTCAAGTCATGATTGCTGCAAAGGTAAGCGTATTGTTCCTAAACTCGTTCTGGTGTTCATGATCCTGTCAAGAATCTGGATTTCTGCAATACAATAATTGCAGTTTCATGGTAAATATTATAGGTAGATTTTCTTAAAGAAAAAAAAAAATGTGCTGAGGCTTTCAATCATGGAAGCATTTTTATCCACAGCAGCCCTTAAATACATATTGATGTAAATAATGAGTAAAGAGCGTAGATGTGTTTATAGATTTCTGAACACATTGAAAGAGAGATATTTTTAATTTCAAGTATGGTAGCACAGTGAGAGAAATACTTCTAAAACAAACTGAACTTGCCGTAGTACTGGAAAAAGCCATCTTTAATCTTTCCATCAAACAAAGGAGTTTTAATCTGAGTATGAGACAATAACTAACCTAGTTTGGAGAAGTCTTTCCTACTTTTTGATGAAAGGAGTTTTCTAAAATCTCTTCTTTTTTTTTTCTTTTTTTTTTTTTTGGTTTTTTTGGTTAGTGTGGTGTTTTTTTTTTTTTTGTTGCCACCTCACAGTGTCTTCACAGGCTAAAAATAAGTGTTGTGAACAGACTGTGAATCACGCTGAAAGGGACAAATCCTGATTGCTTTTTCACTGATTTTTCTTATTCTGAAGTTGATGGCTCAGCTTAGTGCAGAAAATGATTTCTCCGTCTAGTTTGTCTGCATTGCACATCTGGTGATCTAATTATGTTCTTAATTTTCTTACTCCTTTATTTTAGATCGACAGATTGAAACAGTAGCTGAAGATAAAGTTTTTGCATTATCCTTCAAATCTTAGTTTTTCTTATTTTCCTATGTTTGTGCCACATGCTTATTTTGAGCTTAGTTCAGCCTTTAGTGAAAAAATTCACGTGGGCATGGGTAGATTTTTATTTCTAGCTCACGGACTATCAGTCAGGAGGTTGCTGCCTATGATTTTGTGTGTCTAATCCTGTCTCAGAAGCAAGCTACTCTTCATACAGGGATTTGTGAATTGTAGAAGATAAGATAAAGGGCAAGAGTTTTTAGCCACTGTAGTAGTGCCTCCTAGTAAAGCATGAAGTGGAGTTACTGTATAAGGAAAATACTTATAGTATGGATTGCAACAGGATTAGCACTTGTCTGTATTTCACAGTGAAAAGTGGGCTGTGAATGTTTGCATGTGACTTCTCAATGCAAAGTTATTATAAATAATCTTTTCAAAATAAAAAGGCTGTGATAGTACTTTCCACAGTAGCTCTGCACACAGCTAAGAATAACTACACAAAAGAGAAATTACCAGGTCTGAAGGTAGTGTGGAGGATTAGAAATGTGTAAGGGCTTGGTTAGGGATCAGATCAGCTATGGGGATCATAGTGTGAGGGTGTGTTTGTGTGGGTTTTTTCCCTTTCTTTCTCTCTTTCTTTTCTTTTTTAATAGATGGCTTGGTAAGAAGAATTTCTTTGGTGGGAAATTCTTTGCTTTTGGCAGCTCTGTGCTCTTGTTGCCACATGCCTTTGCTGTTGATGCATGATTGATGCTGTTAACATTCACAAAAAGTTCCAAAAACAAAGATTACCTGGACACTGAAGAAAAGGAAAGCATAAAGCAGTCTGGTACTTGTGGCTGCCAGCAAGATAGATTGGCTCACAGCTGGTGCCTGGTAAACCTATTAAAATCTTCCAGGGTGTCAAAATGTGTGTAACGGGAGAATTCATCCCTCAGGCTCTGGGTGTGTGGACAAGTTTGTGGCACACAATGGCACCAGTAAAATATCTCAGACTAATCATTTCACTGGGCTGTGAGCTTGTGCCTGAAAAAGTGGCCGTCTACCAGAAAGTACATCTGATGTCTGCCTATAGAGAAACAAAGAGTTCATGTCCTTTTTCTGGACTCAGAAATAATGAAAAGGCTTTACAAAGGTTAAGCCTTTGGAGGAACATTTCCTATTGCTTGGACAGGAATTGATATCAAATAACTCATATGCAAATTCAACTCACAAAATGAAATTGGAATAGTGGATGGCAGTTTGCAGAGAGGGTTTCCCATGACAAAACAGGCTGGCAGACTGAGACATTCTATTTTACTTAAAGCAGTGATCTTGGGGACCTGAAAAAGCAGCTGTGTACTGGAAATGGAGTTGGTGGGGATTCTTTTATTTTTTTTTTTCCCTTCACTTTTTCCTTTGTGCAGTGTGCTTTTATAATAGGAACCCATCAAGTTTTCCTTTTGCCGCTCCCTTCTCTTGTATGAGATAGTGTGTCTCATCAAATTCTATCTCAATGCACTAATGTAAGCAAAGCACTCCAGATGTAATTTTTGCGTTATCTCAGCAATGGTTTCATTTCAATAACATTAAGTCATTTTCTTTTACGTTAGCAGAAATTGACTTCAGGTGTTCAGCAAGCTTCATTAATGAAAGCATAAGATAGACTTGTGTTTTGTGGTTTTTTAGTCCTAAAATGAGCAGGGATGTTCCAATAACTGAGAACATATTTACATTGTCTAATCAGTAAATGTTAAAGGAACAGAAAATAAAAGCATAAATAGAAAAATACTTATGGTAGTGATAGGACATAAATTGTTATCCACAATCTTAAAACTAACCTGGCAAGCTTGTGTGTGTGTCATTTTACTCATGAGAAAAGTCCAGTTGAAGTTTGCAGACTGTATGCTCGCATAACAAATAATGATACTCTTGAGGTCTTAATGCATTTTCCAGGTATTGGTTTTAATACCATCTGTTCTTTTTGCATTCAGATTATTTTTTCTGCATTTCTTCTCCACTTTTTCCTATCTTCTCTTCTGACTTATTCTTTTTCTTCTGTTATACTTACTATTCTTTATGTTCTTTGTATATTTTCCATTATTCAAAGAATTTGAATCTGGAGGGCATTAATGAACTAAGGGTTCACTAACCAACTGAACCACGTTTAGGAAAGAGAAGCAAAAAAGAAAGTTCAGAGGGTTTTTTTGTTTAGTTGTTTTTTGTTTTTTTTTTTAACTTCTATGACCTAGTAATTTTAATCTTGTTCACTGGAGAAGATATTCAGAGCATTGTAGAGGAGTATTTTTCAGTTGTGATGATAAGTATCCTTATTCTTTTTTCATATGCTTCTTACAGTTTTGGGTATGTTTTGTGAATCTGTGTACTTTTTTTAGGACAGTGGGCAGATTTTCCTGAGAGGTACTCTGCTGTTCTTCATGATGCTCCTCAAACTGAGAATTGAAATGTTGCCATTGACTATTTCAAATAAAAACTTTTTGTTTATAACCCTTGAGTGGCTTTTCTGTCACTGTTTCCCAGAGTATATCAAATTGTTTCAAATTATCATTGTTAAAGTTTTATTTCCTCCTCTTGGATTTAGCGCATTTGGCAATTGGTTGAGCAAGTAGATGGTGCCTCTGGGGACGTACAGCAAAATAATAATATAGGAGGGAGAAGGAAAAGGGCTGTGTGATTTGAACAAGCAGTTGCACAAAGAAATCTTTCCTTTCCATGGGTAGTATGTTTTAAAATGCTGGCCCAAAGAGCAGAGCCCTGGCTCCCCTAGCACCTGAAAAGTTAGTTTTATATCTCTAAGAGGATAATTTGAAGTTAGAAATGTATGGGTTAAGTCTTATCTATAAAAGTTTTGTAGGATATCTCAAAATAAGTATTTAATTGTTCTTAACATTTTAGTTAGTTTATATACCTGTTAGGAGAGATTCAGGATATTTATGCATTTGCTATACATTCTCAAACTGTTGCATGTAAACGTGCCTCTATTCAGATAGTTCGTTTACATTATTTGTCATTTCCTATTAAGTTTAATTGCTGTTAGTTAAAATTTGTGAAATTTGGCTTCAAAAAAAAAAAAGCATGCGTTTTTTCAGCTAGATATAATTATTGTAAGAGTAGCAGTTTGTTGAAGCTTAGCTCTGTCTTACAATTTGATTATTAAACAAGAAGCAACACAACCCATAGTTAGTGGACTGAATTATTTTTCTTGATTTGTTTTCATCATTATTTGAGACCTGGGTGTGACCCAGACCTGCAATATTTGTTAATGTGGTAGAAGAAGAGAACATTTTTTCTGCTTAAGAAGCCTCAATCAAAATTTGACTCTCATTATGTAAGTGAAGTAGTTGAATAAAGCAAAATGCTGAAGAAAATACTTCTCCACCCTTCTGAATACAGTACTCTCTTTGAAAAGATTTCTAGTGCTCTCAATCTATTTGTTTGCCACCATCTTCAATGAGCTGAGAGACTTGATGTCCTTTGAAAGTTTGGAAACAGAGCAGTGATTACAATTAGCTGCTTTCATACAATTCCTTATAACATCTTAAAATAAGTTTAGGATTTGTCATAATTTCTAGCTTGTTGTTGGTGTTGTTGTATTAGGAAAGAGGTGCAGATAAAAATCTTATGTTCTAGGCTTAAAACTATTTCTGCCTGTTTTCTGCAGCTCACCTCTGTGGGATCTGCTGAGAGCACAGCACTGTACACTTCTTTAGTAAGAGTACTAAATTGGTTTGCTGTCCTTCCAGGCATCAGTTTTGTTTGCACAAAACCCCATGGCATGTAATATGTTTGAAATACAGAAATATTTGTAAACTGTTGCTGAAAGTGAAGTATTTTAAGGTTTTTAAAGGACTTGGATGTTGTATGCCTTAATGAAGAGGAAAAAAAAAATTAAGCTTTAAAACCCCACTTTTTAATTTTTGTAACATGTAATTTGTTGAACCTTTTCTTTTAAATACACTTGAATTAAGTGCCCAGAGAAATTATTTAATATAGCTGCAACTACTTAAATTACCTGAAGAAGAGAAAGAAGGGTTTGATTTTGATTTGTAAGAAAGTCAGTTTACGTGTCAGGATATCAGCAAATACAAAGATATTAAGCAAACTGTTGTTCCAGTAAATATGATTAATGACACAGTATACTACATTTTAACCTGAAATATTGTAACTTTTGGGTTTGGGGGGGAAAAAGTGAATTATTAACTGATCTCCACTCTGACACCTTGTAAGTATGATTGGAGAGAAAAGCTATCATGTTATCACAGGACACACATTTTCAAAACTTGACACTGTCTCTTGCAGCTTGGCTTTGTTTTTTTTTTTTCCCAGTTAGCTAATCAAGGCTGATAAAGAGTTGGAAATAGATTTTTGGTTTGTTGAGGTCTGTTTTTTCTAATCCTACTTATCTTTCATTCACACATTTGTGGACTTGACATGTTAATGAAATGCTTCTTTTGAACTCAAGAGATACTATTCTATGAAAATTATCAGAATAGAGATGAATCCATTATCCATAAAAGACATTTTTTACCACTTTGATCTCTGACAATTTGGCTTTAATCCTGGTCACCATACACTGGCTTTCATTTTATGTACAGTTTATGTCTGGCTTTTGTTCCAAACTAGCAGATAAATTTGAGTGCTATTCAGTCTGAAAAATTTCAGACTGTTTATGCTAGCAGGTGACGTATGACATGATATTGGCAGGGATGTGCAGCCTGAATGGGAGAACTCAACTGTTTCAGGGTATTGATCTGGAATTTGTGTTTTCCTGTGCTGCGTCATTATTTGGGAGGTCTCTGAAGCAAAGTCACTTGACTACTGTGAAGTATTGTATCTGCAGTGAAGAAGGTTATAGTGGTGTTAATTTTTGACATCTTCTGACTACAGAGATGCCTTGGTTAAAAGTAATGAACAGAGTTGAGTAGTTTGGACTGAGGGACGGATCAGCTTCCTCAGATTTGTGACACAGCTGGGGAGATCCCTGTTGTGTCTCTGTCTCTGTGGGTAGCCAGGCTTTACTGCTTCACTGCCTGGGATGTGCAACTTACAGGCAACTTACCCTTTCTTCTCATGGATTAAAATATTGATGCTTTTTCTTTACATATAATTGTAGATGATAGATTGAATTCCCCTCCCCCTCTTTAAAAGTAGGCATTCTAAAAGTCACTTGAATATCTCGTTAAAGTGCAATATATAGAGAGTTTGGAAGGGGTCTTGTTGCTAAGGGATGTTGGGTCTGGTGTTCAGGGATTCCTGTTTGTTGGCCTTTTTTTCATTGGTTTTCTCGCTTCTTTACATTTTATTGCACATCAAGTGTGGCACACTACTGTGACTGGCCAAGATTTTTTTCTGGAATGTAAGAAAGCCTGATATATTTTTAACACTTGAAAAAAAAAAAAAAGATCACTGCAGTTCTTTTGTCTGAGTTGTTTAATTGTTAGTAATTTTTCAAAAAATTCTTTTACTTCAGTTCAAAAATCTTAATCTCAAGTGTTATTTTGCATGCCACTTGTTGACATTAGGAAGCACTTTGCAGATCGGCCATCAATATCCACTTCACTGAAAAACAAATAATCCCTAAACTGCTGTCTGGTTCCCTTTTTTATTATTGTATTGCACGGAGCAATGCACGTTCCTGTCATGAGTGCACGACACTACACTGATACTGAGTTTTACACTGATGTAGAGTTTTATTTCTAATCAGTTTTGTCCTTGGACATAGCAGGAGCTAACACTTCCTGTACCTACTAGAGGGAATTATTCTAGATGTCATAAGTAAACGAAATGGCTATGTGCTCCTTGCTTGATAAAACTGACATTGTGTTCCCCATCATGTTAAGCTGCTGTGCCCTGTCTGTAGCTCTGTTATTCTTTATACTTTCCACTGAATGCTTTCCCCGCTGGACTGGGAATTACTGCTGTTATGTCTCCTGATTCACGTTTCTGGAAAGCTGTGCTAGTGCTGGTTGGAGAGGCATTAATCTATTACAATGAGCAGACGGAGATGTTAAGGTCATATGCAGTTCAAGAGTGAATCACAGGCCTTGATATTATGCATCTCCACAAAGAAGATGATTTACTTTGTCACTGAAAATAAAAGAAGCTCATTTGTAGACTTCTAGTAGTAAAAGTGCTTTTTAAGCTCCTGTGCTTTTGTTTTTGCATCTGAGTTACACAGGGTAAAAATCTCTGGAGTTTTAGAGGTTTTGTACCATATGTTAACTTCCAAAGTAAAACCCATATTCCAGTTGTTCATCATGCAAATAAAGCGGTCTCTAAAAAGTACTGGTTGGAAGGGATCACACCAAATTGATTTATACAGAAGTTAGGAAGAAAATCTTTGCAGTGTTTCTGGTTTTAAGTGTGTCTTTACTTTCTTCAGATTTCCTTTTTTCTCATTTCTGCCTGGGATAATCTGCATGCTCCTTTTTACTTTCCTGTTCTGAATTTCATGATGTTTGATGCATTTGAAGCAATATATTGTTAAAGTCAGCCCATTTCTGCCTCAATCGAAATAGTTCTGAAATCTAATATTCCCTTTATGGATATCTCCTGTATGTAAAATACTTGTTTAAAATAATTATTAATTTGTCTCTCAACCTGCCTGATAGAGCTGTGATGTGACAAATGGACCAAATACTGGTATTATTCAAATGAGTCATCTCTCTGAGTTTGTCCTCTCTACACAGAGCTGTCAATTCTCCCCAGTTGCTTTTTTACTCCTCACTTTTATCTTCACTCTGTGGCCTCATGCCTTATCTATCTCACACTATTCCAAGCCTGCCATGAACACAGACCTGTTATTTTTCTGTCAATTGTGTCCTTCATACTTGTTGAAGTCAAAGTGGCTGGTTATCAAGACCCCGTGAGTTGCAATAACAACTTGCTGTTTGTGAAACGGGGATGTAACACAGAGATGGGTTCAAAAGTCACCACTGCTTTTTGGAAGTTTAATGTGAGATTAGCCCAGGGATCTTATTCAAGGCATGCAGTGCTTTAGAGGGGAAAGTTACAAGTTTAGGGCTTGGGAGGAGGACCTTAGAAATAAGACAGGCACACATATAGAGAGATACACAGTGAAAAAGGACAAAACATCAGTTCAAGTAAAATGCCTTGTATTTCATTGGCACACTGTGGCAGAGCCAGGTCTGGGAGTTAATTGCCAGGTCAGTGTTCAGCTCTGAAAATAGAAGAGCCTGTGCTCCCCCTTGTCTTCCTTGCTATCCCCTCCCACATTCACTGCATAGTTTTAAACTTCTGCAGTGAGTGAAGTGGGCATCTGACAGACAACAGCTTTCTTCACATATACACTCTTGATTCATCCCTGGAGAGAGTCTGTAATGTTCACTGGATGTGACAGATGTTCTGCAGAGTGAGCAAAATCAGAAACTTAATAGCTATACCATAGTGCGTATACTGAAAGGTATTTCAAGATGGAAGGGACAGCTGAAAAGAAACTGAAAATCTTGAGGCTTGTTTTTTTTCTAAAATCCTTAGAATCCCAACCCTTAAATAACTTTAATAATTATTTCATGGCAGCATAGCAGTAGAGAAGCTGACCCCCCCCCTCAGGGGTCTTCTGGGTCCAGCTGCATAGGTTAAGGCTTTCATGAGCGTATGTCACTGGATGGTTGTCCTGAATGCTCAGATTGCTTCTATGTGGTACCAGGTCCACAACTGAGAACTTTTTGTTTTTCAGATGGACCTTTGGATACAGCTCTAAGACCTTGTGTTCTTCTTTATTACTTTTTTCTAGGTCAACCGAGCCTCCGAGAAGCCATCTCGATGTCATGTATAACTAATGGAAGTACAGGAAGCAGGAAAACAGGCCACAGTTCATCTGTTTCTGTTGCCAAAAAAGAAACTCTTTCATCTGCTGCAAAAAGGTACCAAATTGTTATTAAAACTGAAATTTTTGTATATGAAACCCAAAATCAAACAGAGTAAGAGTTTGATTTTTTGCCCCTGCACAATGCTCAGCAGAGCTGCCTGAAGTCCAGCTAGGCACAAATAAACTTTGGAGATATATCATGTTGTTGGGCTGCTTACAGCAGGGTTCTGAACAGAATTCATAAATGGAGGGTATTTCTGTAGTGTGTAGCATCCAAAATGACTTGTCACTAAGGGAATGTGCAAATGTATTTCCAGTACAAATGGGATTTTTTTTCCTTCTGGTATTGATATGCATCTTTTTTTTTCTTCCCAAGAAAACTAAAGGACAAAACTGACTTCATTGTCTAGACTGTAAATAGTAGGCAACAGTAAAATAGCTGTGAAACAATAGTGGATTGTTTAAGATAAAAGTTTGCATTTTTGTGTATAAAATCTTAACCCAAAGCATGGTTACTTAGTGTTTATGAAGAATATCTGTATCACATCTCAAATGTGTAGAAATAACATTGAGTAATTTGTAAGTTAAATGAGCTAAGAACCAAACAATAGTGGTTTTTCTGCATGTAATACTTTCAGCTTCATATGGTAAACAAAGTGTTTGCTTAACTTTGTTTTTCCGTGGGCCTGTTAGACAGTGATTGCATGGCCCCTTGAACAGTAGGTTTTGTACCTATTCCTGTTTGTTGTGAAGAACAGGCTGCCACATATAGCCACGGGGCAGAGAATACTCTGATGTGTAACTGTGGTAAGTTATGTGAACAAATTCTTGGCCTCCGTAGAGTACTCTGGTAACTCCAGGGGCTGGTTTATCTTCTAGTGTGGATGTAAATACTGTGCTGTACAACAAGACAGGGAAATGATATACTTTGGGGAATAAAAATGCTGCATGCAAATACAAACCATATGAGAAGAAACCAGAAAAAGCTTTAGTGCCTTTTGCAACTTGGAAAGCAAGGGTAATGCCCCACTCTTTGCTCTTCTTCATTGTGTAGTATTGCATATATTTCTTTTTATTGAATTCTTATGTTTACTTTTCAACAGTAAATCAGACAGTGATCAGTATATGTCTCTACCTGCTAATGTGACAAGCACAGGAACAAAAGACATTCCTGTAGGAAGGTATTTCTTAGTTTGCACTTTTCCATTAATCTTACCCCTGTGGCTTTCGGCACTTTGATGAGAGCCAGTCCGGTTCCCGTGGTGTTCAGCTTGCATTTGTGCTGAATCATCTTCTTGATTCATTGGCTGCTCAATGCTTGACTATGTAAGAAGAGCAGAGTGGAGTGGCTGGCATCCCTTTCATCTGAGTTAAGGTCTTTAAAAGGAGACCTGGATAGGCCAAAAGAGGAAAATCTTAATATGCAGAGGCCAGCTCTCCCTGGTCCCCAAATAACTGTCCAGGGGAGGTTTTGGTGCTTCCAGTGCAGCTGAAGATGTGTGGCTCCCTTCTTCAAGGCATGTTTTAGAAAGGCCTAGGAAGGCTCTTTAGTTATCTTCCCAGCAGTTCCTTTCTCTTCCATGTCTTTGTTCTTTGAATTTGTTTGGTATTTAGAAGAAAACAAACTTGCCCTTTTGTAAAATTACCAGCTCAAGAAAGGTGAAAGGAAACGTAAGTGAATGTTCATAGTAGTCCCATCTCCTTGCAAACTCAGGGTAGCTGTGTCTGTTTCTAAATGTTTGTTGTGGTGAAAAGGAGGGAGGCCAGGGGAGACTATCAGCTGGTCGTGGGATGCTTCACCCCAACTTGTCCAGACCTTTCTTAAGGCTGAAGCTTGGATTGGTGCAGCAAGTGGACGTGGTTATCTGTAGATATAGAATTAACCTTTAGGTTCTGAACAGACCCCATGGTCTGCCTAGGGCTTTTCATGTTCTAACTATGTGTAGACATCCATCTAGTCAAAATAACAGAAGGCCTACTTGTGTCCAAACTGTTACTGTTGTTGCAGTTTAGTGTCTGTGTTTTGTGTGGTTTTAATATCATCCCTGTGTCTCTGGCCTCTGTAGCTGTGCCATCTCTGAGCATTTCTTCTGTGAATGAGCAGTTTCATTTCCTGGACTATTTAATCTTGTTCTCCCACCCTGAACACTGAGATCATGGAGGTGATGGCATGGCTCAGTAGCTTCACAGCAGCAGCATGTCTCATTTCAACAACAGTGTGCTGAAATACCAGATATCACTAAAACCAGAGCCCAAGAACATTCTGTGAACATCAGGTAGATGATGTCCCATTGACAGAGATGAAGTCATGTATGTGTTGAGAAAATTTCAGCCCTTTAGTCTGAAATGGAAACAGGTTTATATTTTGTACAAACAAACAAAACCTAGCCAAACAATGGCTGTCAGTGTCCTGTTTGATCATTTTCTCTTAGGACTAAGAGAAAAAGAGCTTCTGGTAAGGATAGTCTTCGTGTTTCAGAGTGACTCTCCACAGTAGCTGCCAGTGTGTTGTAGTCCAAAAGATGAAACATTGTGCTAAGTGAAATTAAAGAAGCTCCAAAATTAAGACAGACAGTAATAGCTCTCAACTACTCAGATGTAGACTGAAGAAATGCCTTATCATGTTGGGTTTTGGAAAGAATTTTTGTATGCATTAAATGACTGCTTCCCAGAACAACTAGTTTCTGGAAACCCACAAGAAAAGGTGCTGGTTTTGATTTGGTTTCAGTTGTTACACAAGACCTAGTTGGAGAGGTATTAGTGTGAGAGCCACTCTGTAATAGCCAGTCATAATACAATTAAGCTGAAGATTTTAGCAGAAGTGAGCAAACCAAATAAATTCAGAACAAAGATATTCAGTACTCAGACTGCCACAAAGCTACATCATTTTCTTCCTAATTACAATGGCAGTCAAAAAAAGCAGCCCACATAACCTGTGGTAGGTAAAAGCACCATTGAAATCCAAGGTATACCTTGTGCTGCAACCCAGCAAAACCAGAGTGGTCCAGCAATTCTCGTGGCCCAGCAATGAAGTTAAGGAGTGAACCTAATAGCAAAGATGTGAAATGGTTAGTCCACAGCAGACAAGCTCAATGAAGAGATTTCCACACTGAACCTGTGGTTTCTAGGAGATGGATCAGCTAAACGAGTTTGGATAAGAACACAGAACATATGAGACTGACTTGATGAATTAGAAGACATGCAGCTGTCAGCAGGTGGCATTCACCTGAGCTTGCTGGGGGAATGCAGAGGTGAATTGCAGGTTTGCTGATGTGTCCTCACTGGAGAATTCTTTCATGCTCTCATCAGAGGCAGATGATGCCAGGTGAGCCATTGTTCTGACTAAGTAGGATCATTGTTTGTAGCTATGGAAGGTGTACTTATGGAAGTCATCATGTTGATGTGTTCTCTCTGCTTCTCTTATGTCTTTTACCATGACTTGCCTGTATTTTGAAATCCTCAAGTAGAGGGAAAAGGGAAATTGGAAGCATGTCTTCCTGAAATATGATTTTGTTAAAAAAAAAATAATAAGTGAAATCCCATGTTCCTGAGATAGTGAGTGCAGAGGTCTGTGGGTGTACTTGTCATAGGAATAGAGAGATTCATTTTCTTTAGTGACTAGAGATGCCAAGAATTTATTCCACTATTCTGCATTTCTTGCAACAGACTGCAAAAAGTGTAAGTGTAGTGTGCTTTGCATCCAGAAATACAAGCTAAGTCTTCTGATTAAAAAATAATAATTTTTTAATGCTGCTAGTTAATTAAGGACTTTTGGCTATAAATTATTAAACTAAACCTCACAGTTCTTCAAGCTTTGTTCTCTATGATCAAATATATGCCCTCAAGAAATGTGAAAGCTCTTTGTTATGTTTTCATCTGGTTTTTTGAAGAGAAAATGTAACTCTGATGGATTATATTGACATCTTAAATTAGTTAATATGGTTCACAGCAGAAATCCTGAGTGATCCTTACAAGTGTATTTTGGGTTTTATATTATTATTCATGTTTTGACCTGTTTTTCAATGCTTTGCTTCTCTGAAAGCAGTTGGAAAAGTTGAATTGACGTAAGTGTTGGGGGCTTTGTCTCAGTAGCAGATGACACACTTGAATTGAAATAACAAAAGAAGGAAAAAGAGAATCTTATTAATTATATGTTAAAATTGGGGGGCCATTTTTCTTAATTTATTTTTAACGTTGTCTTACTATTTTAATTTTTTTTTTTGGTAAAAGGTAAGTGGCAACAAAAATAATTAAGATCATGTAAGGGTTTGAGGGAAAATTGGTGTGAGGGTACAGAGATCTTGCTTCTCCTGTTCATAAAGATACTGTGGGGATTTTTTAACTTTGCAGGCTTCGTTGACTCTAAGAGAAAACCTTTCTTTTTCTTTTTTAGCAGGTGTTTGTAGCTTGCTGGTTTTGTTCACTGAGTAATCTGTCTTGGAAGGTTTAATTTTTTAATCTTAAAAATTAAATAGACTGTGTACTGCACAGTACTCTTCTCTTTCAGGTCCTGGTATTGTTTGAATGATTTAGTAGATTAAAAAGCATGTTACCGTATAGAAGAGTCTTTTAATTGATCTTTCTGTTTACTGAGTGAACCTTTGGTTTGATTCTTAATAAAGTTCTTAATGACGTGTATTTAAATCTGTTTCAAATATTAACCTAATAAATACAGCACTGTGAAAATAAAGATATGTTCTTAATAGTCACTGACTGAAGGTACTAAAGAAGTAGCAAGATAGTCTGATGCTAGTCCACTACAAATCAGAACAGTCGTGAGCTTTAAGGGATGATTTCCTTTGAACTCTGATGCAGCTAAGGAGAGCGCAGGAACAAGAAACAGCATTTCAGAATTTTGGTGGCAGCTCAAAGATAAGCAGGTTCTGTCCAGAAATACAGATTGAGAGTTCTAGTTTTATGGTGGGCTTAAGCTAATCACAGATACACAAGTCTCAGTCCTGCCTTTCACTTGCACTGAGCCTTGGCTGGCAGCAGGGTAAGGTAGTCAGTGAACTGAACCAGAGGGTGGCTTTTTTCTGAGGGGTGGCAGACTTGTCCTGCATCAACTTGTGTCTGCTTTGAATGCTGTAGGAGCACCTGTGAACGGAGGACATGCTCAAATCAAAGTTGTCATTTTAAAATCAGAGTAAATGCAGTACAACTACACAGTAAAAATGAGTAAATAATCTTCCATGCCTCTCTCGCTATATTTTGGTTTTGGAGCTCATGAATAAATTTTATTTCAGCAAAATGCTAACCTGAAGAGAATGGGTAAATAATAAAGTGTTCTTTCTGTGTTTATTTATAGTAAGTTGTTACATGCTTCTCCCATCTTCTAACAGAGGACATTTTCTCCCACCTTTTTAATTTATTTGTTTGTTCTCCCTTTTTTCCCCCCTTATGTTACACTCTATTTTACAGCGGTACAGAAAAAAAGAAGGAAAAACCTCCAGGACAGAAGGAAAAAAAAGAGGACTCTCATTCTAATGATCAAAGTCCACAAACTCAAGCATCACCTTCTCCCCAGCCCTCCTCACAGACTCTCCAAACACACAGGCAAACTCAAGAAAGCAAGAGTTCTGCTCCAGCTAAAAGGTTTTCACAGTACCACAGTACAGAACTAGAAAATTAATATAATGATACTGAGATCATATTTGACAACAAGTCATGTGAAATAGTTTTAATCTAATGATAAAGTTAATGTTTGATATTTTTTCTGCTAGACAAGATGCATTCAATATGCATTGCAGCAGAGCAAGTACATAAAAAGTACATTTTTAAGATTATGAATGTTTTTTGTTCTGTGGTTGAAATCCTAATTACTTCTAATCAACCATTATTCTAAAATGTTTAATGATGACTCTGACCTGATCCTTCTCAAAATACACTTCATAGACTTTGTCTGACATAGCTTAATTGTGGGAGTGTATTTTGCACATGGCCATTTACTACATCCCATAAAAGTATTTTTTAAATACTAGTGTCATTTCAACCTTCTCTTCAGGAATTTTTACTCTATAAATATTCCACAAAGTGACTGCAGTTTATGGTTTTTGTTTATTTTCTTTTTTTTCTTTTTTTGGTGACCCTTCCCAAATTCCTGCTGTGGTTCAGGATGGTTCACTTTTATTGTGATTCTTTACATGAGTGAAGTTCTGGTTTTACACCCAGATCATAAAACTGCTTGACTTGAGTAAATGCAGAAGTTTATTGCCTCAAAGTTCCTGCTCATTTTAGTGGGAATTAGGCACAGAAAAAAAAATAAAAGTGCTTTGGGGATTTTAGATGACTTTTTGAAGTCAAGAAAATGGATTTTTAGATTTGTGTGGTGTCTTCTGAGTTTCAAAACTATGCAGATCACTTGGTATGGTTTCTTTTTACTTTTTTTCATTCATTGTCACCTTACTGTTTGTGAAGGTGTGAAATTTACTTTTTGGTATTTAGGAGACCAAGACAAAATGAAAATTAAATTTATTCCTCTGGAATTTACTGTAGTTCACAAGATTGTTGTCTTGCATTGCTTGAATTCACAGCTCTAATAAATATTTAAACTTTCACTTGACTGGCGCATGTTATAACACTTCATAAAGGCTCTGTCTCCATGTCTTGCACAAACCCGTAAGTTGTCTGAAGCTGAACTTTGTGGCCTGTTATTCTCTTGCCTGGTATCTCACTGTAAAGATGTCTGAAGTCTTGCTTACTAATCTTTTTCAGTGTGGGGAAAAACAAATGCCTCTTTTAGTTCCATAATGGTTTGACTTGATTAACTTGTTTGTCACAGGACCTTTGAGGCTCTTGAGGTGCTGTGGAAGGAGCTTACCATTTCTAAGGTTGCATTTCAGGACTTAATCCTGCAAAAAGCATTTCTGACTGGATGAAATATGATACTATTAGCAGGACATTTGCAAACTCTAAATTAGCTGGTTGAAGAATAATTTGAGCTAGATCTCTCTTTGAACATGTATTCCATGATTAAGATGTGTGTGAAATTAATGGACTAGTGACTGCATAACTTGCAGGTTCCCATTAGTGTAAATTGACTACAATAAGATTGTTGAAAAATTACATCAGAATTCATGGATTTAATTGTCTGTAGTACTAGGCCAAACCTAGCTCGTCTTACCCAAATGGTTTGCAGACATTTGTTTCAAAAAGCTGTTAATGTGGTTTAGTATGTGCTAACTGCAAAGCAGCTATATCAAACTGTAATCTGATAGATTGTTGTGCCTCAGAAATCAGTGTGCTAAAGCTGGTGAACAGTTAATTGGGGGGAAAAATTACTTTTCTTTGTTATCTACTTAAGTGATTTTTTTAATATAGTTTATTCTTTAAGGCTAATATACTTAGCCTAATTTTTTCTGCTATTGTAATTTGTTAGCAATATAGTAATGAAGAGATTAATTTTGTTCAAGTCTTTATGCACAAGCATTTGGACATGCAAAAGAATAGTTTAAACATGTGGCAACTGTCTTGTTCAATTGTGTTCATTCATCCAGGCAGAACTTTTTGACTAACCTTTTTTTCCTGTTTCATGCTTCAGCTTGAAGGAAGACCTAGCTCTGCTTTTGTCTCCTGCTGCTTGATCTGTCCATTGCATACGAGTTCCAGTTATTGTTATATTATTATCTTGTAATTTAAAATATTCTTTTTGGTTTTTTTCTAGCATAAAGAAATCCTATGCTGCCGAAAAGCCTCACAGTGCTTGGGAGAGTTCAGATGATGGTCGTAACAAGCTGATGAGAATACCATCAACATCTAAATTAATATCAAAAGTGACAAAGAATGCAGACAAGTATGTATTCCTTTGGTAAATAAAAGCAAGTAAACTTTAGAGTCAAAATATTATGAAATTGCTTAATTCTAGTGAACATATTTGTGTATATGCTAGGACCATGTGCAATTTTTTACCAAAAGTAATTATTTACATAACCTGCCAGTGTGATAGGCTTCAGGTGCCTATTGAATATTAATACTATTATAAAATGTGAATGCAAGATTTTTGTGTAAATATATTTTAGTGTTGCCCATTTGGATTAGGAGAATTATTTACTATGATTTAAGATTTATGGCTTGATGCTACTGTTGTGAAGCTTCCAACCTTTTTTTTCCTAATTAAAGCTGATTTGTATATGCAAGTATATTTCCTTGAAGTCAGTTTACTGGATTTCAATTAGTATGTGTATTTCTAAAGCAGATTGTAATAGTAGGAATATACTTTTATGATTTCAGGTAGGTCTTTCCATTTGAATGTTTAACAGGTTCCTGATTGCAAGTTCTAGATTATATGCAGGTGTTTTCAATGTCATCTCCAGTAGGTAATGTACTATAGCCTATCAGTCTGCTCATCCTCTTCCTCAGCAGCAGGTTTTCTCAGTTTGTGTTCTCCAGTGAAGGCCTCACTGGGGATGAATAGCACAGAGTTGTTACTCCTCCTTCTCCTGTCAGCACAGGGTCAAGAGTTTGCTTTTTGCTGTAACTCCACATTGTTGACCCCTGTTGTGATCCACTCTTGTCCTCACTGTTCTCCTTCAATTGGACTTCCCGCTTTGTATTCACCCACTTACTTTCTCTTTTTGAGTCATTGAAATTTTGCTGAATTTGTTGAAAAGGTGTTGATTTTTTGCTTGACCTTTCTCTTGTTTGCCAGTATCTCTCCAGAATGCTGGCAGCTTCTTCTAGCTTGATGTTATTTGCAGATTTGTAGATCTGTTCATTAATTTTCACTCAAATAACGATTAACTGGTACAAGGCAGAACTACCTGAAAACCTCTTCCACTATGACAAATAGAACCAGTCAGACTGTTCAGAGTCTTTTTATGATTCTTTCTGTAGTGTTCTCCTTAGTTTGCATGTAAGACTGTCAAATACATACTCAGAGTCAAGAGTGGTGCAAGTGCATTCCTTCTTTCCCAGGAATGGGAAGAACAAAAACAGATTAATCCTGGGTGTGGATATCGGCACATTTACTAAAAGCTTTACACTTAGCCTGAACAGTTCTGCAGAGCAGTGAAGTGCTGTGTGTGAGGGGATTATGCATTGCATATTTTGGAAGCATTTCCTTTTCTTTTGTTATTGGTTTTCAGTGTTGGAATTTAAAAACCCTTTGCCAATTTAGATTGTAGCAGAGTACTGCTAGATAATATATTGGAATGAAAAAATCTTTGTCTTGATTTATTTTTTTCTGAGTTTTTGCTATGCTGCTAAAATATCTTTCACAATGTGGTATATACTTCAAATTTGCTGAAAATAAGAAATAAATTTTACTTTTATTGACATTTTGTATATTGGTTCAGGCATGGTCAAAATAGGTATATTTTATTTCATTTTTCTGTGATTCTGCTTATTTTCTAAGAGGCTTTCAGTGTTGCTCTTCTACAATCTCTGATGTAGAAAAAAAATAAGAAAAGAGCAGACAAGGAAAGATTAGTTTTAATTACTGTTAGAGTTGTCTGTTCATAAGTTGAAGCTGTTGTACCTTAACTATATTTGGCAAATCACAAAGCTTCAAACGTTATCAATTGTAGACCATCATCTGATTGGTACATCTGGGTGTTGTACTGTTTGTGTACCTTGTTCTTATGCTCACATTTATAATAAAAGCACTGTTTGCATACAAGAACACTTAATGCTCATTTCGTACTCACATTCTGTGTAACGTATTTCTATAAGAACTGATTGTTTTTGTGCAAAGATATATTGTTATCTTGTGTTTTATTTTTCCCAATTAAGAAATGTTGGCCTCATCTGCTTGAAGTTTCGTGAGTCTGGTGCAAGAGGGTAAAAATTTAGCCCCTGATGTGGGCCCCAGGACAGAAATGTTTCACATGTGCTTTGCACTATCAGACCAGGATATGAACTTTGTTTACTAAGCTCAGCCTTTAAGCCAGCACTGAGCTGTAAATCAGTGTGATAAACCTATAAGAAGTAAGAGGGTTCCCACAGCAGTGTTTTTCAGGCAAGACTGGGAATCTACTTTAAATTTTCATTTGGCAGTGTGGTGAAGGGTGATTCTACCAATAGCCAGAGATGACTTTCCTCATGCATATGCTTGATCCTTTGTCACTGTTACAAAAATTTGACTGCCATCCAGCTAAAAATACTGGATGCCACTCATACCTTTCTGCTGAATTTCAAATGAATTCAAGAGGGTGTTTTATGCAATACATTCTCCCACTAAGAAGTATCACACTATTAAGAAGTGGCTCTGATGCTGGAAATTAGTATTTCTTCCCTCTTCACAAAAAGATTATTGAGGTTTTTTGTGAGTAATTCATTTTTGCCTCTGGTAAGAAGAGTCATCTCAGCTGCACTCTGTTGAAGTCTTTGTGTTGTACATCCAGTAATGCTGCATGGATCTGTTTTAAATGAAACTGCAGCTTGCTTACATTTAATCCATGTATCCAATAGCATTAATTCCTAGAAAAATTTGTGGGGTTTTATGCTGACATCTTGTTTTGACAGGTGTTAAATGCTTTGCATGCAGGCCTGAGGATGTTTGGCAGCTTAAAACATTTGGTTATTACAAGTTCGTGCGCTCGAAATGGAATTTTCTGTGCACAAGGAACATGCCCTCCCTTATTTATTTTTGAAAGCTTTTTGCATTTTGTTATTATCAGACTAATTCTAAGAAACCTTTGTTATAGAGCCAAAGACTTCAAGTTACGTGAAAGATGCAGTGAACTGCATAAAATATTATATGGATAAAATGTTTCATTATTTAGCATCCTGTACAACAGTTACACTGTACACAGAATCTGATGGCATGGCCAAATGCAATAATGTGTAAGAACTAGATAGTATTGCCTTGATAAGTATTTTGCATATTACTAATGATATTACTTTGAATTTTTCCCCAGGCATAAAGATGTCATTGTCAGCCAAGGTAAATAAAAACATTTATTTATAAATACTGGATGAAGTTGAAAATATTTGCTTTTGACTGAATAGTAATTGCCTGTAAACGAGTACATTGGGACATAGGCTTATGAAACAGGGATTTAGAGGTAAAAAAGCATTAATAAACTCCAAGAATTCATTTGGCAAAGTGTTGCTCCAGACACGTATATGAATCTCTGAAATTAAGGAGAAATGCCTCATCAGACTGGATCTTTAGGAAGTACAGAAAGTTTTGATGGGTGGGTCATGGGACTGATTTAGTTTTGTAAAACAAAAGGTGGGTTTTTTTTAGTATTTTCTCTGTGTGTATGTGCATAGAGAGAGGTTATGAAAACAAAAATCTAAAGTTTTGACCTATGTGCCAGTCTTCATCCAAGCAGGTGTGAGCGAGACTTTAGAAATAGTTTTAAGATATTTTATTTCTGTCCTATAACCAGCAAAAATGTCAACTCGTGAAAAAAACAGCCAAGGTAAGAATAAAGCTCTGCCCTTTGGTTGCTTTCTTCTAATTTAGCACTCTCACGAATCTTTTATTTGGCTCTTCGACATCAAAGAGCATCAGTGCATGATCTCTCAAAAACTTTTTGAGCATTTACATAAATATTTCAACTCTCTTCTTATGGCAATTTATATGCATATGCACATTGCAATCTATATGGGATTATTTGGGGATAGTCTGAAATAAATTATGACACATATCATTTCCTCAGAGAGGAATATGTGTTTGAATAGAAGTCTTGCATTGTTGCCTAAGATATCAGAGTATTAGGAACTGCCAACTAAAAGATTTGTTTTATTTCAGCTTTCTGTCTTGCCAGTATTATAATATATACACACTGATTAGAGAAGAACAGAGACTGAAGTCTCCTAAAATGAAAAATGAGTCTCTTCTGAAGTGTATGTCTTTGCATCAATGAATCTTGCGTTCTGTGGCTACCTGCTGCTGGCTTGTTCAGTCAGGAAAAGGAGCCATGTATGAATGTAGTGGGATGTGGCAACAAAAGGAATCCACTTCTGGTGTCACAAAACTACTCTGCTTTGATGTCCTGCAAACTACTGAAGCATGCAGTTTCAAAATTAAAGCATGTAACCCAAGCGCATGCTGTACACAACGTATCTGTGTACGGGGGTTCTGTCTTATGCTTTTTTGCTGCTAATTAACAAATCAGTAGTCTTCAGATTCTGTGCTGTCAGCAAGTTTACATTTTTCACAGTTTGATTGCTTTTGGTCTCCTTCAAAAAGGAAAAAAAAACCCCTCAGATTTTTTGCAAGTTAATATACAAGTTGTTGGAATGGAAGCAAAATCAACTTGAATCCAACTGCTTTATCTTTTGCTAATTCATGGAGAAATTACAAGTATAAAAAGAATCTAAATTGATGCTTACCAAAAGCATCCTTCAGAAACAAGGTGTGTGAAAGAGAATGCATAAACATCAAGAACAAAGAAGAAATGTTTCTTTATGCCAGATCACTTAACACCAACTGTGGAACAGTATATATGTGCAACAGTGGTTACTGTAAAAGGAAAAGTAATGACTAGTGACCAGACCAGCTGCAATTTAGCTTTGCAAGGGTTGAATAAAACTGTTATATTGAAAATACTGTTTCTGCTAAAATCAGTTTTCACAAAACCAAGTTGCATGTCGCTAAAATACCTTCAGTACTAATTCTTTCCCTGTCATGTCCTTCTACAGTTCTACACGTTCTGCTAAGAATGGGCAGTTCTCTCATCCTGGTAGCTATAACTTAAGTGGCCTCATCTGTTTTGTTACTATGCAGAGGGTGTGATGAATGGGCACCTTCCAAGTGTGTCATGCCTTACTCTGTTCTCAGCCTAACTGGAATGAAAGAGAAACGTGATGCAGATAACAGGGACCCGCATATATGGAAGATGGAAAGTCTTATAATAGAAAATGCATTTGCTGCATTTTAAACACATACAGTGGCAAAACATAATTCTGCCTCTAACACGGATGGACTTGAAATTAGCAGGATTCAGAGGTTTTGGGGTTGTTTGTTTTTGGTTTTTGTTTTTGTTTTTCTTGGAACGTGGACCAGTGAGTGTATTTTTTGACAGCTTTTAGAGTATGTGTCTGTATGTATGTGTGAGACTGTTGTGTTTACTGCCACAGAAGTAACCATGTGTTTCAGTTGTTGCAGAGGGTTCACCCGTCCTGTCCAGTGTAACCTTAGCAATATGCAGTCAATTCTCTGTAATCCAGTGTCCTGGTCAGGGCTAGGTGACTTTAGCCTGTTTTGTACTTGATAGTTGCCATGTAAATAGTTGCCACAGTTTCCAGCTGACATCTTGACCCAGCTGCTCAGGAAGTTGAAGAGTTGCACAGACAGCTGACATAAGGTTTCTGGAGGTCAATCCTGTGGAGCTGGGAGTGTGTTGTCCAGGACGGGCTGAGATGAAGGGATGCCTTTGCTCATGGTGTTGTACAGGACCTTCCTGTTCTGCAACCCAAAGGCATGAAGAGTTACAGCTGCTTTAACACTCCTTTGTGGCTTGCCAGCCTTTGCCCCTAGAGGGGAGCAGTCTGTGGCATGGCGTTAATTAAGTTCCAGCAGCTCCCCTGAGCTACTCCTTTTACTGGGCTGTACATAAAGCACTGTGTATGCCCCTGGCACATGCCTCGCATGGTAGCAATTGTGTCAGTGTGCTTCCTAGACCTAGAAATTCTGTGAGAGAGGCTCTGGGGAAGGCTTCTGCTGTGCAAACTGTCAAGCTTCAAAGCAAATTACATTTAAAATGCTTCAGTGTCTTTATACACACATAAAATAAGTTTGGAATCACTGTGAAATTGCAAATTATCGTAGCAGAAGGTGTTTGCACGGGATGATTGGATGGAAGAGGACAATTTTGTGTAGCTTTGAATCACTTCGTTTCCTTTTTTCAGATTCAGCCATTAAAGAAACTCTTTAGAAAATGCTGTTATAGTACAGTACCACAAAATATAGATAAATTTTTTTTTTTTGCATTTTTAGTTCCTGGAATCTAATTTTCCTAGCAGCAGAAGTTACTGCAGTATTATCTGTCTTGTGACAGTCTGTGCAGATTCATTGTGATTTCTCTTGGTAGTGTGTATTAGCTATTACAGTGAAAGACTTGAGGAGCAAGTGACAATCTTAGATGAGCTTCAGTAGTGAAAGGCATTGGCTTCAGTGAGTGTCTGAATTGACTGGTTTGATATGGAGTCCCCCAGGGAGCGTTGCATGTAAATATTGACGAGACCTAAGCAGTTCTCTTCTCCTGCCAGGAACAGCAGCAGCATAGGGAGCCACAGCCTGCAGTTGCCTTGTGGGCAACCACTTGATTTTCCTCTGTTTAGCTACATGCTGGGGTCATGTGTGTTACAGTGTTCGTCATGTACCTTCTCAATATCCAGTTTTGTTCCATCGGTGCCTTAATCTCTCCTACTTGGGTTGGATTGCATCTATTTCATGTTAAAGTTTTAGTCCTGAGCTGTATGCATCTGGGCATGTGCTGAAGCAGAGGTCTGTTTGTTTATCTTTGTAAATCAGGCCAACGTTTTTACAATAAACTCCAGTACTAAGAAGGTATTAAAATTCTGTGAAAATGAAAGGAGGTATGGGTGAAATGAACAGGTGCTTACTGCAGCCTTAAAAGAACCTTAACTAAAGTTATTTTCAATTCTTTACAAGCAGGTGTTAATAATTGCGTATAAAATCAGTCTTGCTTTTCACTTCAGCAGAAACATTTTTAAAGTATTAATCATAAGGCATTCATATTTTTATACCCAGAAGTTAATGGCCTGGATTATTTTAAGATAAAGGATAATTTATTTCACGGAGTTTCTGTGTTTGAGTTTGATTTTCAGTGATAGCAGCTCCATATATGAATCACTTGTTCACTTATTATAAAGTAATAAGAGACACTTAAACTTTTTGGATGGCAATGAAAACCATATGTGAAAGAATTAATGAAAAACATGTACTGCATTCCTACATTTGGTTTGGTGTGGTTTGTTTTTTTTTTATTATTTTTTTATTGTGCTTTATTAGTTTCCAGTGCTTTTTCTTCTGTTAGTTTAACTGTGCTATAGTTCTAGCTTCACAGAACAGAGCAGTCATGAAGGCATACAATGGAAACAATTTGCCCTGCTGACAATGTGTCCTGTCCACTGAGAGTGCAAAATTCCGTAACTACCTTGGATCAGTTTTTTCCTCAGACACAGATTTTCTATCAGATGGTTATTGAAGGTGCTTCTGTACCTGAGGGCAAATGGAGACCCAGTCTATTGTACTTGATGGTTACATTATTGAGCTGCTTGATCTCGTTCAGACACAGTACATATTTTAAAAACCATCAATACTGTCAAAAAAACCCAAATTTGTATTTGGGAGGTTTTACCTTTGATTCTTGGTGAAGTCAGAATTTTATTTTTTAAGCAGGAAGCATTTGAATACAGTTTTATTGAGCTCATATGTGTCCAGTGTTCCTTTTTGAGTCCTTTTTTTTCTTTTTTTAATAAAAAACTAGAGTTTAATATTAAAACTTCACTTATTTCTTTACAAATGGTAAATGTTGCTAATACTTAGATTCTTAATGTCAACTTATATATGAAAAAGCAAGGTTGTAACTCTGGTTTATTTATCAAATTACATAAAATTAATAACCAAAATCTGGTCAGAAGTTTCAAGGCCAAGCTGTAAAATCATTCCAAATCAAGGCAAGTCTCTTGTCTCATCTGCTTTGTCCAACTATTTGGTTGGCACTGCACTAATAGCAACAGTGCATGTCATCTTGTCAGGTTCAGCAAGCATCATAGCTTGGGGTGAGAGATGGCAGACATGCAGCCACATTTTAATTCCAGTCTAACTTAAAATGTAATGGTCTGGGCATGGTGGCTGAATTTGGTTATTTGTCTCTGTGCTGTTAGCACTAGTTTAAATTAGAAACAGGCTTTCTAAGCCTTTGTCCCTCAGGTTAGTGGTCCTGCAGAGTTCTTGGACAGAGGCCTGAAAGCAGAAAGCTTGTGGGAAAGAAGCTATTTGTAGTATTAAAAAGCATAACTTCACTGGTCAAGCAACTAGAGGGTGAAGACAGATTAATAAATGTACTCTGGATGTGGTAGTTTATTGTATATTACTAGAGCGTTCTGCTTGGCCAAGCTAGTTGGAGTCTTTGGGGATTTTTCACTTGCTGGTAATTCACTTTAAGGGTAAGACTGAGATGCTACACACAAATAGAACTGAGCTGAGAGTTTTAATGCATCGACCTATGTTGATCTTTCAAACTAGATGGGATGGGACCTGCTGAAAAATAGTCACTAATAATTTGCAAAATTCCTGTAGTGATTCCTCTAGAAATAAACTTAAAACCATGTAGAAAACCAGATAATTTTGCTATATGTTCACTATTACCTACTCTGTATATATATAAGCTACTCTATGCTCATTAGACTTCCCATTATGCATACATTTGCTACGTGAGAAGCAGTTGATTACAGCACAGATCTGCAGGGCTGCCTCAGTGTCTTGTCTGAATAATGAGGAGTAGTGTGATATAAAATACATTCCTCTAATATTTTGTCCAGTCTTGTAGAAATCAGTAGGTACGATGAAAGCTTCTCACATGCTTCTACCACTACAAAATCATCAAAATTCTACAAAATCATCAAAATTGCTAGATGATTTCTTTTTGAGGAATGTTTTTTGAAAAACAGGAGAATTTTTGTTTTGTAATGTCAATGTCTTTAAATTTATTATTTTCCTTGCAAACCTTCCATATTCCCCTGAGAATATGAATGACACAGAGTAATAAATTGCTTAAGTGCCATTGTATGACTCTTTCTGTGCTGACTTCATGCCATATCTTTTCTATGCTGCTGTTATCACACTGCACTGTTTTTCACTGGCCTTACCTTCCAGCTTGCTTTCCCTGAATTGCTGGGTTTTAAGCTTTCTTCCAAAGGTGAATTGATAGAGGTTGTTGGGAACTGAATTTTACAGCTGCTTTTGTGCTGCTTTTTCTTTTTTTCTTCATCCTTTTTTCTTTTATAAGATTAAAAGCTTATTTATGTTAATGGTAATGATCTCTTCATACAAGGAGGCTTTGCAAAAAATTTTCAGCCAGTCTGCTATTTGTCTACAATTTTTTATTTGCCCTTAATTTTAGTCCTGGATTCTCAGTGTTGCATGCTTTACTAACAGTTGCTTTGCATGCAGGTAAGTATAATGGCTTACAGTGATTGCAAGGGAAGATGCATTTGTTTCCTTGCAAATCAGACAGGCTTCTGGAGTTCCCTCTCACTAGCAGCACCTTGTTTCATGAACATGTTTATTTCTCTCTTCTTTATCAGCCTATAAACTTTGGAAGAACTTGCAGCAGAGTCTCTGGTTGCTATAACATCTGCTTCCAACCTGTTGGGACATATTTGGCTTAGTGTTTACACTAATGAACTTAACACAGAAAAGTAGTAGCAGTGAAATTCCACTGATAGCTTGAAGCTGAGAGTCCAGACTGATAGTTGAAAGCTGAGATTTTAATACTGTAAGACCTAGATGTTCCTTAGGCGTGGAGTAGTATAAGAAAAAGTTAAATTATTCAAAGCGAAAGATCACACGTACTGGAGTTGCTAGTAATGTTCTAAACAGGTTGTCTTCCAGAATTAAATGGTGGGGGAAAGAGTGATAGCATGCTACTTGATCATATCAAGATTACCTAGTCACTTATTCTGAAAATAAAAATGCAATCCTGGGATATATCAGAAGTAATTCTAATGGAGATCGGTAGCCTTGTGGAAATGTTAATGCATCGACACCCTGGCAGGTTTTCCTCTGTAATACTATATGCACCCACAATCATAAAAGATAAATTTTGTGGTGGTGTGTAGATGGACTGAAACCTTATTATTCAAAAAGAGAGTCAAATAGCTGGATAGTTTTATTTTTTCAAAGTGAAGGCTGGGAGGATTGCTGTTTTCATGCTCACCTGATGCACTTTCAGACAGCAGATGGGCAGACCTGTGCTAAAGTGAGCAGCCGTGCTGTCACACGTACAAAAAGAAAATAACCTGGCCATGTGATATTGTCACCTGGAAGTTGAGAGCTTCCCAGTTACCAGAGATGGAGATTTTTGGATGCTATTCTGAAAGCAGCAGAGCATGTTTGTGTATATCCCAGTAACAGCCAAGGCTGTGCTTTCCGAAGCAAGTGCTGCAGTAGCCTGCAGAGTGAAAAACAGAGTGATGCAGATAGAGAGAGGGCTCTGAGGGGCATGTCGTGTGCCTGTCAGGCTGGACTATGCTGAGCTCAGCCAGGATGTTCCTGCAGCTCATTACATGAATTTGCAAAGCTATAGGCCTGATTAGTGCTCAAACCCACCTTTATGTGGACCCTCACCATGTTCTGGCTTCTCTCTTTGTGTCTCTCCTTCTGAGCAGTGTTTTATGTCCCTTCAGCTGGCTGGGGTCACGCTTTAGTCTGATTAAGTGTTTCTGCGACTTTGGGGCTGAGCTAATAATTTCCCCAAACCTCTGGGGAACCCACGGAGAGCCAAGACCTGCATGGAGTTTGCCTAGATCCAGCACACCCAGCGGGCTGCTGCATAAGGCTAATAACCCTCAGCCAGTTCTGGGAGCAAAAATTGGGAGTGCTGATCCCGTATTCTCTGGCACTTGTGCAAAGAGCTTGTCGAGGTTCCAAAGGTGAATTATTGCAGAGCCAAGCAGAGTTTGGCAAGGGCTGTGAATTTGAGCTCAAAGCTACAGAAAAGCAGCTACAGCTGTTCTCAGTGAAGAGCTGGCCCCTGAAGCCAGGGCGCTGCATCCTCTGATGCTACTTTTTCTAGCAGCTCTGGGCCTGAGCTGTAATTTTTTTTCTGTGGTGTGGATAATCCGTGTCATCTGGGTGTACTGTCTGCAGGGCTTCCACTGTACTTTTTGGTTGGTTTGATCCATATTTGAAAGGATTTATAGGATGTCTACAGTTGCAGATTAACTTAGCAAGTGCAAAGGGTTTTTCAAGGTATGCCCTCCCATTCCTTTCCACCCCGCCTTCCCCAAATGCTTCTGCACAGGGAGGGTAGTGGGGTTTGAATGTGTCTTTGAATGGAGTAGAGATTTTTGCTCCCATACTTATTGTTTGCAGGCTGGTAGATACCAGAATTGTCAAGGATTTTTTTGTTGACTGGAGTTTAGTGGGTTTTTTTTACCCACTCTTTAAAATGTTTTACTTTTTCCTCACCTCTAGTCCATTATACACATAATCTGTCATAACATAACCAAAGCTCTTTACTTCCAAAAGAAAGAAAAAGAAGTTTAGATATGCTGCTTTGCACTGGAACATAGTGATAGTGTAGGAAAGAGTGCTCTTGAGCATTCATTTGAGCTAGTATGAAAGGGTTAAATCACTTTCTGAACTTGCAAATATAAGAATTTGGCCTCAGGCAATTAGTTGCTGCTTGAGAATGGTGTTGTTGATATGCTGCCATCCTCTCTAGTATTTCAAAAGATTTTTACATTAATATTATATCTGCCCTACAGGTTATCCTGACAAAAGGAAATTTATGGTTTTAGACAGAAAAATCTTTCAGTGGATTGTCTCTTTTCTAATTGTTCCTCTTCTGTAAGGAGACACTTAATCAAGTTATACTTAGCCTATGTCTTTCTAACAAGTGTGTTAAATATGTATCTTCAAAGGTAATCTTGTGTAAGTGCAGCTGGCTAATAAAGGTAAAAAGTATTCTTTCTTTAATGGAAAGCTTAGAGAACAAATTTTTATTTGAGTGCCCTGCAGATATTGTTTCCCTGAGCTCCAGGAGAGCCTTTTCTGGCCAGAGACTTGACTGAATTCCTCTTAGACTTTTCATCTCTCTCATCTTCAGAATCTGACAGGTGCAACAACTTCCATCCATAAAAATTTCAGTTGCAGCTTGTCTCCACTGCTCTAAGTAACAATGAGAAATTTGACCCTAAATTTGTGGTGTCATTTAGCACTGATCTTGTGGAACCAGAAGTGTCAAGCTCAGTGTTAAATCAAGAATTTGACTTGCATAAATGAGCGGTCTTTTGTAAATACCCTCAGGCTTTAATTTATAAGAGTGTGGTTGCCAGATTTTAATAGAAAGGTCATTGTTAATAGATTACTCTTGGGTTTGGCCAGTGCTATTTTATCTCTGAAAATACATACTATAAAAAATATATATTGGTGGAAAAATGAGACATGTTACTAGTTTGGAGTAATTATCTAAACATTTGTGTCAAACTAGTGACAGCTCCAATCTTTAGCTTTCCTCAGCAATGCAATTAAGCATGGCACATCTGGCAAAATAACTATTGTTTCTAATTTAGCTGCCAGGAAGTAATTTTCTTTGTTCTTTTTTATTTCATATGAGAGAAGCTTTCTACTGCTGTCAGTGTATGCACTCACAGGGTTCTTGTTTAAAGGAGCTGGGTTTGTTCTTAGAAAGAAGCGAGACAACTGTTTCTCGTCTTCAATATTTGTTCCTTTCATTCTGGACTTATATGGATCAACTTTCCTTGTGTTAATTTGCTAAATAAGGAACAACCTTTATAAATGTGTTAGTTTTATGTTGCTCCATTATTGCAATTTCTGTATCTAATTTTTGCACTAGACTTCAGTACTTGTACTCGGACTGTTTGCTCCAGCACAGGGTAAACTCTCTGAGAATCAAAAGCAACACAGAATTCAAGTAACATGAATTCTTAGTCTCAGAAGGTTGACTTGAACAGGCTAATCATAGTTTTAGGTGTCTGGTAACTTGGTAAATTTGATAAATGGTGGTGTGTTTCATCAAACAAACAAAAACTATTAGAACTCATAAGCATTAAGAACTCCAACTACAGTGTGTTAAGGCAAAATCCAAATGTTTTTGACAAATTAAGCCATATGTGTTCTGAAATCTTCACAGTAAGTATCATGCATGTAGTAGAACACTTTTAACTAGCTTATGTTCAAGTACATGGATTCATTCATCTGTTTAAGTTTGGTCAATACAGTGACAAGTGATGTTAAAATCACATGAGCTCCTCAGTTCTTTCTCAGGTTAGGAATAACTATTACATGATTTGGTCACCACAGATTTTTTTTCTGTGTGTATCAGTGCTGTCCAAATCATTGCTGGGTGCTAAGATCATCACTTCTGTGTTCAAAGCTAGTGCTTTCTGGTGTTTGCAGCGTTGAGGAGGTATTCCACAGAATTTCACACATTATAAAAGAAATAAAATTCTAAAACCCTTTATGATCAGAACTACTTCTTTTAAATCACCCATTCACCACATTCTTTCAGTGTTCTGGTGGTTGCTGTTCTTCTGTGTTGTCTAGCTTGAGTGTCAAGAATTAATTTCCAAACTTAGTACAAGACAGCTTTAGAACTTTAGTGAATGGAAATATTTACAGATTTTGCATCTCTCATTCTCTTCTGACTGCAGTAAGACAGGATGTGTTTCTGTGGTCTGTATATATAGTGGGGGTATTTCAAAATCAGAGAAAGGTAGAGACCCTGATTTAAGATTAGTCCTGTTCACAACTTTGATTATTTCTTGATCTTTTCATCTTCTAAAACTGTTTCTGTAAGCAAGAGACTATTTTCTAGAGAGAGGCCAAAATTTTCTAGCTTCTGTTGCCCTTTTAAATCTCCAAGTTTGATCTGAGTTGTTAAGCCACAATTCTGCAGGAATGAGCCTGAATTTATCATAATTTCAATTTTAGATGTTTTAGGAAACGCAAAACATAGATTGCACAGTCATGTAGTCCGAGTAATAATCTTATGCTTAATTGGGGAAGTATTTCCAAGCATTCCCATTTATGGGAAGTCTGTCTCAAGTTTGTCTTCTTAAAGACATATGAAAGTAATTGTTTAAAAATCTCAATTTTAGAGCTTAATATTGGTTGCATCAAATGTGATTAGAGATTTCTTAATATTGTATTGACAATTTACAACTCTTCTACTCCAGTTCTACTCAACTATTCAAATTTTGATTTGAGTTCTCAGTTCCCCATGTCTGGTATGATTTTCAAATCCCCACGCATTAAAAAAAAAAAAAATAAAAATCAGAGTTCCAAACTCAGAGCAGAATATTCTATTACTTTGGTAAACAGTTGCATCAGTGATAGATTATAATTACTAAAGAAGTTGAAGAGTGAAAGAATGTTACTATTTCATTGATGCAAAATTAGTGAAATGCATGTGCTTTATCACGGCTATAATGCAGTATAGTAGCTGCAGTCATTAGGAGCTGTTGCTTCTTTCCATTCTTCAGGATATAATGCAGTATGCAGTACTATGTAATTGTAATGTTTTTCATAACTGACGAACTCATGTTAGTGTATTAGTTTGTGATGGTATCTAATTCTGGATTATATTCTCCAGCAAAGCTTTTGACACTTGTCCTTGCAGTATCCTTTTGTCTTATTTTGGCCATTAGGGTTTGGATAGGTGGGCAGCTAGGTGGGTGAAAGGACCAATGAAATGACCAGAGTCATGCTCTGCCTGGGTGACAAGTGGAGTCTGCAGAATTCTGGCCAGGACCTGTCCTGTTCAGCATCTTTAGGATGCTCTAGTTGACAGATGATGTGCTGGATGCATGGGCCTGCAGGAACCTCACAAAATTAAGCAGGCACACCTGCCAAGTCCTGCACCTGTGGGACGGAAATGTCCCTAGCAGTGACACAGTCTGGGAATAGAGGGGCTACAGGGAGCAGCCCTGGGGGTGCTGACAGATACCAGGTGCCAAAGGAAGCTATGCCATCTACGTCCTTGGAGGTTTTCAAGTCTGGATTAGGCAAAGGCCTGAGCAACGTAGTCTGGCCTCATGGCCAGCCAGAGGTTGGATTTCAGGACTTCCCTTTTCAACCTGACATACCTTATCTTCTGATACTGTGACTTATTTATTCCATTTCAGATTTGAATTTGAAATTTGCCTTTGTAATTTAACTTGCATGTCTCTAAAATGTTACATGCTTAGTCTGTTCTATCACAAATTCAACTAACACTCTGTGTGGGGGTGTGTGTGTGCGCGTAAATGTTCTGTTTAAAAAGAAAATAAAATCTGGGCCTTTACCAAGCTCACATTTCAAAAATAATTGCTATATCACAGGTGTTATTTGCAACTCTGTGTTTTTTATGCTTGTTTCTTGTGTAAACTTGCCACATGATTAATATGCTTTTTTGTTTCAACAGAGGGAGAATATATCAAGATGTTCATGCGAGGTCGACCAATCACAATGTACATTCCTTCTGATGTAGAAAACTATGATGATATTAGGACAGAGCTGCCTCCTGAAAAGTTAAAACTGGAGTGGGTGTATCCTTAATATCAGTAACTACTCACTGTTCCCTTTTTTTCTTGTCTTGCATTTTTCCCCCTTAGAATCTTCCCTGTTAAGACATAAAAATTACTTAAAAATGAGGGGAAAACTTCAAATTAATGTAACAATGAAAATTTGGTTGTTTTCCTGTTGAAACTAACTCAACTTATTTTTACTGTGAAAGAAAGTGTCTTTGGAGAGTTACAGAGTTTCAAAAATGTCCCTCTGTGCCTCCCACTATATTAATGTAGGCTTTGCTTTCAGGACCGTTGCTAGTTTTCAATCTCTGATCATTTTAGGGGCTTTTAGAACTGTGGAAGATCTTGGGTTTGTTATCTTTACCTATGGAGTGAGGATTGCAGAAGCAGCCATCCTTTGCACTTCTGTGTTTCAGCTCTAAAGTGAAGTGTTTAATTTCTTGGAGGTTAGTTTGCATTAAATGCACTAAATAAATGTATCATTTAAAGAACTGAGTAGGGGTGTGGCTGATGACAATTCTCCAAGTTTACTAGATCAGACATTAAGTTCGTTTTCAGAGACATGGTTTTGCACACATTTGGGTCTCCTGTCATTCCCTCGTCTCTGCAAATTCTTAAGCCATAGTTGTGTAAGTAAGTTTCTTAGTACTTCAGCAAAATAACATGTCTGGGCAGCATTTGAGTCAGTGTAATAATCTGAAGTTTAATCCTTCTGATGTTGCTGAAATCAGGAAGATTTTTAGGAATGTTGATGATACATTGTCATATGTCAGGAGGAAAGTTTCGGATTAAGTCTGACTGGAAAGAAAACAGAGCTCCTGTTTTGTAAAGCTGTGGTACCCAGCTTTCCAACAGCTCCTGGTTGCTGATGCTGGAACTCGTTATTGTGGAGTGAGTTGGGTCAGTCACTGATCTGGTTGAAATGTAATTTTTTTGGGTGAAGTTAACTTTCAAACAGGACCAGTACTTTACTGTGATTTGCCCCACAAGCATGCAAGGGCTGGAACTGGCATACTGGAAGAACATCAGCTCTGCTTTTCCAGCATCAGTGACAGTTTGGAGCAATGAAAACTGATCATGAAATCACACCCTCAGTTAAGTAGGTGCAAATCCCAGTGTGGACACACTTATTTAGTGTCCAAGGACCTTAAGTTCAGTTTAAAGCAGTTTCCTGCTGAGGGCTAATTAAAGTGAAATAAATCTAGTCTAAACAGACTGTGCGTATGTTTTGGAATCTCTTTAAGAAAATGTCATCCTAAATCAGACCAGTAAAATTATGGGTGTAGGCTGTCTTTTGGATGTGATGGTGAAGAAAATGAGGAGAAGGCAGTAAAATTTATGAGGGCCTAAGGTTGGTCTCTATGAATTTGCACAAAATTATTCTTCAGTTTTGGAGGCAGGAAGATACATCATCATCAGATCTTGTATTTTATGCACAGGTTTAGCAACAGGAGTAAATATGCAAGCCAGCTGTAACTTCCAAATATCATGGGAAACTGAACCCTGTACACCTTATTAAGAAGTCGTGGGGACAATGATTCACAGAGTATTTCAGTAATATCAGTGTTTTGCAACTGAAAGGTCAACTGAGTGTTGGATTGTCCAGTCTATAAGTTTTGTTTTGAATGCCTTTAATTCTCCTGCTTTCTGGATGATTGTTCATCATCGGGTTTTCCTTTATTATTACTGGTTTGGAAGATGCTGATCAACTCTGAACAGTTTCAAGGAAAGACAGATTTTTGGGGTCGGTTTTTAGTTGATTGATTGGTTGGGTTTTGGGTGGAGGGTCTCCTTTTAAGATGAGCTGTGTCCTGTAGGTATATTCAGCCCTGTACCGTAGATTCAACTAGAGTAACTTAGCTTTTGTCTGCGATGCAGATTACTGTCATTTGAAGAAATGCCTAAGATACTTGGCAAGATAAAAGAGTTCATGGGGAAGTCTGAGCTCTTGACTGTGTCTGGTTCCTGAGTGATTTCATTTAGATTTAATAATTCAGTTTGAATATCCCTGCTTTGTAGTGCAGTCTTTCCTACTGCACTTCAGAACTAGTTAAAGCATATCTGACATTCCTAGTAATAGCAAAATTGGCTTATTTAGTGGCTACAGAGGTCACAGTGAGTGCTGCTTTTGACAAGCAGTGACTTTATAGATTCTTTCTCCCAGCATATAGTAGCTCAGTTTCTGGAGGGTATTTCAGACTCCATTTTAAGAGATTATTTTTAGCACTGGTGCTCTTCTTTCTAAGAATAATTGAAGACAGTGGTAAATATACTGTTGAATTCTGGTGTATGGTGGATTGCTTTTCATGAGGGCTGTGGCTCTTTTTAGCCAAGTAAAAGCAAACAAACCTCCATGTTAAGCATATTGAATGTTGTGGCAAAACACTGTAATTCATGAGAAACATTCCCAATATGAAGACAGCTGTCTCTCAATTTCCCTGGTTTAAATAGCAGTTTCACTGAAACATTGGAATTCAGTGGTAATTAAGCATCAAAGTTCTGTCACCCTTTTTTACTGGGGAGAGAGAGACAGTCAATTATTGTATTATCTGGTGCCTTGTTCTGCCTGTGTGGAGAAGGACAGAACTGCTGTGAAGCAGCAACCCCTCTCATTTTCTCTCAAGATAGTTTGGAATGGAGAATGAAGAAAGCAAGAAAATTTGTCCCACAAAACAGGTTGTTCATTTACATGCTTGTAAAAAACGCACTTCTTAAAAATGCAGCCTCTCTTTGGTACTTTATTATGTAGGAGTGGTAAAGAAAAGGAATGGATTCAGATAACATAACCATTTTTTTAATTCTGCAGCCTCACAAATGCCAGAGCTCAATGATGGGTGCCAAAATATTTAGCTTTAGCTTGGCTAAGCATGGTAGACTTCTGCAATGGAGAGATGTGTTTGCGTAAATCATTAATACTTTCCTAGGATGAATGTTCAAAGATGTCAATCTTACTAAATCCTTATCAGTACACTCCCTATTGTATACAACAGATTAACAAAATCTGCCTTTCTCCTCTGAGAAAGTACTTAGAAGAGCGTTCTTCATGCTTCAGGATAGAATAAATATTTTCATTGGCTTGTAGCCCATTGTTTTTGAAAGTTCAGTAGTTTGGTTTGTTGTTTGTTTTTTTTTATAAAAGGCCATTCTGGAGTTCCTTTTTGGTCCATCAGTGTTTAAAAGAAGAAAGATGAAAAATTAGTGGCAAAATAATAGTAATGGAGGAGAAACAGAGGCATCCTTTTCTTCTGCCCTCAGCATTGTATTTTATCAGCATTTCCTTGATACCATTTGCTTAACAAGCCAGTGAATAATCTCTGCTTCAGAGGAGCCATTGTGTTCTTCGGTAATAAATGGAAGACAGCAAGATACAAATCTGTTCTGTTTTTCATACTCCAAAGAGATTTAGTTGATGACTGAATGCAGTGTCCCCATTTTGAACCATTGTTTAGTTACAAGTATGTGTTTAATTTTTCAAGTGTTCCTCTGGTGTGCTCCGGGGGGGGGACGTTAAAAGAGGAATGGTAGTGTAGAGGGGGATTTTTGGGGGTGGGAGGTGGCACTGGAAGGAGTGCAGTGCTATTTTTGATGGAAGCATAGCCCTTTTTCAAGAAACCAGGCTATCAGATTTGGACATGCCCATTTAGATGTTCCCAGACTTGAACTGCTGCACCTGTCTTTATTTATGAGAAAGGGCCAACTTCATCCATCCAGCTTTCTCCATGTGGACCTCTGACTTCCTTTTATTTACCTAATTAACCAGGACCTAAAGCTGAAATCCTTTAGCTAAAGTTGTTTAATGTATTTCCCATATTTTCCTTGCTGTTGCAGGTGAATTAGTTGGCAATGAAGCAGAGAGCTCTCTAAAGTGCAGGGCATAACAGGAAAATTAAATTTTTGGGGCTATAGAGCTACTGTTAAAGTCTGATTTATGATGTTAATTGTACCTGGTGACCCAGGGAACTGAAATATAGGCAGACAGCCATATTAATAGTCTAGATGAAGAAAATGGCACCCATTCCAAAGAAATGACGAGTTGTAATAATGTTTGATCAGTGCTAACCAAGGCTGGTTCACAATGTGTAAGACTTCTGAATGTCATTAGGAGCTGTGCATATTCCTACAGAAAACCTGCCTTTTATATATTTTGGGTAGATTTGGATAGAATATTTTTCCTTAAGTTCCTTTTGAATTTGGTTTGTTTTAAAAATCCTCTAAAACAGTCTAAAGAAATATTTGCTGAGCTTGGCAGCTGCTGTGCAGAAGCTTGCCTTTTTCTGTAGGGCATTAGGAATTATTTTAAAAGGCCAAATGAAAGTAATACTCTGGTGCCCAGTGTGCAGATACACAGCTCTGCTGCTGTAAAAAAATGTTAAATTTGAACAGTGAGTCCTGTAGTTACCTAATGAAATTTCACATGGAAATTTTTGCAAAACTGCAGCACTGTATTTGCTTTACTTCTCACATCTTATTTCTAACATCAGTGAGCATCATTTCTTGAGGGATTTGGTTTCCTGAAGTCCAGTTGTATGGGGTTTGTTTTGTTTTAAACTGTATTAGTAAAATTGTGCTTTAGCTCCAGAGGGGAAACTTAGAGCATTTGCTCCCCAGGAATCCTTTAACGGGGCAGGGTGGGGGGAAAAGTTGTTGGGGTCTTTGGGAGGGGCTGTTTTGTTTTGTTTGTTTGTTTGTTTGTTTTCAGTGGTTATAAAAACTTTGACATAAAAATATATATAGATATGGGTATCGTGGAAGAGACTGTCGAGCCAATGTTTACCTCCTTCCTACCGGAGAAATTGTATATTTCATAGCATCAGTAGTGGTACTATTTAACTACGAGGAGAGAACTCAGCGGCATTACTTGGGTCATACAGACTGCGTTAAATGGTTAGTATATAACATTTGCATATAAGTATGTGTGTAATACTGCAGAAATATATTCTCTTTTTGTTCTCACCTACCATATGTATAAACTAATTAATATCATCATAATTGTAGTTGTTTCTTATTTAATCAGTCCTGGTAGATTTCACTGTAGTAAACACTGCACACATTAATGGTGCTACAACCGTCCATGCTAGTTTAGGATGTCTAGCTTAAATGTAAAACAAGGGGATACGAAAACAATCTAAAGAGTGCCAGGCTGAAGAAGAGATCTTAGCATAAATTATTCCAGGTAGTTACCCCAGAAATTAAAAATTGTTGTTAATTTAAATCAGTTGTTTACAGTCAGTATGGCAAAGGTGTAATCTTAAAGGAGAGCTAGAAAACCAAGTGGAAAACTGAGCAATCAGTTTCTCATTTTTGTTAAAACTGCCCCATCCAAGTATTGATACAGTCTGGGAGATCAGAAAGATATTTGAAAAAAAAACAAACTAGAGAAGCAGGAAAATTGAAGCTAATGCCATTGTGGTGCAAAAGCAGTTACTGAAACTGTATGTTAGCCTGAAGAATAGTGCACAAAATGTAATGATGAACATAAGCTCCCTACTGTACTGTACCTGACTGGAGAAAATTTGACACGAAAGCTCTTTTCTTCTGGCTGTGTTTTGATAAATGTAATTGATTCCTGTGGGAGGAATGCTGCCAGTCAGTCTTGTGTTCTTCACTTGCACTCATTCAGAAAACAGGACTGAATTGTAAATTTTTTTGGTGTCCATCATTCTGACCTCTTCAGGCTACCCCCTGTTTCCCCTTTCTTTTTTCAAAGGCATTCTTCATCTTTGTAATTTTACAGAGAAAGCAAATAAGAAGGTAGGTCAACAAAATCATTGGGACTGAGAGGATACATACTCTGAAATCTGTTTTTTCACATCAGGTCCAAAGCAAAATGTGATAAGAAAGAGCAGATTTTTACTTGTAGTGCACCGTACTTCATTAGTACAATTACATCAGTAACTCATTTCAAATGGCAGTAATCCCTGACTCCTGGGTGTGCAGGCAAGCCGTCAGCCGACTTTTCTGCCTTTTTTCCCCTAGATTCTTGATACCTGTAAGTTAAGGCATGAAATGCACTCTAGTGTTTATGAATATGGCACATAACTATGTGCTGGACGTTCATTATGAGACAGCATAGATTTTGTTGCAGTGGACTCCCAACGTAGTGCAAACCTTAGATTTGTCAGAGGACATGTGGAGGTGGCTCTCCTGGCTGTGTGCCAGCAAACATTGCACGAGCCTGATCAACCCATCAATACAGTGTGTAATGAAATAATCTGACAAAAACATTCAAGCTGTCTCATTAAAAGTGGGATTTAGAATCATAAGTGTCTTCATGGGCTTCTGTTGAGAAACAAACAAAAATTTACAAAACAAAACCTCTCAGTTTTGAAGACCTATGACAGCAAAAGCAAGTCATATTTCTGTCTGTCTTAGTCTTGCAGTTCATCCAGACAAAATTAGAATTGCAACAGGACAGTTAGCTGGAGTGGATAAAGATGGAAGGGTAAGTAATAGAGCTGTTGAGCAGTAGTATCTTGTTTTAAAAATCAGGAAAAAGTAGTTTGAGTTTTTTCTAATCATCACTTTCTGTTTGCAGTTTATTTTGTGTACTGCATTTACTGAGGTATTTTGACGTTTCTCAGGTAACAGCCTGTACCTCTAGCAAAAGACAGCAGCAATGAAGCGCTCAACCATACATACATCAAAAAGAGCAGAAGCTTATAAAGTCCTTTATCTGTGTCATAGGAAATGCAATTTTAATTTTGCAGGCAAATATGAAACTTGTAATTGATTTATAAGGCCACATAATTTCTGTTGCATTACTTTCAATAAGTCTTCTTCCAGAGGAGAACAAGTCCCCAGTTCTGTGGGTCAGTGTACTCTTAAAGCTTCATGGAAGAGGAAACCAACTTTGAGAATTCATGGAAGGTGTGCCAAGTTTTCCTATAAAATTGCGCATTTGAGATCAAGTGCATTTAAGTGCTCTTGTCTCTGGCTCTTGACATACTCTGTCAGAATTTGGATAATTGGATTATTTTTATGAAGCTATAAACGAGGGAAAAAGAGATGCTGTACAGTATAGCAATATGTTAAATATAACCCTTTTTCAGATGTTCAACTTAATTTCTTAGATTTTTGTAGGAAATTTATGTGAGGCTTTTTGTATGCATAATGTTATGATTTCCACTGAACATTTTTTAACTGTTGTTAGAGCTGGTTGCTTTTTCATCTGCATAACAATTTATTGTCACTTTCAACTGTGAACGCTGTCCTTAAGCCAACTTAAGTCCCACTTTATTTGTGATTGTTTCATATTTATGAGGCTAAGCTGGTTTGGGATAATAGTTGTATGAAATATAAGCATAGACATTTTCATTGAGTAACTGGTGATGGTTAGGGAACTCGGTGCACTGGGATTTGGTTTTTTATTTTCTTTTTTTCCTCCTTTTTATATAAAGTAAAGGTTTGATCATTATTTTCAGTTGTTGCATAATATTGCTAGGTCTGGGGTCTGAGATGCAAGATGACTCTTCCATTATTTGTTCAATTTCTTAAATTGTCAAAGTCTTTTCACAACTACCAAATGCCACCATACTTACTTTCCTGCCTTGGTGGCAGCACTGCCATGTTTGCAGCGCAGACGCAGCGAGCAACATTGTGTCTACTCTCACCTTTTGACTTTAAAGTTAGTATCCAGCAGATTCATTAGCACAGGTCATCCTGCATTTTGGGCTGTAGTTTGCAACTGAGGTAGCATCTGCTTAACCAAACCTGACCCGGGCATGTGATGCTTTCACCGTTGATGACGCTGTTTGTCCCGTTGCTTTTTCATGCAGCCTCTGCAGCCCCATGTTAGAGTATGGGACTCGGTGAGCCTGGTGACGCTGCAGGTTATCGGCCTCGGGACTTTTGAGCGTGGAGTGGGGTGTTTGGATTTTTCAAAAGCGGTAAGATGGGTGCAGTGACTTGGTGTTTTAGGTAATTTATCCAATCCTGCATCAACAGGAAGGAAGTCTCTGGAGATTTTGCATGTGGTTGTCTAGCTGATCTCTTTTGGTATTTAAAAGTGTGTCAGTAAAGTTTATGTATACTTTATAAAATGAGCTGACAGCAAACTAGCTGGAAAAACAGGAAATGGCATATGTAAAATTGCAGTAACAAACTGGCATGGTAAATAAATAGCAGGCAAGGAAAACTTAACTAGAAACGGAATTCCATACTGGGTTTGGTGGTTTGGTTTTGTTTCTGAGGGGCTTGGTTCTTTTTTTGTTTCAGTGTTAAAAGCAAGTTTGTTAGTGAAGACAAATTTTAGTGAATTCTGCTAGGAGGGCTAACTCTTCTGCTTGCACAGCTGCCTTAGGTTTTTATCCACCAACAGGAAATTAAAAAAACCCCATCACGTTATCTTGTGCTATTTTTTCCTGAGGAATAGCTTGTTCACTTTCTGCCTTTACTTTTACATAGAAAAAAAGTAGAGATCTGTCTTACTGAGCCCACAGAATCTTCAGAAAAATCAGTAGCACATGGAGATGCACTACTTAGCATTGATAAAGTTCTCATTTCCAAATTGGAAATGAGTTGGTTTTGGTTTGGTTTGGTTTTTAATATGTGCATATTTTAATCTGTAAGCTGTCATTGTATTTTCACTAAAACACAGACATATCAGGCTTCCTGAAAACCTAGGCTGGATTCTTACATTCCAGCAAGAAGAATTAATACATTAATAAATGTAAAAAATAAAAAAAATGCAGTAAAACAATATCTATAGTATTTTGCTAACAGAGGAAGAGACGGAACAGCTGAGGTGCGAAGGGATGTTTGGAGGTCACCTCATCCACTGTCTCGCTCACAGCAGGTTCAGTCAGAGCAGACTGCTCAGGGCTGTGGTCCAGCTGGGTTCTGGCTATCTCCAAGGGTGGACACTCAACAGTGTCTCTGAGTGACCCATTAATAAAATAAGAATAGATAAAAGTAGCATAAATAAAATAGAATAATGTGAAAGGATTACCATTATTCCTGTCACAGTAACAAACCAATAAAATTTATGAACTTGCATGCATTTTTTTAAGGTGAATAAGAACACATTCCATCATTTTAAAAATGAAACAAACAAAAAACCTCAAGGAATTTTTGAGGACTAGATTCTAGGGTTTTTTAGTTTTGCAGCTGAAGCTGATTTTGATACTTTGCTACAGTCTCACATGATTCCTCATGGTAGTGAAACAGTTCATGTGCAGTATCTAGAACTGTGTTTTTACCATGTAATTTATTAACCTCCACAAGAGCTGTGTATATCTCCAATGGTTTCTTCAGGGTTTCTTTCCACTTAATAATTCATATATATATTTGCATAATAGCACCCATAATTGTGTTTGAGAATAATAATTTCAGCCACCTCTATTTTCATAATTTGTTAGAGAATGCAGTTGAACTGCAAGAGTTAGCTTTAAAATAATTTAAGTCTTCAAATGTCATTGAAAACAACTGGTTTGTGCAAGTATGTGTTGCTGGGAAAGTGTGTGTTATTGCCCTTAGATTTTCTGTCTGTTGTTTTTATTGTGTGTAGCCATGTTTACCATTTTGTTGTAAAATGATTCAAAATAAATGGTCTCAGTTATTTAATTCTGTAGGTGCTGCTCTTCTTGCTCTGTAAGCATTGCTTTGTTCAGAAAGTATTACCTTTGCTGCAGTTTTACCAACTACATGATGAAACTGGTGCTACTTTATATCCCATGAAGGAAAATCGAGATGTGCTTACAAAAATTGATACTGTAAAGTTCTATGTGTATAATGGTGGCATTTAAGGAAAAAACACCACAAGTAGAGCTGTGTGTCTGTCCTCTGAGACCTGAGGACAAACACAATATTTACAGATTAGAAAAAGGAAGAAACCTTTTTGCTGCTCTCATGAAATTGCAAACAAGAAAGCAAAAAAACCACCAAACAGCAACATTAAAAAAAAAAAAAAAAGGACTTGGTAAGATAATCTTAAAGTTCTCCTAGAGTATTATTTGAGCTTGTAATGACTTTAAGAATACTTGGCTAATTTATATTTTTACCTTTGTTCTATTTTTTAATATTTCTGCCCTATATTTAAATGTAGTATGATAGTACTTTGTCAGCACTTCCTTTTATTTTTCTTTTTCCTTTTAGGATTCTGGTACTCATTTGTGTGTAATTGATGACTCTAATGAACATATGCTTACTGTGTGGGATTGGCAGAGGAAATCAAAAATAGCAGAAATAAAGGTAATTTTTGAACAAATTAATATTCTGAAATATAAGTGGTTTTATTCCCATAAATACAACCATTTGTGAGACACACTTTTGAAGTTAGTTGGAAACTGCAACTGTATAATTATGCTGGCTTGTGTCAGCATACCAAAGAAATGTATTTTTAGTTCATATAATGGAAGGGTTTTGAATATTAAAAGGTTTGTAATTTTTTTTTACTCATCCTTAAGAGCCAATTCAAATAAAGCAATTATCTGATATTTTCTTAATTTAGAGTAAATACATCCTTGGAATTTTAGGAAACTGAAGTGATGATTCAGTCTGTAGTTGTTTAAAAAAAGAAAATGCTTTTAGGCATTCCTTATTTTATTTTTGTCTGAGTCAAATTCCAATCATTGATTCTCAGTACATGTGTGTCTTCTAATTTGAAGTCCTAAGTACTTTTGTAGATTGCAGTCCTGTCTGCTTTCCTGTTTCTTTATTAACCTTTCTAAATTTCAGACCAGTGAGATGTGTTCGGAGGTGTTGCACTCAGTGTTTCACTGGAACACTCAATGCTTCGTGTTATACAGTATCAAGCAAGGAAATGTTATATGCATGTGAAACTGAGTATTTTTTTTTTTAATTATGGTCTACTTTCCCTTTCAGATAACAAAATCAGGCTGATTTGGCACATTTTCTTTAGATTGTGTTGACCAATACTAATTGTATTCTATTCCATAAGTTTTTAATTGAATTCTTTGTCAGTGTCTTCTTGTCCTTGTGATATTTTATGTGAAGCTATTTGGCATGTGCCTTGTATTTCCCATTTACTGACATCATGTTTCGACTAATTCTGCTCTGCAGGGAGTTCCTTGGTGTTTCCAAATTGGTTAAAACAGGCTTACAGAAGAGTAGGTTGCACAGCATCCTGTCCAGGCAGGTTTTCAGTATCTCCAGAGAAGGAGACTCCACAACCTCTCTAAGCAGTCTGTTTCAAATTCCAGTAAATGCACTGATGCATTTAGTTTAGTGTTTTGTAGTTATTGCCTCCAGGAGATTTGTCTTCAAAGACAGTTCAATTGAATAGCCATTAGAACTTAAGTAAATGACCATCAGTTTGTTATGTTTGTAAAATCTATTGGTAAAGGATGAAATACTCTAAGATGTTAGTAATTCACTAACAGTATATGCAGCCAGTAAAAATACAAAGGTGGGTTCCTGTGCTTCAGAGTTCTGAGTTAGGCAGGCTTCTCTTTTTCTTCATAAGAAGAAAGGAGAAAAAGAAAGAATCCGAAAGAATTTTTATAGAACTTTGAAAAGAGAATGATGGATATAATCCTACAATGTTATTGTTGTCTTTCTTACCTCTGTCACAGCGTTGGTACCCAGATTAGCAAACCAGTCTGTGTAAAAATTAAGGAGGGTTTTCAATCCCAAAAAGTGTCTTTTATACATTATTCACTTTCTTTGGCAGAAGTCTCAGCTGTTCCAGAGAGCAGAAAGTGCTCTTTGTGATTTGAAAGGGAAAGTAAAACCCTGCCTTGTATACTGAGGTTTAATAAAGATCTTTTATGAATGTAAAAACTCAAAATGTTTAAAATAGTATGTGCAGTCGTTCAGACAGTTAATTTATCACAGAACCCTTAGGAATACTTTCAAGCTTATGGTGAGCTGTCTAGTTTTCATATCTCTGTTCTGAAACTTGGGTGTTTACACGTGTTTCTAGTAGTTAATGTCCAATCTGAATAATATTTTTTTCTGTTATTATTTCAGACTACAAATGAAGTTGTTCTTGCTGTAGAATTCCATCCAACTGATGGAAACACCATAATAACGTGTGGCAAATCTCATATATTTTTCTGGACCTGGAGTGGCAATTCATTATCAAGGAAGCAAGGGATATTTGGGGTAATAATGTCTTGATACCAAGACAGTTTTAAATCAATGGAAATCATGTTTTCTATACATTTGCTACCATGTACTGTTTGAGCAGAGAAGTAAACAAACAGAAAAGACTTAAGTCTGTTCACATGTATATAGCAAGTAAGGGTGTGGATGCATTGTGCTAACTATCTAACAGCTACAAGCAGTTATCCCTTTCTTTTGCTTATTTTGTTTCAGAAATATGAAAAACCCAAATTTGTTCAGTGTTTAGCCTTTTTGGGAAATGGCGATGTGCTCACTGGAGACTCAGGTGGGATAATACTTATATGGAGCAAAACTACTGTAGAAGCTACTCCAGGGAAAGGACCTAAAGGTAAGATATATTTGTTAATTACAGATTTTAGGTAGTCTGTAGAAAATAAACATAAAGGGCTGAACTAGAAAAGGAATTGGGAAAAGTCTGGCTAAGAGCATACACTTCCTATAAATAACAGGTGGTACTAAACTCCTGCAAGTCTTATGACTTTCCTGACTTAAGAGCAGTCTAGAGTTTCTCAATAGTTAATGAGACTGTGCCTGAAATGAATGAAAAGTATTTAAATTCTTTGCATTTTTTAAAAAAATGGTTAGTGAGCTTTCCTTTCATTCTGTGATTTGAAAAAGACTGTTGGATCAGTTTGAGGATTCTGCAGGCTATCTTTGTCTCTAGAGGCTCATGTTGTACCATGCTTAGCGTCAGAGAAATACCATTAAGTGGTAACGCTGACATTAATAGGACTTGGATGTGAAGAAAAATTACAGTGCTTAGATATACCAGTTACGTGAATAACAGTTTCTGGTTTAGCAGACACTCAAGTCTTGCCTGTAAAATATGCTTTTTTAAAAAACAAACAAACAAAAACAAAAGCATTTTACTTGAAATTTTAGGGCAAAGCTTTTGTAAAAAAGAAAGGGAAATGATTTGTTACCAAACATATGCCAACCTAGCACAGTTGAGCCCTAAGGTAACTCATAAATTCAGTGATAATTTATTTTACTTGGCAGCTATTTCAAAAACTCTGGTTTAAATTGGTATGCCAGGAAAACATTCATGTAAAAAGTAAATTTTTAATGGTAAGTCCCTTTTTGTGGGTAAATCTTTTTCTTGTCATTCAAGCTAACAGAAATGGAAAAGTGATTTAATTGTTTAATTTTCAATTTCTTGAGCAAAAATAATCTTCCCATATAATCTTAAAAGTTATCAAATAGAACATTTATTTACTTAGGCTTAACTAAGTGTTGGTTTATCACATTAGCTTGGTCACAGGACTTGATCTCATACTCTTTTTCACAGTGTTAGAACACAGAGATTTGGACTGATTTGAGCCATAGGAATCATTTACAAAGTTAAGTTCATATTTAGTTGGATGGTGTTTTAGGCTCCTTCTGTGATTGCTGTTTAAAATTATGCAACACCAAAGTCTTGTTTTGTTGGTTTTTTTAAATATACTTTCCAATTAGCATGCAAAAGGCTTCTTTTGCTACCCTTGCTTTTTAATTTTATCACGTCTCTTTCATTCTTTCACGTGTTTTCCTTTGGGTACACTGCTGTCTTGATAGATGTCAAATGCTGATTGTGCTGTTTTTAAGTGTGGCAACATCTAGCATTAGATGCTCTGTGTATCTTGGAAACTTTGCTGTAAGGAATTTACTTTTTTATTCCCCAAAGACTGTAGACCCCAAGTCTTGGAGGTTCTTTTAATAAAATAACTTTATTTCTCTTCTAATAATGACTTGCTAGATATGTTTTGGCTCTAAAGGACAGTTTCTGTTGCATCTGGAAAAACTGTTCCCTCGGATGGCAGAGAACTGAAAGCATTTCCAAATTGTTGTTCTTGCCTTCACAGGTTGTAGGGCAATCAATCTCAAATAAGTTTCTCTTCAGAAAGGCAGGCCCTTTGTTTTATCTTTTTATCCTAGAAGAAAACACTACCACCTTGTGTTTGCCATACTAATGCAATACTAAGAGCCTGACAGTGCAAATGTAATTATTTGTTATGCACTTTATTTTTCTGCCAAAAGGCAAAGTTTCTTGTAAACCCCAGGTGGAAAAGCAAGTAGTGTTCTTTATTTTCTTTTTGTGCGTGTAGGAGTATATCAGATAAGCAGACAAATCAAAGCGCACGATGGCAGTGTGTTCACACTCTGTCAAATGAGGAATGGGATGCTGCTAACTGGAGGTGGGAAAGACCGAAAGATCATCCTGTGGGATCATGATTTGAATCCTGAAAGGGAAATTGAGGTAAGAAAGCAAAACTGACAAGGAATTTGCCTTGAACAAGGTATTAACTAGCAAGTCAGAGCCTTCCTCACCCTCTGGAGGATGACAGAATACCTTCTAGTTGCTGTTTCTTAAGTGGATGACAGTGTTTTATTTAAGAGTGTTTAAATTTTAGCCTAGAAATGAGCCTATTTGGGGCCTCAGTTCTCCTGTGTTTAAGTTGAACAGAAATTTCAAGGGTTTTCTTTCCTCCAAAACTTTCCTTAGTTATTTTCCTTCATCCTGGTTGAGGGGATGTTTGAGGATATCCCTTAGTATTGTCAATGTCTTTGTTAAGCTTACCTGTCTGGAGAAAGACAATGTTGCCGACATTTAAGGGTTATAATAGAATGACAAAACGTAAACAGATGGTAGGATGCATATTGGTATTGGTAAAAACTAATGATTGATAGGCTACGATGAGGAATTTAAAATTCTTTTAAATTTATCCTGAAACAGGTGTTTAGTGCTTATCTATGTTCTTTGTGATTTGCCTACATGGCAGTGCTAGGTCAATGGGTTGAACTGGAAAAGATTGTGTATTTGGATTTGAAAATATATTTTGATTTTCCCTGATCTTGAAATAATGTATTCTTCTTAAATGGTTCTTCAACCTATTGGTTTACTCCACTTACCTAATGTCCATTTATAGCAGCATTTTTTTCTTGACACCTTTGTAAGTTTGATCTAGAGTTTGTTTTTGCCTTGTGTCTAATATTGACATTTAGAAAACATGGATGAAAGAAAGTAAGCATTGATTATCATGTACAATTCTTAGGCTGAAGTAATACACTATTCATATCAGTCTCTGTTTCCTTTTTGTTAATAATGTTGTATTAAAGCTAATTTTTATGTTAATAGAACCCTGACAGATCAATTTTTCTATCTTGCATGGCTAATATTAGTGTATTTTCTAAGGTGAATCATTTAGAAAACCAAGAAATTGCGCACTGTAAAATAAAGCTGTGTATTAGAATTCAAGCCTGCAATAAACAAAGTCATTAAAATTCAGAGTCATTGCTGACATAGGGCATATGAACATTTACTGAAGGCTAATCAGGAAGCATTAAGAAAATCAGGAAGCACTTACTGTGTGCTACAAGATTTTTCTTGTTTTTCAAAATGTATTTTGGAAAGTAAATAGCAACTGTGTATTAGTGCTGGCCATACAAGATGAGTTGTGAGTTGTGCATTTTTTAGTGTATCTGACACTTAAAACCCGTGTAATTTAACCTGTAATTTTTTCTCCTGAGACCTATTAAAATGACGTAACTGTGATTGTCTGCCTGTTGTACACCTGTGCCGAACAAATAGATGAAGAAAGCCTCAGGTCAAGTCCTGATGGAGGTTATATGTGATTAGATTGTTCCTTTTTACTGGGAGAACTCCAGTTCTGGTACTGCTGTTGTGCACTATTTGTGGCCTTCAGAAAGAAGCACCTGTCAAGATGCATGATGTGGTTTTACAGATGTTTCTTTTCCTAGGTTCCTGACCAGTATGGAACAATCAGAGCAGTAGCAGAAGGAAAAGCGGATCAATTTTTAGTGGGTACTTCACGAAACTTTGTTTTGCGAGCAACATTTAATGACGGTTTCATAGTAGAGGTACAGGTGAGCACAACTTTTGTTTTTAAACTATAACCCAAAAATGTAAGCAGGTTTTCCCTGCTGAAGTGTTATTTTAAGAGTTTTTATTTTATTCCTTGTTAAACCGTATGTGATTTCTTTCTAGGGACATACAGATGAACTCTGGGGACTGGCATCTCATCCTTTCAAAGACTTATTTTTAACATGTGCCCAAGATAGGCAAGTTTGTATGTGGAATTCTGTGGACCATACACTGGAGTGGACCAGGCTGCTAGATGTATGTCAACCCTTTAATTTTAAATATAAAGCTGGCAAATAGGAAAAAACATTGTTCATTGCATTTTTTGGCTATTTCTGTCCTAATATCCAAACAAAAGTATTTTTTACACAGAAATTTAGGCTTTTTACTTTCAAGGTGGTCCCTACTGCATGTCACTGATACATTAAAAGGAAAGCTCTCTGAGGATTAGCATGCTGATAACTGATTGGTTTTTCCTGTGTCGATTCACTTCAGACTTTTAGGATAGCTTTATTGTAAGGAGAGGTGTTCGACCCTCAGTGAGTGGATGGGTGAGTAACGTTTCTGTTCCTCTCTGTTCAGGAACCAGGGCACTGTGCTGATTTCCATCCCAGTGGAGCAGTGGTCGCAATAGGAACACACTCGGGCAGGTAAACGCCCTTCAACTGAGTTGTGATAATTGAAAGTTTGCAGGAGATGGTTTAATAGATGCATCTTATAAATGGAATCAATTTGCTTTTTATTCTTTTGTAACTTGAGGTAGTGAAGCCTTAAAAACTTGGTGGAAGGGGGCAGATCATCTTATATATGTTAGATGAAGACAGAAGAATTATTTGACTGTTGTTAGGCTGTTTTCATTTTTTAACAAGTCTTTCACAAAAGCCCAGATCTTGATTTTTTTTTTTTTTTTGGTAACTATTTTTTCTTTGTTGAGCACTCCTTATTGTATCATATTTTAATAATATATGCATGTTACAGTAGTTTCTAAGACAGATACAATACAGATCGTTCCCTTTCCAAATCAAACATGCTTGCAACATTTTAAATTGAGGTGGAGAGGCAAGTGAACAGGCTAGTATTTCGATTTTTCTGTAAGACACAGTTCAACATAACACATTGCTGCAGTGAAGTGATATTGAACTGTTCCTATTCTTCCTGAAATTGTTGTATATTTGAAAGCTGTCAAAGCACAAGCTGAATCTTTTAGGCTCAGGTTTCTTTCGGTGGTGGAAAAAGTTTATTTTACTTCATAGTCAAATTCTGGTATCTCCCATAAAAGGAGAACCAATGTACCAGTTAAAAGAAAAAAACAGGATATTCATAGCATTAGGAAGGTGGGAGGAGCAGATATTAAATCTTACAAGCGTTTTTATTCTGTTTTTCAGTTCTTCCTCATGGTTGATAACTTGATGATAATATAATGCCTGTAAGAAAATTGGGGTTGGTTTGTTCGTTTAATTTGCCCACTAGAATTTTTTTTTAAACCTAACCTCATGCCTAAAATCCATTTGAAGTCTGGTTTTTAGAAGGTGCTGAGCATGTGCAACACCCTTGAACTTCCAAGGAAAACCTGAAATGTTAAATATTTTTAGGGAGTTTTCTTCTCCGAGATGAAGACGCAGTCTGCACTAAATTCATTAGGTATAACATCAGGCTAGAAAACCAAGTTTACCTTCCTAAGAAAAACCTTGCTGGGCCCTTCTATATTTGATTACCATGTTGTACCTTGGCAATTATTCATCTCTTGTAATTATAAACATTAAATTCAACAAATGTTTCTATCTTCTTTAAACATATGGACCTAATAGTACTTGAAACAGGAAAAGGTAAAAGAAGGTCAGATTATGTTTCTTCAGAGTTAGTAGACATTTTTGAACTTACATCAAAGCATAATCGAGGCATTGCATGGCCAAAGCATTCAGCCTTTTATCTTTTTTTTTTTTTTTTAATTTGCTTTTGACTATCCTGGAGCATTTAATGTTACGTTTTAAGTTCAGCACTTTTCAGTTTAAATTCTTACTTTTAATTTACTTGAGGCAACTAGTTTATACTGTCTTCAAGAAGTTTATGATGATGGCCTTGGGGTTTTTTGGAATTTTTTACCCTGTTCTTCTCGGAACTAGGCAGATATATTTTCACCGTTATATTTTAGTGTGTTCTGAAATTGTATGATTCAATGATAGGTTTGAGATGCACAAATGAAACTGAATTGAAGTGAGACCTGGTAAGTGTACAAGTGCATGAGAAATAAATGGAGTAGTGAGTCAAGATAAACAAAACAGTTTTAAAATTACTGCCTAACCAGCAGCATCATGTGGTGCTTTCTGTGCCAGATAATCCAGTCCAAGAGAGTTATTATCTAAGGAATGAGGGCTGCATGATATATCTTGATTAACATAGGAGAAAATAATCTCAAACCCGTAACAAGTTGTTTAATAATTGGATTCATAGCTCAAAAGTCTTTAAGCAAATATTAAATTAGTCTAATCTTTTCAGAACTCAATAGACTCAAACCTTGGATGTGTCTGTTACCGTTCTGGTGCTGCTCAGCTTCCATTACAGAGCTCAGTAAGACAGGGGCAGGGAATGGAGCACTAAGAAAGTTGGGTTTGGTGGTTAAAATTGTAACATCTAAAGAAAACTGAATTTTCTACCTCTTTCCATTCTTGTCTGTTGTTTCAGAGTGCTGTGTTTTTTATTAGGCCAAGTGCCATGCTTTTGGTGTGTTTTTCACGTATCACTTCCCATAATGATTATTTTGGTATCATTTCCCTTTTTGGGCTGTCTGCAAATGGTCTACTGCAGGTTTTGTTACCACTTCTTTAAATATCTGCTGTGTGCCTGACCATCGGTTGTTTGGAAGTAAGTCTGGTTTGGAGAGAACTAATATGTTTTGTGGATCCTGCTGTTTGCTGGAAAGGCACAGCTGGAAAACGAAAAAGGGATGGCTATCCTGGTAGAAATCCTACCACAGAAGTGGGTTTTCCAAGGCCCTATACAGATCCTTTTGCCATGCCGCCAGTGGGATTATTTGCAGGGAAGTAGACCATTCTGTGACTAATCATGTAGAATATCTTGAGTGCTAAGCATATGAGTATTCAAAGACTACAGAAAAAAAGACTAACAAGATGCTTACAAAGGTACTACCATTATTAAGAAAACTAAAGGCTGAAGGGCAAGGTTAGTGTAAGCCAGAGCCACAAGGAAGTAAATCATTGAGTTTTATATAGTTCAGCATCTTTTGTTGTATTAAGATAAAGAAGCCTAAATATCCTAGGGAACCTTGTAAGATGGGTTGATTTGTGCACTCTGATAAATGCCTTGCAGGGTCAGCATTCAGTATTAAGTAAACATGGGAATTGCAAATATAAGTGCAAAAATGTATTGGTACTTTGGAATACTATTTCCCTGGTGATTTAATCAGAAAAATGCTACATTTACAGATGGGAATTATCAGTAATACATGTCTGTCATGGGTAGAATTTGTTTTCTATAAGAGAGTAGTTTAAGGGGATTTTATTCCTAAAAGCATAGATTTTTGGATGTTTTTTAGATAGGTTATTAGTATTTTTTTTTAAAGCAAAGGAATGGGAAGACAAGAAATGGATTAAAACAGCACAGGCGTTTTCTTTTATGTGTGAACTGACAAACAATTAAGAATGTTATCTTTGGTAACAATTGAAGGAAAAATCAATAAAAATCAGAAAAAGTGAAAGAGACTCCATCTTAGAGCTGGGATACCATTCCTCCACTTATTTATTTCATCCAATCTGTGGATCAGAAGTTCACTTGGAAGCCAAGCTTTGTATTTTGCTGCCCTTAAGACTTTTTTTGGGTCAGCTGCCAGCCTTCATGTGGGAAGGAAGATCCTCTCCTGAAACACAGTCTCAAGCTGTTTGCAAGAAGGGCCCGTGTGGGGCATGCCAATGAACTGTAGCTGCTAGACTGGGGACACATTTCATGGAGATGGGCTTTCATGCTGGCAGTTGCAGTTTGCCACAGCATTGGTAGAACTTGGAAGATTAAAGAGAGCATTTCTGATTATAGATTACAGCTGTGGAAGCATCAAGAAATAGCCGTGCATGACCGGCACATCCTTTCTTAAATTATTATCAAAATTATCACTGTGCACTGACTCTTTCCTTGGACAGCTAGGGTTGCTGCTAGTATTTCTTGTTCAGAAGAATATTTGGAGAGGGACTGATGGCACAAAATGCTGTTTCCTGATGCCAAATGCAATTTAGTGTGCACTCCTAAGATCAGCAGAAGCTTTGCATTGTGTTTGATATCACACTGTACCACCTCTGTGCTTTCAATAAAATAGGGGCAGTTTGCATATTTTTTCCAGATGCATTTTAGGCTTTGGGTATTTTTTGGTTTACATAATTGTTGACTGGACGATTACCTGTTTCAGGGGACAGCCCCAAAGAACAAACCTGAACAGCCAGTCTCAGGGCCAGAATCAAGAGACATGTCCCTGCTCCAGCAGTCTCCCTGCTCTGCCCTGGTTATGTATTTTGGGACAAAGGTGGTTGAGCCCTTCCCTTTGGCTGTCTGGCAAAATTGCTATGCAACATGGTCACTGTGGGAGCATGTGGGAAGGGGGGTACCCATCCACTTTGTGGAAGAAAACTGCTTTTGGTTGTCACTGGGCTGATCATCAGTTTTTACGCACAGGCACTCCAATTATGCTGCTCAGGATAAGCAAACAAGTATCAAGCTATGTCATCTTGCTAGATAAATAGATTTTTTTTCTGATTTTCTGGGGGCCTTTTTGGGTTTTGGGTGGGATTTTTTGATTTTTGGAGAGAGGGTTGGGGGTTTCGTTTGTATTTTTTTTTGTTTTTAAAAATTATTTTGATTTGTTCTTTAATACCCACACCCCTGTCATGGTTATCAGCCAGGTAACATTTCAATGAAGCATTCAGCCGGGCCAAACTGTTTTAGTTTGAACTAAATAGCAGCATAGCACCTTGTAACTCCTAGTGGCTTCAGAGAGCCTACAAAGCTTCAGTAGATTGCAGTGTGGATTGGAAATCAAAAGTCCTAGAGGATTGCATCAGAGAGACTCTCGGCATGGACACTGCTGTCCACTGCAGACATGTTAGCTGTTTTCCACTGATTCTATCTGTCCTTCACACAGATTTTTCAGCAGTCCCTGGCATGTGGTATTGTTTTTTTTTTTTTGTTTTGTTTTTTTATGTGGATGCTGTTTAATTTCTTTTATGTGGCTCTCTAACCACAAGCTGATTCTGAGCCATTGGGAGCAGGTGGCTTTCCAGATGCCTAGCTGTCAGACACTGGATGAGCACAAGCTGGAATCTCATCGCCATCCATAGAAAGCAGCCATGTGTGGTGTTGTTGCTGGAGTTTATTTTATGGCTTTATTGCAGTCCTGGGTTTAGCAATGTTCCACTGAGTACGCTATGAGACAGAGGGTGAAATTGCTTGTTTCCACAGTGTGTAAACTCACCATTTACCATTAGGGATAGAAACCTGCTTGTGAAATATGAAGTTTGCAGCACAGAAGTTAAATTCTCAATACAGCTTCAATGTATTTAGCCATATTGACACCACCTGTTTTCGTGATCTATGTGTATGAATATATATTTTTATTAAATTTTTTTGTCTCTCTGTTGCTAATGTTCATCCTATTTAGGAGTTAGGTGGGGATCAGAACCATTGCAAATTGCTTAGGTTCCCCTGATTTTGAGCATCTTTCTGTTAGTGGCCATTTCAATGTATGTGTCAGTGAGTTTTTCTAAGCATCTCTGGGATTTTTGCGTGTGCCTCATATATAATACTGCGGGTTAAAAGTTACTGTTAAATAATAAAAAATGCAGTTAATTACCTCAGTTATAAATCATCCAACCAGGAAATAAAAAATTAAATGCTATGTTATGAACCATGAAATTTTAGTGAATTCATTATTTTGATAAAATTGCTCATAAAAAATGAAAAGGGCTGAGAGGAAAATAGCAAATTAGAATACAATTTGTATTTAAAATAAGTTTGGAAGTGTTTTCCACTTTCACTTACTACTTCTATTTTTATTTTTTTACCTTCATAAAAGTTGTAAGATCAGTTTTTGTGTCAAAGCTGCTCTTCAAAATAGAATAAAATTTAGCTGTAGCCTTAAGTTTTCACAATGATAAGATGCAGTCACATTACCTGTTTGGTGGCATGTTTATCATCCAGTAGAAATTTTGGTGATGGCTACAGTGTTCAGACGAGGGAGAAAAAAACTGAACTGTATTTAGAATCTTTTATATGTTCTTCACTGACACTTGTACTGTTTTGTGAACCACAGAAGTATTCCATTAAAAACAGATGTTCTCTATGCTGCATCTGAGGGGCTAGCTTGAGAATATGAAGGCAGACAGTGATTATTGCTCTTTTCCTTGCTTTTTTGTTTGGTGGAAGTGATACTCATTGGAATTCTCTCTCTAGGTGGTTTGTTTTGGACGCGGAAACGAGGGATCTGGTTTCAATACACACTGATGGCAACGAACAGCTTTCAGTGATGCGCTACTCAGTAGGTAGGCAGACTTAAATATTCAGAATAATTTTGATAAATCAGATATGTGTTCTGTTAACTGGTGTTGAACTAGTCCCCAGTCATTAGAAAAGGCACAGCTTTGAAAGAATTTTCAGATGCTTAATATATAATTGCATATTTTGCTTACTGATTTGTTTGTGTTTGCTTAAATCTTAGAGTTTTGTAACTGCAAAGATTAACATTGCCTTTCTCAGCCTTTTCTTCATGTTAAACTGTGCTGGTATAATAAATGTTAGCTTTGCTTCCAGAAAAAATAAAAGTTCTCAAGTAAATAGTTGACAGGTTAACAGAAAAGTCTGTTAAAAGCTGATGATTTAAGTGATATTTTAATATACTTCTTAGTTAGTTTTCAAGTTTATTAATGCAAAACCATAAAACTAAGCTTGTGTCTGTCTGTCTGAAAGTTAGAGCTGTTTGTCAAGTATTTGCTGGGGGATTATGTTTAGTCCAAGCCAGTACTGAGTCTTCTCTTCAGACGTGACATGACAAATCATCAGAGGCTGACTCCTCTTTGTTATAACAGGATGGAAGAACATCCTTGTAAATCTTTTTCTTGTTTGGTTTTGGCTAGCATGCAATGTCAGTGAGCAAAATGTTCCTCTGCGGCTGCTGCATGTGCCAAGCACAGCAATTTATTTTAAATCACTGATGTTCATTGACACGAGGTATTTGATCATGATTCGTGGCAGCTTTTGTCCACATACTTTTTTTTTAAATTGAGACAATGTGGATTAGAAAAGTGCTTACAATGTTTGAATGTTCCACATCTTTAGGCATTATTTAGTGTTGATTTAGATGCAGTCCATGCCTCCAAAGTTAAGCTATCCACAGAGTAAATACTGTTTTGCATTCTTATGGTGCGGAAAACTCAAATCTGCCTGCTGTCAACAGCTTTCAGAAATCCAGTGCAATCTGAGAATTTATATCCTGTCCATTGGACATCGAGTCTGGAAAAAAACCTGAAATGAATGAACTTGCCCAAATGCCATACCCAAAAAGTAAACAGATACTACTGAAAAACAGCATAATGTAAACAGTCATGAATTCTTCGATACAATTCATAAGCGGTGGTTTAGCTGAGACTGTTGTCTTAGCTATAGGTCTGAAACAGTTAAAGTTCAGAAAACAAACATACTATTAATTTATATCAAATATTCTGTGTTGTAGATGGCACCTTACTTGCCGTTGGATCCCATGACAACTTTATTTACCTCTACGTAGTAACAGAAAATGGAAGAAAGTATAGCAGATATGGAAAATGCAATGTAAGTTTTGGAGCATATATCATCATCAGTTCTTGCATTTTGGTGTTAAACATACACAATGATGGATAAGCAATGAAACCCTCTCCAGGCTGATGCTTTTCCCTTTTGGTTATATGTTTGGCAGGGTTTTTTTCAGCATTTGATTGATTTTAAACTTCAGTCTGATGGGTACCCCCAACTCGTAGCGTTCAGTGATCACTCTTGCATCAAATATGACTAATTTATCAGACTATTGCCTTTTTCTTTGAAATGGAAAATTAGCAGTAAGATGGAGAAAAGCCTTGTAACTGTGTGCTGGAACTCTTTCAAGGAAAATACTGCATTTGGTTGGGAGTATTTTCCCCCTATTGGTAAAGTAGTTCTTGAACCAACATATTATTAGGTGATGGAATTCCATTAGAACATGTACTTTTGAAGGTTGCAAATACACACTATTTTCAGCTGTAATTGTTACTACAAAATTTGAGACTGAGGGATGTGGCCCAGGCCAAATAGATATGTGTAGCACAAGTAGTGGAGTTTATATTAGTCATTACACCTAGATGAGACTGTCCCAGTGCTAAAAGGATATACTATTTTTTCCTTAAATGTTTAGTTACCTAACAGTCTGGCCTTAAGTTCAGCTATCTCTTCAGGTTAGTGAAAATATTTACATAAAGAACACATGAAACTTAATGGGGTTTGCAAAGTACATCATCACAATAGGTTCACCTTTGAAAAGTGTCACATGCTGCTAGAGCATGTGTGTTGAAAGCAGCCTATGTGCAGCTTTTGTGGGGACACAGGGCTGCCAGGTCAGCAGCAGCAGTGGGTTTACCCCATCCCTGCAGTGTGCAGTCTGGTGGGGGCAGACTTAGTGCTGGCCTGGGATGCAGCTGGGAGGGAAGGCTGGTGGGTGTGCTGGGGACTCATCAGTGGCAGGATTATGGTGTGGGATGAGCCAGGGCATGCTGCAGCCGTCCAGCAGGGTCATGATGGGGTTAGGCAATAGCGTGGCAGTCGTGAGATGAGAAATTGGATCTGCAGCCATCCTTAGGAGCTCAGGCAGTGGGGAAAGGGCTGAGTCTACAGGGAGCTTAGACCAGGGCCCCAGTGAGGTTGGTGGGAATGGCAGGGAATGATTGCACCTCAGTCATTCACCTCATTGCTTACTTTTTTAACCATAGAATATAAAATCACTAGAGATTGCTAATTTTAACATATATAGTATTTAGCTTACTATGTACTTCAAGGTCTCTGTGAGCTCTTGGAGGATGTATGAGCATTTATTTCTGTATATCCTATGTATTAGGTATCAGGAGAGAGCATATTGTAATTTAAACCATCATCTGTCTATCCCTCTGGTCCTCTGCCTTGGCAGAAAAGGGGTTTGTAAAAATTGGATTGGGAGAATTGAGCATTGTTATACTCAAGTGGGAGTGTTAAGGCTTCAGAGCAGATTTCTGCTGACCCATGTTTTTTCAGTCTGAGTGACTACATGTAGAAGACAAAATTGGCAAGCTAGTTTCTGTCATGGCTGAGCTCCTCTGACCCTTCCAGCCTGTGCAGAAGGCAGTGACATGTAGCTGTGAGGCTGCTGATCCGATTTCATGCACCCTACACCTCTCCTCTGCTTCCTGCCAGCACGCTGGTGAGTTGTTACCAGTTTGATGCTAAGCAGGGAGACACCCAGGCATGCTCAGGACCCAGAGTGCTCTCCTGGCACTGCATCCTTCTGGCATTCTGTCATTCAGTAGCCTCACGGGTGACCTCCAAGTAGTATGACTCAGTCCTCCTGGTAGTCAACTTCTGATTGTTTCTTCCAACTTGAATACATTATTTGAATACTTTCAGAAGGATTTTATCTACTGCACCAGCATTAGCTTGTGCGTGAGGGCTGTATGCCCACTGTTAGGTTTAAATCCCCTCTGAGTCACAACCAGGCATTCTACTGCTGCTAGAGAGGCAAGTCTGTGACCCGTGAGCCTGTTTCCACAGTGAGGGACAGTGTTGTCTGTGAGCAGAATTTCAGATGAGCTGAAACAACCGTTTCGACTAGTGCAGCTGTTTTTTTGAGGGCTCCAGCTATGCAGTCAGCAATGTGAAGGTTCTGGCTGGGGTATGAACTTCTAGCATGTCAGCAGTTTCTGGGTGGCTAGTGCTGTCTCTATTTGCCTTACATTAGAGATAACTTTGCAAAAGAGGAGCAAGTGTTTGCATTTACTGAGAGGGCTGTGGGGTGAAAGCCGCACAGGCAGCCACACCGAAGTATTTGATACAGTGGACTTAACCTGAAACGTTTAGTGTGCCTCTCCTATAGGCTGTGGGCATTTTGAACCTTGCACCACACAAGTCTGAAACAGATAAATATTGCTAATGAATGATAGAGTTTCCATTTACTCAGATAGTTTTATTAGCCAGTGATAATATGAATTCATTGTATATAAAGATACAGAAAAGGAGAGTAAAATGTTGCCTTATCAGTGGGCAGCTACTAAAGAAAGATTTCAATAGAAAACGGGATCCTCCTATTGAAAATATGATAACAATGTTATGTTCCAGTTCATCATTTGGTGATTGCTTGCCTGAAGGGATTTTGTAGGCTGGAGCCCCCTGGCCAATTGCTTTGTTCCTTTCCTTTCCCTTCCCACCACATCCCCCCCCCCCCGCCACCCCACAGCCCCCAGGAATTTTAACAGCTGCCAAATGTCTGGCAGGATTTAGTAAATGACTGACCAATTCTTTTCCATGTTGGAGTTCAATTGCAAATTCGAAGACTTGGAAAATAAGGGTGGGAGAAAAAATCCTAGCCAATTGTGCACTTTTTTTTTTTCCTTTAAAAAATACCAAGTTTGCATGTCAATATCATATATCTCACCCCTGACTGCAAAGCAGTTACGTCAATACGTAATTGTTCTGCTTGAGGGAGAGACTAGTTCATAAGTAATTAAATCATAAAGGCTCGTTTTTTTCCTAAATGTTTTTGGAGTCTCTCACAGAGGACCTAGGAGCAGGGAGACAGGACTTGGGTGTATTTCTACATGTAATTCTGGAAGCAAACATCTCTTAGAGTTCTCTGTGGAAGAAGTTGGCATGGTGGGTGGCACGGCAGCCAGTGTGGTGCTTCTGCATGGCCCTGGCAGGCTGGGCCAAGAGACCTTGTGGGAAGCTGAGGGACAATATCTTCGTAATGCCCACTGAGAAAGGGAGATAAATTGACTTCTGCCAGTCAAAAAACCCCCCTTTTTTCACGTGGCAAAATGACTCGGAAAAGGAGAAAATAGAAGGACTTGCAAGGGGAGGAGATGCAGTGAGAAGAAATGGAAGGGTGGAGGAAGAAGATAGTCACATGGATGTCACTTTTATTAATTTCCTACCCTTTCCTCTACAGAGAAATAAGTTATTCCTACTTTACATAAATTTTTGGCTTCTCTGGAGCCTTTTGTACGTTTATTTTTCTAATTACTACTGCCATTAAAGAAGTTGGTGCATGGGAAAAATACTCTGACCAGCTGCATGTATCTTCTCCCTCATAACCCAAGATGGGTGTTTAGCCCTCAGTGTGCTCTTGATAGACCAAAGGGTTTTGATTCTTAATATAGATGACCTCATGCCTACAGGGAAGACACGTTTCAAAGCCGCCACTAATATGTATGCAGTGTAAGAAACATAGCAGAAACTTTGAAACAGCTTAGAAGTATATTCTTGTAAGACCAGGCCACAATCTTGTCCTTTTACATCGTGGTTGTTAACCGAGGTATCCTAGATTTTTAGGATGAGCAAAGGTTATTTGCATGTGTATGCATTTAATGGAAGTTATTTTAAATGGATAGAGAAATAAGAGTCCTGTCAGTTTTTTATTGGGGTCTAAAAATGATCCTGTGTGAGTTTCTTGCTTTTCTCTATTAGTAGCAATGTGTGTGTTCCCAATTCGCATATAAATATGAGTTCATCTATATTTTAGCATCATGCCTTCTAGGAGTAAATCATTCTGGGGTCGAAGAGGGACATGATTTACAAGGGAAGAGTGGGAGAGGCGCAATGCCCAGCCTGCATTTCTTTAGCTATTAACAACTGTGGCACTGTGAGTAAGGAGCTTCTAAAAGAACACAAGTGAATTGCTGCAGACCTGAGGTGGGTGGGGAGGTGATTTCTTTTGCTGTTGGCTGTTCCATCTGCGGGTGCAACTTGTGCTTCACTTCAAACTAAAATAAGTGTTTCACACTGGTGTGGATTCTTCTCCAGGGACATTCCAGCTATATTACACACCTTGACTGGTCCCCGGACAACAAGTATATAATGTCAAACTCAGGAGACTATGAAATACTATACTGTAAGTATGAAAATAAATAGAGTGAAAACAGAAATATGTATTAGCTGTCAGAATATTTAGAAGAGTGTGTTTGATCAGGACTGTACAAAATGCTTACTGACAAAGGGGCCAATTTGAACTTGTGTAACCTGATATCTTGATGTTATTCAGAGCTGTGTATTACCTAATGGCAATGTCAAGTATAGCTTACTCTTTACAAGGTCATAAATCAGTTTAACAGTGTAGAATTTACAGAACAAGTGGCACTATATTTTGATGTTGGCCCAAAGTTCTGTAGATTGAAAATAATATATACAGTTGTCTAATTAATGTCAACAATACCAGTTATTTTGGAGGAATAAAATTAGTGGGTCTGTGCCACAGTTCTGTTCTGGGGTTTCTTGTTTGAAACTTTATCTTGGCTGGTGGTGTTGAAAACTAAGCAAAGCAATAATACTACTTTAATGAGTCAGTGGAAATAATGTTTTTGTCTTTTTAATATACAAAAATATGAATTTAAGATATAGTGGCTACATCAGAAATTCAACTTAAGTAGTGCATATCAGTCTGTTTTTAAAAGTTTTTCTGTATTCTTGTCTTCTTATGACTTTAACTACATATAAGAGGACTGCAGTTTTTCCCCCTGTATAGGCAAGAATAGCCAGCAGTTTAAATATCTATCACCTTAACATGTTTTTTCTGCCTGTTACAACTTAGGTTTCAAATTTAGATAGTGCAGTCTATGGAAAGGAAGTGTTGGTGCTTATAATTTCATGCATAGGGAAGAAAAGAGCTGTGACCCATTAGTACTGGCCTAGTGTACTGCAAGATGGACGTCTTTCCTAGTTAAAATTGCTGTTTTAAAAGCAGAACTCCTGAATGATTGATTGAATTTTAGCACATCAGTGGAGCTTGTAGGAGGAAGAAATTGTTACGTTACAGACTCTAATTAAAGCATTTTATAGAGCTGGTAGCAGGGGACTCAAGCTGCAGGAAGGTTATGCTATCAAAAGAGGGAAATGAGAAGTAAATATGACTCATGGAAATCAAGTAACGCTTCAAGTATCTGGAATTTGATAAAGGTACTGGTCTGTCTTTGCCTCTGCAATGTAACTCCAGATTGGTTTTGACATGCATTTATTTACTATATTAGCTGCTTCAGAGAGCGATATGTAAATATAAGTTTGCATTGCATAATTCATCATTCACTATTTTTTTACAGGGGACATTCCAAGTGGCTGTAAGCTAATCAGGAATCGTTCTGACTGTAAGGATATAGATTGGACAACATACACTTGTGTACTAGGCTTCCAGGTGTTTGGTAAGCACTGTTTAACTTGCTGTAAAGCTGTTCATGCTTCTTTTTGTTTCCTTCAGTTTGTCATTAGACATACACTCTTAATGATCATTAAGGATGGTGCTGAGATCACAGACCAAAGAGACTAACCACAATATTCGTCTGCATTAAAGAGCACCGGATGTTCTAAAGAGAACGTGTAATTGGTTTCTGTTTCATTCCTGAAGTTTGGGATTAGACTTTTCTACTGTCATTTTAGGCTACCAGTTTTGGAGGCACTGAAACAAAAAGCTTTTATTTTAAAGCGCTCTTAGAGCATATGTGCATTCTCCTTTGCTAACCTCATTTCAGGATAGGAACAAGAAGGTGTGAGTGTAGATTATACTTCATAACTTAAAATCATGACAGCACTTTGATACCTGTAGTCAAAAGTGAGTAATATGCACTTTTTTAAAGAGTAAAAATACTTTAAAGATTAACCAGATCCTTTACCTAATGGTTTATTTTTAAAATGTACAAAAACACTTTACAAAGCTGACACAGTTGCTTTTAATAGTACAGTTTTAGACTGTGGTGAAACAGTTCAAACTACTTTTGTTTATGACACCTCTGTTGGCCATAAATGAGGAGCCCCTCTGTGATGGGTTTGAAAGTGTGGTTCAGCCTCTCAATGGTGATTGTCTCTCTTCCACTGCTGAGATCAGATACCTGCCTCAGTTCTTCACATTGGTGGAAATATCAAAAGCAGGTAAATCAGCCAAATTCTTTAGAGGTGAGGTCTGCAAATCTTTTCACAGCTACTAGGAGTTCAACTTGGAATATCAGTTTATGTATCTGGATAGAAGAGAATCAGTTAAGTCTGAGTGCTTTCTGTGGCTTCTGGCACCTCTCATGCATATTTAAGGGCTGTCATTTGCTTAATAAGCAAGTAGCCTTAAAGGATTGGTGTGTGAGCTAACACTGACACTCTACTCTTGTGTGGTATATTGATTGTGTGGAGGGCACTTGGTGCTTCTTAACCAGGCATGATTTCATTTTTGGGTCCCAAAATTCTGAGACAGAATAAGGAAAATAAAGGGATAAGAGAATGAAGCTGACTGGTTGATAGACTGCATAAGTATTTCTGAGTTCTTTGGAACTTGAGGGAGGTAGCAGAAGTAAACAGGAACATGCTCTTCCTGGAACTGAATACTGTTTCTTATTGCTAGTTTGGTGAAATATTAGTTTCCATAAGCCTGAAAACTGTCAACTAGGTTTTGCATGTGTTTTTATTTGGTCTGCCTGGGTGAAGTAGAAAGTGAATGGCCGTATCCTCCTGGTGCAATTGCATGTAAGCCGAGGCTAAAAAGGAATTGGACCACAGCAGTCATTTCCTCACTGTCTTTGCTACTGTGACTGAAATAATAGTGCAGCACAAAAGTCTTTTTCAAAGTGGACTAGCAAAAGATTCAGCAGATGCTACAAAAAGTGAAAACTCTGATGCTAGTATGATGTCATTCTCCAGGAGCAAGGAAAACACTTTAATAGGACTGCATATTCCTTCTGGAATAGACTTGGAGCTGAAGCATTTTAAATTTTATGTAGAGTACTTAAATCTACCAGAATTAATCTGTTAAGGTAGCAGGCTCTGTTGCTACTGAACCCTTACCACTACCTTTGGTGGTAGATCAGACAGAATATGGGGAGCAGCTCTCTGAATCCCAGGGCTTTCCCAGAAGTGTCCTTTACTCCTGACTTAAGGAGGTGAGATGTGGGAGTGCAGAAAGAGTTTGGCTTCACATCTAGACCATTCGCTTTGTCTCTTTAACAGCTGTTAGGTAGAAGCTACTAGTGACTGGGGCCAGGCTGGAGATAAGCAGCTCCCATAACCACTGTTTTGAGAATCCATTTTACTTTATTTTTAAAAAGTGAACAAGTCTTTTGATCCTGTCTGCATGCCCTTTTGGATTATTACAAACTTTAACCACTCTAGATTAAGTTTAATTAGTCTCAACTGCTCTCAGAATCTTCAGTGTGCCAGAGGACCTGGGAATGAAGTAGATAAAGCAGATAATGTGATGTTGTTCTGGGGCAGAACAGAATATATTTAAACTTCCTAGCCAAGATTCATCATGTCCTAATTTTATACTGTCTGCTAGTCTGATACCCTTTGCAGAATCTTAAAATTGTGGCTTAGTCTCAGGCAAAGGCAAGTGTTTTCCCATTAAATCAGACAGTGCAACTAAGCCAGCCTAGCAGATATTTGCTAGTCTGGCTTTGACCTGAGGGTCAGCTGGCTCAGGGATCCAAGCAAGCCAGGGACTGCTCACAAATGCTCAGGAGAGAGTGATAAGTTTATGGGATTTGGGTTTTTGGGGTATGCATTTTTCAATTTAGCTCTGTGGGTAGTGTGCCATAGGCTCAGGCATTGCACTGTTGTCAGCAGAAGAAAAAGAATGGAAATGCATGCTTTGGATGAGAATAGCATTGCTCCTTTTTGGCAGTTGATATTACTATTGGCTCAGCAGTATCATCGCTCTGCAGGCGCTTGAAGTCACTCCCTGGGTTACTGCACATTTCCCACACTTTTATCTGAGCAGATTCTTTTGAGAAGCTTATTGCTGTTTAGCAAAATTTATTAAAATGCAAGTGCCACTGAAGAACTTGGCAAACAAAAATGGTGTTTAGTAAGGAGGTGCAATCTTGAATATTTGTCTTTTTAATCTTAAAAAGAAGAGAAAGTACCATACCTGTTTGACACAGTCTGCCTAAGGTGGTAGCTAAAACTTCAGGAAATTGATTTGAAGTTTATTTATTGCTCCCACCTGTTGGCAGTATTTTATATATAGAATGCAAAAGGAAAGGTAAAATTCATTCACGTGGAGCTACTTGGAAATTCTTAAGTATATATTTTTCAGTTTGATTTCATCCATGTGAGAACCCTAAAATATTTCTGAATACTCCCCTTAGCACTTCATGTGTTTATTAAATTACCTGTAGTGTATCTTATTGGCATTGTAACAAATTTAACAAGCTGCCTTTGTATTCTTCAGAGAAAATAAAGTTCTTACTCCACCCACTGAAGAATGGAAAAAAACAATTTGAAAGTTAAATGCTGTTTGCCATTTTGCATAGAAACAAGAAGATACAGTGTGGGAGCTTGAAAAAGATAAGGCAATTCTGAGTTGGCTTTTTCTGCTGTATAAAACAGTAGACAGCACATGTTTTTTATTTTACTGAAGTCAGTGACTGTAAGGGAGGAAGAAGGTATTTTCATATCTGATAATCCACATCCCTCTCAGTCAGTTGGATACACAGTTTTTCAGGGTGGGGTGAAATTTGAGGGGGTAAAATTCCTCTGAACTCCTGAACCCAATTAGAAACCCAAGTATATTAAAAATATGGTACCCAGGTATCTTATAACCCCTAGCTTACCTTTTGTTCAGTTTTGCTTCCAGATGTGAATCATCTGTTTTGTTATGGGAATCTCTGAGGTCTTTATTTTTTGTTAAAACTAGAGCTTCCCCCATCCCCAATTTGCTCATCCAGGAAATGTTGTTATGCTTTTGTCTAGACACATTTGTGTCATTCTTTTCACTTAAAAGCATATTGAATTGTACTTAAGCACTTGACAGCACTTACATCTATGGAACATGTGAAGGCTGGGTTTCTGTGCAGAGTATCATCAGTCAGTTGTCTCCTTTGAATCAAGAAATACTAAGATTTAATATAAAAGAATCCAAACCAAATAAAACATAGAAGAAACCAATAAAACCATAATGTACAGTACCTGGGTTTGTCCCATGCTTCAGCATCAGCATCACTGTTGCTTTGAAAATGTCGGTGCATGAATGAAAGTATTAAGAGTTACGAGTTTTAGCAGCAAACTTAAGCTTTAAACAAGACTGAGGTTTTGAACAGGAAACATATGTTAAGGCTGAGATGTTATCCTGGTTTAGACTAAGGGTTTGGTGGAGCGGGGTGGGGGGGCAGGAACGGCATTAGACTAGCAAAATATTTAGGACCTTTAATGCAAGTTGACTTTCTGTCTTACCTTTTGTTAAACTTGTCTCTTCTCACAGCTTTATTTATTTTATTTTTGTTTATGAATTGTGTGTTTATTTGTTTCTAAAACTACCATCCCTGAATATCTGCTATACTCTTTCTTAGGAGTTTGGCCTGAAGGATCAGATGGAACAGACATAAATGCCCTTGTCAGATCCCATAACCGAAAAGTGATAGCAGTTGCGGATGATTTTTGTAAGGTCCATCTCTTTCAGTATCCCTGTTCCAAGCCAAAGGTAAGTCTAGACCAGTCTAGTCCATGTGCTTGTTTACATCGTGTAAAGCTTTCCTTGCCAGACACCTGCTTCCAGCATAGTTGTTTTGGAACCTGGCAGCCAAATACCTCATTTATATCCAAACCCCACCATTAAGTTTATATATAAAATAGAAAGTATAAAATAGTATAAATATGAAACAATATGCCTAAAAGTGAAGTGGCAACAGTTATCCTTAAATTCTGGAGCGGAGGCTTGATGTTCTGTATTTGCTGGCCTTAGTGTTAAGTTCATTACTTTTTGGAAGATCTGCATTTGTCCAAAGTTACAAACCTTAAGAAGAGAGGATGCACTGCAGCAGAAAACCTAATGTAAATATAATTCTTTAGTCTTTTGTGAATTAAGATCTCTCTTGAAGGGGTAAGCAAAAATATTAGTAGTTTTAAATTTCTATATCGTGTGCTTTTCTAGTCAGCGTGTGATTTCTGCTTGCTTTCAACAGGCTCCAAGTCACAAATACAGTGCTCACAGTAGTCACGTGACAAATGTCAGCTTCACTCATAGTGATGGTCACTTGATTTCAACTGGAGGGAAAGACATGAGTATTATTCAATGGAAACTTGTGGAGAAGGTAGCTCTACCACAAAATGACATTGTCGTAGATATCGGTGCAACCAAAGTGCCCATCCCTGCCAGTGAAAACGCTGTGCAGTCTCCTGCACATCTCCCACAGCCTTTTAATGAAATGAACCAACATGAAAGTGTAACTGGCAGCTCTCCAGCTTCTTTGGAGAGCAACTTGGAGCAGTCTGCAGAGGCCAGCGAAGAGCAAAGTGAGGAGCAAAGTGAGGGGAGCAGCCTGGATCCTGCTGAGCCAAGCTATGAGGAGCCCTCCAACGAGCTGAGCGAGGAGCACAGCGAATCCACAGTCACTGAAGAGCAGCAAGATAACTCACCGGTGTCTTAGTGCTCCCAGCTCAGGCGGTTGTTATTTTCCCTTGGTGTGCGTGCTTCATTACAGGGTGAGGGTTCAAATACGGAAGACTAGCTGAGATTCATGACCACTCCAGATTTTGAGTTTCAGTGAGATTTTTAGTCTGAGCTTCAGTTCAATGTGTGGAACCATCCCAAGGGCCCGGCTTGATGGTCTGTGTCAAGATCTGGTCACAGTTAGTAGTGGACATTGCCATAGATCCATTTCAGTTCTGAAATTGCTGTCAGGAAGTAGCATGAAATACATACTGGAAAAAAGGTTAGCTCTGAGAATTAGCTGGAGTAGACCACCTTAGCTATGGGAAAGTGCTTTCTAAAAGAACTAAGCTGATGGAAAGCGCTGAGCTGTTCCAGCTGGGGAGTATTGTGCTGCTTTTTCAGGTGCAAAGACACAGTATGAAACAAACAACCAAAAAGCTCTTTGTGGAGCTGTTTTCCTTTGTTTTTTCTTAATGAGAAAAATAGAGGAAAAATAATGTAACGATGCCATGTGTATGGCGCTGCCTTCTTGATCTAATACATATGCAATTTTCTAACACTACTAATTCCTTGTGGAATCTGAATGTGTTTGCAGTTGGTCTGCCCTGGGTGCTGCTAGTTCTAAGGCAAATCCTGTCGAGGAACGGTGTCGGCTGTTCCATTTTCACAGACTATTTAATAGCAGACTAACCAAATACTGGCGTGTTTCACTTTTCGTGACCTGAAGGTTGATTTAAACTATAGGATGTAATGTCTCTTCAAAGAATTGCTTGCCTAGAGAGTTGGAAACTTGTGAGAATCTTTACAGTGACTTTGATGTGAATAGTAGAGGAAGCATGAGAAGAACATAAAAATCAGATGGGCTCCAGAGTTAAACTTTAAGCCTTCAAGCAGAACTTGTTCCATCCCTAGTAGGAGAAATATAAATACAGTTAATTTAAATTATTAAATTGGTGCTTAGGATTAGTATATTAAGTTGATAATTTTTTCTTCTGAATTTTTAGAGGTAACTCTAATCATTAAACTGCAGTCTCTACTTTTTATTTTTTCCCTGGCTCCTTTAGCAGTTGTGATATAAGCATATGGTAATTTAGATATTGATGATGTGATTTCCCCCCCCCCCCCCCGACTTGCTGATCTATTGTTTTTGTGATTTTTATTTCCACCCCACCCCTCCCTGGGTTGCTCTAAGCTGTGCAGCTCTCATGTGGCTATACCTGGCCAGTTACGGGATATCTTGGCATTTGTTATGCATTTGGAAAGTACTTTTTTTCTTTTTTACGGAGTTTGTCAGATAGCTACATTTTTTTCTTAAGTGCATACATTTCCTACTTTAAAAAAGATATAGATTTACTGGCAGATATCCATTTCCTATGTACTTGTTTATATTTTGATTACATAGAATTTTCTTTTTTAACTTGCTGCGTTGTGCTGGTATTTTAGTTTTTAGTTAGACTATCATGTTTAGAAACTTTGGATGAGTTCATAAGTCTTAATTGTGCAAGCGTTTACGTGATTGTGCCATTCCAAAGTGCATCAAAACTGTCATTCCCTTACTAGTATCTTCTCAGGAGAAATGCTACAGATCAGGTATTTAGTCATCATTTGGAAAGATAAAAACAAATGGACTCCCAAAGGACATTTAGAACATCTATATATAAAATATATAAATATATATATACACACACATATATATATAAAAATATCCTCTTGTTTACAACAGTTCCAGAGAACCTCGAAGTAGTTCCCTTCAGATGGAGGGAGATATGGATTCCAAGCAACCCATCTGTTTAAACTGCGCTCTGTACATAGAGTTTTACTGGAGAGCTCTAGTATGCCTGACTTGCAAATTTGCCAAGTAGCAGCAGTGGAAGATGATAAAAGTCAGCTCATCAAAGTTCTTGGTTACAAATGAGGAATATGCTGTAGGTTTAGAAAATAATTGCAGTAAAGGAGAAAGGATTGTAGAGCTAATGAGGCTCAGAGAGCTCTCTCATTTTTATGAACTCCACATAAGCAACACATTTCTTTTTGGAACATCTTTCACCTGGGGTTACCATGTAAAGTGAGAGTTACAGTTGTGATATTCTTGTGTTTGTAGTTCAGAAGACTCTGCTAATATGCAAAAAGCCTTACAGCTTTCGATTGCTGGCAACTACTGTTTAACAATTAAATCTGTGATAATGGATGGAAATGGGTGGGATTATGTAACTGTAGATGTTTTAGAAAAATAATTGTGAATGAATTAAGAGTGTTTCATGTGAAGATGTTTGAGCCATTTCTATCTATCATGCATTCCTGTCTCAAGGCAGAAAACTTTGAAGATTAAAAAAAATAAAATAATCAAAATAAAATATTGCAGTGTCTTTCTCCATATCTGTTCTGGTTCTTTCTGTTGTAAAGTGGATTCTGTCATCACAGTTGCAATGTCTGGATCTGTGATTTTGGAAGAACCTTTTTAAAGTGTGCTTTTTTTATAACCTCCCAAGCTGCCTAAAAATAAGGTAATTCAGCATCAGAATCCTAAGTATTGCTCTAGTTTACTTCTCAAAAGTTTTATGACATTTCCCTTTTCCATTTTTCATTAACAGCCTGTTAGCTTTATTTTTCTGTAGCTGATTCATAAGTGCAGAGTGTTATGAAGAGGTATTTCACCTAATTTGAAGTGCAGTCTACCTTCCAGGATTGAGCCCAGAAGCTTTCTTCTGGAAGTCATGAGAGAAGTACTAGCTTGTTTTGGCTATAATGTATTAAATACCGTGATGGTTCCACATTCCTGATAGTCTCTGTCCAATTGCAGATACAGAAGGTCAAAATATGCTGAATATATTCCTTGTGAGCAATTCTGCCTTTTAAAAAGCTTTGGATCATTTACATTTCTTGAATCTGGTTTCTGCCCTTCACAAAAGGGGAGGGTGGGGTAAAAAGGAAAGAAGCATACAAGAAGACAAATACCTCAGTTTATTCTCACTTCCAGGAAAAGCAAACAAAAAACATTATTGCCATCTCCTGTGTTTGACTGGAAACCTCCACAGTGCTTCCACCAGATTGTCAGGAGAATGATGCTGTTCTAATGTGAACAAGTAGATGTCTTAAGGTCATGCTGTGCTGTTCCCAGCACACCTGCAGCTCAACAGTGTTGTGCTTTTCTAGGCTCTTTGTCTCCAAATCCAGGTCAAGGCTTTTGCCGCCTCTTCAGGTATTTTCAGTAAGGTTAGGAGGGAGTCTTTCTGAAGAGTGGGTAAGCTGATCTTCTGCGAGTCCTTATTTGTGATGCAGGCAGGATAGAGCTGCATCTTATCTCTCATCTAGGACAGCAGCATCTGCTGTCAGTTCAGGAAGCTACAGTGACAGTATTTGTTAATGTGGAGCTGAAGTTCAGGGTGGAAGCTCCACTGAAAGCATAAAATTATAACAGCCTCCCATTTGACACAATTGAAAACCTAAAGTCTGTATTAAAGTGTTCCTGTAGTTACACAGTAAAATACTAGAAAATTATGAAATGCCATGCTTATGGATTGTTGCAGTATGTGTCCTTATGGGGTGCATATCATGGAAAGTGGTACTGGGTTTTACATATAAAGGGCACTTTTAAGGCTATGAGCACATACTGTGGAATGTTTTTCGCATAGAAGTTCCAGGATAGGTGAGGAACAGGCTGGGGGTATTGATGGGTAGTGCTGAACCAAGCATTTTTTAGGTTTGGAATTGCTGTAATTCTCATTATAAGTAACAAGTACTAGTTTTTGCATATGATGCATGTCAAGTTCCAGCCTCTTACAAAAACACAGATTCTGACTTTGTCTCTGAAAATAAAGCAGAAATTAATTTTTGATTGTTATGTTGATTACAGTCTATAGAGAGCAATGTGCTGTATTTTCCGCTTTGTGCTTCACCCCATAAGATGTGTTATACCCCGTTATATTTCCTTCAGGTTGGCGCAGTATTTCAGTTGAATCAGGATAGAGTAAGTAGAATGTCCTCGTGAAATTTAAGCTTGACCAAACCAAACAAACAAAATTCTCCTTTGTGCAGCCTCATGCCAATATAATGTTGGCTCCTGGTAATGAAAGGGTTAATATTACATGAGGTGGATTTTACTTGACTGATATTTGTGCTGAATGTTTGCCTTCCTCCTGAACAAGTCTGCGTGCATTGCCTAATCTATTTCTGACATGTTTTATGTACTAATACTTTACTCAACTGAGAATGAAAAACTGCTTACAGTAGGATTATACCATTTAGAAGACCAGCCAATGTACACATTTTAATGTGTTTACGTGCATGGTGTGGCCTTGTGTGCATATGCACATATTCAAGCATCAAACAGGTATAGCTGCTCTAGGCCTTTTTTTTTTTTGTTTGAAAGAGAGATGTGGATGACTTCACAGTGAATTAATCAAGCTTAGGAGCACAGAATAAAAAGCATTCCCAGCAGGATGGCAAGGTAAGAGGACTGGAAGAGGAGGTGCAGTGGTGGAACAGTGGTTTTACAAGGGCCATGTTACCTACATTGATTCCCCACCACACACCCCGAATTTCCCTCTACTAGGTTTTTACTGTATACTAAAGCCTATGAAGGCTTTCACTTCTGTTGGATGTATTGGGTGGTTAAAAGGTAGTTTTGAGAAAGCAAGTTTTGGAGATTTTGGCTGGATTTTATTTAACCAAATGATTCTAGAAAACAGCTTTCTTCCAAAAAGTTCTACTAAGAAACCAAAATCTATAAAGGGCCTACATCTTTAAGGGATATGTATGTCCTTGTGGTTTAAATGGTGGGGTTTACAGCCCAGTGTACTTTTCAGAAGTGGACCCCTGGACTCTTCCCAGCTCTCACCAATGAAGTGATCTCTGGCAGAGTCAGCAAGGTCCTCTGCTGTGTACCTCTGTGTGTGGTACCTTATTTTTGCTCAGATACGGTCCACACTTTGTTGGTTCTTTATAAAAAAAACCCCAAAACAACACTTTCTCGATGTTCCTAAAGGCTGTCTGAATTAAAATCAGTTACATTGTTTTGATAAATGCCTTTAAGTTACTATTTCTAGAACATGGTTTTGTATGGAGAGCCCAAGTGCCACAAAGGGCTCTTGACATATTCTATTCCCAGCTGTGGGATGTTTCAGCAATGGGATGTTTCAGTCACACATTGCTTGTTTTGCCAGTTGACCTTGCTCTGAATCCTCTTCATCCTGCATAAGTTGTTGACCTCCCAGGCTACAAGCAGGAGGTGACATTTTCTTTTAGTGCTGCTTTAGAATTAATTTCAGCTTCCTTAAAATATATTGTCTTGTCATTCCAGTGAGTGTCCATGTGTGCATGTCCCCCTTTTTTTCCCCTCCCACAGCTCTATCAGAGATGACTCTTTGTATTGGCAATAACTTTTTGCTTTTAGTCTCTCTTAAGTCCATTCACACTTTCCTATGATCCTGTAACTGCATACAGGAAAATCACAGAAAAGGAAAGCCATAAGCTGTCTGCATCAGACAAGGGTACAACTTCCAATGCTATCCTGTATGTAAGTCTAAAAATCCCTAGCATTTTGTACTCAATTGATGAGTGTCTCTGGTGTTGGGGAGACGCTAACAACAGAACTGGGAACTTACAAAACTATGTATGTCCTAGGTAAAGGGAATTTGGAACAAACTTGATGTTACTGCTACATCAGGGATGCCTGTAGTCTCACCTCATAGCTCAGGAAAAACAAACAAACAAAATCAAAGCACAAGCAAACAAAATTAAAGCTTTTGGCTTTAGCAAAGCAGGCAAAAAGTTTTCCATGTGACAGCCAAAGAAGAGGGAGCAAACAGAGCTATGCAGTACATGCACAGAGGCACTGAGTGTGTGCCAAACTTGCTCTTACTACGGTTCTTCTGGTCTGGAGGTGGGTGTGAGGAGTACCCCTGCTTTGTGTGGGCGCTCTCTTTCCTAGTGATGCAGCAGATTCTACCCTGGGCAGGATTTCCATGGAAAATCTTGTTTTCAGCGTTTTCTTGATTAGAATTTTTACCTGAAGAACTGGACAATACAGAATTAAGAGTAGAGGGAGCAGTCAACATCTAGTCCAGACACAGGTGTCCTCCATTGCTAATGCTAAGCAGATTTGACTGTTTCATGTGAAATGGTTATTGTGTAGATAGGGCTCTTGAAAGGATCCCATTTGCCCCAAGTTTGTAAAATGGAAAGCTAAATGTCAGCTGAGCGTGTGAGGCTCAGTTTCTTATGTCAAAAGTTGTAATGCATTTTTTAGATTGATTCAGAAATTGGGAGATCTGCAGTTCCGTGGATTTTCTGCCAGCTGGAAGGGAAACAGATGTGAAGCATTTTAAACGTCCAGAAAAGCATACCTAGGAGGGATTTTTCAGGACAGATGTCCATTCCACCCTTTGCCAAGACCATATGGATCTGCTTACATTGTATTTTGTGTGTGTGTTCATAAAATTTCTGCTTATATTAGAGTATTTTCTATTAGACTCAATAGTTCTCTAGGGAAAAACAAATAAAGAAAAAAACCAACAAGTATTCCCCCCCCGCCCCCAAAAAGACCCAACTCAAACCAACAAAACCAACCAACCAAACAAAAGAATCCAACAAAATCAAACTCCTTGAACAATTATCTTCCAAATCACTCTCTGAGTGATTCCTAGCGTTGTGCCTCTGAAACACCTTTTCCTGAGCAGACTTCTCGCTCTGATAGGTTTCATTCAATTATACATAATGTTTCAAAATGGCTTTTCCCTCTTAAGAATAGGACAACCATCCAGGTGATTTCCAGCAATTAGATCAGATTCGTTCTCACTAACATCAAAAAGGGGAATGGCTACAGCCCACCTACAGCCTGTGTCTTTAACTTTGATCTAAGCCTTCCCCTGTCCAGATGACGATACTCTGTGCCTATGATGCATTTGGAGGTTCCATGGGAGTGGCTGTGTCCATGCACTGGGATGTACCCTTCGGGGGATTTTGTGTGCAGCATTCTCATTTGCTGTTTTTTTTTTACTTTTTTCTCCTTCATTCTTACACAGATATAAATTTGTTTGACTGGAAATGAGCAAAGGAACACATTGGCACAAAGACCGACGCACGTATGAGCAGAAAGTTTATTCCTGAGTTCCTCCCATCTCTTTGGAGGCCTGACTGATGTCACAAATAGCGTGATAGAAATTCTGGTTTAGCTGTGCTGCAAGAAAAGGCTGAAAGGAACTATGGCCTCTATCCCAGTTTTGGGTTCTGAATTCTTGCCAATTATAATAACTCCCGCTGAATGCACTATCTCCCCAGAATCACCCTGTGGGAACAAATCATAACTCTACAGCAAAGAGCAGAAAGGGGTTTTGAGCTTAGGGGGGAGGGCTGCAGATGGGGAGAGCTGCCATAAACAGCTTACTTGACAGTCCAGCTTTTTGCCGAGTTGAATACTTGTCTTACTGAAAATCATAGAGATTGGCTCATGAGTTTCAGGCTGGATACATCTGTATGAAGCTGTGTGTGCAGAGAGCTTGGCCTGGAGGTGCTCTGTGCACACATGTTAGACACCAGATCAGTGATTATTGGGTCAGAATCACCTTCTGGAGGGGAAAGGGATGGGTCGAACCTCATGGAAGTGGGGTGGTATCGTATCCCTCATGGCAGCCCCTGAAGCCCACACAGGGAAGCTCTGGAGCAGCTGCCAATCACAAATAACCCAGGAAAACCGTAACACTCCACAGCTCCTGGTAGCCCTGATCTGGCTCATGTTGGCAGGGACAGTGAGAACGCGGCCTCTCATCCTGGGCTGGGACCCCAGAGTGATTTGTGAGTCAGAGGCCTGGGGGATTTGGCCATAGAGGCCAGAGCAGATAAAACCAGAAGTTTTGGGGTGTCACATGTCACAGCCCTGCCATCTGGACCTGTGAGAGCTGGTCTGCCACAAGGTTTTGGTGGTAGCTGTGTGATCTGTCTCTCCCTCTTTTTTTTTTGTTTGTTTGTTTTTGTTTTTATTTTTTTTCTCTTTTCTTGCTTCCTCTGCTTCTCTTTCTTTACTCCTTTCTTGATTCTTGATGCTTTGGGTGGCTTGTGGCTGGAGGGATTGGATTTGACTTAAGTGCAGTGAATTGGTTGAATATTGGCTTGGGTGTTGTAGATTAATATGTACTGAGTTGTTACTGTGGTGGAACATTTTGTCCAGCTTGTGTAGCCCTTTTTGAACCTTTACCAAGTTCCCTTATTTTTTTCCCCTAAATTAATAAAGAAACTCCTTGGCAACAAGTCTGTGGCTTATTCTCTGGACGTTTTCATAAGGTATTAAAGCACCCTATATACATACAAATATTAAAGCAATACTCTTAGCAGAGCCCATGAGCCCACAGCTCTGAGGCTGGAGTGTTACAACACAATCTTGCTGCACATCTGATGTGCTGCGTTGCTGTAAAATATGTATTTAATGGAACATACATGAAAGGGAGGCAATAAGTATCATGTGTGCAAAGGAATAAGCAAGTTTTTAATCAGCCCAGCATGCAACTATTTTGTAAACTTACTCTGATTTGTTTATCCTTGATTCTTCAAATTTTCAAAGGTCCTTCATGAGGTTTGTTCACAGTAGTTCTCAAGGAGTTCCAGTTCAGAGTCATTTTCAGGGCAGAGCTGCACTCAAACAGCAGTAAAACACACCATTGTTTTGTTCCGTGATCCAAAATTAGTACAGCTACAGCTGATGGTTTGATGTAACATTACAGCAGTGAGGCTCCATAGTTACTGAATATACTCATGAGAAAAATCCAATCAAAATAGTAGTGCCAACTAAAACAAAAGTGCAGTACAGGCACATCATTTTTACTGCAGGTGTCTTAGGCATGATGGTTAGACTTGCTTGCCGTTAGTAGTTGCTTTGGCTAAGTAATGTTGATACTTGTTTCTCCTTGACTAACATGTACCAACCACTGCCCATATATATATATATATAAATTAATATAATGACAATTCTTACCTCCTGACCTGTAGTGCTGCACAAGAACTTGTGGCTTTTTGTTGACATTAATTTGGCAAAAGATCCTCTGCTTCTTAAAAATATGGGAATTTTACACCAGGCAAATTTTATCTGGCATTAACCAACAGTCACAGGTACAAACTTAAGTTTGAAGTGGAAAGATGACTCTGAGAGTTGATTATGGGAAGGAAATATGTGGTCTCATATGACTGACACAAAAAAAAAGAGGGTGTTGCACCACTGAATTTTCTTAATCATAACAGCTAAGTGGTTTACAAACACTGTCATAAGGAGCTGGGTAGTTCAGCAGTGAATGCATTCTAGGAAATAATCGTGTGTTTCTTGAGTAATTTGAAAACTGAAAGGAGGGAGAAAGCTGTAAAATGGGATTTGCGTGGGTGGATGATCCTACTTTTCTTAGCTCAGGAGTGTCCTCACCAGTACAGTGCATTGCAGGCTACATGATGGTTTTATGATTCTCATTCTCTAAATGACAAGAATTTGACCTTTTAAAAGGGTCTTCTAGTAGCGCAAAGATAATATGAGAATGTTGTGCAATGTTTTGTCAAAACCTGTTACAAAGCAGACTTTCCTAAAGGATTTTTCTCACATTTATCTGGGGATATTATTCTATTAAAAAAGAGCTTGTGGAGCCCATATGTGGATACATGCCCTCTGTTCCTCAGAAATCATACGCTTACCCTTCCCTACACCCTATGGGAGACTTGGATTTCATCATTTTCCTTCTTTATTCAAGCAGTTTTTGAATATCTTTCCTCCCTCAGATATTCTGTGGCTTTACATGAGCACTTTTTTAACATACAGAAACTAATAATGGTTAATTTGACCATTGTCCTTAAAGGAAACACATTGCCATTGAGGAATCACATATTCAAACTGATGCTTTTGAACTCGTTCCTCCAGTTTCCCCCTGAACATCCCAACTGTGATACAGGCTATACATCTTTCCTTTACCTGTCAGGTCCTGGACATTCTGTTTGTAGCAATGGCCAGTCCTGTTTTTCCAGCTGTGTTATAGTGCCCCTAATTCATCTCCGACCACAGCCTCCGGACAAATCAGAGCCGGATTGATAATTGGCTGTGTTGCTGTCTATTTCACCAGAAGGTGAAAATCTGCCTAGGTGGAAAGATGCTCACACCTCCCAACTTAGACCTGTGAAACTCCTGCACCCACTGAAGACAGGAGACTATGCAACAGGACTTTTTTTTCTCAAGCTGGAGCTAGTGTATAGCTTGGAAAACCACACAGCTTTGCAGAAATTTCTACAAAGACATTTCAGAAAGGTTTTTTTATTAGATTCCCTCCATTCTGGATTAAATAATTTGATTAATTTATAGTCCCTTTGTTACAGTTGTGATGACCAAAGTTAAATCTGTGTACTAGGACTGAAGCTAAGCAGTGATGTGCATTTAGTTTTTAAATTTGTAAATATTTTCAAAAAATATAGTCGTTATGCATATATTTTTAATGGGGTTTTGTATTATTATTTTTTTTTATTTCTCATTCACTTGCAGAACATCTGGTACTTTAACTTGCAGCAGGTAGAAACTAAATATCTAGTCTCTCTACCAAAACTTTGACCCCATGGTGAATGGTATCAATCATCAGAGTCTCTACTTTGGGCAGTGGCCGCAAAGGTGTTTCTTTCTCTTTTTCACCAGAGTAAACTGAGCATGTGGAAATAGGATTTTGCTTCTCAAGAACATTTAGAGATGGGGCTTTGGTGGTGGTCTTTTTGTTGTTGGTTTGTGGAGGTTTTGGTGGTGGTGGTTTGTATTTTTTGGTTGTTGTTGGGATTTTTTTAATTAGAAAGTTGCCTATTGACAATGCTGGTCGATAAGGCTCAGATTTAACCTGCTCATTTTCTGAGTAGGAGGGCCATGAGTATCCTGTTAGCACTGACAATGTTCTGTTGCCTCTTTGGCTTGTGAGTGAACAGTTTTCTCCAGCTCAATTTCTCTGTTGCAAGCAGCTTTTCCAAGAAACTCTGAAAGGCAAGAGAAATTTCACAAAATACCTTCAGCAACATCTTAAATCCTAGAACCATAGAATCATTTAGGTTGCAAAAGATTTCTAAGACCATTGAGTCCAGCTGCTAACCAAGCCCTGCAAGTCCACCACTCAACTATGTCCCTGAGTGCTATCTTTTAAATACCTCCTGGTATGGTAACTCAACCATTTCCCTGGGCAGCCTGTTCCAATGACTGCCAGCTCTTCCAGTGAAGGAATTTTTCTTAATATCCAACCTAAGTTGTGCAGGAGAGCCCCAGGAGAGAGGACCATGCTGGTGCAAGGCTACAGGGTGTAGGAGAGAGTATGTATGGGTTCTGTTTGCTGACATCCTATTTTCTAACAAATGCAAAATCCAGGCACAGGTGGTCTAAAGGCATGCTTGCCATGGCAGGCTGTAGATACCTGCCAACCATTAGTTTTGTTTTCTTCTTGTTATGATGCACCTTTAAAATTCCTAGCCAAACCATTGGAGGGAGGCATGTATTCTTTTGCTGAACTGTTCTGATGGGGGGAAATGCCATTTTAACAGGCAACTCTTGTTCTGCTTCTCCTCAGCTGGGAAAGGCTGATTTGTTTGTGAATTATTTGGTTTATTTTTCTGTAGGGATCATGATCATGCAAGATAGTGATGACCAAGTACTTACAAGCTTCTTGTCACAGAGAACAGCACTGAAAAAGTGTAGTTTTAGGGAGAAAGGTTATGGAGAGGTCTGTCTGCATGTACATGCAAAATCAGACATACCACCCTAAAACTGCTGTGAGCTAAGTGAGGAGTCCTTTACAAAACGGGCCCAGGACCATCCTCCCCCTGCTTTCACACTGGTCAACTCCAGCTGCCATCTGGGCTAGTAGAGCTTTTCCTTCCCCTGCACTTGGAGGTGGTCCTCCTGTGGTGCTGTGTTTGACAGTGAGAGCCACATGGACTTACCCTGAGCTCTGTGATACTGCAGTGAATGTTGAAACATTCGGAAACCAGGGATATGACTCAGATGCCCTGTGCTAGATAGTGAAAAGAAAATAAGAACAAAAAGTAAACCCTCTGGAGCATGGGGGTGGGAGGGGTGGCCTGCATGCATGTTTAATTGAATAAGGATCAGGTATTTTAAAGACTTTCTGAGAAAAGACAAGCCTGAACCTTAAGCTAGAATGCTCTACAGCCATTCCCTCGGCCATTTTGAAAGCCGTTCCCTCCTTTCCAGCTGATATAACAAATGTAACCATTTTTCCTTTTTCTCCACTCTTTATCTGTTTCCTTTCAGTAAAGTCTGAAGAAAGTATTTCCGCTCCCTCGCCCTCCTTAAACCAGAAGGCTGACTGATATCCCCTCGTTCCATGGGAAATGGGATGAAAACTGCTGTGGGATGGTTTGTTCCATTACAGATGTGCACAGCTCCTTTATCCCCAGGACACAGGGTGCCAGAAGGTGACGGCTGTGCGTGTGTCTGCAACTGCCTCAAAAAGTGGTCTGATATGTATATATATTATGGAAGAGAAGCATGAGGGTTTTAAGCACACATTTATGAAAATATGAGAGCTTAAGAAGAATTGGGTCACATCTGACTGCTACCATCTGGCCCACTTCACTCCAAGATTACCCAGGAATGTATTTCACATGTGCCTCTGGAACAAGATTGTGAGCTGCCAAAAAGAAAATATTTTACAGCTGAGCACCGCGTTTCACTCAGAGCAGTTCAAATGCAATATCCCAAGGAGGATTCCACCGGTGGGTATCAGACAGGGAATTTGGGCTCAGTTGCTTTATTTTGTCTGCACAGTTTTGTAACAGGGGAGTCCTCGTTGATTGCTGGATTGAGTTTAAAGGTCCTTGGTTGGGACTTCAGCTTCTCAAAGGAGAGTAGTCTCTTAAACCAGAGCTCTGAGTAGGCAGCTTTACCCTGTGTTAAACTGGAGTCGAAGCTTAAACAAGACAGCTGACCTTGTGCAAAAGGCACCTCCGGAGCACCAGCGGGGGAGCACTGTGGGTGGGGGGAGGCACCTTGGATGGAGCTTTTTTGGCAGAAGCTTCCCAGCTGGGTTGGGAGATGTCAGAGTGCTCAGTATCAATTTCCCTGTGTTTAACATGAGGGCATTTCACTTCTGTAAAACTGAGGTGTGCTGCCTTGCCAGATATATATGTACACACAAAGATAAATATTATGTAATATGCTTTAAAACATACAGAAGTAAATGTTGTGGTGAAGGTGACTCATACTTACTTGCAAAGAAGCACAAATTTCTCCACAGACGCCAGCATGTGTGACAGAATCTTGCCTGGTGAAAGAGAACATTGCACCTACTGTACTTGGGTTGCTGTAGCTTCATTCTCAGTAAAATGGGCAACCTGGGGAAGAGCAACACTTCACTTTGCCTCTGTCTGTGCATACTGCAAGAGGAAAATGAGCTTTTTGCTCCAGGATGGAGTTAATTCTCTCCCTGCCTCAATCAAGGTTTGGAGGACCAGGGAGCTGAGCCAGCTGTGGAGGTTGTGTGTAGCAGGACCATCTTGATGCTTCAAAAGGGTGTTCATGAGCAAGTTTTCCCAAGACTACTAGCGTAGAGGCATCCCCACACCACGCCTGCTTCTGTGCTGCTGGGCTTGCACCAAGTTCTTCCACCAGTGTGAAAATGGCAACAAATGGGCATCAACTCAGCAGAGCAGCACCTCTCTTGTTTTTCAAGGCTTTTGGGTCACAGCAGATGCCTTTTGGTTGTCACACGAGGGAGGTAGTTCAGGTTGGTTTTGTTCATACAGTGGCTGCCCAGCAAACAAAGGGATCAAATTGCTACACGGTTGTGTTTTGTCCCTCTCAAACTCAACTGGTTTCAACCAAAACCAAACAGAAAAGGCAACTCATAGAACTATGTTCTGCAAAGGTGTATTTTTTCATATTTATAAATATTTACTAAGCAACTCTGAAGTCTTGTTTGTCCTGTAAAACAGGATTTGTTAACTTTTATGCCACAGTCCATGTTTTTAACAGGTTCCAAGCACCAAGAGCGACAGTGGTGTTTTGTGGCTTTGCTGCAGTCAGAAAACACTGAACAGGATGTCACAAGAATTGGAATAGTAATCCAGAATAATTAATGGAGTTATTTCTTGCTCCATTCTGTCCATTTCTATCAGCCTCAGTGTAGGCTGTGTTTTTGATAATAAATGTCAGTTAATCTCAGCTTTCTCTCAAACACACCCAAAGAAGACGACAAAACTGAGCAGGAAATAGACTTTACCTCAGACTGTGTTTTTCTGGGAATATCTGTGCCCCACCCCAGCAGTCTGTGTGAGCCAGTTGTTCATTACCACATGTAAAGATCACCAAGAGCAGGGACTGAGGTTCCTGTAATCTGGGTATCATTTACTGGGACATCTCATTTTACAAAACACCTGTTGTTGGGTGTGTTGAAGGTTTAAGAAATTTTTTAAAAAAATATAAAATTTACACTTCTCGATTTTTCATTTGTTGGTCTTAGAGTAGAAAATCTACAGCATGGGAAAATCATCCTACCAGGGAAATGCTTTCTCTAGCTTAACGGTAGGAAATACTTTATGTTTGTTGGAGTTATCTGGGAACTTCTTTGTGCCCCCACACTCTGCCAGCCTAACATCTGCCTTGGAACATCAGTAAAAGCTTTTAGGGAGTGTAAATATTTGACCTTCTCAACTCTGATCATGTCCTTGGCCATTTTCAGAGCCCACAAGCAGACATTTCACCTTGTCCCTCTTCAGGGAGTTGTGGGACATATAAAGATTTTGGCTGATGTTTGCTGGTATCAGTAAATGTTTTCCATCTGTAATACAGAAGATGTTCTTAGCCCTATGTGATGTGCTCACTTCAGCCAGGGGATTTAGATTTTCTCTTGGTGGGACAAAAAGTAAATCTACCTAGAGCATGTGTAACAGTGTAAACACACTCACCTAGAACTGCATTGTCATTAGCAGCTGAGCCTTGTCAACTTTGCAAAGAGTGTAATTAGTACAGACCCTTTTATAATTTTTCCCACTCTTATTTCATCTGTTTTCTTTGCACCCTCTCAGAAATGGTGTCTTATACTGCCAGTACAATTGAAGAACAAATTTTTGGTCAATATTTTCTTGTAGATAAGAGCATGCCTTTTGAATTCAAACCTGCTTAGCACTAGGTGGCACTCTGCTATAATCTAAATTAGTTTGCCTTAGTTTTGAAGTTTGGTGATAATTTTAGCAATGGGAACAACAAAAAAAAGATTAGATTCATCAGCAGTTTGCCAGGGTAGTCACCCATGTTGTGATATGGGGGGAATTTTAACTAGATTGTAAAGATGTCTGATCCTCTCTAATGTGCCTGCATGAGAGGGCAGGGAGTAAATGAGATGCATGTATTTATTCTAATAGTGCCAGCCATTGTACCTGCTATTGAGAAACCAATATGGTGTTTTGTGGGGTTAATAATGTGGTGTCCTCTTGGGAAGTGGAACAATCTAAAATTATTCAAGGTCAGTAGAGAATAGTGTGGGGATTGTGGGACACTTACTAAACAGTGGCTGTTCTGCCCCATTTGCCCTTAGTACATTTTGTATCATGGAGGCCAGGAGAGGGAAAACTGCACTATTTATAATTTTCATGAATTTCATTGCTAAGTTTTTTATTTATTTTAATGGACTGAACTTATGGGCTCTGTGATTTTATAGATGTGAGTTTCTGAGACAGATACTGCCTGGGTGGGCACAGGACCAACTATCAGTCCAGGTGGAAGTTAGGGTCCTGATGGTGGGTAATGGTGTGGGCGTGTTTGCAGAGCAAATGATTAAAAGAGGAAATGGAATTGATGGATGTAGGGCTGGAGTGCTGGAACTCAGTTTCTAGTGATAAAGAATAACACAGAAACCTTGGAGTTACACTGTAATTCATTCAAACTCCAGGAAGGGGTGTTCAAGGAAGGCTGCTCAAGTTCCCTCTGGTGGTATCAGCAGCATGACAAGTAGAAGAGGAGAGTATTGTGCACCACATCACCTGAGAGTGAACTCTGAAATTGTGTCTAACAGGGCTCAATATGGGCAATAACACATTTTCCTGGAATATGTCAGACTGAAAATCCTCGGCAACCAAATATTTCGGGAACTGAATCAGGTGCTGTCATTTCAATTAGCAGAAGTTGTAGCTGTGTTAAAACATAGTGCAGCCCAGCAAGAGCAAATCTGCAATCCAGACACTTGGTGCTGAATTCTTAGCACCCATATTTCACACATTTAGGCGCATATGTATGTTTTGGGCTGGCTCTAGTCTGGGTCCACTGAGTGCCCCTACCAAATGGAGGATGTTGAGCTCTGGAGTATCTTATCTTCTAAGCAGTTTTCACAGGAAGGAAACCCGTTTTGCAACCTATGAGAGTGCTTGGGGATGTGAACCTCAAGAGAGAGACTGGAGTTTTGTTCTAAAAGCTCTCTCCTGATCCAAGTTGATAGTTTCTTCTTAAAAAAGCCTAAAGGCAATGAGACTGTGCCCTAGGACAGTCACTGTCTAGAAATGGACTTATCCTGCCTCCTTGGAGGTGATCAAAGCCCTGGAAATTGTTACTGTTCCCTGTCGCTGCTACCCCATCTCTTCTCATGACCATCAGCCAGTGTTGGTGACCAGCCCCGAGCAAAGTAGCACAAATGTTGCGTACATTCTCAACATATGTTCAAAACCTTTTTATTCATGAATGGGTTGAATTTGTATGTGTGCTGCTCATGGACAGTCTTAGAAAAACTCAGGTCATGAACACTGTTAAGAAAAATATGTGATTTGGAAAATGACTGCTAACCATTGATCAGTGCTATTTCTGGGTGGCTTCAGAGGAAGGGCAACCTATTGCTCAGGATGTAAACCCAGCCCTGGGGTTACTGCTTTGGTGATTGAAGTCTGATGATATAGACTTCCTATGTGACTGTGAACATAAAGGCTGGATTCAGTCAAAGGCTCAACTGCTACAGACTAATTCATCCTCTGACTCACAGAGCTGGGGACCTGGGACTCTGTGTCTGGTACATGAGTAGAGTTAAGCATCTCTGCTGCTGACCAGAGAAGAGAGAGAGTTGTCAGTTAAGATGAGACAGGTGGGGAAATTTCTTGTGCTCAGCAGAGCTTAAAAGCATGTCTGAGGCTGCTGAAGGCACCTGTCCCCTTGGGAGCCAGACTGTGGACATCTCAGCAGGGAGGCAGCTGAAAGCATTTCCTGAGAAATCTGACCAGAACTCACTGTTTTCCTTGAAAATGGGGCTGGTAGAGAAGGAGAAGGGCATTGGGTTTTTTTATGAACTAATTTAGGTATTAGGTATCTTCACCAGGTATCTTGGGGATCTGAGGCCGACTTTTCTCCTTGGTATGTGGAGGTTCATGTCTAGATTCACTCTTTGCCAGGAGAGAGCTCCAGGGCACCTGCATCACCAGACCAGGGGAGCTTCAGGGCTTCTACCTGCTGCACAAGTTCAGGAAGCTGGAGGATGGACTGAAAAGGGAGAGAGCCTGTCCCAGCTCCACGCTTCAGACATTTGCTTGGGAGGGAGGACTGGGCTTCAAGTGCCTCGTAAGTGCCAGACCTTGTCAAAACAGAGAAAATGTATTTTATATAAAGTATGTGTGTGTCTGTATGTTTCTTGCTGGTGAACACTGACTTTTTAGTACTAGTCTGTGACCCTTGTTGTTTGGATTCCATCTGTCCCATTAAAGGCTTACTCTCAAAATGCCTTTTCTTGTGCTCTGTGTAGACCAGTTCTTATTGCCACAAGAGACTGGTGCCATTTTCCTTGGCTACCTGGGCGTATGATCTGTATAACAGCTTTCTTTCAACAGTTAGCTTACTGGATTGTGTTCTTTTCCCCTGAATTTTAGCCCAGCCCTTTTTTTGTGCTACAGGGCAGCTCTGATATTTTGGAATGCCTTTATTATTTGCTTCTCTTCAAATATTTGCAGATAATTAACTCGAGGGCTTTTTCCATAGCAGTTCTTTGGTTGTTGCAATGGCAAAAAAGGACAAATTTTGCAGATTTCTTCTTTCTAAAGGATAAGAAAGCCCAAGATTTCTGTGTTTCTGTCTGAAGGCATGTGTGCAGAGAAAGATAAAGCTCAGTGAGAGTAAATGGCTATCTGTACACACTTGTGTAAAGGCTGGGGTTTTTTTCTCCAGTCTTTCTGGTACCTATTGCTTCCCTCTCTGTAAGGATTACATAAGAAAAGTTCCATATAAATTCAATTCCTTCTGAGGTGGTTCATGGTGAAACGTGCCCTCTTCAACTGTTTTTTTGTGGAGGAATATAACTGCAATTGGTGGTTTTAAATCACTCCAATATGTGGTGGAGCACTGGTAAAACACACTAGGCAGCCTGTCTTCCACTGTATATTTCGGCTGGCAGAGGCCCTAGGTCTCCTTGGCCAAGCATTCAGTGCTGGAATATAATCTAGATTCCCAGCAAATTCTCGATTAAGTGCAAGATGTTTCTTGAGCACAGAGCCAGAGATCAAACTGAAATAAGGCTCACTCTCAGAAATATTTTGAAAACTGTTTGAATAACCTAGTGTATACAAATATTTTAGGTCAACTATCATATTCTCTCAAGAGTTGTAGGCGTTTCTGTATGGGTGCCAGCAGCGCTGCATCTCTAAAGAATGGAACCAATGCTGATTTCGTACTTCCACTGCTGTGTCAGTGAATCCACCCACAGCTTGATAATGTCAGTGCAATGTGATGGAGAGTTTAAATTATAGTTTGGCTTTTGTGTTGTTTTAGTGATTTTTTGTGTCAGCATTGCAAGGAAAAAGAGAAGATAATATGCAGAGATATGAAAGCAAATCATCCAACTCTTTGAAGAAAAACTCACCTGGTCTCAGTTTGCAGAGTGGTGCTGGGAGCAGCCTTTCATTTTTTTTACCTTTAAAAGCCTGGCCTTCAATCAGAGGATAAACAACCCTAGACAAGTTCTTGTTTTGCATTCCTGAAGCTGAATGGTGCACACCCACTTGCATGTCTTCCCAGAGTCACAGACATGTTTGGATACTGTTGACAGAAGGAGGTATGACTTGTATTATACCAAGAGATGATCCCAGATTAAGACTGTACCACTAACCAGCTACCAGCTTGGTTAAATTTGTGGTGCAGACTGAGCTTAAGCTGGTGTCTCACTTCATCACAGAAACCACTGTGCAGTCTGCTGACCAGCTATTTTTAAGTATTTTGGCAGAATCCTGTTAAAAATTGAAGGGAATGCTTTTAATAGTCTGCACTTCTCTTGGAAACCTACATTAGGGATATAGTTGCATCCCACATATACGTAAGTCTGATTGGAAAGCACGATATGGCATGGATGTGCTTTGTGGCTACAGGATGTCAGCAAGACAGATTTAAAGTACTATTGGCTGAATGACAGAAGAAATACACAGACCTTTTAAAGTTAGAGGCCAGATTCAGATCTTTCATATATGAAAGCAGCAGCAAGTTCACTGAAGACAATGGTGTTACTGTGTTCTAATGCAGGTGAAAAGATTCTGCATTATTATTTACGTGAACGAAAGCACATCCATGCTTTTATATCACTTTGGTATTTTGTACATGAAGCTCTGAACCTCCTAAGAAGACACTACATTGCCAGCTGCTGTTAGTTTTCATGCAGGAAAATTTAGCTTATCCAGAATTCATGCAGCAGTTGATGAGAAATGCGTTGTTGCTCTGAAAAAGGGCAAGGTTTCCATATACTTCCAGTCAGGTTTTTGGGGTGGTTGAAAAGATATCTGGTCAGCTTCAGAGTTATGTGCAATTAGAAAGAACTCTGTGGTTTGCATGTGAAAAATACCGTTCTCTCATGCCATCAAATGTTTGCAAATATTGTAGTGGGTCTGTGTTGGCATGTGGGCTGGGTGAAAGAGTTGTCAATCACAAGTATTCACTGCGATTAAATCCTAAGCATTAGTCCCTTCTTCCCCTGCCTTCTTTCCCCAGTTAAACAACAATAAGTAAAATTTATTTTCATAAGAAATATTTTGGCTTTTTATTTTTCTGGCTCACAAAATGAAATGATGCTTTTGGATTACACAGTAAAGCTTTCCTTTATGGCCACCCCGACTAGGAGTTCATTTTAAAAAAGAGAAAATGTAACCAGGAGATGAAAGAGAGAAGCTTTCCAAAAGCTGCTGATTCCTAAAGAGGTTTGAGGGAAAACACAAACAAAGAGAACACCAATATCCAGAGCTTATTAGGAGGGCTACAATAACAGATTAAAAATAAATTACTTAATCTTTTTTCCTTTTTTTCTTTTCTTTTATTTTTAAATAATTGTGTAGAAGCTAAAGCATGAGCAAAATTAGCAGAATGTTAATTACGCCTTGAGCAGAAATAACTATTTCCTGGAAAACAGGAATAAGGCAAAAGCACCTGGGAAAGGGAAAATGTAAACTGTCATCCTGGGCATCAGAATTTTGCTGAGCAAAGTAAGACATATTCTACCTGGTGTGTAAGTAGTGCATCACTTCATGATAACTCCTTTTTCTCAGGGATTAGAGAATGCTCTTCAGCATGAGTTTGCTTGACTTAGGTGATGTGGATGCAAATATACCCTTCAAATGGGAACTTTGATAGCAACTTAGCATTTTGCGATACTTAAATATTTTTCTAACACTTCCATGCAGAATTAAGGAATCAGACATTGGTCTGTGCTGTGGATGTGGGTTCTCTTTTTAAACACCATTTCTCTCTTAGTATTGCTATGAGGAACTTGACTTTTGGTCATCTTGATAAACCTGAGTGCTTTCAAAGACTGCTGACAAGCCTTTCAGTTATCTGTATTGGATATATGGTGACTGCTCTTTGGCAAAACAGTTTCTGAGCATAAAAGGTGTATAAATCTGTACAGAGGTGATTTCACCCTTAGAAACCTTGGTAGTGAATTCTGCAGCAGACCCTTGCCTGTGACAGCATCTTTACGTGGACATATGTTGGAAAGGATTTCCTGAGATGAAGTTTGTACACCTACGGAGATTGAGAGTTCCACCTCTTCTAATAGCAATCATGGGACTCACTGTGACAATGACAAATATTGGGTGGTGCAAAGGAGGTTTATTTGATAGAGTTGTATTTGTAGGTGGGATTGTTGTGTGTGGAAAAACAGTCAAAAGAAGGTGAATTAGGAATAGGTGTCTATGAATAGACAACACAAGCTGGAATAAATCTTTTCAGATCTCACTTGATTCCATTCCAGATTAGTTTGGATTAGCTAATTATTCCTCTAATGCTGATGTTAAAAAAAAATGCTCTTCAGAAAGAGACAGTCTGTAAGTGAAGACAGTGCTGGGGAGTCTGGTATTTGCAAGATATGTCTATGGGGAATATATATTTGAATAGCTCTAATCTGATCCTGTGGACTTGTTGCCATTAGTACATTAAGTGCACTCATCATCCTGTAGAGTTTGACACATAAGGAATTGATTGTGCACTCTGGGGCAAAAGCACAATTCTGAAGCAAATCTCCTGGTTGATCCCACTTACTGCATTTTGGTTTGTATCCTGAAGACATGTCAGACTAACACAGGGCACACAGTTTATCCTCTCTCTCCTCCTTTTGGGAGGACTGTACCTCCTCATGTCTGCACATCCATCAGTCTGTCCTGCTGGAGGCTTGGGGAAGCATGGCCAAGCACCCCTGATGTCTGCAGCTTCACTGTATAGAAATGAGGGATTTCATCAAGTAGTATTCCATGCTAGGGAATTCAAACCAGGACCTTCTGGGACTTTGCTGCATTTCTTTTTTTTTTTTTTTGAGTATGAAATCGATACAAAGGAAGTCAGAAAGGGAGATCAAAACAAATCCACCTGATGTTTCCTATTTACTGCATGAGCCTTTCTCTCAAAGTCTGGAAGCTGGAGAGAGAAGGCTCACCTGCTAGCAGCATCTTAGTGCCTATATTTTAATGCTGCATACTCACATGCTGCATCTTAAAAACCTACTGTTTTCATATAAGTAAAAAGGTTGCGTGTTCACTTCATCCCGGCACATCAATAAATCCTAAAACTCCCTTCCCTATTGTCTGAATTTCCATTTTTAGCTTACATTTTTCTATTCCTATGGGAGGTTCCCCACTTTTATTTCCATGCAGTCTTGAGACTGGGAATGCTCATTAATGTTGTTCATATGACCTGCAGAATGTGAGTAAATGTTTCATAGCAGTGTATCTTCTTGGCTGCTCTCCAGGGCCTGTAATTAACTCCACATATATTCCTCTATCTATCATGGGGCTTTAGATCTCACCTAATAGAAACAGTGGAGGCTGGAATAGAAAGAAAAGCTTTATGGAAAAAATCAAAGAAAGTGCTCTGCTTGCTGATAAGTCTTTAAGTGTTTACTGTACATGCTCGCTGCTTTTAACAAGATTTCACTTCTAGCAATGCACTGCAAGTATAAAGCAACCCTTCAAAATGATCAAGTATACTTGCAATGCACAAGACATGGTTGGACATCCTTTATTTTTTAAGCATGATGGTGAACATTTACCACTTGTGAGTAGGTTGAATGAATCTTTATGTAGGTAACAAAACTTTTTTCATTTAATAAGGCATTTAACTATCTTGTCATCCCGAGTAACTAGCACATTTTTCAAAAGTAGTTGCTTTTCAAGTAATATGCCCTTTTTGGCTTGGTCTTTCTATGGTATATGTTTCTGTAAAATATTTCTTGACTCTGTTTTTCATTACCTCATGATTTATATCAAATTATTGACAGGACTGTAATATTTATAGACCTGGTGGGAAAAAACATGGTCAGATTCATAAAACTATGATATAATGCACATTCTTTGCTGGAGTATAACTTAATTCTCAGCCTGAGGTTTATGTCTTTGCTATGCTGTTGTAAAAAAGTGGAGTAATATCCCTGAAACCAGTGCACCAGCTGAACTGGAAGCTGAACTTGGCCTTTGTTTTGTTAAGTACCATATTAGAATTTCTGATCTTTAACTCATTTGGTTTTCTGTTAGCTCAGTCTATCTTCCATTTCTGATTATATTTAACCTTGATTAGCATAACTATTCAGAAACAAAGGTTTTCTTATGGTTTTCAGGCTTAGGCTGTTGAGATGCATAAAACACCGCTTGTAGAGAAATGTTAGCAGCTCAGCCACCCTTTGTATCATATTCCAGTTGATGGCTTTTATGTATGTCATTTACCTGGAACAGAAGTTTTCCCTTCTGCTTTAACCATTCACCAAGAATATCTGAAAGAAAAATGAAAATACAATTAATATGCATGTCTATCCAATTAATTTAAATAAATTAGCATTAAAATGGATTCTGGATTCATTTAGACACTTTCTGCAGAAGCCAAAAATAATCTTGATGAAGGACTGAAGTTTGTCAGATATCTAAGTAAACAGCAGAGACCTTTCTTTCAAAAGAGGAATCTTTATTATTACAAGTTGGTAATTCAGTCCTAGAACTGGCTTCTGTTTTCTGTGACTGGCATGAACCTTTGGATTTTTGTCTGCTGGGAAAATGGTAGAATTGCAATAAGGAGGATGACAGTCAGTTGATTTACTGAGGTTTTGAGAGAGGAACAATGCAGATCAACTGTTGTTTGACAGTATGCACTCCTTTAAAATTCTCCACTGAGCACTAGTTAGTCCAGCAATTCCTAGATTAGAAGTATTTTTAATACATTGGAAATATGTATTACAGAGTGTTGGAGGCTCAGGTAAGGAGGAGTGTCTGTTCTTGCTCCAAGGATTTCATACCCAGTATGTCAGATTGCTGAGTGGAATGAGGAAAGAGCATGGTACTTAGGTATCGGAAGAGGATACATTTTCACTAAAGGACACTGTCTCCTGGTAGGACGTTCAGTTCAGTGCAGACATTATTTCCTAGTACTTTATCCTTTGCTTTCCTTTGGTGTATGTAGTGAAGTAATTAATAAATAAAATACAACTTCTATAAGGTGCCTTTCAACAGCTACTGCTTCCCCCTCCCAGCAAGTTTGTCAGCTCTTCTAGAGACCATGTGATGACAGTGCAGTGGCATGTTTAGAGAGCCTCTTCTGTGAAGTATGCTTGATGCTCAAATCATTTTCCAGCCCAGGCTACACAAATAAATTTTTAAGATTGGCCATGATCCCATAACTAAATAGCTAGCTGTTTTGGACTTTCTCGACTATAGACTTAAGATATAACGTAGGTTTTCTCTGGCTTTTAGGATTGACAGAGTTGGAAACGTGATGTCAGTGTGGAAACCAAGTAAAAGGCAGATGCAAAGGCTTTTGTCAGGGACATTTCAGACCCAGTCACAAGATGATGATAGCATGTGATCCCTAACACATGATCTACTTATAGTATGAAAAAATTAGGAAAAGCTGAAGGGGTTGAGATTAGAATTGGCTATACTTTCTTGCATGGTGTTTTCCTTCTCTCCTTGTTGCTTTCTATGGCTGAAGATCCAGCGTCCGTATCACACTGTTCCAGTCTTAGGAGTGGGCTGGCAAGGTCGGGTTTTGACGTACTTTTGGCTCCCAGAGATATCAGCATCCCAGAGAAGCAACTGCTCCCGGTAGTGCAGCAGGTCTGTTGGGGGCATTGTCACCAAGAAAAGGGTGACTTCAAGCTCTCTGCTAGGACACCTGTCTCTCTCCCTCTATTGGATTTGCTGTTGTGCATAAAACGACTAAACCATCAAATAAAAGTAGATGGAAATTCTCTCATATGTTCTAACGAAGTCTATAAAAATAGCAAATAATAACAAGATATTTTAAAAGAAGGTACAAAATTAATTATGATCATTTTCCTTTTCCTCCCCCAGAATATCAGCTGTTAATCTTGTTCCTCCCACAGGCTAATGATATAAGATCCTTCAAACAACAGGCGAGAGCTAGAGCTGAACCAGAATATTAAAGAAAATGTATTCTGAGATAGTCATAAAGTTTTACTTAGTAAGGTTGAGTCAGTTGTATTTTTTCTTTTAATTTTACTGAAAGGTGATAACATGGAATTTATACCTCGCTAAGACAAAGTCTGCATAAATATACCAAGTACTTGTAAATTTTTTTAAAAATGAAATTATGAAGTGAAAAATTCATTTTGCTGACAATACCTTAATAAAGGTATTGTCAGTGAAAAATATGATTTATATTGTGGCTTGAACATACCTTTTGTGGGTAGTTTAGAATACTCCTATATACAGCAAAGTATTGGAAGGTTTTGGGAGTCTGCAAAAACGACCACATAAATGAGCATGAATCATGACATGCTTGCCATTTTTCTTTCTTTCATGAATGATTTAATGCTTTAATTTATAAGACCTTCTGAGCTGAGTAGATGTGAGGGCAGGTGTGGGATGAGCAGTTGGGATGTCAGTGTTGCTGTTTCTGCCACCCAGGGGAATGCGCTGGCCAGAGTATGGTGCGGCAGTGCGTCCTCATTCTGGCAAGGAATCAATATTAGTATCATTGATAATGAACTTACTGTAGTGATCTTGCAAAAACAGAGACTGATCACATGATGTAAGCAGCCAAAAATTTTCTCTTTTCATTCAGGCAGAATCTTTCCCTTCTGAGGCTAAAATGTTGCCTGGGAAAGGCAGCACTTTTCAATTGTCCAATAAATGTTGATGAGAAGCCTGTGTTCTGTTTGTAAATGTAAAAATTAAAGAAAAAATAATACTTTTGCTTTCAGGAAAACATTTAAAATTTAATATTTGAATAGCTCAGTTGAGAACTGACATTTGGCAAGGATTATAACTTTCGTTGGGAAGGACTTTGTAGAGTTTCAGTGGAAATTGGTTTTGATTTGGCCAACATTCTGAGACTTTGAAAAATATAAAATGGATAATGCCCAGTGTGTTTTTTCCACTAAACTTGTATAGATGTATTCATCATGCATTCCAGTGTGGATAACTAGCGGTATTATGAAAGAGGAAATGAAACTCCACAGAAAGCCACAGCTCTCAGTTTCTGGTAAATCATCTGTTCCATGAGATGTGCACGACAGACTGCTGTGGTGAGGCACTTGGGAGCTGTGCTGTTGGTGGACAGACCTTCCCAGGCTCTGGAGATGTGCAGGATCACAGGAAAGGGAAGGTTTTGTGATGAAGCTTCAAGAGGGGACCACAATGGTTTTTAGAGGTTCCTCTCTCTGCAGTAAATATTGGGTATGCAGTACTTTAAAAAAGCCAGGTTGCATGCAGTGACCTTAACTTTTAATGCTTTTAATTCATATGCTGCATTCAACTATTTCACTAACCCTGCTTATGAAAAAACAAAATGTGATCCATACAGCCACTCTTGCTTTTTCTGCACTGTGCTTGGCTGTGCTGTGCCTCATGATCCAGTGCAAATTGGCAAATATGTTTGCACACTGTCCCAGGCAAGAGCCAGCCATGTAATGGTGCGGAGTGTCCCAGGCAAATCATTCCAGTGTTTACAGGGCATCGGTGTTCAAAGGCCACCTGCATTTCCAGCCCATGTACTTTCTTTAGTCGTGTTTTTGTCTGAGTTATGTTTTGATCTTAAAGTCCCCACTGACTAGGAATTTAGAAACACCATTTTGGTAACCTGTGCTTGTGTTTCTGAACCTGTATTATTAGAATTGTTTTCTATATTCGACTTACTACCTCTCCAATAAGTTTTTTGGTTTTACAGAGAACAAAGCATTTATGCTCCTTTTCATAATAGTCTTCTAAATGTGGCAGCTGTCACTGTTGTCCCCCTTGCCTTCACTTTTATCAGCTGCTCACGCTGCTCATATGTTTGCTTGCATTTGACCACAATTCTTTGCTGTCTGTGATCAGCTCAGATCATCAGTTCAGCAGGAAAAATATGTACAAAGAAGCCACGTGAGTAATGTTCTCACAAACCAAGCGTTAAAGCTGCAATGAATCCACAGACCTATTCTTTTCTTCAGTTTTCAGAAAATCCTATTGGTCAGGTTATGGTAGGTGGGAGACACAACCTCTCTGTCTCCTTTTCAAGCACAGCCATGGCTGGTGAAGAATTCAAGATTGTACCAGTAAGTGTGAACCTGGCTCAGCAGTTCAGTGGCTTTGCTCAGGAGCAGAAAACGAGGGATTCCCAGACATGCAGGCTGCATCTGTGCATCTTTATGTAAAACACAGGTAAGTTTCAGGAGTGGAAATCAAAGCTGGGCACCCCTCCATGTGTAACCTCATCAGCTGGCAAGGGGGTGGATGCTTTTCTGCAAACATGGACTTAACCTCCAAAAGCTTACTGCAGAAATAATCTGCTGATGCACCCGGCTGACACAAATCCTGGGGCTGCACGCAAGAAACTGGAGAGTAAATAAGCTGGGGAGAGTAATGCCTTAATAGTTTTGTAGCTAGTATGAACATTTCTTGAGTGCTTGCAAGGTCAAAAGCTGACAGGAAGACAGAGGACTCAAGGGGAAGGAGATTGTGTGGAAGAACCCATGGTAAAGATGCACTTGCAATAAGTCATGATCTTTATTGGGAACAGCATTAATATCCCCTGGGACTCAACATGCTCTTTCAATCTTTATGCAGAGATAGAACTTCAAAAAATCTATTTTTATTTAAGACCTCCCAGTGAACTATAAATATAAAAATATTTATTCATATTTTCAAGTGTATCCAGACAAGAATATTCTCTAAAACAGTTTGCAGACTTTCCACACTTCTTTCCATGAAAAAAATCTATTGTTCTTCATTAACCATACCCAAAGACTTCAGTTGCTCTCACAGAACAGCACAGAGCTTTTCACATGTCAGGGGATAATTTATTTTTTGAATTAATGAATGTAATTTCATTGAATCTAATATTTGAGCCAGGATTTATTATAGTGCAGTCTCTAATTTACGTTCAGCTCAGGTGAATAGTGCCTTACATTTGTCATCATAATAATGATTGATTGGAGGTCTCCTTACAAAGCAGTAGCTACCATTTTATTCTGAATAGAAACAACTACAAAACCCACTGTTGTCCGTGACACTTGTGTTATCTTTTTCTGCAGTCTCAGCTGAGGCCAACTGAATTGGAAGGGATAATTTTCTTTATTTCTGAGGCTGTCTTCTCGCCTGGTTTGAGGTAAGTGCATCAAATCTGGGACATCCCCCAACCAAACCTTGCATTTCTGGTGTCTGCTACGTACCTGTGGTCTTTTGCTTTTAAACTTCTGATTTTCTTGAGCTTAAAACTCACTTCTAAGTAGAACCCTAACCTCAGCAAATTTTGTTATTTTGTGAATTGACTGTTATTGCTCACCTCTGCCATAACAATTACCAAGGAAATAAAATATCTATCTATAACATTGTCTTTATATCTGTAACACGACAGCAATCATCCTTATCTAATTAGCTTTTAAAAAAGAAAGAAACCAACACTTAGTACTTAGAATATTCCTCAGTTATATTTTCTGTCTTCCTTTAGAAATATGAATATTGGTTTTTTTAAGTACTCAGTTTTATTTGTGTCAGCTCTAGGAGTTCAAGTAAGTGCAAGTGGGATATTTGGTATTTGTAGTGCGGAAAATAACAATTTACTAAAAAAGCTGCTTTGTTGATTGCCTGGGTAAACAGAGTAGAAGGACTGTTCTGGTCTGAAGAGATAGCAGACATCAAACACACATAAGTATTAAAAGTTGTCCCATTGATCAGTAAAATGATTTTGAACCATGTTGAAGTGCTCACACCACCCTGGGTGTGCAAACCAAGGACTGTTTAAACTTTATAACTGTGCAGAGCACAAAAGTTAACACCCAGTATCTTTTCTGGATCAGCCTGCAGCAATACCAAATCATCCATGGCTTCTACAGAGCTCTAAGTGTTTTCTGTGGGGATATTCTAAGAGCATAGGGTGCCTTTAGATCAAACTGAATCTGAAAAACTCTCAAGGCCCTTGTTACTCTCTTGCAATTTATCTTGGATTAAAACACTGTTGCATAATCAAGGATTAAAGGCATTAAACCTTCCTAAAAAAATATAAGGATGTAATTTTTTCCAGGTTTCCAGATAATAGATCTGAAATAATTTTCTGATTGTTTAATTAGAACATATTCTTTGTTTGGTTTGGACTAACTAACCAAGCCATTTAAAGATAAATTATTAAAATCTGAGGGCTTCTCTTCCTTCTTTGGAGATTTGGCATTTCAGAATATGTCACAGGCTGACCATCTTTCTGATCTACTTAAGCTCCAATCAGATTTAAGTGTGGGCAGCTCACTAAACTGCAGTGACATGTATGGCTCACTTGATCATGTGAGAATTGTGGCCAGGGCTTAGTCCAGCCGCTTATAATCCTAGTGACTAAATTTAAAAGGCAAACTTAGGTAATAACTTGTACTGTAACAGTTAGCTGCTGGTAATTATTTGAATAATTCTAAACTCTCTTAAAGTTCAAAAATAATAATTTGAAATATTTAAATTCAGTATTTATCATAAACTTAAAATTAAACTCTACATTAAATTTGCATTTAACAATTATTAATATTGGTATTAAAATAAAAATATTATTCCATAAATTCACAAAACAGACATAACTTTTTTTTTAAATAGCCTACATAATATGCTGTAAATGTTAGACTGAAATATGGAAGTCGTTTGACGGGAGAGATTTCGTAACATGCACTAAGATTGACTAAGTTATCTCAAGTACGAATTTGTCAGAAGATGTCTTATAGCAGCTAAACAAGCTAATCATGGTTTGAGAGAGAGGCACGCAGGGTACACAGAGCCAGAGAAGATCTGCTCTTGCTTTCCACAGTGGGAATCATCATAAAACAAGATGTCAGAAATAATTCATGCTGTAAGGAGGTGTGTGGCACTGACAGGGGACACAAACTTCTGGTTGCATTCAGGGAAATGTGAAACAGGACATTCAGATGTTAAACTCAGGGTCAAATGCTGTGCTTAGCCTCCCGCAGGCATATACTTGAAGACACAGGCCATGTGTTTTATATCCTAATTTCTAGCCTGATTCAAGGCTGGAAGAGTTCCTAGAACAATTTAAGCAGCTCATGGATTTCTAGAGTTTAGAACCTCCCCGCTGGCCTTCGTTCTCATCACTGGGCTCACTTCTGCTTTCTCCTCTGTGTTTGTGACTTGTAAGGGCAGGGTGCAGCCAGTACCCATGGGCTCACCAGCCTTGGACAAGGACTGCCAAGCCTGGCAGTCAAGGCTGCCAAGACTGAAGACTGTCTGATCTGACAACTGTTGTTTTCAAGTGGTATTCAAGAATTGATTAAAAATTTGATCATTTCTGAAGTGTAATATAAGTGACTGTAGGCAGGCAATTTCTCCCGTGCTCTCCCAGTAATTGCATTTTATTATTTTGCAGCTGTATTTTCCAGGCATTCAAATAACAGAAAATGCATTCTTATGTTAGTGCTCTGAAAGCCAATTTTGATAACAACTACCTTGCTTGTTGATTGCTGCACCCACAGGGAGGAGGTACTGCCCTTGATGCACAAAGCTAAGGACCAAAAGAGTCAACATAAAACTTGTTATTCTCAATAAACATTGTGATGTGCTCTTGTGCAAATGAAGCTGCTAGGTCTTTATTTCCATGTCCATTTCCATGGACTTCTCCAGGTCTTTTTTCCTGGAGAAGTGCACTTAAACTTAGACCTGTCCCAAAGCCACGTGATTTGTTTCACCAGGAACTCTGAAGGAACATAGTTATTTTTCTATAGATGCTCTGCAAACATCAGTGAAGTTGCAGGTAGAAAACATTTAATTTATCAAAAAATTAACTGTTTATACTCACCCTCCAAGCATATGATTCAAATTACTTTAACTGAACTTACCAGATTCTCTAGGGAACTGCAGATAAAGCAGCTGAGTATTGAACTGGTAACAATACCCCACCCTGCAGCTTGACCATGCCAGTACTTTTCTGTCCCTCTTGTCCTGTCTCCATAAAGAACCCGGCTTTCCTAACTTCCTGGTCCTCAGCGGTTTTTCTGTCAGCCATCATACACTGGCACTTACTGATCTACTCTTCTTTTAGACAAGCTTATCCTTTCTCATGTCTCCTCTGATGTGTGGCTTTGGTCCAACTTGCTCTTCATTCATAGCTCTTCTAACTGAACAACCCCTTCTTTTTTCTTTCCAGCTGCTGCAGACTAAATGTTTTATCAAAAGGTATGCATTGCATAAATTCTTATTGCATAATTTTAATGGGGAATAATCTTGGTATTCCATATTTTTCTCTAGTTTGATATCTGGTCCTTGAAGTCATGGTGCTGTACTTTACTGCTAATGCTCTACAAACTTGACCCTCCAAGTTGAATTTGTCTTGTCTAATCTTGGCAGAAAGCTTTATGTTCAGGAATAAGTGTTCTGATTTAGAATCCTGGACTAGATATTCAGTGTGGGAGTGTTTTCTAACTTGAATTTCGTCAGCAGTCCTGGCAATAATCCCACAGGACAAGAGGTTACTCTGCCGTCAGCCCAGCTGTCATCCTTTGCTCTCAAGCTTACTGATAAGATGCCATTTTCACCAAGAAAGATGCTAAACAAATATTTAAATTAACTTATCTTACGTAGCAAAATACATTGTGATCTATTGAGAGATACTTACATTTTTTAAAAATAAAACCCCTCAGAAAACAGCTTGTATTTGTTAACTATTTCAGTGAACAGCAAGTGCAAGAGACCGGATTAGATTAGTCCTGTGCATTAACAGAGAAGAGGAGAGGAAAGCAGAGGGACTGATTGTTTCAGCCTGTACTTTAAGTAATGTCACATTTGTGGTGAAGAGATAAGAAGTGACTAGTCTGAGGTACCCTCAGGGAGCTGATAAGTGAACTACTGGAACAAATGGAACGAAGATTATGAGACTGGGAGGGAATAAAATTAAGGCTGATAACATATGAAGTCTCGCAGCTATTTCTCCTGTCTCCCAAAGATTAATTTTAGCAGGGGATATTTTTTAGAATGATTTAATAATGAACAGAATGTTGTGGTTTAAAATGTTGACAAATGTTTATCAAATGACTGCAACATGAAGGTCATGAGAGCTGAGGATTGCACTGGCAAATTGCTATTACAGCAATTTTCTTGCAAACTGAGGAGTGGTAAATGTATTTCTGGTTCACAATCAGCGAACAAGAGAAGGTACACACTATGGCATGCTTGATTATGGTCAAGCACTTATATTTGTTTTTAAATTGTGGATTCAGGTCCTTGTACTTTGCTCTGTGAGATGCTTACAAGAAGGTTTTTGAAGTGTGTGATTTCTGTGTAGCAGAAGATTCTGAACAAAGGAAGCCCTGAAAGACAATGATGTTGCTCAGAGGAGCAGATGATAACAGAAACTTTATAATTTAGCCATAAGGTATGGAACTGAGCTGAGCTCAAACAGGCTTCAGACTTACTCACACTCACCTCTAGAAAGAAGTTAGATGACTGCTCTTTTGATTTAGTTGTTTCAGATATACTGCAGTGAGAAATGCCTCTCCACCACTAAAGATTCAACAGAACTTAAAGATCAAAACAAAGTAATGGGGTCTATAAACCAAATAAACAGGATTTGTGTGGGAATTGAGTGAGATGAGATTTCCCCTGTTCCTACTGCAGAACACAAATATCTTGGCAGAGGAAAGGAGGAAGAAGGCTGCTCTCTGTGGTCTTTATCCTATCTCCAGTACTTCACCCCCTTTTTCTTTCTTTAACAATGTGTAGTCTTGCCTACTGCCATTTTTCCTACACAAATGCTTGACATTCTCTATCTCTGCAACAGTTCTCCCTGCTTATCTATTTAAGCCCTGCCAAACCAATTCTGTCTCACATCCTCCTCTACCTCAAACTACTTGTTTCCCTTCTCCTATTCAGAAAATTCCACTCATATGTTGATGATCAGTCCAGAGTACTTCAAGAATTTTTTCAGTGTAGCCATTCACCTTCCAGGAGTCACAAGTTTTATCTTTGGAAAAGCTCCTAACTCTCATCCCTGCTCTCAGTGCAGCTTCTCTCCCATTCAGAAGCTATCTGCTATGGCTCATTACAGCTTATCAAGCCTGCAGAAGCTAAAGAAAATAGAAGAATATTTTGAGCTCATGAGGCTCTTCTGAATTTTCTGCTGACTTGCCTATTTCCATGGAGCATACCCATGGAACAGGTACAGCTTAAAGCCCTTGTACCCAGAGCACAAGAAAGTATTTGCACAAGCTGGGCCAGCCCAGGATACCTCTCAGGGGGGTGCTATGCCATTCCCTTAGAAGCTTTTCTTTAAACTTGAGTAAAGGTTGTTTAGATAGCATCCTGTGGCTAAAATGAATGCAAAATCAAATGGTATGAAAAAAACCCACTCAATTAATATGCAAAGGGAGGGAAATTAGAGGCAACAATTCTGCAAACAACATCTCATCTACCACTCACTTGCCCATCAAATCCCGTTTACATAGGTGTAGTGACCTAAATATGTGTCTATCTCACCTTTTGGCCTTCTTACAGGATGCTGTGTTTAGGAATGGTACTCCCAGGTTCAGTACCCCCACTGAGACTCTCCAAACCACATGCAGCTTTCTCACATCCTGGTTTTCCCCTCCCTTTTCCTGCTGTGGTGGGATGGAGAAGAGAATTAGAGGCACAAAAGGCAAAGATCATGGATTGATACAAGAAAAATTTACTGTAAATAACAATGCAATAAGGAGAAGAACAGCAACAATGCTAATGACAGAGGGGATAAGCAAAGAAGCAATTCGCATGGAAATAAAACCCCAGATAGCAGACAATACTGGATGGCTCCCTCTTCCACATTTTCTAGACTAGAAGGAACCCTTTCTTCCTAGAAGAGAGTCCCTTTCCCCCTCCTCCAGCAATGATGTGAGGTGGTATAGAATAACCTCCAGGTCCATACCTCCTCCCAGCTACTGCGAAAAATTAACCTTGTCCTGGCCAGCATCCTTCCAGCATCCCTGAGGTGTAGTCCTGGTCATTCTTTGTATTTAAATGCATGGCTTAAACCTAATCTCCTCTAAGATGAGATGGCAGAAGAGAAGGGTGTCACAGCTCCATCTCATGTGCCTCAGGAAGGAATGCATACTGTGTTTTCCTGTCTATGCTTTCTGTGACTAGTTTATTGGAACCAGAAATTCATGGCTTCAAGAAACTGGCTTTAAGTTTCCGATATTTAAAGATATTAATTGTGACAAAATCAACAAGCTACTATTTTGATAGGCATTTGTTCCTTCGATTTTTAGTGTCTGATAGGTCTCTCTTTTTCACAGAATCATAGAATGGTTTGGATTGGAAGAGTCATTGAAGGTCACCTAGTTCCAGCCCACTTGCTGTGGGCTAGACCATGTTGCTCAGAGCCCAATCCAGCCTGGCCTTGAACACCTCCAGGGATAGGGCAAAGAAAAGAACCTTAACTGACGATGTTATCAAAATCAATGTTTTTCAAACATTTTTCCTAAAGTTTGCAAGTGGGTCTTTGGACTCAATGCAAATGATGTAGTCTTATGCACTAGGAACTTAGTCAACTTTCATAGCCTCTTTCGATGTATTTCAGAGATCCCTGACAGACTCTGTCATAGGCTGAAAAATAGCCACTTGGGTCAGCTTCATTTGTTTGCATATTATTCATGTGGCTTTTGTTATTCTTACGGATGAAACATATATATATATATATAGTATTTATTATGTTTTGACTGCTTTGTTCATGTGGGAACAATGGAGGGTAGATGTTCTTTGCTTTCAAAGACAGACATCCCAGGCATCCCTGGTTAGTTATGACCTTATCAATGCCCTTGCATTGATGGGAGTAGCCAAATCTTGTGACATCCTGTGACACCAAGTGGTCTACAGTCCCTTTGCAGTCCTCTCACAGAAAAATCTTTCTCTCTGAATCCAGTTTGTGCATCAGTCAGAGGAGAGAGGAGTTTAAAGTGTCAGGGGTTGGAAAAAGGTGTTGGAAGATCTGGATAATGGCTTGCTTAAACATTTCCATGTACAGTATGGACTGAACCCACTCCTTTCATAATTTAAACTCCCACTGTCTGCAGAATGGAGCTTCTGTGCCAATATCTCTTAAATGAATGGGCAGAACAATTAAAGGCTCATGTACACAATTTCTTGCTTTTGCTGCACTGCCACTGCCAGAATCTGTCACTTTAAGAACCTTACAGTAATCCTATTCCTCTCTTTTTGTAAAGCATATTTATATAAAGCCCCACTCACAGCAGTTACTCAATCAAATGACTTTGTGGACAGATAAATAAAGAAGACGCAACAGGAATATGTTAAAAGCAGCCATTAGCATGCACTTCACATCAAATAAAAAAGTACGGCAATTAATCATAAGAACATAATTTTTCTTAATCCCATTTTAGTTTGCTGTTTTAAGTGCAATTTTGCCACACACCCACCCATGTCTATTTTAATCAAACATTTTGTACTGATAGGTGAATTAAAGTCATGTAGGAACAGAGAGCTGAGATATGTGATAGAAAAAATAAAGGGCTGTTAGACGGTTTGTTGCAGAACTACAGTGTACCAGAGAAAAGAGAAAAAGAAAAAAAAAAAGGTAAATTTTTAATTGAATAAAAGGACCTATGGATATTCCAAATCTCTCTGACAAAAGTTCAAAGTCACATAATGTCTTTTCCATTAACCATCTGGTGTCACCTGCAAAACAGTGGAGAAATTTAGGATTCCCATGCAGACAGAAAGTGTTCTGATCACTGCTCATCTCTTGTAAACATCATTAATAAGGAAGAAGTAATTTCATTAAAATACAAATAATTTTGTTTAGCTGGCAGATTCTTATTGTATAACCATGTGACAGGGTCACTTGTGTCCCAGCAGTCATTTCAAAATGGCATTGATCTATTGGGGTTCTTGGTGTAGATCTATTATCTGTTACCTGAAGTTGGCAGCTACTCTTTACTTTGAACTGATTTAGATTTCAAAGAGGAAATTATCCATATGAGCAATAGTGAAATTGGAGAGAATATGTCTTGGCATCAAAAATCAAAAAAAAGCATCTCTGCCAGCTGTTTCATAATGTCACTTCCCCTCCTACTGTTTCTTGTGCTTGGTATTTCCTCTCAGTGAATTTGCCATCCACCTGCATGTATCTGCTGAAGCATCACTCCAAACTGTGCATCATCTGAACTTTCGTTAATGACCAAATACAAATGTAAATTGTTCTTGCTTTTGCCAACAGTCTAGCAAAGACCCTCTGTCTAAATCAAACAGAAACCATTCCCAAATTACTTAAGCCTATGACATTTCCACCTGCAATGGAACATGCAGGGAAATTGTTGCTGATATTGGTATTGTTGACACCACAATATAGTGCTATAGTTCAATTCACACCCACCTCCCTTCTTTTTTTCTTCTGGAAAATATATTTGTTACACCCTCTGTGATGCTCTTTTCTGGCCTCTTATATCCCATCTTGGACATGTGATTATTAAGATTACTGCTTTTAACATATTGATGAATACCCTAAAAAAGTTATTCAGTGGGCTCAATTTAAACTTTTTCAAGAGTTCTTGCTGAAATGTTCAAAATACTTATTTTAGTGAAAACATCAAGGTAAGTAACCTTCTGAATAAAAGATAAAGGGGAAAAAAAGTGAGCTTTCCACTTGAACAGAAATTATGTTTAAAGCTCTGTGCATCTGAATGAATAACAAATCTGTTTCAGAAATTCACTTTCCTTCAATTACTCAAACTGTGTCATGCCAAGGTCCATCTAACCCCACAGTGTATCTTTGATGCAAACTAACTAAAACTTGAGGAAAGGTATGAGAACAAGGGGGGCAGAGAGTGATAAGCATACAAAGCCTTCAGCCTTGAAAATCTGGATGGTAACTTTCTGAAATTGTAATAAACAAGGATTTCATGTTCATGTTAGTGCCCAGTAGATGAACCAAAACTCAGAGTTTGCAGCATTTGGCTCGATTTGTTTATGAGAAACAGATTTCCAGCATTACCAAGAGAAAACAGCGAAAGGTTGACGTATCTTTTCCAAAAAACCCTGAGCTTCAGAGGCTATCAAGTTTTGACTTTATAGACAGTAGGAAAAAGCACTGCAGCCCCTAGAATGTTAATGTCAATTATTATTAATATGAACTGAATCTACTTTGAAACAAAATTCTTTGTAAATCAGAAGACCTGAGACTGTGATCTGAGTTTACTAAATATAGAGCATCTTCTATAGGCATGTCTGATTTAGAATGTTAAAAGTGTTGTTTGATTGGTCTCTTGCTGCTTCTGCATCCATTTGTTCCCTTGTGTAATTTTTTTGATTAGAAGCATTCTGAAGAGTCAGGAATTACTACAATGCAGCTGTTGTCTGCTCAGTCTTGAAACAAATGGTCACAGTGAATTTTAGCCCTAGGATGCAGTGTGGATATTTGCACTGGCACATCCACGCCATGTGTTTTTCACTCATAGAATATCCAGTCTAACTGGACTCAAAGCTTCCAGTGGGTGTGTGATGGTCGCCTTCCTTGAGCTGCCTGTGATGGGTTGCTGCCCTTATTAATCAGTGGCTGTGTGTGGAGACAGGATTTGATGAGGTGATCTGGCTTGAGCTGCCTACGCTGTGTAGTTCACTGCAGGTACTGGGTTTGAGTTTCATTGGGCTCTAGTGATGCAGGTAATTCACTTTGCCTCACAGTCGACTACACCCAGGCTCAATTCGGGAGCAGATGGCTGCCACCTAATCCTGGCAGGTTATATCATGCTTCTGGGTTGCAGAAGGATTCGTCCCTTAACTGGGTGTAAAGAAATCCACACTTCCTTGAAACTTAAAGCTCTGTTCAGCTCTGGAGAAAGCGGAACCTCCACCACGTGTACGTAAGCATATGCACATCTGTATTGTGCCATTACAATCCCTCCAGCAGTTTCTGCCTTTAAACCCTGCTAATCAAGTTTTGCCTCCTTCAAAAGGTGTATTCTAGTACCTAAATCTTCTCCACTGATGAACTATTTCCGTGAAGCATCTGCATATGCCAAGGCACCTCCAGGTCTTTTTTTTCCCCTTGTAGCTTGTGTGTTGCCAGGGTATCTCGAGGGGCTAGGAGCTAGGGGTGACCCTTATCCACGGGGTGCAGTTCCACAGCATCCAGTCACTGCAAGTGCTGCTTCAACAGGCTTCACTGGCAGCTCCTGACACTGTGAATGGTCTAGTGTCCACAAAGGGAAACCCCAACAGCAGCAAAAGAAGGCAAGGCTGAGACATAGCTACAGGGTACCCCCAAAGAGTTCACCCTGGAAGCAGGCTACTCAGAGATTAGGGTCAAGCCAGGGCCAGAGGTAGGGCTGGAGACTGGCGCAGTTGCAGTGTCACCACAGCATGGACTGATAGCCTCAGGCTGAGCTGAAAGGGCACTCCTGGACAATAGACAGGGTGGGGGGAGGTCCAGGAGAGATTAGGAAAGGACAGTGAGGTCTATTAGTGTAATCAGAGTCCTGCCATCCATGGCCAAATCATTAGTATGGGTAATAACATTTGGTATATTTGTTATGTGTATATTTGTTATGTGTATATTTGTTATGTGTATATTTGGTATATATGTTAGTTATAAAAAACTCATTGTCAAAACCCAAGGAGTATATTTGACACCCCAGGGTGTGCTCTAATTTTGAGCTGCTGACCAAAACTCCCTGGGAAAGCAACTCTGAAACATGACTGGGGTGATGGCATGGCCCTGCAGTAGAGGTGCCAATCTGTGTGAGAGAGCACAAGTCACCAGTACAAGCTGGCAAGCAGGGACTGCAGAGGACAGGTCTCATCTCCTTACCACAGTGTGGAAAGTAGCAGATTGCATTTGCAAGGGTGTTTGTGACAGTGAAATGAGTGATGGAATAGACAAAAATGGAATTGTAATCAATAGGCATTGACCAACAGTTCAGTGTCTCAAAGGACTAGGAAAACTTGGAATAAGAATACCGATAAGAGAAAATGAAATAAAAACCATGTAATCTTTTAGCCACCAGAAAATTTCCTTTGTAAGCTCTGACTTGTAAGGAAAGCGAAAGGGGAGATCTAAACCAAGTCCTGCTGGTAGCTCTGCTATTTTCTTTTTTTAAAACTTTTTTTAAAAAAGGTCAGAATTCTTCTCAGGGGTACAGGAGAGCTATGCTGGCTCTTCAACATGTCCTGGAGGACATGAACCCAGACCTGCTCAAACAGAGAGGCATGCTCCCGCTCCCTGAAATCAGAATTCTAACATGGATGCAAGGAAAACGAGAATTCTGATAGCCACATTATCTTTACTTGTTTTTTATAGAATTTTCTATTCTTTGATGTTTTGGTTTAAGCTGTAACAAGCTGGAGTTGCAGAGGTATTACTTGTGATTTTGCAAAACTCTGTTGGCTCCCCTATATAACAGATGATAGAAGCAATAGAAATGAAAACTTGTACCAAATGCACCAAGGCATCTTGGTTAGCAGAACATTTTTCCATAAACAGGCTTATATTTTAAAACATTTGAAACCCATCTAATTACCACCAAACAGCAGAATGAGTTCAGGATGTTGGGAGGATCTGGAAAGCTGTTATTTTACAGTAAATGGCTTTAATCATCCTGATAACAGAGCTGTGCTTTGTGCATAAAAAGTCTTGTTTCCTTTCTTCCTCCTTCACCAACATGTTCCCTATCATCTTTCTTCCTGATCTCAAGCCACAGAGGATGCGGACAGTCATGTTATATCCCATTTGCTCTGTCTGCTGATTAAACAGGAAAGATTAGGTTAATGTCATGTTACCCTTTTAAAAATCATTGCTTTTACAAGTGTTTTGTATTTTAAAGACACTCACCCTTTGAAAGAGAGAGGTTACAAGAGCATAAAATCAATGTAAAGAGCACTTAGAATTATGCATAGTCCACATTTTTATCTATAAATCAAAAAATGCCTTCATATTGTATTGTATCTTGCATTCTCCCACAGTTGTAGCCAAATACTTTGGAACAGATCATCGTTCATTGTCTCAGATGTGGATTTGGCAAGGAGCTGAATTCTGGGAGTCTGAACTCTGCACGGTTTGCTTCCATCAGAAAGAAGAGGTTCACAGAGAAACTTAATTGTGATAAAAAATTTTCAATAGCTATTGAAAGTCAGCTGGACAGACACTGAAAATTTTTTGCTTACTTGATAGTAATGGTTCACAAAAGTTGCTCACAAAAATGATGTAAATTTCATAACCACTGATTTCATTGGAATGATGTCGTTAGCCTGCATTTATGTAAAACCAACAAATACTTTCTTGACAAGGTTATGCCTTACTGTGGAAAGGCACATCTCCCCTGGACTTTCAAATCCCTCCATGCTGACTGTTTCATGCACCCCAGTGAGTGGGCAGCTGGGGACCTTGGGCCCTCTGCAGAGAGCCAAACCTCTCCTTTATCTCAGATCCTGCTCTTCAAGATGTGTTGATTTTGAAGGAGACTGAAAGTAATGTGAGAGGAAGAAGTTTTGCTCAGGAGGATTAGGTGCCAGGTGCTGGGGAAACTATAACTTCATCCTCATGCTTTCTTCATAAAGAATGTCCCTGTGGCACCAATTTCTGTCATTGTTTACTTGCTATTTTCGTTATCAAAGTTGGCAGTGTTTTGAAACGCACACAGGTAAGTCTAAAGGCAAATCCCAACAGAAAGGCAGAAAGCAGAGCCTAACAGATTGCTTTGCCTTCATAATCTACTCTTGCAAATACATATGCGTGCTGGAATTGACTAATTGCTTCCTTTCCAGTGTAAGCACAATTATCCATTGATTCATTTTTTGTCAGGCGAGTTCCAGGTTGCTCTACGTTTCACAGCTTCTAATGGAAAAGAGAGTTTTATCAGTCATATGAATAACTTCACTAGGTATTTAAGAGCAAACAGGCTGTGGGAGGACACAGTGTGTCAGGAGTAGCCAGGAGCACCCACAGCGTATTTGGGGACACTTTTCTGGCACAGATACCAAAGGAGGTGCTGCTGGGCAGGCAAGAGAGAAAAGGGGACTGCGTCCTCTGCCGTGGCATAGGCTTTCCAGAGGTACTTAACAAAGAAATAGAGAAGAAGTGCTAATACAGTGAATGTCTGGTTAACTTTTTTATTTTCATGTGCTCTTTTTTTCTGTGGATCAGTATTGAAATGTACCTGTGGAACTTCTTGGAGAGTACCAGGCTATTTCCCAGGACCTCAGTGTGTTTTTTCTCAGTTACTTCTATGGAAGCAAAACAGGAAAGAAATTTGATGTGGTAGAAATCTAACCGGTAACCTCTATATTTTGTTTTCTAATGTTGTGTATATCAAAAAAGTTTCCTTTTGCAGAGGATTAATTTGTTGGAGTTTTTTAGGCATTGTTCCAAATGATGCAATAGTTACAACTTGATGTTACAGATAGAGTTTCCTATTTAACCATCAGGTGCATTCATATGGCCTGAAATATCTCTTGAGAAAGAACACTTTTAGTGTGTTTGTAAAAGACGCCCAAAAACCCCAACTAGTTGTTTCCAGCAATTAAGTTACAACTAGTACTATGCCCACTGTGAACAAATGCTAAATAATTGTTGTGGTAATTGACTATTGTGTGAACCTCAGTAGAATTGGATAGGAGTGATAAAATGCCATGACATATCTTGAAATTGTTCTCTTGAAATTGATTCTAGTTTAGGTTATGAATTAATTGCTTTATAAAGAAGTACATAAGGCTACACAGTTTTTGCCATAGGGGTCTCCCAGATCAGGTATAGAACATCCTACAGTGTAAGTACTGTAGGTACTGACCGCATGCAGTCTTCAAAAACTACCAAGTACAGAGATTTAGTAGTAAATTAGTTTACTGTTAGGCCTTCTACAGTTCTGTTGTTATTTTTATTTTTCCCAAGTATTTATGAGGATCTCTGAGGCCCCAAAACCCAGGGACTTGGGGACACAAGGAAACTACTATTGCAAGTTGTACTGCAAAATACGGCCTGAGCAAGTGAGCTGGAGCCTGTCAGATGGGGACTTGGCACTGCTGGAATTTTGAGGACTAAAGATGTTTTAACTAGAGCCCCTTTCATGTATATCCTGTATAAATCTAGGAAAAATTAAGGAAATAAAGAAGAGAAGGGGAGAGTTTCCTCTTATGATAAATGTCTCTGCACAGCCTCCCACACACATTGCAGCCACAGGCACCTACATCCAGCCGTGTCTATAGCAGACCTAAAATGTGTGTCCAAGCACAGCTGTGAATAATAGTTTTAGATGTGCACAGGAAGACCAACTATTCTGCATTGTGTGGCTGGAAGACTATGAAAAGTTCTGGGATGTCACAGTAAATCCAGAAGGGATACTTTCAGCACTGTGAAACATTTAAAGTTCCGAATATTTTAGAGGTTTTATAATGCAGTGACAAAAAATATCACTCAGACGAGGCTATCTTGATGGAAATATTTAGTCTTCTGTCATGTGGGAAACAGAGTGCAGCTCTTAAATTCTGCTCTGCAAATTCAAAGTCAAAGGGTAATTATTCTCCATGTGCGATAAAATTCATCTATTACACACAGTTGCTGAGAGTAATGGTTAGGAATTAGAAGTCCTTGCAAGGCTTCTGAACTCTAACTTTTTACCATATTAGTGATATTGCTTTAACAGAGATAATTCAGTAGGTAAAACAATACTGTCCCTAAAATGGGCATTCTTCATTTTTTCCACTGCTTTGGACTTTCTTTCGTGTTAGGCATATTATCCTAAATTCAACCTTGCTGTAAATTCACTGGTGTGAATGGAACAGTGTGAGGGATGTATCTATGTGCCAGTTTGCACATAGATACAGTTTGCACATTATGAAACCTTTGGTAGCAAGCAGGACTGTCCGGACTGTGCAATCTGGTGGTTTTCCGGAGTCGCATCCTGTTTAAACTGCCTGCAGACAAGGATGGGTAAGAAACCTCCTCTTTGCATGATTGTGCTGTTTGGATGTTCATTGCGACACCAGAGTCTGTTAATTACTCCCTGATGCTCAGATTTTATCATGGTTATGTGCTCTAATGGATTTACGCAAAAATACTGTATTTCAAGAATGCTCACGATTTACTTTCACAACCACAGCTTAATTAAGCTATATTAACTTTAAGAAAACCCCAAACCAACCCACAACACAATCTTGAACAATATACTTATGTATTTTTGCTTTGCATGAAATACATTCCTATTTTGTACCAGTATCTTACATTTTAGCACTTTAAAACAAAAATTACTAATATATGTTTCCATATCCACTTGCTAAGATGGCACTGAGTATGTAACATCTGCTAATCATGATTAACCTTTCCAGACTGCCCAGAACAGAAAGCAAGTGACACCAATTGCACAGGAACTCTGCAGTTCCTGTGCCAGCATCTATATATATATAGAGAGAGGTAATGACGTGATTTCCACCTTTATTGTACTATGATCTATTCTTTTTGTTCCTCACTCCATTTCTTGCCTTAAGTTCATAAAACAAACAAAAAAAAGCAACCCCAAAACTATTAAGTTGATTTAGATATTCTTAAAATATGCTTCAAGTAATTTTATTTCAGATTATTAGTGTTAGCAACAGGTATATGAAAACTTCCATGTTAAATAAAAAGTTGGGAACTGCAAGACTTTCATAAACTGGAAGAGGTTCTGCCACATGTAAATGTTACCTCTCTCCTGCTGCCTAAAGCCTATCTCTGCTGCTCCATATCTCAGGGCTTTGAAAACTCTGCTGGTTTTTTTCCACACTTGGGAGCACAGCAGCCCAAATTTAGTCGTAAATTTGTATGTATGTAGCACGAATGCTTCTCTTCAAAACCAGTGAAACAAGACCTTGGGGAGGAAAGAATGAGTAAATGACACAGCAAATCTGCACTTCACCCGAGGTGGCAGGAAAAACGTGCTCCCTGTCTGTTGGAAGGAGCTATGGGAGAGGATTGTGTGCAAATGAGTTCGGGGATGTCAAATCTCCAGGTGCTAACTGAAGCAGGTGAGAGGAGCCCTGACTCACAGAGAGCCCTGGCTCTTTCTTAGTCTGCCGATTCACACAGAATAATTCATTACCCACACCTGCCTTTGACTGTCATAAACAAGCCATGGGCTGGCATGTTTTGCATCCTTCTCTCCGCCTAAGAGACTATATTTTGAGTACAATTAATTTTTTGCAAGACACCTTCTTTTTTTAAAGGGCAACAGGTCAAGAAATAAGATTTTAATGTGAATTTGTTTATTCATTTAGCATCTAGTGCATCCAGATATATCCACTTGAGGGATAATCCATATGTTGTTACATAGAAGAATTTTTCATCTAAGGCTTGATTTGGTCACTGAAATTTTTTTAAGCTAGTATTTATATTCTGTTGTTTCACTTATTTGTCTTACTAGAACAAGGATGTGTCAAGACAGTGCAGGAGATGATGTTCTCTCTCTTTACAAAAAGGATGTGAAAAAAATTTCCCAAGAAACTCCCTAAAAAGATGTATTTTATTGATGATTTAAAACATAGATAAGCTAGTGGATGTGATGATTATTATTCAAATAATGAAAGAGGACCTATCCTTGTCCAATGGCTTCTGAAAACATGCACTGCATTTTGCCACAATGATAGAGACATCTGGGTCACGTATTTTTTAGTGACAGAACTGTGGACCTGTCTCTTATAATTTGAGGAGTAGGGAGATACAGTCCAGTGATACACTTGATCAGTGATGAATAGTGATGAATAGCATTGAGAACTGTCTTGTTGGAGTGCCACTGTGGTGTCCATATGGGGATATTTCCATGTCTGTAAGCAGTGAGCACACAGGGAGATACTTTAAATATATGGTGACATTTAGGGCACCAGAGACTGTGGATTTTTTACCTCTTTCACCACTCTCTGCAGCACAGAGAGGTGAATATTGCAAAGTACGGAAAACTAAGATGAAGACATTTGGATTTAACTCATTCCAGCATACCACAACGATTACTGTGAGATTGACAGAAGTTACCCCACCTGCAGGCAGCCCAGGCAAGATCTCAGAAGATAAGTGCTGCAGGGGCAACTTAGGCAGAATAGCCATTCAAGGGTCTTTTTTTTTTTCTTTTCAAACTTCCCAGGAACTTGGCTGACATTTTGAAAGTGGAGGAGAGCAATATTCATTGTGCTGTGCCAATGGCAAGCTACAGTATTTCCAAGGGACTAAGCTACAGTCCTGAGTGTTGTTCACTAGAAAGAGGAAATTTTTCTCTCCCAAGTAACTGCAGAGTTTCCAGCCTCAAAATTCTCTTGACTCACAAAGAATATGAAAAGCTATTTATATAATATAAAACTTTTCATCCTAAAACTTAATCTTAAATTTGAGGAGTGAGAAGAATTGAGTTCTTGATTTTTCAAAGGGATCTCACTTTGGCTCTCAAAATTTTACTCCTGCTCTTTCATCTGCATACAATTATGTCTAGAAATGCGTATCATTTCTTTCACTGGTTGAAGGCTAAGTATGCATTTGTTGGCACAACTAGACAATTATCTATCCAAGTAATATAAAACAATTGTAAAGATATTTGCAGCCCACTTCACTCTGCTCAAAATTACCATAAAACTAAGGGAATGAGAGGAATGCGGTTTGGATTCATCTTTGAACAAAGTAGAGACTTCTAGATTATACACTTTAATTACATTCCTTCTCTTGTTGGAAAGGTTGTGCATCAGGAAGTCTTTTGAGTCTTTTCTGTGGCAGAAATGTAGCCACCATATAAAACCTGTACTAAGAACTGTCAAATATAACAATTTTATGATGTCTGCTCATCATCTGGGCAGAGAAGCTTTCCTTAATGAATGCATTGATCTGACAGACAAGGGTCAAGGAAGAAGCAGCACAAAAGCTTCACACCACAGCTTCACAGGAGTACAGAGACGAATATTTGAAAGACAGAGGCACAGAGGCTTTACAATGTTGCAGTTGTTTTGTCACTGCTGGTGGTGAGAGGTTGAAGGTGAATGATGAGTGTGAATTCAGCTAGGAGGACTGGGCAGGGCTGAGAGCCCAGAGCATATTGCCCAGAGAGACCACGGAAGGGGAGCTCTGAGACACAGGTTATTGAATACCTTGTTGAGGGTGTGTAAATCAAGAGGCACGCTGTTGAAATTTGGGTCCTTGGATTTGTTTTAAAAGCAAAGTGGGATTACAACAGACTCCTGTAGATTATCCATTTATAATAAGTGGAATGAAATGGCAAGGATTTTGGAAAATCACATAATTTTCTCTCTCTCCGTGCTGAAATATAACTAAGGGTGGCTAAAAGAATAGAGAATATCACAGTGTCAATAAATGATAGATATCTTGCGCTTTTTTTTTTTTTTAAGCAAACTTTCCAGAGCCTTACAGACATTATTATTAAAACAGTCAGGACCCGACTGCTGCATGCTCCCACTGACATTGGGATAAACCTGCCAAAGTGGTTATGCTCCAGTAGGATCAGGTCCTTCTGGCTGTGTCTCCAGTTGTTTACACAGGTGTAAATTAAGTGTGAATCTACTGTGGCCAGTACAGGCATTAATCATCATGTCAGCCTAAAAGAGAGTTGCCTTCAACCTTCTACTGAACTCTCTGAGGTTCCTACCCCGTGGTAAATGTACCATACCAAAAGTGGTGTGGTAACGCTCATCATGCACCACAGTGCCCCTTCGCAGGCATGCAGGTGTCTGGGAGTTGCTCCATCAGCACTGGAGCTTTGGGAAACTGCTCCATGCTTTGTGCTTTGTGCCTGTGAGGTGCAGCATTCTGGTTGTCACTCGTGGTTGGGCTCAAAATATGTCTGCCAAAGCTAATACCTGATACTTTTCTTTCTCTCCCGCAAGCTTATTATTTCACATCTGGTAATGCCAGCTCACAAGGAGCTGTGGTTCAGCTCAGAGCATGAAGCAGTATCTCCAGAGGACAAATTAACTCAACAGCTCCAAGGCAGCACTGGCCCTGGAAGGCAACGATGAATTAGCTCCCTGGAAAGAAGCCTTAATGCCTGTTGTAAGTCAAGATTTAGATGGTAAAATGGACTACTAGTTACTACAGTAAAGTATGTGAAGGAAAATATTATGGATCTACGGGAAGATAGTAGCGGTTATAAGAAGAACCTATTATTGTGGCTGTCTGTTTTTTTTTTCTTTTTCACTGAATTGTAGAACATTCAGTTATTTGAGCTGGTTGTTAACTGTTTTTTAATTGACATTAGTAATACAAATTATACAGTAAGGCTAGAAGGTTTTGTTCACCTTTAAAATACTAGTCAAAACTGGAAGTTCATACTGAGAAGCTGACACAATGTTTGTAAACAGACACACAGACATAAAGGGAATTTACTTGCGCTTAAGTGGGTCCTGAGAAAATAACTGCTTTCTCTGTCTCCTTTCTATGATGAGTTCTGTAAGACTGCCTAAAACAAAGCATATATATATAAAAAAATGATATTTCACTCTTCATAGCTGGTGACTTAACAGTTTTGGATATTCAAGATGAGTGGAGCTTTATTTTTATTTTTGGTGCCATTAAGAAAGTAAACAAGGGCAAGGATACAAGCCATAGGCTTCACCTGGAGCAGACCACTAATTGTTCTCTGTGTGTTGGAGCAGTTTGCAGCTGTTTTGTGGGGACGAGGTGTGAGTGCCTGTGCAACACAAACGAGTATGCAGGAATCCTCTCAGGATGCTGTGAGTGAGCCTGAGGCACCAACACTGTCATTGTGCGCTGCCCAGGGGAGGTCTGAAACCTCTCAGCAGGTCACAGGAATGGATAATGTCTATTACTCTTTCACATTTCAATACAAATATTGAAGAAGTAACACTGGATGAACAAAGGTGCGTATTTTGTTCTGTGATCTCAATAAATATGAAACTTCATACTTTTAGTCATGGAATACACTATTCGGCAGAGATTTTGTTTTGTACTAACAGAACTTCGTCCAATCAAAAGTTCTGGATTAAAAAAAGTGTCTGGGAACGGGAACTGAATCCTGACAGTGGTGTCATGAATAAGTTTTTTGCATTCATATTTTAAGGCTCTTCACACGTTTTCTTTGGAAAGCTCAAGTTTCTATTTTGAGGGCTGAATTTGTATTTTAATGAATCAGAAAGTGTGAAAGCAATATGAAAATAAGTTGTTAAGTCTTGGGAGAAACCATAATTCAGAACGAGCTATTGACAGAAAATTGCTTTCAGTGGGCTACAACTTTGCAAAAATTGAAGGGAGGAAGGACAGCTAGATTACAATCCACATAAACATAGTTATTCTAAGGCTGGACAGTGCCTTCCTTTGTCCTCAGAAAAGTGATATGAATTACGGCTTAGTATTTTCTGTGTTAGATAAACTTCTATCCATGTATTTCACAATTAGCATAAAAATGTAGAATGTATACATTACTAACTAATACAAAGTTCTTAGTAAAAATTAGAAAAAAGTTAATTTGAGTGACCAAATTGAGTGATCAGTGCCTGACATGCATCCATTTTGAAACTTTGGATACTACAGATTGCACAGACAATGCAACACTAAAAATAATTTTGATTTAGGAAATTGTGGGTTTTTTACTCTTTCAACTTGAATTATTGAAGTGATCTCTTCCTTGCTTTTCTTTTCCGTTATGGATGTGCTAAAGGAGGGTTACCCTTATGGTTTTACTCAAAATATAAGACTGAGAAATGAAGAAGGTGGCCTTTTGTAACTTCAAGGATTCACTTGGTCCAGAAGTTACAAAGACATAAATGCAGCAAGAATAATAAAATCAGTGTTCAAAGAGGATAAACAAAAATCCATGGTGTAGTTTGGCCAGGGAGCCACATGGAAGAAAACAAAAGTACAATTCATAAATGCAATTATTATGAGAGGTGGTAGCAGTGTTGAAGAATTAATGTTTTCATTTTTAAGGCAAATATAATTACAGATATTTTTTAGGCTGATTTCTACAATAATATTCTTTTAGGCTTCAGAATACAGTATTAAAGGCAAGATTTGGTCATTTGGTTACTCAGTCACATCTGAACAATACAGGGTTTACAAGAAGTTTGTGGTTTTATACTGAGTTTGCCAAATGTTACATAAAACAATCAGATATGCACAAATCAAAGCTGTTGAAAGCCATTTGCTTGCTGGATTATAGGGAGATAGATCTCAATGAATGTTACTGCCAACAAATAATCTGACCTGTTTCTGCAATCAGCGTGGACTTCTTGAGATAACTGGTGGCACATTTTAGGTAGCGGTGTTGACTTAAAATAAAAAGTAGCCCTAAGCTTCCTGTGACTTGAAAGCAGGAAAGGCCACTATGTCACCTGCCATTTTTTATAGGTAGACAAAGCCTGTTTCATTCCAACAATTTTACATGTGTTCATAACTCTCAGGTATAACACCACCTTGGTTGTTATCAGACTTGGAACAAAATGGGAAAAGCGTCCATTTTTAAAAATATTTGCTTTATTTTTAAGTTCTACCAGTTACTGTTCTCTTACGATGGAAAAAGAATTAGGACTCCATCTTGCTGGAAATCCTGTGCACTTCTAGAGGTTTGCTCTGAATTGCCAACATGCTTTTCTTTTGAGACCTTATGCTTGTCTAGGTAGCAAAATGCAATGCTAGTTCAGTTGGCTCACATGCAAAGCAGGCCAGTATTGCTGGGCTTCCCAGCACAGTTAATATTTTGGATCAAAGAGCACTCCTGTGGCTTTATATCTGAGGTAAATTTGCAGAAATCAGAGGAAAATTGGGGCCTGACATATTGTTAAATGTTATGCCTTGCAGTGGTAGCTCTTTATTTTCCTCAGAACTGTGAGAATTTAAGACCAACCTGTGTGTTGGTTTAGACCAGCTTAAAACAGATGAATTCCACTGGACAACTCACAGAGAGCTTGGCAAAATACTGCCAGTGAAATCTTGGCTCTCACTGGAAGGTAGCAGGAATTTTGCCATTAACTTCATCTGGGAAAGATTTCTTCCTTTTGCTTATCATCCCTGGTGGAGTCTGCTTAATCCCTTCTTGGGCCTGCAAGATGCAGCAGCAGTGAAGAAAGTATGGTGATGTAAAATATCAGGAATAAGGGATAAAAAGCTGAGTCCAAAAGCTCGATAAATATTACTTTATCCTGTGTCCAACCACAGAAGGAAGAAGAACTGATGCATGTATCTCTTCTTTCCAGAACAGGCAGAAATGCTTCTTAAGTCTTTATAATCCCTGAGAAAAATGTATGGAAAGAATTAAAAGTAGAGTAGAGTTTGTTTATTTAAAAGAAAAAAAAAAAAGGAAAAGAAAGAAAAAAAGAAAAAAGCACAACTGCTTAGCATAAGAAATTACCTGTTCATCATATAAATCAAATGAAACATCTTCCATTTGTTAATTTATGTGAGCCAAGATTTACATATGGCAGAAAAAAGTAAATTAAGAATATATAAAATATTCCAGAATGGTATGTACTACAGATTGCTATGTGTGACTAAATTGGCCTTCCTGGATTTATTTTACAAAGGAGAGTTTCAGCAATGCCACAAATTTGTCATAAATAATCCTTAACAAAAGTGTTATTTTAGTGAGCAGACCTAGCAAATGGGTTTCATATGGCCATGTCATTTCCAGGTTTATGCTCAGTCAGCATTTCCTACATCACTGGTCTGTCACTCCCTATTTAAGACTGATTTTCAATTTCCCTTTTTTTTTCAACTGAATTCAGCTATATCTGCCAGAGAAGCAAAGCTTAAAACTAACTCCAGAATTATTAGTAATAGGATATTTACAGGAGAGGTCAGTTTCTGTTCCCTACAGTTCTATAAATGATAGCTGTTATAAAGATGGCTGTTTTGCTATAATAAAAGAACAATAAATCAGGAGGAGAAATTGGTTTGTGTGATGGGAGAAGGCATTCTGTATCAACAGCAAAGAACTGTTTGCATCCTTAAAATAACAACAGTTTTAAATTGCCAAAGTGAATGTTATCCTACGCCAAATTGTAAAGTCTTTTAAGTATATTTCAAATGAACATCTAATATAGGTTACATTTTCATTACCTAGGTATGCCTAAGTATTTTCAGACTACATTGGGATTCATCCAGGTGTCCTCTTCTACCACCTAGTGTGTCAATTTGCATCCAGACATTGGTTTTGATGGCTGGAGTTGTTGATTCTCATCTTTTGAAAGTGATGCTGTGTCCCACACTGCTGGTTGTGGTGTGAATATCACTGGTAACTCTTTCTCCTCATCACAGTGACATTTGATATGTGGCCAGTGATAATAAATGCCCCAAGTACATGATGACTGCAGATACTCTTCCCATATGGTGCTTCTTGTTGATTGTGTATTGACAGCTCTCACATTGCTATATTTATACAAAGCCTTAGTCCTCAGGGCCGTCGGGAATGTCAGCCTACATCCTGAAGGATATGAATAATTTTAGGAATATTATATATAATGAGATATTATTACTTTGTGTGTATGAGGTACCATTATAGCAGCTGAGAACCTCAACAGTAGACTGAAGATCTATTGCACTGGGTATTGGGAAAAACACTACAAGATTACTTATAACTTGAATCAACAAGTTCTTTTCTAGCACTTTTCAACACTTTTATTCTCTGAAATTTGCCCAGATTGTTTTTATAAAACATTAACTACTGAAAGAAACTAGAAAGAGATGGGGATCCAAGTGGTCAAAAACTCTTTGGTGATAAAACAGTTGGGGGTGTTGTGCATGATTTGGCAAAGTTTAATTGTTGTAAGTAGGAAAGTTCATAGGAATCTCTTGGAACTGATATGAGATCCACTGGATCTCAGTCTTGAACAAACTGAGTGTGAGAAGCATAAAATGTTTGATCTATACAAATTGATCATTCTTTGTACCCTTCAGTACAATGAAGTGATATTTACTAAGAAGAAAGCATCAGAGGAACTTGACACACCAAGAGACAAGAATTTCTCTTTCCTTTCAGACACAGATATTTGAAATATTAATTTGAAGATGTCATTTCAGAGTTTGGATCTTCAGATATACTTTTCAAGTGGTGAGTTTTAAACCATGCATGCCTACAGGGGGTCAGAACACAGAGTGTGACAGCAATATTCATGTCCTATTAGAGATGATGAATTATAAATCACCACAAAGTATCCGCGGGATAAAAGTAGCCAAGCTTAACCTCAGTCTTATAGCGCTGCAACCAAAAAAGTGATAAAGCATTGTACTCAGTTTTGCTTCTTTTTAAGTAAAATCTTGTGTTTGCGCCAAGTAATCTTGCAAGAGCAAAATATTACTTTTTACTGAAGAAATCTGAAGGTCATGGTGGTTTAAAATTACATTACTGAAATGTAAATACACGCACCAGGACCAAAAATGTTGCCTTTGCACTTACCCAGCAAATGAAAGGTATTTTTACTTGCAGCAATGACAACAGTAAACATCATTTATATGAGCAACAAAACTAACGTTCCTATACTACCTGGAGTCTTCAAACAAACTAAAATCTCTTTGCATAAAACAGCATCTCTGCCTCCCTGTCTCTCGGATTTCAGGCCAGATTTATTGATTTCAAAGAGCCAATGTAATTCACCAGAGGCTAAATTAATTTCAAAATGTTGCCTAATTGCATAGCACAGAGGCTGGTCACTAGTGAATTTCCACTGTGTGGATTCACATACCCAGTTCAGACTGAAATAACTACTAGGCTATTTGTATTTTTTGAGATGATGACCATTAAACTCCACTTCCATAGTTCCCCTTGCATGGACTGACTTCCTAAGGGGAGTCATTACAGACTGGTAAGGGCAGGGCCTTTGGAGGGAAAGGGCTGGAATTCAGTTCCTTTTACAGTGTATGCTTAACAAAAGACTAAAACAGGTGCTGGAGCAGTGACAGGGAGACAGGTTCCTACTGAAGGAAAATTTCCTCACTTTTTAATCGTGCTCAAGATCATGTTCTGTCAAAAGGCATACTTAAATAGTCTGTTGAACTGTTTCCAAAGAGACTAATAAATATACTTAAGCGATTACAGGTGTGGCCAGGCACAGGCATACTGGGGCTGATATCTGAGGTGATAAATCAAGAGGGAGAAAAAGATGGCAAGGATGAAGGGAGAGAAATGGAGAGGCAAGCACACATAGGAGAAATTGGCAGTGAAGCCAGCCCGTAAAAGCAGACTACTCTGCTCCTTTCCCTTGAAGGGCCCAGCCCAGATGATGTGCTTTGAGAATTCCCATCAGATCAGGCTTCACAGATGAGCCAAGAGCAGTAACAAGTTTCTAGTTCCCAGCAGGGCTTAAGATCAAGCTGGAGGTTGTGTTGCTCTGTCTTAATTGTAGGAGCTTGTGGGTGCCCAGAAGCAAATTCTTTCCTTTCCCTCTCTCTCCAGAGCTTTATTCTTCAAGTGTCACAGGAAGAAGAATATGAGACTTGAGGAATGAAATTTTACTCTTTGATTCTTGGCTCAGCAGTAAGTCTAATTACTATTGTAGATGTGGCAGGCAGTTGACTTTGTAATGGGTTCTGCTCTTTTGAACTATCCATAGATTGTAATTTTTTTTCTATACTGCTTTAAGATGCCAAAGTTCAGTTTGAAAATGGAAAAGCTCAGAATCCAAAAAGACCTTGCTCAGCTCTAAAACATAACCTCGTCTCTTAAGCACTTGAAAGCCTCAAGGGCTTGAAGAAAAAATGAAGAAGGGTGTCTAATTTTTATGGAAACATATATTTCCTTCCTGATCTCTTAACTTATTTTGGTAAGAAGTGTACAGAAAGAGCACAAATATGTTGAAATTAATCATGTGGAACTGATTTCTACAGGACAGGTCATGAGATAACTGCAGGAAGCCAAGAAAAGCCCAGGTCCTGCTGCTGTAACGTGCAGAAACCTTCATGACAAGCAATGACACGCACTGTGACACACAGAGAATTGAACTGCTGTCAAGACCACAGTCTGCTTACACTGGGCAGATCAAACACCAGCTGCAAGACTAAATCAGGGCCCCCTGCAGTGAATAACAGCAGTAGAGAGAACGTGAGGTGCAGCTGTAAGGTGGTGCTCCAGGACCAGCGTCACCAAGAAATGAGTGAGTAGTACACACCAACTTCAGCCCCTTGCAGGAAAGCAAGTGGCAGCTTCTGGGGAAAGAGACTGCTAATATTTAAACATTTCTAATGTATTTCTGTGCTGTGGCCATGACCAGAGAGAGAAATTCCAAGAGAATTACTGTTTGGTAGGTATAGGATATACAGGTATATACAGTGAGTACTGAAAAAGTATGGGGGCCATGCGTTCTGCCAGCCAAGCCCTACTGAAGCTTTTGGGATGATTTGCTTCCAGACTTAAGATGCTTTTGTGAAAAGCTCGTAGCAGTATAGTCCATGATGTATGAGATTGAACTTCAAGAGTGAGATCTCCCAAAATAAATTGGTGGCAGCAAGGTCTGTGCAATCCTGGAACACTGAACTATGAAGTACTGTCCTTTCTTTCCTTCTGTAGTGGTATAATTTGCATTTTGATTGAACTAGCCAAATATTTTGTTGAACAAAAGAGTTTCTTAGTAAACATAATTATGTTTTTAGTCCAGATGACCTTTTTTCTGATAAAAAAACTAATTACCTTTTCTACTAATAAAAAGTAGATTAATGTAATTGGATGAATTAATAAAGAAGAGATAACTGAATTAATCATACTTAATGTAATAGCAGATTGCTAGAAGCTTGTAGATTAGACTCAGAATTTCCCTTCGTGTTATAGGCTAATATAAATAGGCTTAATTCAAATGGACTATGTCCATTTATTTTTCTGACCTTACCTACAAATCAACACTGCACTTGTAAAAACTCCTGGCATATAAAACACAAAGGGTGAGTCTTGGGATCAAACAACCACAGTGGTCCATGTTTTTTGTTACTTGTTTTTGACAGAAGCTGTTTCTTCTGTTTGAAAATATAGATTTTAATCGTCACACATTAAAGAGAAGTTGGATATTTATTTAAGATGGATTTGAAAATATTCAGACCTTGCAGTTGATGAATCAATTTTGAGACGCTCTTTAATTACCCAGTTTCTTTGTTACTTACTGTCCTGTTGGTATGTTCTCTGAGATCTGAGATAGATCAGGCAGCAGTTGACTGTTGCAAATTCTCGTGTTTATACATTGTGAGAAAAGAAAGAAATACTATTCTTCCTTTCCTTTTGTAGCCCTTGCTATCACAAAACCTGTAGTTATAGCAGTAGCTGGGACACATGCAGAGGATGAACAAAGAGAGAAGAGCCAACTGATAATGTTTTTCCACTCTCTGGCAGTGTGTTATTCTTCTTGAGGAAGAGAATGTCTGAAACCGTTGGATTCCTGTGTAAATCAGCCTATGACAGACCTAAAGTATAATCACAGCCCTTGAAATGTAACATGAGTCCCTCATGTACAGTGAAACAATTCCAAATGTACCCATGTGACATGGGAAAAATCAGGTGCCAAAAATTTCTCTTTTGCCATAAAAGGCAAAAATATACTCTCTAAAAGGTAAAATCCAATGAACTCTCTAATATAAAACTTTGTTTATATATTTTTTTCTGCTGCACTTCTCCTCAGATGTTTTTAAACACCTTTAGAAGATTTTTTTTAAAAAGGGCTTAAATCTTCCTCGTCTATTTAAGAGGCTATTGAAAAAAAATCTATACAGTTTTTATCCATGTGACTGTATGTAAATTCAGAGTTGTAATGGACCTTTAATATCCTCCAGCTCAGCCGATAATGACCCACAGAAGAGATCCAGCCAGCTTGTCTGTGCCACATTGGTGGCTCCCGCGTTCCTCATGAGCTTATGGATGAGATGAAAGGGAGGATGAGGCACCACCTACCAAATGATGACTGAGCAGTGATGCTACTGTACAGAGAGGACAGTAGCATGAAAAAGCAAGTGATCAACAAAAGTTGTACAATAAGCAGTTCAGGAGATAAATACAATTTTAGCAGCTAGTTCATTTGAACAGGGCTATATCCCATCCAAGAGACTGTATGCGTATGAGAGACAGATGGGACCCTATTTTCTTTTTCTGGAGTCTTCTTGTGTCCTGAGAACACCTAAGATAATGAAATATCTCCCCCTTAGGTGACAAAACAGTTAAGCTGTGGAAGGAAATGAGTAGGTTTGCAGCAGTGAAGCCTGTAAGAAGGATGAGCAGATTGGCTCAGGTCAGGAATTTGGCTAGTTTAACATCTTGGCATCAGAGCCAACTCTGAGCATGGGAGGAAGGTGCAACAAATGTAGCAGAAAACTGAAGAAGGGTAATCTAGCCAGCAATCCTTAGTGGTTGTAATGGACCCCATCATACCAGACAGCCTCTGTTTATTCCATCATTCTCATTTATTATGTATTTTATATTACATTAAAGATACATTATATTTATTGTCATTTATAAGGTTATTTATATTTATCACTATAACCCCTGATATTTTTCATATCTGTTTAAGTTCAATTCTCTTTGAACTTAGAAATTCTGAGGAAACGAGGTATGTAATTTAATTGTGTGCAAAATGTGCATATTTTAGTGGGGAAGGATGGGAGGTGCCCCTTTTATTGATTTTGAAGTTTGCAAATTCTCATTTTCCTGGAATTTAGGCTTTTTGTTAGATCTTAAACTGTGCCTGGTGCTCTCCCTGCTTTAATTTCCATTCATGGTTATAAATATAAAGGGCAAATATAGAGTGAACAAACAAAGCAACACACTGTATTTGCTCACAATATTTATATGTCTATTTAAAACATTTCTGATGTAAGGGTTTATTTATCAGATATTACTCACCCCATATTTAAAAGGTTAAAAAAAATCCCTACTTTTTTCTCCCCAAAACTTCCTTATATTTAGTTCCAACATAGTCTGATACGTTCTATCTGTAGAAAATAACAGAGCTCACTTTTCCAAACCTGAATGGTTCTAAAACGACCATTACACATTTTCATTTTTTAAAAAACATAGTTAAGCTTAAAGCTCTCAAGCTTAAAATTGCCTACAAGCTGTTGCAGAGCTTTCAAGGCTGATACATAAGCAGAAGAAGGAAGGGTCTCTAGGGAGCTGGTCTTGCAGCTGGTAATGCTTTGAGTTTTCAGCCAAATAGGATTGGAGACCAGGTTTTCTATCAAGAATGATTAAACAGGGTACATAAAGCTCAGATTAATAATATATAAAAAAAAATGTGTACGAGAAGGCTTTAGTGGAAAACCGAATTCTCACAAATCTTCTGCTTCATTAAGAGCAGTACTGCACATTTCAGTGGAAGAATTTTTGGTTAAATTTCTTTTCATTGCATGCTATTTCCAGGGTTGTGCTTCAACTTGCAGGAAACTGTGATCGTACAGGAGAGACTGTGCATGTGATGTGTTCATTATACACAGTCCACTACACCAGCATGGGCTTCTGGAGCAGGCATTGGGCTGCATCTTGTTATTTCCACATTCAATCCCAAACAAAAATACCCATGTGATCTTTAGCAACACCATGAAAGTGTAAAAATTGTTGTACAGAAGTGAAACAGAATAAAAAATGTCTTTTAAAATCTTCAGTAAACCCAGATTAGGACACTAATGATCCAGTGGGAAATTCTGAGAAAATCTCACTTAAGTCAGTAGGAGCCCAAGGTAGTCAGCAGCTTGAAATCTGACCTCATAAGATATAGAGAATGGAAAAACTATTACAAGGAAAGGGCAAAAAGTTGAGATAAAAAGCTGTTGCAAGTCTAATTTTGAGAAAGTTCTGAATCAGAACGAAGAAGGTACAGGAAAGTAATAAAATGAATATTCATTCTCTTAATCTTTATATAATTTGTGAATAACAAATGGTTTGAAATTGCATTGTATAAAACATAGTCCTCCACTCAGGATCAAAGCCATACTTTCCTTCCTCTGCTGAATTGTCAAAATCATTATTAAAACCAGGGATGTTCTAGTCTTTAGAGTTTCACCCTATTGCTAATGGAAAGAGTGGCCAATATTAAAAAAATGGAGGAACTCTCAGAAATTCAGTCATAGCTCCAGGGATGGAATAAAATCTCTTCAATAAATTCAACAAAACAAAGCCTGTTTATTTTCTGTATACTACCATATATCAACCAAAACAAGTTTGTGTACTTCAGTTTTAAAACAAATGTAATCAAAAGGGTTGGAAAAAAATACTCAAAGTAGATTAATGAATGTAATGTGTCTCATCCAACTTCAGTGTAGAAGCTATTTATTTTGTACCCTTAATGAATGTATTTGTAAAGCCTAATAAAATTTCAATCGGTATTTTTGTTCAGTGTCCTTTCCCATGGTGAATTTGTTATTTCTTTTGCATTAAGCAAGGAAATGTTTAACTGTGTAAGTATATTAGTGGGACCGGGGGGGTCTGGAGTGGGAATGCAAGTAATGATGTCAGGATGATGATGCTGACTTGGAATAATGAGAATCAGGCAGGGTCTCCCTGGCAAGCAAAAGTTGTAGAAGCAGAAGACACTCAGTTTAGGAGTGGGTATGTCTGGGGCAAGTACGGGCAGTATAAGGATGGGGAATAGTGCAAGGCACTCACTAGAAGGGTAAGCTCAGAGAAAGAAATACAGCTGAACTGAAAGGTGTTATGTATTCTAGGGTGTTGGCTAATAATACTGGGGGACTCAATGTATATGAAGCCCAAGTATCTTCTTCTTTTAGGTCCAATGCTTACATGCTTGTCCTATTATTCCTTGTTGTTTCCAGTACACAGACTCCCTGGTTTTCCTCTAGTTGCATTACACAGTAATTCAAGACTGCTTCTCCAACCTTCCAAAAAGTTGGCAAATGATGAAAAAAGTCTGGCTGAACTGAACAGATAGCAAGCCCAAGATTTCCAGATGCTGATGCCTTAGAAATTACCCATTAATGTTTTCTCTAACAGGGAGTTTTGACTGAAAGAGGCATCTTTACAAGAAAGAGTTTTGGCTTATTTTGTATTTAATATATTTTTTCATCAAAGCCCTCCAGATGCTACTGTGTTCTCCTCATTCAAACCCATCAACTACCATATGCTACAGAACCAAAGGCTTAATTGCAAAGATGAATCTGGAAAACCAATAGAGTCAGGGGAGAGGAGGGAGAATTTAGTTAGTAATCCAGCAAACAAACACAGACATGATGAATACGCAATGAGAAAATATGCTCAACATTCTCTCTACTGAACAAGTTTTCAACTACTTCCACTTCCTACAAACAGGATAAATAAATTGGTGTCCCATGTACACATATATATTCATGTTTTATTTCTTGAAGTACAAACCAGTAATTGTTACCAGAGAGGTAAAATTAGGTAACAAAATAAAATGTGAAGAAAGCACATGACACTACACTTTGGTGATGCCTCAACGTGGATCTTGTGAGAATCAACATCCATTCAAGAATGGAGTTGAAATGGAGTCAGGTGACATCTGTGGGTGGACAAAACTGATTCATGACAATAAAAATGTATGAGGTGGTGGTTAGAGTTTTTGGTTATTTATAATGATCCAGTAGTTTCAACCAACACAGAGAAAATAGCAGGGTCTGTACCCTGCTGAAGAACATCATTTGGCTTGGTGTGTGTTACTGGTTTATTTCACACACTGCCATTTTAGAGTTACCTAGTTTAAATAAAACTAAAGACCTTATCTCTGAATGTGCAGCATAATAGTCATAGTAATTAATCAATGTTGTTGTTCTGGGGACTGGTTTCATCCTGCCATTCTAGTAAAGTATTTGGATATATCTTGAGAGAAAAATTCACATGTACGTTGATTCATTTTGCATTTTGCACAGTCAAACATATAATGCAAAATAAATGCATTTTTACCACCCCAAAATCCCATAATATCCTATGCCAATTAAAAATTTTTCAAAAATTTACCTTTATTCCACTAGACGTCAGTCAATAGATGGTAAACTTTAATGTTGTAGAAATGTATATTAATAACTTCTTTACCTACTTAACCTCTGCAAACATGCTAAACAAGAAAGTCATTGTAAATCAAAAAATTATGCAAGAAAAATGTTTTTATTTATATACCAAATTTTTAGAAGCTCATCCATCGCTATTGCCAGGTGAAGTGTTGGAGAGTGGTGTTCCCCAGGACTCAGTACTGGGGCCAATCCTGTTTAATATCTTTATCGATTGTCTCTACGAGGGGATTCAATGCACCCTCAGCCAGTTTGCAGGGAACACTGAGTTGGGCAGGAGTGTCAATCTGCTGGAGAGCAGGAAGGGTCTGCAGAAGGATCTGGACAGGCTGCAATAATGGGCCAAAGCCAACTATATGAGAGTCAACAAGATAAAATGCTGGGTCTAGCACTGGAACAGGAAAATGTGGGGGTTGGAGGGTCGCCATCCCTGGAGGAGTTTAAAAGGCATGTAGACATGGCACTTAGGGTCGTGGTTTAGAGGTGGACTTGGCAGTGCTGGGTTAACAGTTGGACTTGATATTAAATGTCTTTTCCAATCTGAACAATCCTCTGACTCTACGAATGCTAACTATCAAACAGAAAATGTGCATGAACAATAGCTTTTTTCACAGTTGCAGCACAATCTGGATAGAAAGACTGTTGTTGTGGAGTGTTTTGTAAATTACAGAAATTGATTGGAATTAATAAGCCTTTTGTTAAGATGAAAATGCAGTAAAACTGCTGGATTTTTTTAAAGGCTATCTATCTTAACATAAAACTTGTAAATAGCAAATGGCTTCAGTATGTCTTTCTGAAATCAAAACTATTAGTCGGGGGGATGGGGATTCAAAAAAGTTTGCCCCAATCACATTTACTGCTGCCCTTATTTACTACCTCCAAATGTGGGATATTCTCCAGGCTGATGAAGAGCTGTGGCTGTTGAATTGCTTTATTTATCATGGCTTTATTTATTACCTTTTCTCAAGCAGCACATTCACTCCTTGTCATTGTTTCTGGATATTGAATTTAGTTTATTTTTACTGTAATCACAATGTTTATTGATTTCTCTTCTCTCAGATGAAGCCCTGCTCAACAATGAGTTCCTTGGCCTCAGATACTCTTCATTGGCTTCAGCATAATGGTACTGGGTTTTCAGTCTAGAAGGCAATTTTACTGTGTAAGATGGTCTCTTAGAAACTATTAAGCTGGTCAATACCTATGCTGACTGCAATGTTTTGTTCTCAGTGAATATTTACCTAATATTTCAATTTAAATGCTTCCAGTATACTTCCAAAGACCTCCTATTTTCCACCAAGTGTCACCAATAATGATGATTTTAATCACACTCAAATGCATTTTTTTGTTGCTATACCCCTGCTGCAACTGCATTAAGACTGAGAAAAGCAATTTCTTCTACAGATTCACTACAACACTGTTCATGTGTTGACCAAGAACATCACAGATATGAGAGCCATACTTCATCTTTTAATGTATTACATATGTACAAAGAATTTATACCTTGATATCTCTGCTTGTTACTCAGATATAGATATAAGCCCTACCTGGCTTTACTCAGTCATAACACTAAGATATTTAACCATCCAACTTCACAGAAACCAAAGTTCTGTGATTATAATCCAGGAATTATTACTTGTCCACTGCTTCTTAACTAAGATTCATGGAGTAGGAGTACCATTAGTACTGAAATTGGTTCATTGTTATTGAACTCAACAGCTAACTACAAGACAGAAAAGCTGATCTCTGTGAAGCCCCTGGAGGAGCAGAAATAGCATTTTCAAAACCTCCTATTTCCCCAAACACTATCTGTTGGATTGGACCTCTCAGTATCAAGCTGAAGTGTCATGCACAGTTTTGAGCACAGGTCGGCGGATATTCGAATTCAACGGCTCTGTTTTCAAAAGGAGTTATGTTTTTTGCCCTGGTAACCATGCTTTTTCTGACACATGACATTTGAAAATTTATTTCTGGCTCTTTCAGCAAGAGGAGGATAATCTTGTAGAGCTCTTGAATCCCTTTAAAATACATTCCTTTTAAAGTTTCACAGCTAGGGCATTATAAAAGAAATGTGTTTTGAGAGAAACTTGTTGAGTTGGTATCCGATATCTCAAAATGTTTGAGTTTATTTGTTCTTTGACTTTGAGTCCTTAAAATTTTCTACTGCAATCTGAATGAGCTCAAGATTCATCTTGTGGCATGTCTGTGAAAATGCCAAAGTAAATATATCCATACTGTCTTTCATTTATACTTTCAAGGGTTTGGCAGTTATATTGCTTTGTTCCTTTTTATATGTCCTGCAGCAGAAGACCCCTTTCATAAACCTGGGAAACCATGGCTTTGTCACATCCCTTTTGTGCTTTTACTGTGACAGATAGGTTTTCCCAAGAGAGAGCAGGAGGGGTGGTGGGAGGACAGCAGAACTGCACAAAGTGATGAACACACACAGAGAGCTGGTAAAAGAAACTCATTTTGCTTGTGTGTCAGAAGAGGTAGGATGTGCCCAAGGGAAGCAGGTTTTGGATGAAAGTTGCTGAACTTTTCCTTTGATGCTCAGAACTGAGCACTTTGCATAGTGGCTATTCTGGGAATTTTACCCTGGAGCTCTTTAGACAGGTGCTGACTACAACAAATGGAGAGGCATTTTTTCCTTATTGTGTGAGGCAGGGCTAAACGAATTTGTGCTTTCACTAAATCAAGCTTTTCTGAAGATGCCCCAGCATGCTTTGCTCCTGTCTTGAGTGGATTTACTGAGTAGGCACAGAGATTTGTGGACCACGGCCTCCCTCACAACTGGCTTGGTGCAGCTGCAGTCTCCTTGAGTGGTGGGGAACAGCAGCCTGCCTTGGAACTGCCTAACAGCACAGTGCCACAGCTGAGGTGTGTTGGCTCATTATCCCAATCCACATTAATAGCTGGGGCGTGCCCTCCTTGTCTAGGGGGGTGCTCAGTAAGCAAAGTGAACTTCTACAAAGAGCCCACAATATGGACTTTGTTCACTGTAAAAATTTCCTAGCAGCTAGCTAGGCTGCCTCTGCACTGGTATGACTGAACCTGTACCAGTGATTCCAGACCACACTGGGGTTACAGCTCTGGTGATCTCAGCAGGGCTTTGCCCATTTAACCAAACTGTGAACATGTCTCCAGCAGCATATCTTGCAAGCAGGTAAGCTCCAAAAGTGTTAAGTGTTTCTAGGGATAGGGTCTTTCTGTGAATCTTGAAGGAGCAACACCACTTTGTTTGGCTTTATAGCTTCTGGTAAGCTATGATTCTCTCCCTCAGCATGAATAACCTTCGAGTACTCTTCAGATACCAATGAAAAAATGTTATGCAGCCTTCAGACGCATTTATCTGTTTTCACTTGAAGATATGTTAAAAAAATCACCTGGGTACACAGAGGACTAACACATGTATAAAAATATATATACACACACATGTGTCTATGTAAGCAGATATTACAGTTTTATCTATTCAGTTCCATAGGTTTTGGATTGAATTCAATACAAAGATGAGTACAGCAGTGTAAAAAATAATTGTAAAGAATTTTGAGGATTCATAAAGGAAAACTATGAAAGTATTTTGGAATGGATTTGAAGACTAGGCAGTGTATGCTTTCTGCATGCTAGTTTTACTCTTAAGTTCAGCACTCTCTACTGTGCCATGAAGGATGGTTGCAGACAACACTGAGTAAGTCTGGCTGTTAGAATGCAAAGCAAAACAAGACTCTGGATAACATTTGTCATTGCGTATCTCAGAACAAATTGATACCAAGAAAATACTTTGACATTTTTGAACTCACAGTGGTTGGTGCATCTTCTGAAAGGGAAAAAAGAGATCAGTTTGAATGCCATTCTCTTTGACAGTATGCACAAGAGGGCAATATGAATAACAGAATAATTTTAAAGCTGATACAATGAGACAGCTGCAAAATGCCATATGAAAAATCCACAGCAAAGCAGAGAGATGAAAACAGACTGGACATATGATACCCTGTTCATGGCTAGGAATCCAAACCTTGTCTGTTCAGCCATAATCAACATGGGTCTGCTACCTGATCTTGTTTCCTAATGTACCCATGAGAGAGAAGAAGTGCCGAGAGTTTGGATAGCTGGAGCTGCTCAGATGTGGTTGGGGGGGGGGGTGTGTGGGGGCAAGGGCTGGGAAGAAGAGATAGCAAGATGTTGTGAAATGTTGATTATTTTATGGCCAGTGTACAATATTTCCTCCTACTGGATCTATGACAATGTCAGGATGCTAAAAAAAACCCAAAACCCAAGCCCCAAAGTGTTTTGTGTCTCTCAGTCCTCCTGAATAACCAAGGAGCTGGGGGACATTGTATGATTAACAGCTCACTCTCACAGTCAAGGTACCACAACTCAGCAAGTTTTTTCAGTGTGTGTCAGCTGAGCTGTGGTAATTGTTCATTCATGTGCTTGATATGAAAAATGCCAAGTAATGTTATCTAACTCTCTTTCATTGTATCAAATTACTCCCAGTGTGCCATGAGTTAGGAGTGCACACTGGGAGGGTTTCACAGTTCTAAATTTAGACCTCTGTGTTAGAGAGGTCTCCGTCTGAGCTAGCTGTCTAAGTTCATCTTAAGGTCAGTGGAAAGAAACAGGTGCATCTGGAGTATTTTTTTTTGGGGTGGGAGTTGGTGGGTAACTTAGGGAGAAAGGACTTCTCAGAGCTCTGCTTCGTGGGTATTTGAAAAGGTATCTCAGAGTATTGACAATAAAATCTAGGTCAGCCTGCAAGTTGCTTTAGGTTATATGTGGTGAGCTGAATGGTATTAGATAGACCAGCTTTCAATGAAGCTGCTTTCAATGATTTTATTCTTCTTACCTAATCTAGCTCAGTCTTTGCCTCATTCTCTTTTAATGAGTCATGTAAGTATTACAAATAACTTTTACTGTAATGTTGGTTAAGCAGTTACCACCTTGTTCCCATTTCCCATTAGGCTTTCCAGTCCAGTTGTATATCCTACCTTGTGCTGCTATGAGATCGATTAATGCAAAAAAAATAGTCTGCTATGGGGAATCCTTTTTTTTCACATGAATCTGTCTTGCTGCTGAAGCACTTGCTCCACCTCAGCAAAAAAAGAGGGAGAAGAGGAGATTGCTGCTAAGCTCTAAAGTGGAGCCTCAGGACAAAGAAGAGAAAATTGTCTTGCTTTCCCCTTAGCAATCAAAAAACACTGGTGGGGGAGAGAACAAGTCATCCTCATTTCTAATGAAAATTGTTTGAATTCAGGATTATGATGGTGATAAATTACAGAAATTTTAATATAAAGAGAACATAAGGCATGAGAACACAGTATTCGGTTTTCTTTCTAAAACTCTGAGTTTTCTGTTAGTGCAGCACTTTTATGGCTTATTTGTCTTTTACAACCTTTGCATTATTGCCTTCATTTGTGGTATCTATTAGCTAATTAGTCATAAGAAACCTAAACCTGAGCTCAGTCTCATGTGAGACCCATATCCGATCAGAGAAACTGACGACTGGCTTGCAGCACATTTGCCTCTGCATTCAGATCCCTGTCAGAACTGCCTCTGGAGCAGTTGGTTATACTCTGGCCTTTAGGCAGCACTATGAATGATCACAGTTTAGTTTCTTCTCAGGATGTGCTGTGGGTTTCCTAGTAGCCCCCTGTCGGTGTGCAGCCAGATAAAATCAAGCCCATATTGAAGGGAAGAGGTTTGTAGTCTTTGACTTCAGCAGTCCCTACAACTTGGCTCCAGATTAGTCCCAGCTATTGGTAGTCTTGTGAAATATGATGATATATCCTGTGTATCTTAACTGTGTTTTGTGAATTACATGTAAATGTAGTTCCAGTGTTTGTGAAGAGTTAATCAAATTTGAAAACATTAGTAATTCTCAATTTACTCGTTAAGTTCACAAAGGATGCATCAAGATGTGTTCAGAAGCTTTGGCACTTGAGATTTCACTGTCTGCTTCTGGGTGCCCAGGGGAAAAAACCCACCACTTTCACTAGAGTTTAGAGTGAATCATTTAGGGCTTAGTCTGTGTTCTTTCACTCTCTCTAGATGACTGCAGTGAGGTCAGGTAAACATGTTGGGATTTGCCATTCTTTCTTTTGCCATGTTTCCATATCCATATCCTATGGCAGGCAGTAGGATGATGGTCTGATGCTCAGTGGGTATCAATTGGTTTGCAAGTACTGATTTCTCTTGTCATGATTAGCACTGGCTTGTTCAAATGTTCTTCTGAGTCATTTTATACATACCATTAGGCTGCTTTTAATTGCAAAATAGTACAACTTCTTTTGCATAAAATAGTATAAAAGATGAATGGTTTAATATCCAAGCTGACTTCTTCCTCTAAGAGAAGAGTTTGAGTAGGAAGGTAATATGGCCTATGATGGATCTTCAGCTTCTCCTTCATCTGAGAGCTCAGGTCTTTCTGCTTTTCTGATAAAAGTAAAAAGAAATAATAATTTCTTAATTAGTTTCACAATTTTACATGAGATGTTCACTGACCATAAATGTAAGAGGTTTCTTCCATTTGTGTCACATACCAGAAATTTAGTGCCAATTAGTATTCACCCAGCCATGTTGGTTTTTTACAGTTTCATTATAGAAATATAGTCCTTACCCAGGGTACTCTCATGGCTAAAAAAAATAGAGAGCAAGGAGAAGGTATTCAATATGAGATTGCTTCCTGTTTTTACAGTTGTCGCTTCTCCACACAAATAATTCTTCCAGTATTCGGATCTAACCTAATTGATTTTTAGAGAGATTTGTTAGCATTACGCTTTGGCTCTGCAGATAAGACTTTTAGAAAGTATAGGTTGTTAGTGTTAGAAATGTCTAAAGTGACTGTGATAAGCCTGTTTCCACGCTGTCTGAGAGGGTGTTATGTGAGACACTGGCGTTAAATATTTGTGCTTGCACAGATGATTGACTTAAAATCCCAGCACCTGTGATCTCTGTAATGTTCAATCTGTTTGTGCAGCTGTTCCTGCGGGACCGTTACACACAGTAATGGATTAGTTCAGCGGTCCTGCTACAGCATTGCGGTGGAATGAAAGCTGGGGAATTAAATAAGTTACATTTCAGCAGCATGCAACCTCTGCCTCTCACTCTGCATGATACTTCTTGGGTACCAAGATTTTCCTGTAAGATCCTGACTTTTCCAAATTGGCTAGAACAGTTAAAAATACTGATTTTAAAGTTAGGAGGAAAAGGAATTTGTTTTCATTACTTCCTTTACCAAAGTATAATAGTCTTTCTATTTCATTTGAGGAAGAGCTGATGAAGATTGAACTCCTAAAAACAGGATCAGGAGGTGGAGAGCATGGAGGAATTTCAGCGGAGAACAAGCAACTAAGACACCCTGTCCTTATTCCATGTCTAAAGGGAGAATCTCATTTGAAATTAAAAGACCTATGATAGAGTTCAAATGTACTCACAAAATGAATATAATATTATTATTTCTGAGGTATTGGTGTGGTTCAAAAAAACTAAAAAGCTCTTAATCTTCTCCTATGTTACCTAACTGTAAGAGAATACTTCATTAATTCACCCACATGTAGTATAAAAATAATCTTTTCTACAATAAAAGGTTTTAAACACCACCATCACATAGTCTGTTGAAATTAAAAAGGAAAATAGTGCAGCCCATGGTCACTTCCCACTCTTTTGTGCACAATTAAGTTCAGTTTTTTAGATTAATATTTTTCAAGGAATATCCCAGTAAATGATAATCAAGCTGTCTAAAAATTACTGCATGAATTACTAATTTTATATACATAAAGAACTGAGCCTCGTTCTTTCAAAATGTTGCTGCCCATCTTTCTGCAGCTTACAGATCTGCTTCTAGCTTTTTTAATGCATGCCTGCTTTTTTTTTGATGGCAACAGGTAGTTGCAGATAAAAATCGTATCATTTCTGTTTCTCATTGTGTCCTAGTCCTGAAAAATGCTGGACATTAGGCATGAAGTGCTGAAGATGGTCATGAGCTCAAGTGTTTTGTTACATCAGTTATTTATAAGGTCAGATTCTGCGAAATTTGTATTTGTTAGGCATGCATACTTAGATAAGGATATGTTTAGGAGTATCTTGGTTTCAAAGAATAAAATTGCACATATAGGTGCAGATATAAAATGAGAGAAAACAAGATATAAAACAGAGTGAACAGATTTTTTGTAAATCTGGGCTTAGGTGTTGAAAGACTGAAACTCAAGTACTTACAATTTAAATGAAAAAAAAAAAGGAGGAAAAAACCACCCATGAGCATACATCACAGCGATGTAATAATTAAAAATTGGTATAAGAGAAATAAAGAAAAGGTGAAGTTGCTTCTGACTTTTTGAACTTTTTCACTTTACTGAAGGGAGAAAAAACATGTATGTTCAATAATACCTAACATGTATTGATATAACTGTGACAACATCATGATGACAGCCTTATTCTCCTGTCATGCATGAGACATGAAACAAAACCTGTCAAAGTGGGAGGAACATTTAAAACTCACCCAAGCACAATGTCATTGTAATGGTGGATCCCATTCTTTTCCCAGTCATGCTGTTATTGATCAATACAATAAATTCTAGCATAATTTACAGCTATTCTGGGTTAATACAGTGGTAATGGTTTAAAAATACTGATTGCTTGTTTTAGGAGGAGAATTAGTGTTATGCTGCATGCTCTCATGTAAGTGACAAATGGTGGTCCAGGAAGGCATGGAAGAGGGGGCTTAATTAAAAAGTTTTGTATTATTTCTTTTCTTTCAGTTATGCAAAAGTGGATCAAAAAGAGCCTAAGACTGGAGTTGCATGGTGAATAAATCCCTGTTACTTTGTTCCATGTACTCTTGCTGATGTAAACCATACTAAATCCCTTAAACAATGCAAAATAAGAATAGGATGCTTTAAAACACAACAAATTTAACTTGGCAATTTTTAATTGAAATTATTTTTGATACTAGAAGCAAATATATATTGTTCTTTGCCTTGTGACCAGTCCTGAACATTTAAAAATAATTCATCTTTCTCTTGAAAATAAGTGTTACAAAATGAAATTTCGTCCTGTTTGATTTCTGAGTCTTGGATTACATTTTGGTCACACTGTCAAATTTTTTCTATAGGACCATGAAGTGTGAGGGGAGCTGTACCTACTTCTTTTATTTTAAGTTAAAACTAGTATTCTCATAAATTATTATGGCTAATGAGTTGAAGTTTTAAAGTCATTGAGTACTTCGAAGGCCCCCATTGAGTTCTGAGCTGGCAAGAGTTACGATAGATGTCTGAGACTGCCTTTGACAATAGTATGTGAAAATCTATAAGTAAAATACAGACGTATTGGAAACTGCGAGGAAAAATCCCCCTTAAAATAGAGGAAACACAGAGTCTGACAAATAAAGAACTGGAAGATCTCTTGTTTTTCTATTTCATCTTCTTACTCTGAGATAGGAGAGGTCACACTGAAATGTTCTTTAGCAAATATTTACCTGACATCCTACCGAAAACCTACCAGCTTAACATTTGTAACCTTTGTAGGCACTCTTGTAGAATTCTGCTGTCCTTGTGATTAAGTACAAAGTTGCTCTAAACTCCAGTCTAGCCTCTAACCTTTCATTGCTGTGAAACAAATCAGTTATTCTTTGTTGCACCCTCAACAACCTTGGAGAATAGTTAAATACTATGCCCTTTTTAAACCATTTTGAGACACATGAAAACTGCTATGTCTACTAATCACCTTGCTCTCCTTTATGTACTCACAAATTGATCGCTTAACATTTGCATTGGCATTTTTCAGGGTAGGAAGTAAGCTGATAAATGATTCCCTGGACTCCTTCTATGTTAAGAAGAGCCCAATGCCTGCCTTTCACCAGTTTTCTGTGACTTCCCAAGGATAATGATTCCGAAGAGATTTCTTTGGCTTTAGGGTACATTTGAGCATGACCCATTGACTTTAATAGAGTCAAATGTTCCATTCTCTATCATGCCCTTTAACTGTTATGTTCTGCTTTCTACCTACCCACTAATATTAATTGTGTTAAGTGGCTTGTCACAAATTTTGTGCAGACTAATGCAAAAGGGCAACTCAGCCTTCTCCTTGTCGTCCCTTAACGTGCTTGCTGCCTGGTCCTTCATCTTGCTGATCTTCAGGCTGCTGAAGAGGGCTGGTTCCCTCCATAGCAGTCCACGGCTTCTGCTGTCCTGTCCTGCAACCCTCTAGGAGTGCCACCACCCCAAGTCCTCACCCCTCCATGATATCCTGCCCTGGCATTGAGTGCTGTTGCTCAAGATGCGCTTCATCGGAAGTGCATTCTGCCTTTAGGCATTTCCTCGTGTTTGTCAGCATTGAATAAAAAATAGCTGCCCACCTAATATTTTCTTCCAGCTTCAAATAAATAAAGAAATAAATCTGGGGCCTGAAGGCATTTGTGACCTCCTGTATTACCTTTCCTGCAGTTCTCAAGTTAAAGTCTTTTAAGGAAATCTCAAATCTCAGAAGTCCTCAAATGCTTTTATTGTCTTCTAGAAAAGTCACAGCATGAAGAATTTGAAAATATAAAATTAGATTTATGTCCTCTCAGGTTCAACATTTTCAATAGACTGTCTTGAAGTTAATATAAAGGCTAATACAGGGTTATTCTTCTAGAACAGAAATGAAAGTTTTAAATGAGTTGCCTTTAAAAAGCAGAGCCCTCAGAAAGATATTACAAAGCCTGGATGATTTGGTCATTACAAAAAACACAACACCCCACTAAAAAAAAAGTAAATAAATTCCCTGATTTCAGATTATTAAAGCCAAATCAGCTACCTTGTTTGAACAGTGGTCGTAATAATTCTTCAAGGACTGTAAGAAAATGTTTGGAATTTTCTTCCACTTCTGTGGAGAAGAGATAAATTGGGTCTCTAAATTCTATAGCTGATATTCTGAAAGAAACATTGCTAAGAAAGGGACATGCAATCTGAGTCAATCCTGTGTTTAATATCTTTCAGTGCTGCTCAGAATCCATTTCATTCATGGTTTTCTGAACCTTGAAGAAGCTTTCTTGTGCCTTTGTTAGATAGTTTTCTTCTTTCCTGTCAGAAACAACCCAAGTCCAAATATTAGACTATTGGTTTAGCTTCAGGTCAAATGCATGAAGTCTCTAAGACACAGTAAATTCTTGTTCACTCTCGGTTATGTTTGTCAGGTCTTTCCTTTACCAGTGCATGGTAGAGAGATCAAAGGAAGGAAAGAGTAATTGTACTATTGAGATACCAAATCAAAGCACAAATCAAGTATTTAAAATGGTGGAGTGGGAGCAGAACTTAAAAAATAAAAATTCAAGCCATAAGTCTGGGTGCAGGTACATGGCAAATTAATGTATTATTACCTTTTTTACTGCTGAAGTATGATTGGCTTGCAGGAGGGAATACAGTGACAGAATGGAAGAGAAAATAGGAGAAAACCAGCTGTTCATCTTCTCTGGCCCTTTAAGAGGGTGATGAACCTCTGTGTGCTTCACAAGTGTTCCTTGTGGTGGATTCCTTCCCCTCTTGGACTTAATCAAAATTTGTGCCTTAGCAGTTGTGATTCATAGTGTCTTTCCTCATGTCTGAGGCAATTGCAAGTCTTAGATCTCCTCCTGATTGCCTCATTCATCCATCTTTCAAGCACTCTAGTAAATTAATTTAACTTAAAATTAATATCTTTCCAAAAGAAAATGTTTTATAAATACTCATGGCCTATGTGGGACTTATCTGAAGCATTAGTCTAAATGATCACATTTTATTACCTTTTCATAATATTTTAGAGCTTGTGAAATAAAAATGTAGTTCGGCATTGTCTACCCAGCCATAATTAATATCTCTGAAATAAATCCAAATACATTAGCAGCTTGTTCAATGGATTTCATACTCCCATTTAGAAATCTTATTAATTTCCATGTGTTGAAATATTTCACATTCTCTTTTTGTGATTAAGCTATTATTTTGTACATTAATGCAGATAGAAGTGTCAACATTATAATATTACTGAAGAAATTTGAAAGATGCTGGCTAAGTTAAAGCCAGAAGTATGTCCTCTATGACCCTGTTAGATCGTCTCTAATTTTTTAAGTGAATCTAGCACTTTACATGTGTGACATCCTGTCTGTGAATGAACAGTTAGTGAGGAATCATTTTATCATAATTATTAAACCTAAACCAAAGGGCTGCGAATGGAGAGCAACAGCTAAAACCTCTCCACTCAAAACCTTTAGTGCATCTCTCTTCTTTGCCTTATCTTCTCTGGCAGCTCTGTGTTCAGTAGATTTTCAGTCAGGTCACCTTGCTGACATGGATCTTTCCTTCATCCTCCTCCTTAGGTTGCATGCTTCCTGAGGCAGTGGTTTCTGTTTTATACCCACAGCATCTAGAAGGGATCTCAGGGTATGACTGTGACAGAAATCATCACGAACGAAATGCTTTAATAGAATCCTGTGTTTTCTTCTAAGTGGTTTTAATTGTAATGAGATTATTAACTGCATAGCTTGTCCTCATTTTGACAAACAGATTGTTTTCAAATGGATCTGCTTATTTGCAGTTCAGAAATAACAATAGTAGTGTTGCTTGGGCATAAAATGGGTTTAATGGAGGAGACAGCAGGATTTGAAGTATGCATCAGCTCCGTTGCAATTTATCCATCTGCAAGGGCCCTGTCTGCCATTTCTACATCATGATGCTAAGCATGCTTTAAAAAATGATACTTGTCAGTTCTTAATAAGTTTTTCTGCCTCTAGATTTTAGCAGCGGTTTACTAAGGGTTTAATTTTGAATGTGTGAATCCCAATGTTATATGGTAACACACACTCACATTGATCTTGTTTAGGCACATTTGGAAACCAGACTTTGCAGATGCCAGACAAGCTGCATGGTTTGTTTCTAGAGGGGTGAGATTTAAGCCATAATTAAAATATACTTTCTCCGCATGTGTTTCCCTGATTTGAAGCACAATTTAAAGGTATAACCATCCCCAGTCATGCAGAAAGACTTTTTATCTTTTTAACACGATTTTAAATTGTTTATAAACCAACAGCCCACAGGTACATTTTAAATTTAAATTTAAAAATGTAACATAAACAGGTACAGCACATATTAATGCAGTTAACCACCTGATCAAATAGAAGGAACAAAGTTGGACGTGTTATTCTGGTCAGCCAGTGATTAGCAGAACCTCAGACCAAGGTTAGGAAACCACCATGTTGCTTCTGTCCAGGGCAGAGAGCTGACCAGCACCTCACTGACAGTGCCCAGTGGGCTTCCAGATTGGGAAGGGCATGGGGATGTGTTGGAGTCAGTGCCATTTTACCACTCCAGTTTGCTTCCAACTCTATGCTAACTGTGAAACTGGTGTTTTTTCAGGGCTGCTGTGCACTCTTTGAGTATGTTTTTATGGCAGTAAAGAAGAAGTACTGATGCACTGTTGATAACAATGTCCTTAGGACACACTTTCCACATTTCTTCATCAGAAAGAGAATAACAGAATACTTCTAGAAAAACTATAATATAACCTCTGCATCTGACTTTCTTCTGAATTCAAGCAGCCTTTTGTATTTCAGGAAGACTGAAAAAACTCCTGACCAATGAGTTCAAGCCATATGGCTGACCAGCACTGAGGAGTACTGGATTGAACTTACATGCAGCTCAGAAGCATGAAGACAGAGGTGGTTTTTGTGTGGTAGGATGGAAAAGCCTTCATTAACTGTGCTTCTCCTCCTAAAATAGCATTCACTTTTTGAACGGGGGAGGGCAAAGGGATGCCAAGTAGTCCCAAAATGCCATCCATTCCTAGAAATGTTTCAGTGCAGATGGTGCTGTGAAAGCTGAACTATTCCAGAGATTTTAAGTGACAGATGGAAGTACCCAAGCATGTATGAGCGAAGAGAGCTACCTCCTCTCTGTGCTGGCTGAGTACAAATCACCCAGCTCAGGTGATTAAAGCAGGGAATTTGTGCCCAGTTACCCAGATCCTTGAGTTTAATCCATCCCGCTGTGTCACCCTATCCACACAAATTAAGTGAACTGTATTTAAAAAACATTATGGCAATCTGAAGTCAGTAACTCGCTATGTGAAAAATTATGCCAAGGAATTCTCCTGATCTTATTAAACAAGAAAAAGATATTTTTCTACTCTATTGACATTATTCATACTATAGCAGTTAAAGGTCTCATCAGCTTTCTCAAATCAGTTAAAAAGGGACTGCAGTCGAATTTATATCTTTCTTTTAAGTGTATTCTAACGTCATTTTTTGGTCCGTAACTTTTGTGCCCTCTCAACTCCTGCAGAGACAAACTCTTAAATATTTAAGAGAGACCTCAACATTGTGCTGACACTATATGCATCATCCAGTGGGGGTTTTAACACCCAGGTACTCAGTCTTCAGGTGAAAGCCTCATCAGCTTTTTATAAGTGAGGTTTCTAAACCAGTCTGGATACAGTATGGGAGCTGGATCTGATTGTATCACAATCATTTCAGAGATTCACTTTTCTCTTTGCAGTTAAGTCAAAGAAAATGTAGCTCCTAATAAAGAAAACAAATTTTTTCTTCTTTTCAAAACTGTCCCAATAGTCCATATGAAAGAGGATGCCATTGCAGATAATTCATAGGTAAAGAAGGGCAGACACTAATTATCCCTCATACCCACCTATAAAGCACCGAACAACAGAAAGTATTTTTAAATAAAATATTTTACGGGGAGCATTGAAGTGTAAGCGGAAGATAAAGGTGCAATTCTAAGGTGTGAGGCAATCACAGAAGAGCATCTAGAGGTGACAGCCTTCAGTCCTCTGGATCTTTCTCAAGGAAAGCATTTCTAGAAGACCGAAGGTCTGTTTACATTTTTATCACTGACTTATGAGACTGTGGGCAAGATACTTCATCTTTTCTTGCTTTGCAGATCTGAAATACTACTTGTCTCTCTTTATGAAGTGCTTAGAGTTCCAAGGGAGAAGAAGCTGTAGCTAAATCACCTCTTTATGTCCTCTCATCTGCGTTTGTCACATAACTCACATGCAAGTTTTATGAGGATTTCCTCTTTTTGTTCTTGACGGTGTGCTAGAGAAGGTTATTGGGCAATACAAATGTTTGCTTGAACTATTTGTTCTGCGTGATGTACTTTCACTGAAAACAGCTTCCAGTAAAAAGATGTAGGGCTACACTAGAGTCTTGAAGAACAGTAGGAAAGGCACAGCTGGATCCCCACCAGCTCACATTGGATAGTTACGTCCTGCAGTCTGCTGCCCTTCCAAGGCACTAAAAGTCAAGCAAATTTCGTATTTTCTAGTAAAATAAAATTTTTTAAAAAATCCAAAATCAAGCAAACAAAATAAACAAGAAACTCTACCCCAAACCAGCAAAAAAACTCCTCCAAAAAACCCAAACCCCACACTTATGGTAAGAGTCACACAAAGTCAAGTCATATATTTTTGTCTTGTTTTCAGAGCCTGTGATTCCACTGGCTCAAGAAAGATAATGTAAGGTCTGAGGTGACTCTATGAATGTTTGAGATTTGTGGAGTTCAGAGGATGCTATCACATACAGAAAAGTAATTCCTGACTGAGGAAAGATACTATGCTTGCAGGGGAGACATGGGAAAAAAGAAGGGGTTGTGATGAATCCCATGAATTGCTAGAAGGAAGCTATAAAAGGAAAGTAGACTGTCTTGGAGGATTCTTTTTCCTGCATAAGTAAAATTTCTGTCTCATTATAGTAAGAAATAGCACTTTTTAACTTTGAGAAATTAAGACAGGAACAAGCTTTGAGCAGACTATCTGCCTCAAGCTTTTTAAGAGCACATTTGTCTGGTCTCCTGTACAAATCACATTATATAATAAGTATAGCTATGATCATGCTAGATGGAAAGGGAGGAATCAAGACTTTTCCTGACAAGGATGATTTTACAGTGCCTGATAAGAAGGTGAATCCACAGCAGGGTACAGAAAGCAGGCACAAAAGAGAAACTTCAACCAGGCAGTATAGTTTACCAGAGGGAAGCCCCCATAGCGCAGTGAGGGAGAACCTGATGGGATTTGTGCTTCTAGCAGCACTTGGTCTCCTGGCTCTCTGGAGGGGAATGCCCAAGACCCACAGCAAGCACACTCAGTGTATTTTTATAGACTTTAAGACTCCATTAGCAGAACAGATATGCAAGTTGTTATTAGAAATATTAAAATAGCTCAATCCCTATATCAAAGCAAACAGAAAATGCACTAAACTAGTGTTCCTGAAGTCTTTCCTTGCCATTCTGCATATTTGGATAAAAACAATGGACAAGAGGAACTCAGTGAGCCCACAGGGTGGTAAATTATTTTCTGTGGTCTTCTCTCTTCCTGTAATAGGTGGAGACACTACTAGTGTTACTTCTCTGTTATTTGTGATGCTGTGGTAATCCACACAGCAGAGGAAGATGCATTTCTGTGGCTGTTTCTGTGTGGGACCCTTCATGACCTTACCATATGCTACTGCTGGGGACCAATGAGTGGAAAAAAACCACAAGGATGTGCCAGTAATCAGTGGTCTAACAGCAGAGCCAGTATTTAGGCAGTATATGTGGATGCTTAGTCTATGTTTTGCCGGTGCTGTATTTTCTTAAATATCTTTCTCAATAAAAATTAAGGTAGCCACAAGTTGGTCATTTATACCCATAAGAAGAATTAAACAAAAAAATATTGTAACTCCAGTAAAATATCCTTTAAATACAATTTTTTTTAATTTATGGTCTGACAAATGATGCTAGGGAAGAATGAAAAAAGAAATTCTCAGAATTTTTACAGCAATATTCACTTTAAAATGAGATTAAAATGTTACTTCAATAGTTCAAAGCTGTGAGGATGCATAATAATCTATCAATTGATCTCAGTATCCAGCAGCTGTCATGCGCAAAGCAGTTCATACAGCTAACAAAACAACAGATGCATTGTCTTTTTAAACAATATAGAGAGTTAGGTTAATGGCATCCTATCATCCATGGTTTGCCCTCAGGACCTACTTCACCATTTTTTTCAGAGTTTAACATGAAAAGAAGACAGTTATTCAAATAGGATTGTTCCCTGCCTGAGCTACTTGCTAGCTCTCACAGCATCACATCAAATTATTTGTGTAAGTCCAGTATATTAACTGAATTGATAGAATCACATTTACTAATGCTCATTTGCTCTCATGGCCTGGGGTTGCTCCTCTGATGCTGTGGGTTAAATCTCTGAAGTACTCTGGGGTCTTACCCAGGTTAATACAGAGGTACTGTAAATGCAACCCATCTGCTTTCCTTCACTGTCAAATGTATAGAGGCAATCAAAGTCAGGGGCTCAGCTCTAGTGAGGCCCCACCTGGAATGCTGTGTCCAGCTCTGGGTTCCTCAGGACAAGACAGACATGGAGCTCCTGGGGCAGGTCCAGCAGAGAACAACAAAGATGATTAAGGGACTGGAGCATCTCTCTTATGGGGAAAGGCTGAGGGAGCTGGTCCTGTTCAGCCTTAAAAAGAGCGGACTGAGAAGGGATCTCATCAATGTCCATAAACGCCTGAAGGGAGGGTGTCAAAGGATGGATTCAGGCTCTTTTTGGTGGTGCTGAGCAATAGGGGAAGAGGTAAGGGGGCAGAAACTGATGCACAGGAAGTTCCTGTGAATATGAGGAAGAACTTTATTCTGTGTGTGGCTGAGCACTGAAACAGGTTGCTCAGAGATGGTGTGGATTCTCCCTCCCTGGAGATATTCAAGAACTGTCTGCACACAATTCTCTTCCATGTGCTTGCTCGAGGATGGGCCTGCTTGGGCAGGGAGCCTGGACCAGATCACCCACTGTGGTCCCTTCTGACTTTCTCCATTCTGCAATTCTGTGGGAGTGGCTGTGGAAAAGCTGGGCAGTGGAGGGATGGTCCATAAGATGCAGGTTCATCCCCAAGCCTTGCTCCAAAATAGAAAAGAAAAATGACTGCACAAGCTGGTGTGCAAAGGTAGAAGTGGTGAATGAATGATTCTGTTTGAGGTGCTATTGATTTTTCACTGTATTGTTACTGATCATTCCACAAAACCAGAAATGACAATCTGGTTTAGTGATCAGCAATGACAGTGCTGCTTTGAATTCCTCCGTGGATAGAAGTGTTTTCTACAAAAATATTATTCTTTGTTCCCTTAGTTAAAAAAAAAAAAAAGTTCTTTTCTTGTTTCACTTTTCCACCCAGTT
>JAWWMP010000116.1:24123156-24150217 GCA_035047865.1 Dendrocincla tyrannina
ATAAGGTTCCTGGAGCAGGGAACTGCAGAAGTCATGTAGAAGGACTTCAGATAAATTTATAGGCTGTCAGGAAAGAATCTTTCTGTTTCCCTTGCAATTTTTTTGGATGCATTGATGGTTATGCAAAGTAACTAAATAAGATTGAGCTTCTTCAGATGTGTTTCCACTTTCAAAAAAATGTCGGATTTTTTGTCACAGCTTGCATATTTGATTGACAAATTAGAAGCATCAGATCGCTGTTGGATACTCATAAATCATTTGGTTTGGTGCTGTGTAACGCGTGACAGGTGCAGTGTTTCAGCAATATTTTGCTGCAAAGGAAAGTCAGTGATTGAAACCAGAACAGATGACTACCTAATGCACATGCTTTTTGGGTGAAGGGTGAAATGTAAATAGTTTTAACAAGAACCCCGTGCTGAAACAGACCTATTCCTGCAGAGTATGGAATTACGTGGGTTTTAATATTTAATTATCCATAGACACCTCTCACTGGGGTTGAATTTTCAATTGAATTCTGTTCTTTTTTCTAAACCCCTATTGCTAATCATTTTTCATTCTATTCCATGTAAACCAGAAGAATAAAAGGATGAAATGGGGGGGGAGGGTTTAATTATTATCATTTGCCTAGAATGAAAGCACCAATATTTCCCAAAGCTTGTTTTTACTGTAAATAGTATTCTAAGTGATGAAAATGTGTAGATTTTTAAAAATTTCTATTATCTGCAGGAATTGTCACCTTTCATGATAGTAAATCTGAACAGTGGAAAATTTGTAAGACAGTCAGAGGTTTGATCTGTAATTTATAGTTATAAGGAATTTAGTTATCTAAAAAGAGGGAAAATACTGAAGGGAACACATGCTGCTTTAAGTGCAGAGACTCTTTAAAAATATTTCTATGTATAAGCAGATATTTGTGTAACAGAATTTACCTGAAAGATCTCCTTAGGGCAAGGATTTGGTTCTCAAAAGCAATGATTGATGTTAAGTGCTTCTCACAAAGCCTCCATGGAAGGGCTATTCCCCTTCATATCTGTCCTGTGGAAAAGCATAGGAAAGCCTAGAAGTTACCTTAATAGAATAGACCAAGCTTAGTTACATAAGAATTAGATTCTGGTGTCTGCAAGAAAACAAATTTTAAGAAATTTGTGGCCTCCTACAAGTGACAATTGTCTGTGATGAACATTCTTAAAAGTCCTGTTTTCATAGAAATCGAACAAGTTACTTGTCCAGTGCCAATTTACTACTGAGTAGGAAAAGCAAGTCTCACAGTGAGCATTTTAATGAATACAAAAAAAACCCGAGTAACCTAATAATTCATAGTCATTGTAACATTTGTCTAGAGAAAATGTATTTTTCTTCTGTTTGCATTAGTACAGTCTCTCTAAATTTATATTAGATGTCATTTTTCGATTGCTGACAACCTCCACCTCCATAAAGGGACTGCAGAGACTGTTTAAATTTTCCTAGTTTTGGTGGGGAACGTATATAATGCTCCTGTAGTTTCACTTATACCATTTTCCTGGTTATTGAAAATCCAGCAGTGAATAACTGGAATCAGTCTTACTGAGTTGCAATATAGACTTACCACATAGAGCAAAATTCTAAAATCTTAAGTCTTGTTCAGAGAGGGAAAGGACGTGTGTCCATGTGCATGAGATTACTTATCAACATGGCAGGTCCCTCCACTAGGAAAAGGGAGAGGAGAAATGTAAGAGTGAGAACCATCCTCTTTCTACGGCAGTTTGATATTATTTCTTGAAAAAGGTGCTGTTGCTCAACTGAACTGAGACAAGGCAACAAAAAAAGGAACTTCTAAATTAATTATTTGGGGTCTTTTGGCTGAGGTGGTATTAGAATTTCTATGCTCGTCCACCAAGCTGACCAGATCCTCTGCCACTGTTCTTATGAGTCAGTGGTGCTCTCAAAAGTCCAAGTCTGCAGGGCAACCTTGCAAAACAGCCTTTCTGAAAAAGAAACGTTTCCTCTGTGTGACCCTTACCAAGTAGGCATTGATTGACAACTACACAAGGAACAAAATGTTAATGTGCAAAAACTTTTTCCCGTTAGGAAACACTTGTAGATAACAAAGACCAAAGGATGACAGAGAAAAGATGAGAAAAGAGAAAAGCAAAGAGAAAGAATTGAACAGAAATTGCAAAGCGAATAACAGTTTGAAAAAGAGAGCTGAAATTCAGGAGACCCAAGAAGAAGCTCAAAAGACATATAGTTTCTCTGAATGTTGAACAACAAAATTCAAATGGAAAAATAAGAAGGAATTCAGGCAAAGGAGGAGAGCATAAGCACGGAAAATGAAAGGAAAGGGGCTGGCTGACAATTTAAACAAAATATGCAGAGAGTAAACTAGCAAGGAAACCAATCTGGCAATAAGAAAAAAGAGCGCGTGGGAGCTGAGAGGACAGGGAGCTGGAAAGGGATAGGTGGTGGATGGGTGGCTTCACCAAGACAATACGTACATGTTTACACTATTTTTTCTCCTTGTAAGTGAATTGAAGGTCTTCCTAAACTTCTCTGAGATTTGCAAATCTTGGGTTTTGCTGAAGCTGGCAGATGTCTCCCAGAAAGGTTGCTGATATAATAGAATTTTTGAAGCTCTACTTCCCTGGAGTTTGGGCCAAAAAAAGCCAGACTTTTTTCACTATCACCTTAGTGTAATTATGTCTGTGTTTCACATAAAAACTTTTTAATATTAACTATCTGATGACAGCTTATTATACATTATTAGCCAAAGATTGTATTGTTGTTGGTTGGGAATATTCACAGTATTCATAGGTATCAAGAACAGAGTTGTGTTGGGCAAATAATTTTAAATAAGTGTTGATAAAGTGAATGTCATCATGAATTTTGCTTCACCGTACTTCAGAGAAATTTGTACAGCCTCAGGGAGTTTATGTTCTACCAATAATGTGACTTATTTCTCTTCCTAAGCAAAACATTATTGTATTATTTAATCCTGGGATTTCTTTATTAAAGAGTTTCAAATGTGTTTGGAAATTTTTTTATGTACTTGAGGTCAAATAGTTAAGCCAACATGTATCTTCATACATCTCTGGACACTCATATTCTAAAGACATCAGACAGACATTTTTGACCCAGGAAAGAGCAGGATGACTTCATACTGAAGCTATAACTATGCTTTTATTAGCTTGTCTTCTTTAAAACAAAGCTTTTTTAAAAAAAAGAAAATAATCTTGGCAAAAGCAATTGTTCTGTAAATGTGATAGTTTCTACTACTGAAAAAAATATCGAACCCCCCCAAGATTAGAAAATCCCCCCCAAACAACTGAAAATAAGCAAAAAACCAAAAAAACCCTGCCAAGATACAACTAACTGTTCTGCATGTTCATTATTTTTTCCTACAATAGCTTTTATAAGCATGCTTAGCACATTAATATTGGCTTTAATTTTGATCTCAGCATGGAAATTGGGTGGTGTTCCATTCATTCTAGGATATGGGTCATTCTAAACAGATTCTTTAGGAAAATTTTCATGGATACATGATATATGTACATGGATACATGATATATGCATACTTCATATGCATCCAGTCTATTGTAGAAATCACTTCATTGTCTCATGGTTTTCAGCAGTGAATTATGAGAAAATCAGCTCTTATTTAAAAGACAGGTGGTAGAAACAGACCTCTGTAGCATGGGAAAGGCTTCTTCTTTCAGCTAGCACAGCATTAAGTTCAACATCATTATTATGACCGTTTAATTGACCAGGATTCAGCCTCAGGTGTAGCATATTTGTCTTGCATTCAGTTACTAATGAAGGCAAGAAATAGAAAGCCTTTCATAAGTGATGTTTAGTTCTTAAATAAGTGATGTTTTAGGATGAAAAGCTCTAAACATGTACCACTGAACATGGCACTTTTTTTTGAGAGCAGTCAGCTGTAGTGATTTCCACTACCAACCTTGCAACCCATCTACTTGTTAGGTCATAGGTCTCAGCTAAACCATGGCATTTAATAGTCTGAGATGTGAGTAAAATAGCTTAGATACAGTTCAGATTCATAACTCAAAATATGACCTAAGTCTCTAAAATATGAGAAGGTGGGATTAACAAAATATTCACAATTTAAAAAGCTGTGATTTTTGCATAAGTGTATAAAGCTTTGGTACATACTCCAATCTCTGGATTCAAATTCAGAAGAACACAACAGCAGAAACTCAACATTAGACCAAATTGTTGTTATGTTTTTACCATTGAGCACTATTAAACAAAAACTAGTTTATTGTGTTTAATGTTGGAGTGAAAATACTGTGAAGCATTTATTATGAGAGGCTTTATAAAGGGTTAATAAACATCTTGGCTTAAAGCAAGCATTTTCCTTCAGAGTCTTATTCACTCATCCTTTTTCTCAAAGATAAGAGCTGTGATCGACAAATAGCAACTACAACTATACTCACTATAGCACCCACATTTTTCAGACTGCATTATTCTTATCAAAGTGAATGTGTCCCTGAGGAGGTAAGAATGAGATGACAGATATCTGCATCCTACAGAGTGTAAAGTCACCTCAGGCTTCATCTTGTTTTGTGCAAAAGCAAAGGATACAGTATCTTCATCTCTTGGAAAAAGAAGATATTACTCTTGCATGCCAAGAAACTTAGAGAGCAAAGGTATCACTGAAGTGTGTTTACTGGGATTCATGGCCTCATAAAATGAGATAACACGATGGAATATTTTGCTAGTCATTAAATGTGTTCCCAAGGATATGAAGCTGCTTCTCACTTCTGTTGTTCTTGACATTAGTCATCTGCAATAAATATTTTACCAATGACTCTCTAAACTAAGCATGAGAACCAGTCTCTGAGAGAAAAACCTTCACCAGCACAGCATCAGGCAGTGGTATAGAGTTTCCCATGGGAAGGTGGATGCAGTAAGATGAGTTTTGGTGGGAATTTCTCTGCCAGGAGATGGGAGTGTTTGAACAGGCACAGGGGTCTGGGTGGCGGTGATGAAGTGGCTGCCCTTGCCATGCAGATGCCCCTCACTGAATGCAGGTGGGCAGAGAGATATGAGGAGTGCTGTCTGGTTTGTGCCTGACCTATGCACATTATTAGCTCCTTACTTTCACAAAGACTCAATTACAGGAGGAATTGCTTTAAAATAATTAGCAACAAATTTCCTCCTTGTAACAACAGAAATTTAATCTAAGCATGAGCCAGCAGCTTCACTTCCTCTCCCTGAAAGTCACTGCTGGGCTCAGATCGGATGCTCCTCGAACACTTACTGAAACCAAAGACTTTGCTGCTGTACTCTGTAAACAACACTGAACTTGCCTCCTCCACAGAGGCTTTTGTCTCATCAAAATCAGAGGGAAGATTACAGGTTTTCTCTGTCTTTTTGTTAGGATTTTATATTTTTTCTTCAGCATGTATAACTAGCTCATAGAAGTAATTGCTGAGCATGTGGTTGTTTCTTTCAACCCACTCACTTGAAGGTCACTGGATTTCTGAGAAATACTATGAGTGAGCTTTGACCTCTGCTCAGCCTTAGAATCTTGTGAAGCTGCAATTGAGGTGCACAGGGTTTTAGGTGCAATGACAAATTTTGACTCAGTCAGAAAATGTTCTGACTGGACCAACTTGCAATTATTGCACCAGTACTTTTTCCTCTATTTGCTTTATATTGCAGTGCAGGTTTTCAGCTTTTCACATATCAAAATGAGTCACCTAGTCTTAGGGAAGTCAAGATGGAAAAGTAGAAGATAAGATCAAGCAGCCCCTTACCATCATGACAGTCAGTGATGCCTGTCATTATCTGCAGATGGTGTAGAGCATGGAAACATGCTGGCGCAGGCTAATGCTTGGGATGGGTTAGGAGTCAGACTGCCAAAATGCCTTCTGTTATCAGAGAAGAGGCCAAAACTGTCTCTTGCTGGTTCCTATGAGGACTTGCAGAGATCAGCTCCTCAGCTTGTCCTTGGTGCCAACAATTGGGATGGCTATGAAGCCTTGCAGGAGGACAGACAGCTGAGCACTCTTTAGGGGTGGCTCTGAAGCCTAGCAGGGTTCACCTAAGTAAGTCACCTGTATTGTCTGTCTGTTCTTTCCTTATTCTCACAGTGAGTGTTTTTCCTGAATACATCTGCATAAAGTAGGAAACAGCCTTCAAAAACTAGAAGACCCTCTTTTTCCTTGTGCATTAGCAGAAGAAGGAAGGAGAAGGTGACTTTCATTGTTCTGCCCTCTTCTAGTCTTCAATTTTTTCCAGTTTTATTATTACGATTTGTTCAGACTACCTCAAGATGAAAATTAGTCCACCTTAGCTTTTCCAGATTATTTTAATAAGGGTTTTAATCAGCGCTTGCAACCCGTGCAGCCAACAAATTCTTATTTATGTGCAGAGAAGCCATTCTGATTCATTACTAAGGCAGACTTGAAGTTATCATCTATCGTTGTCAGGCTTAAACTTTTGACACAGACTATTGTTTTACTGAACACTTAAATTGTTAAATGACAGAATAATATGACAACATGACAAAGTCCCTAGAAAATTGATTTTTTACATTTAATACAATTTTAAGTAAGCAAATAACTCTTAATCAAATCCTTCATCCCAAAATTCTAAGTTCAGCACCTCATAAACAGAGATGTTCATACCACCTGCGGCACATACATCACCATGTCTAATAAGTGCTATTTCTTCTTCAGATATGTAGGGATTAAAGACTATTAGGCACCAAGTACCAGAATGGGTAATCAGATGTGAAGATAAGTCATGCATATTCATAATTTACTGCCACCCAGGGACAGAGGACACAGAGTTGGGCAGGAGTGTCAATGTGCTGGAGGGCAGGAAGGGTCTGCAGAGGGATCTGGACAGGCTGCATTGACGGGCTGAGTTCAATTGTATGAGAGTCCGCAAAGCAAAGTGCTGAGTCCTGCATTTGGGTCACAACAAACCAAGATACAGGCTTGGGGAACAGTGTCTTGGGGAAGGCTGCCCAGCGTGACATGGGTGTGCAGGTTGACAGCCAGCCGAACACGAGCCAGCAGTGTGCCCAGCTGGCCAAGAAGGCCAATGGCATCCAGGCCTGTATCAGCAATAGTGTGACCCATCAGGACCAGCGCAGTGATTGTCGCCCTGTACTCAGCACTGGTGAGGCTGCACCTCTAATCCTCTGTTCAGTTCTGGGCCCCTCACTGCAAGAGAGACATTGAAGTGCTGGAGCATGTCCAGAGAAGGGAAATGAAGCTGGTGAAGGTTCTGAAGCACAAGTCTTATGAGGAGCAGCTGAGGGAGCTGAAGTTGTTTATCTTGAGAAGAAGGTAGCTTAGAGGAGACCATATTGCCCTCAACAACTGCCTGAAAAGATGTTGTAATTGTAATGAGGGGGGCAGGCAGTGTCTTCTCCCAGGTAACAAGTAAAAGGAAGAGAGTTGTGCCAGGAGAGGTTTGGATTTTAGGAAAACTTTCTCCACCAAAAGGGTTCTCAAGCATTAGAACAGTTTGCCCAGGGAAGTGTGGGAGTCATCATCCCTGGAGGTATTTAAAAGACATGCAGATGTGGTGCTTAGGGACATGGTTTGGTAGCGAACATGGCAGTGTTGGGTTACTGGTAGGACTCGATGATCTCACAGGTCTTTTCCAACCTTAATGATGCTATAGTTCTGTGATTCTGTGATCCCTATTGCTGAGTACAGGGCTCAGAAGTAGGATCAGTAGTCGGCTAAATTGGGATTCTTAGGAATATGAATCACTATGCATCCTGCTGAAATCACTTCTTCCTGACAGTGAGCTTTTAGAAAATTTTAAGTTTTTAACAGTGAAAACGAGAAGCTAATAGAGGTTGTTTTTGAACTGTTGCAGTAAAGGGAGCAGGCTTAAGGGAATTGTCTCATGGGTTATTTTTTAAAGAAGCTAGTATTATCAAGCATTTTTTTCTGGTTTTAGTTCTGTTTTGAGTAGAGATACCATTAAACAGATGGTGTTCCCATGGTTTATAGCAGTCTACTAAATTAATTTTAATATCTTGAATTTAAACACCACTAATGTATGCTCAGAAGTGCCCCAAGGTTAACAAATGCTCAAGAGCTTGTGCCAATTCAGGTGGTTTGGACTGGGGCTTCAGAGCAAGGACTTAATTCTGAGAGTCTGTATTAGCTACCAAGAAGTGCAAAAAAACCCCCAAAACATGACAATTATTTGGTCTACCAGTATTCTTTGACAGAAACTGTGACTTAACAGTGCAAATAGTTCCATGAGAAGAAAACTGCACAACATAAGAAAGAAAAACTACTCAGAAGGAAGAGCATTATGTTGTGTTGACCTTGGCTGGACACTAGGCACCCACCCAGGTGTTCTGCTACTCCCCTTCCCAGCCATAAAGGGTAAAGAGAATAAGATGGAAAATGACTCATAGGTTGGGATAAGGCAGTTTATTAAAGCAAAGCAAAAGCTTGCACGGGCAAAAAGTGAAGTGAAAAATGACAAGATTTGTTCTCTACTTCCCATCAGCTGTGATGTCTAGCCACTTCCCAAGAAGCAGAGCTTCTGCACACATAAAGGTTTCTTAGCAGGCAGCCATTGGAAACAACAAATGCCCCCCTTCCTCCTCTCCTTAGCTTTTGTATCTGAGCTGATGTCATATGGTATGGAATATCCCTGTGGTTAGTTTGGGTCAGCTGGGCTGGTTGTGTCCTCTCCCAGGATCTTGTCCTTGACTGGGGAAGGAATATTGCAGTGCTGATGCTGTGCTCAGAGCCAAAACACTGATGTGTTATCAACACCTTTCTAGCTACCAAAGCAAAGCATAGCACTGCACTGCAATGGGGAAAAAGCATATGCAAAGCATAGCAGCACTGGCTGCTATGGGGAAATGAACTCCATCTCAGCCAGGCCCAAAACAAGGATTTATTATTCAGTTCAAAAAAAGGCTGCTTCTACTTGTCTAAGCCTGAATTGAGGCTGACACTCTTGTTATAAAACAACAATGCAACATATTCGCAATCCTCCAGACTCATAGAGTTTTAAATGGTAGAGTGTTATGATTGATAATACGATATAGATTTTTTGGGTTTAGCTTCTTCTGTGATAAGTAGATATACTCTGTTGAAAAGATGTTTAAACAATTTTTTTAAAAGTGTCAATCTCCATATATCCTTCCACCAAGGCACAGGAGATACAAATGACAGTTAGAACACTTGATATACTACAAATTCGATGTCATCTTACCCTCTTCTGGGCCAAAGAAGCCCATTTAAACCATTTTAAACCAGAGTAAAACTTTCTCATCAAAGTAAACTCTCCTTGCTACGACTCATTAAATTCAAGGTAAATTGAAATCCTGTGGGGGAGTTTTTCTTGTATTTTATGTGCTTTGGGGGAAAACCATCACAGCATCATAGCTTCTAGTAGAGCTAAAAGGAGACTGAGAGGCCTGAAAATACAGTCAATAACAGATGGAAATACATAAACAACAAAATATGAACTGTACAATGGCCTGGGAATATGTGTAGCAGTTGGCAACTGTGCTGTACAGAGCACAGAGTAAGGAATGAAACGATCTGTCATCTGAACCATAAAATAAGTTTATAGATTCAGTTAAATTAATTTATAGCTGCAATCAATCCTGTTAATTGGTCAGCATGGAATATGAGGAACAGCAACACCCCAGCACTTGAGAGTTAACATATTATAGAGGATTTCATTTTAGTGTGACAGTAAGTATAAAATTATTCACTGACCATGAAGATAAATTTATAACACTATTGGGTTCCTTATTCAAATAGATCTTTAAAGTTGGTTACCAATTTATCATTTTGATGGTACAGACAATGAAGCATGCAGCAGTCTCATGTAATTGTAGCATAAACTTAGATTTGTTCTTGTTCAAATCATACTTTTTTTTTCCCCAAGCCTAGTATTACAATCATTTGCCTTAACATGTAATTGTATACCTTGATGGTAATTCCATTGGTTTATGCAGAATCAATGTATTTAATCTAAAGGGACTGAACCACGTTAATTTATTGTAACACAAATCCTGCTGAGATGTTAGCTGACATTATCTGAGGTATGTAAAATGTTTAGGAGCTTTTATTTATTTTAAGATACATTTTGCATACCATGACACAAGCAGAATTAGATGCCCTGGTCCAGAATGGATATAATGACTCTTCTAATTGATCATTTGCCTGTTACTGACAGAAATTTAAAGTCATAGATGGCTATGAAAATGGCCCGATGTCACCCAGCTATGACAGGGCTAAGGAAGTGCTAGTGTCCTGTTGGCATCCTAAAATGGGCCTTTCTTTGAGGATATGGGTGGAGGAGATACTCTGGTCCTCCAAGACCCTTCTGGCAAACCTCTCTGGGAAGCATGTGGCCATCAGAAAAGTCTGGAAGCCTGTCACCTTACTGGCATTTTGTTGTGTCTATGGCAAGTAAGAGGTGCATAGAAGTCACACATTTAGTTTTTACAGTTTTCTTGCCACTGAAGGGAACATATGGAAAAGTTGGACTGTAGAACTCAATTTTAGCAAAGAAAGTTTCACATCATTTGAAGGTCAGCCACCCATTGCTAATGGGAATTCTATACTCTTTCATTTAAACTGAATGACAAGTTACAGTCATGTAACAGTTAAAAAAAAAAAGGCCAACCCAAACCCCACAAAACCTCACATGAACCCTGGGGATCTGCTTTGTGTGTGAGTGATGCTGACAGTTACAGCTCTGCACTCTGAGCATTTGCGTCACTTTGCAGTTGACAAGAAAAGGATTAGATTAAAAAGCAGAAAATTAAAACTAAGCTGCATTAACAGTTGATTACTTTCACCATGCAAACCAGCTTGGCTTTATTCAGCAATGACTTTTACTTTCTTTTACCATTGCTGTTGCATTAATTTTAGATATTGTTACTTCCTAGAAAGTAATTATCCTGCCTACATATTTTCTTGATTCAATGAACAGATAAAAGTCAAAACTGCTAAGAATAAATTTAGGCATCTGATGGAGCAAGAGGCTCAATACTGATTTACTGCAAGACTTTCTAAATGCTGAAGCCTTCACCTATAAGCAAGTAACTTGTAATTATTTGACAGGTCCTGTGAAGAGATGTTTGTTTAAGCCACAAACTTTAATTTTTGAATGGAGTGTAATGATGCCAAAGACTGCTGTCTCTATCATGCTTCCACAGCTCTAGATGTATAAGGTTGTGGAGTATATTCAGAATTAAAAGCTGTAATAAAGATCCATGAGCATCAAGGAAGGTCCTGTTACTAGAGAAGCATGGACAGGTGAGATGGCATGAACAGTGTGGGCTGGGGAGTGTTACCGTCTGCAGTTCTGCCTCTCTTCTGCCATGTGGCAATTCATAACTTTTGGCTTCAGCTTGGTATATCAAAAGAATATTTCAATACCTCTAAGTTATGTGCATATTTCCCACCATTGTTGTAGTTTGTGCTCTAAGACATATACACAGAAGAATGAATCTTGATGTCCTGTAAATACAAAGTGTTTGCACAATATGATATGACCACTGTACCTTCCCCAATAGAGTAAAACAAGTACATGGAGGTGGCATCTTGTGATACTGGAACATTGAATTTACTCAGTGCTGGCAGGAAAATATATATTTTAAATATTTCATGTTGCTAATGTTAAAGTATGGTGAACACATGGGAAAACACATGGGTGACTGTGGGAAACCACTGTGGGTGAGTATATAAACAGCACGGCTACTCGTCTTCTGGAAGGGTGGAGAGCTGCAGGGAGGTATTTTTACCAATCAGTGTTGCAAAATATGAGACAAATTATTACTGTAGGATACAGAAAGGCAGCTGTTAGGGAGATAGAGGAAGGGCAAAAAGGCCAGGGAATGGGAAAGACTTTGACCATTGATAGCTTAGTCCTTAATGACAAAGAGCAGCAGCATTTCTGGTGTAGCCCAAGAATGATGGGTTCTTTGATGATGGGCTGGGATTTCTGACAATTCCCTCTACTGCTTGTCTCTTACATAGACCCAAGGTTTGACCAACAGACTTTCTTCTCAGGTAGTTTATAACATGAAAAACTATACCAAAATTTACAAGAGCATCCGTATTCTGCTACTTTGTCTCTCACAACCATCTTTAGGGTCATCATAAAAATTCTCTAAAATAAGCATTCAAGACTTCAAGCCCTTACTGTGAAACTGGCACTATGTATGACACACATGAGTAAAATTCCTGATTTCCTTTCAGTTTCCTCTCTTTTTTTAGAGAAAGACTCAGGAAAAAACCCACAAATACAGAAAGTGGAAGACATCATCTTCACCATCAGACTCACACCTGTTTTGTTCCCCCCTGGAATAAAATTACAAATAGGAGTAACCCACCTAGAAAGGTGGGAATTCAATTGTTTTGGAAGTGACTGGTGTGTCTGTTGTTTGGAAATGATGCACTACTACCTGCTGACCAGACCTTGTTGAAATCAGCCACTGGACACTGGCAAAAAGTGAATATGACTGTGCATCAATACAGCACCAGCACAACACCAGGCATTGGCAGTAAAAGGAGCTCCAGTGGTTGTTTCTGAACAGAGATTGCTCACTGAATGAGGGCTAAAAATAGTTTTTGTTGCTCTCAGACTATATTTTGCTGTCTGAAAATGGCCATTTTTGCTACATCCAGAGAAGATTGCAAGTACAAAGTCAGTTAAAAGTTAAGCATTGCTGTTCACAATTCATAATGTGCTGTTATAAATAATGCAGCGTGAGGTATAGGAACACAAACAGAAGTATGAATAATGGTGTGGAAATTACTAAGGAAAAGAGAAATTTAAACTAATTTAAAGGAAGAAACCTGACAGGCTGTGTCTTGGGACTTCTAGGCTTTGGTCTGCCAAACTGAAAGAGTTTTTGGGGGATTTTAATCCCCTTTTCCGAGGGGTTCATGAACTATTAAGACACCCTTGTTCTTTCAATAATCTCAGTGGGAGAAGATGTTTACTTACTTTGGCTTGCTTCCTATTCCTGTGACTATTACATTTTAATGTAAATTATTTTACAAAGAATGGAGTGGGCTTGTTCTGCCTGTGCTGGTGCATTGACATGCTCTGTCTGATCATAGAGAGAGCCTGCCTCATGCAGGGTTGTATATATTCTCACCCCTGATTAACCAAGGAGAAGCTTCTGGTTAAAAATAATACATCTTGAAAGAGGGAGGTGCACATGCATTGCTGTTTCTGTGAGAAGTTTTGAGGCGTTTATTACAAATATTGGCAATTATCTGACTTTACAGGCGTTGCTCTCCTATACAAATATCTCAGACCTATCTCTCATCCACAAATTAACTCTCTAAACATGCAAATATTAGGTAATATCCCAGAACAAAGAGAAATCAAGCTGAAATTGAGGTTTTAAAAATTAGAGTACTAAATATTATGTCGATACATTCTAATACTGTGAGATAAGTGTTCTCTGTCTCACAGTTGACAGAGATTAATCATATAAAATTGTTTTTAAAATATTTCCTTGAATGATCTTTCAGCGTTCCGTACAGATACTTTAACCTTGAAGGATAGTTGTTCCCAGCTCCTGGGGCTACATCTCTGATAGCGCTCTGCTTTAAATACAGTGCATTGTCACTGTCTTCTTTTTAAATGCTACAGTTCAAAAATAGTCAAAGCCTTAAATATGCCCTAAAATTACTACTGGATTGCACTTCATACTGAACACATGCACTTTATGCAGCCATTTTTGCTGAGAATAAGGCGTAGCATGGAGTACTCTGGAATTTACTTTCAAGAACATGGTTCATTTCTCTGTTGCAGTGTGAAAAATAATGGTGGTTTTGGGCATAATAACTGAAAAACAGAGAGGGTTTCACCCTATTTTTTCTGTGTTGGATGTTGCAGAATGTGTTCCGCTCAAAGGCTGAGCATAGAATCTCTATGATGCTGACCAAGACAAGGAGAAAATACTTTTTTTCTAACATTTGCACTGGCAGACCCTGTTTGTTCCTTGATGGGAGTGAGCTGGAGCAAACAGGCACACAGATTGGCTGGAGCAAAAATGGCTAGCTCTTGGGGTCTGAATTTCCATACCACTTTCTTTGAAAGTGTCTTTGGATGCACTGACAGCTTGACATCTTATTTACATTTAGATTATTATTAGAATAATATGCTTACTGATTCAATTTTTGGCCTCTGCTTTCAACTACAAAGATGATTCTGTCTCATGGGTTTCTGAATTCAGTCTCTACTGAATGAGACAAAAGAAAATATTAAAAATTAGAATTGAATTAATTTGAAAGTTAAAAATTTTAAAAACCCGAAGGCGTCTTTAATAAAAAGCCCTTTGGTCATGACAACTTTTAGACCACTTTAGATGGCAATCAGTAAAAATGTATCTGTTCACACCAGTGTTAAACTTGACCATATGTTTGAAAAAGTCTCACTGATTTTCAAGTGATTAAATGTTAAACATGCAGACACCTCAACCATAGTAAGTTCCTATGTCTACAACTTCAAAGAAAAATCACACGTTTCAGGACACTGTTCCACTGAAGGTGTTCAAAATTTTTTAATTTAAACATTTGAATAGAGTTTTTAATAAAGAAATGTGGTTTATTACCAGGACTGCAGATAGTTGAGCAGCATCTCCATAAATAATCATTCTTCAACACCCTTTGAGTCTTACAAATAACCAAAAATTACCCCCATCACTACCTATTAAAGTCATAAACAAACATATAATAGACAGATACATGTTTTAAATAGTTATTCCTTTGGAATAATTTATAATGGAAATCATTAGGCAATCCAGGGATTAATTATCACATAATTTACTATTTCTAGATCTTATGATGCAACTGTCATTTAGAGGAGTTATCTCAGGACAATTGACATTTGATTACATGGAACACTAATTCTCATAGACATCTTGTTCTGTTGCATAAAAATATCTTGTGGGTATACTTGGGACCTTGAAGGCAGAACAGTCTGGTGACCACAATGCATTCCCAGCACCTGAGCACTGTTCTATGAATGTGAATATATAATTTACTTAGTCTCCTGAATTTTTGTCAGCCTTAGTTTAGTCTCCTGAATTGTTTTCAGTCTTGAGAATACTACTTTCACTTCTATAATCTTCACTATTTCTTCTATCAAAAGGTGGAATCAATTTGCCTTCCATGGCAGGTCAGTATATTTTTTTCCTCTATTTTTTAATCATCTATTAAAAACACTGAGTTTGTTCACTAGACTGAAGACTGCTGAGAGGTAAAATTGCATCTTTGTACTGAGTGACCAGATACTTAATGAATTTACAGAATAACCCACAAGAATCATCAAGTCCAAATCTTAAGTGAATGGCCCATAAACCCTCAACCTTGGTGTTATAACCACCGTCAAAATGCACTAGCCTAGTGTATTGAGTTTTACTTCCCTTAATAAACAACTGAGTATTTAAAAAACTTTCAGTAGAGGTATTTATTCTGTTTCTGAATTAATTTCTACTGGTAATTGTTATATTATTGGAATGTTGTTATATATTTGAATATTGTTAAACTGGAGTGTTAGGATTTCTATGTGCTATCCTATGGATGTTGTCTTCCTTTTACTACGCAAGATTTCCATAATGTTTTAAAGTGTAACATTAGAACTCCCAATTCTAAGGCTGCTTCTCATTTCTATTGCATTACTTCCTACTGTGTTGCATGTCAGTATTCAGTTTACTTTACTAAGTTATTTAATGTCAGTAACCAAATATCTGATCCACAGCACTCTTCCATGTAAAGCTTCTAATTCTGTTCACCAGAAGAAGCATTTTGTTAGTACAGGGGCAAATGAGAAATCCATGTTTTTTGTATTCTGTGCTCACTTCATCATGCCAGTAACAACCCAGAGACTGCCTAATGTGATGTAAAACAAATAGTCTTAGCCTCAGGAATACAAAAATACAATGGGCTATTTTATAGATTGCTCCTCTCTCTAATGTGCAAAAAACACACTTCTTACAGTTTAGTGAAAGTAAAGCTTTAAGTGATTATGAAATGATTCATGAACTTCAGTTATTTTTCTTTAAGCCAGGTGACAACTGTAAATTTTAGTCCTTGTGTAGTATCGCCCATCATCGTATATAACAATATATAAACATATATTTTGCCTGCCAGCCTCTGTGGCAGATGTACTCCTGTCCTTGTTGTGAGCACTCACATCCAAGGGGAGATGTTGAGTGCAAGCCAGTGAGGTTGTTGCTGCAGCAGGTATGTTTTCAGGGCTCCTGCCTGCATGTGCATAAAATATAAATCTTGTAGTCTCCTGCTCCAATTATAATTCTTCTCAGTTGCTCTATAGAGAAAAGTATAACTGTGATATGATCACCATATGAAGTGATAGGCTTATGCATGATGTGGACTTGTGAAGCAATTTCCTTTGGCTGTGCACTTGTTCTTTATTTGAGCTTCCAAGATAAACATGTGCCGGTCTTGAATTTGCAGTCTCCTTTCACTGATATGCAGAATATTGCTTGTTTTCTGACTATATCCATACTGCATCACAAATCAGGGTGGGATGTTAGAGAGCTAATCACTGGACAAGCTGGGCTGTTTTGAGCCCTAAGTGTTATAATCTCATCAAAAACCTCTTCTCAAAACCAAACCAGTCCTAAAGGCCCTAGATTTTCAAAAGTATCTGTGCTCCTAGTGAAAATCCTACCCTTCAGATGACTTTGGCATCCTCTAACATTTGCTGTTGAACTCTACAAATGCCTGCATTCGCTGAGCACAGCACTTCTGCAAAAACTGACATTGCCTGAAGCAGAGGCTCAAAGTCCTTCTGAAGTCCCTTGAGGCACTGAAGTGGACTCAAAATAGAGATTCCCCCACTTTCCCTGCTGGTAGAGCCGAGTCATTTAGCTGTGTTGTGACTGCATCTGCCTCTACTGCTCCTGCATGCCTGCCTCTCTTCAGGACCCCCTGTGAGGCAGTCCTACTAGGACTGTTTCACTTGAGCCCACTCACAGTTTTATTAGCATGGCTGGAAACTCCGTGGCCAGTGGATGTGACAGCCACCTCTGAGACGGGAACTGGGTTTTCTGGAAATGGAGCTTCTTATGGGCCATTGCTGTCACATCCTGTCCTGAATTGCTGAATATCATCCAAACAAAAAGGGCTGTGTGCTATGGTACTTGGTGCCCTGGATAATGTGTGGTCTCATTGTTTTCATGGTGGGTTTTAGATATCTAGCTCAAATAGATTACTTCCAGGATAGGATCTCAAACTGAGGAGACATCTGACTGAATCGAGAGGAAGGTTTACCTTAAAACACTGAATTTCCTTTTCAGCCCACGCTAGAATTATTTGTGTCTGTGAAAATTATTATTATACCATTGAAATATCACCTAATAAAGGTAATGAATATTACTAAAATTAGATCTGTGTGCCTCGTGTGTGCTGTGTTAAACTTAGGCTGCTTGATCAGTCAAGTTGTTTTTTATGAATGTGGTAACCAGGCTGGCAAAAGTTTGGGTGGGTGGATGGATTTATTCAAAAAATCTGAAAAAAATCATGTTCACAAATTGTAAATTCTGTCAAAAGAAGGGAATTCAAAGTGAGAGTTTAAGAAGTTTTCCTATATTCTTAGCATCAGTGTTTGGGACTGATTTACTATGATAACCTTTCTTCCACTAAATAAGGAGAAGGTTTGTTGTTTTTTGTTTTTTTTTTTTTTTTTAATAGTCAGTGACTCGGCTAGCCACTCTTCTATAACCAAAAAGTAAGCAGAGCAAGGACCTTTAGACAGTAAGTGACTTCTAGAGCTGCTCATAGAATAGCTTATTGTGAAATGGACTCCTGGAGGTCATCTTGTCCAGCCTACTCCTCGAAGCAGGACTAATCAAGTTTGGTTCTCAGATTTAAACTACATACATTTTAATAATTAATTAATTATTTCAAATGTTTGCTATAGATACTTGTGATATGCATTATGGTATACAAATATATGCATTAATTTTATATAGTATATTAATACTAAGAAATTATATAGGCCATGACTTCAAAAGCAAGCCATAATTGAGTCCATTAAAAATCCAGTTTCACTGTTCTCCTCTTGGCTTTTCTTCCCTCGCATTCAGAGAGAGCCCAACCTCTGCCCAGAAGCTGAAGGGGAGTGTGACATTTTCCTGTTGATAGTGCCACAGTCTGAGCAAGTCACACAGAGATAGGCAGACTAATCCAGTTCCCTTCCTGTCCTGAGCCCGAGTGGTTTTGACATCCCCCTAAATCGTTTACTGCACAGTGTCACGGCTTCAAGATTTGTTTCTCCTCAGAGCATGAGGGAACATAAGCTTGTATTCTCACACAGGGCTTGTACTTGCAAATCCCTGTGACTGCTCAGAGGACTGACACATTTTATCTTTTAAAAGAGTTATAGAATAAAAGGGTAAAGAATTGTCCTGACAGATGCATTAAGGAAGCAGGATACAGACTGATCATTTCTGATGCTTGTGCCTCTTTGGATCATTAAGGCCAGGTGTTCCCTGGAGACGACCACCCCTCTCTCACATGAGGCTGTGTCTCCCCTAAGCCCATCACACAGAGGGCTGGAGAGAAACCTGTTAATGGATGTGCCCTTTGGTTGTTCCTCGTCTGTAGGAAGTGCCCCAGAAACAGTCACCTTGGTTTTAGAAAGGAGGTTTCCATTTGCTCAGGGAAGGGTTTCTAATTTATAGCAGTGTTTTTAAAGGTAGATATTGCTTTATTTTGTGACTGCTTTGTAGGCGGTGTACACTGGCTGGAATGAACAATGTTTAACCCTTCAGGGCTCAGTACAAGAGAGCCAGGTTGAGACTATATATAGTCTATAGCAGACTATAGAATACCACTACTAAGTGATCATGAGAGTGAAAGCAGAAAACTAGCAGAATTGATTTGGAGAGCATCAATGTGAAAGCAGGGCAGCACTATGTGGTTTAGAAGCTGCAAGGCCGTCAGCACTGCTTCTCCAAGTGTGTTATACAACTTGGTAGCCTCCTGAATACTCAGTTCTGCAAAATGATCTGGGCATTAATTAAAAAGGGGTTTTGGAAAGGTTTGCCTCCCCTGGAAAATGAATCATTTGCTCTAGCCAGCGAGCAAACAACATGCATAACTGCAGGAAAGCCCTTCTGGGCTGCCCTCCCATCGCAGAATTCTCCGGTTGCAAACTGGGAGTAGGTTCTTGGGATTTGCCATAGGAGGTAATGATTCTTGTAACGCTTAACTATGACTGCATAGCCGGAATTCACAGTATCATCCATTACTGAGGGATAGCCTAGGGTTAAATCCACTCATATTTGTTTTCTGATGGAGGAAAAAAAAGGAGGATTTATGCCTGACAATAAAATCACCTTTGTATGGAAAATTATTCACCATCGCTTCTTTCCTGAAAGGCGCTACCATTTCTGAAGGCTGAGAGCATTTTCTTCACAGCTGAATCTCAGCTTTGTAACACGTACTTACAAGACATGAATTAAGCAGATAACTCCAACAATGTTATCCTTATTTAGTGGCATCCAATTATTACAATGCCTGTAAAGACAAACAGCCAAAACAAATCATTGTCTTGATTTTATTCTGAATGTTGCAGCCACCAAATGAGATGTGAAATTACTGATTTACTTTTTGATGGAGACAAAGCCTCATTTTGGTAAATAGTCACCATGAACTGTAATGTATTTGCAGAGAGATAAGACTACATTAGTGTCTGCTACATCATCTTGACCAGTCACTCTGGCTGGTTACTCAGCTGGCACAAATTACTGTATTGGAGCCAGGAAAGTTTTGTCAGCTGTGGTGATGGTGTAGCTCAGTATATGTAAATATACCCACAGATGCTTCATTTGAAGGGATTGATGGAAAGGAGTACCAATTACTTTTAGTTGCTCATGATGCTAGCAAGGCATGAGCAGTATTGTGCTCCTGTGTTTCCCATTCAGGGTAAGAATTTGATGGTAGTACTGTAAGTCAAGCATGAAATGCTATTTAAACATAGTGGTCCAATTACCTTGAGCATGTGAAGGCTGTAAAGAAACATTGGACACTTTCATGTTTCTCTGTGGAGTGCTTAATGTGCTTTTAGAGTTACACAAATAATAAGGAACAATAAAGATCAAAGGTAAGTGAATCTGAGGCCAAACTGCAAGCGCTGCAGATGCCTCATCTGACAGGCACTGAGATTTGGCATAGAGAGGTAAGTAGGTAAGGCTTTGAGATGCAATTCAAAACCATTTTTTTTCTGAGGGTCACAGGAAAAAAGCTCAGGAGTTTCTAGGGGATTTTATGGCTACTATAGATGAAAAAGTTATGATCTTTCTTTATAGTGACAACAGGGTGGAAATATGTTTTTTAGTAGAGGCATGCATCTTTCAGGTTGATAAGTAGCAGTGAGATTGTAAACTTTACAAAACACAGAAGGGATGAATGCGTAAAACAAAGCAACAACCAAAAATATGTCCACAAACTCTTTTCTGGTAGTTCAAACCACTTAACACAGTACAAAGAACTGTGTGGGTTTTTTGTTTTTAATTCCACCCCCTCTACCTTCTTGTTTTGGTCCTGGGCATTTCTAAGCAAGAAATCATGCACTGCACTCACTGTTTAAGCTATGTCATGCTTCAGTTTCTTCCTACATCTTGGATATTATCCTCTTATCCTGATGAACCCATTTCAGAGTTTTCTGAACTTCAGCTGAATGCAGAACCATTGAGGTATCACTTATTTAAAAAAAAAAAAAAGGGTGCTTTGTGGTGGAGGGAAAGTACATTCCTGATGAGAGAATTTTCTGAACTCCTCTACATTCACTATGTATAAAACTTCATTTAATTTATCTGCTCTAGTCTTATCTTCTATGAATGCTTCTTTTGTGCCTTGACCATTTATTGTTGTATAGTTTTTCTACGAGGCTTTTGGCTTTTGATGGGTTTGTGAAAGGTTTTCTTATTACTTTTTTCCTATCTTTTGTAACTTATTCTTTAAACTCCTTGGTTTGCCTTGTTGTGGTTATACATTTAACCTGCCAGAGCTCATTCTCCTCTATTTTCCTCGTATGAACATGTTGTCAACTTTTTAAAGGTCACCTTCTCCCTTCTGAAACCTCATCTAAAACACATGTAACTGATCAAAGCAACAAAGCAGTAAGTTAAAGGTGAAGCCACTGACCTTAATTGAAAGTTGCAGTGGTAATGAGATATCCAGACAGGTGGGGAGAGCTGTGGGGTGGTCAGGAACTGAGCTTCAAGTGGACTCAGAAAGCAGTTCAAAGCTTCATTTTTTGCCTCTCTGTGTCAGCTCCTTCCTAGAAATGTGAACAAACTGCTGTTGCTTTTTGTTGCCCTGAACACAGTATGGCAAAAAATTGGCAATTGTAAATGAGCAGAATTGCATCAAAAAGCCCCCTCTTTTCAGTTTTTCCTTCTTGAGGACCCAAGACCTTCAAAGCTGGGCCATCCATCTGGGTCAAAAACATCAATACCATGCTTAGAGGGATGCCATACCTTGCAACTGTGATACGCTAGAGGGAAAGAGTGCTGATTTTGCCATACAATAATCTTGTCTCAAGGAGAAAATGTAAAAACCCCAGTGTTATGTTGTATTATTACTAATTATATTCAGACTATTTGTTGCTCAATATGCTGAAAAGCTTTAAAGCAGAGCATACACGTTAGAAAAGGTAGTACAAACAAGTTCTGCTGAGACAAATACAGAGACCAATTCCCTATTGTTTTTAATTCCAAAGTCTAGCAAGATTGTTTAAAAATAGTGTTTATTTCACGGAAGGAAGTTTGACTCATCTGCATAAAAGAAAAACATCTTGATGTGACATGACACCTGTACCTACAGCATCTACTGAATTTTTACTCCACTTAGGAACAGATAGAGTCACATCAAGACTTAATTTTCAAATATTTTGAAAATTTGGGAATATATACTTGGACATGATTAGTGCAGATGGGACATTTTTTCACTTTAAAAAAAAGAATTCAGGGTAACCAGCAATACCTCACTACAAGCAGGGTTTAAGAGCTTGGTCTGTTACAGCCAAGTTTCTCGGCAAATTATTTCTCTGTGACCAGCAGTGGTTCTATAGCTGTGGTGCATGCATGAGTTTTATTTCCCACTTTTAATTCCTTTCACTATCGCAGGTTCAGGCTGAGCTACAAAATTCACTTCCATGTATTGTTAGGTGTGATGGGCTTTACATAGATTTAAAAATCCCCTTACAATAGTGTTTAGGTGATAATTATGTGACTATTTCCCAATTGGCTTCATTTATTGCAGGGACTTTTTATGCATCACAACTGAAAGTAGATAAAACTTTCTGCAATTGCATCAGTGGCATAAGGTGGTGGCTCTACTCTCATATAAAGCACTGTACAGTTAGGTTAATTGTGCTCTTTTGCAACATTGCAAAGCCATTCCCTTTACAGCACTGATCCTTATGGCTCCTTGTAGTCTCATAGGCATAGTAGTCTATGTCCTGGTTTTTTTAACACTATTGATTGGTTTGGTAGTGAGAGGAACAAAACTATGAAAAAAAGCCATTCGGCAACGGATGTGAAGTTATTCTTTTGCTCCTATTACAAATGCTATCAGGATCTAGTTCTCCATTAATTATGTAGTGCCAAGTCCCCCATCTACTGAAGGTGTATCAGTCATTAAAGACCTGCAGGTGATTACAGTCTCTGCAAATCCCACAGTGTATCATAGACTCATGGAATAGGCTGAACTGGAAGGGACCCATCAGAATTGGCAAGTCCAAGCCCTGGCCCTGCACAGGACACCCTGGAAGTCACACCATGTTTATATAAATAAGTATATAGCAGTGTTGTGGTTAATACTGTAGGGAATTAACACAACAAAAATCAGTGTGAGTCACTATGGGAGTAGAATGTGATAGATACTGTAAACAAAACTGATGCTGTTCCCTTTCATTCTTTGCTGAGGCATATATCCGTGTGGCTCAGCCAGGACGAGGGATGCTGCCTATTGCATCCTCATCTCTCTTATTTCTTTTGTGACTGGCGACAATTAACTGGATATTTGAATGTGTGCTTTATGCCCACTAGGTGCAGATGGTGTTTGCATTTCTTTCATCTCATTATTTTGCTTTGGAACTTGTAATCTTGGGCAACATTTTTGTGTTTCCTGGTTCTTTTTGCCTTACATTTCCTTTGTCATCTTCTTTCTAATCATTAGGTTGGCTTATTATTCGTTTCTCTTCATTCAAATTAAAGGACACATTAATTGTAGCAATTAATGTGTATTGCTTTCACACATTTTCATTCATGCTCTTTTCCATAGCAGTTGAGACTTCTATTGCAAATTTCCACTATCTAATGCTATGCATCAGCATTTCTCAGAGAAACATGGGACCCCATCTAGCCTTTGCAAAAAGGGGTACAGATGATCTAGGGATTAAAAAACCCCAAACAACTGAGTCAGTCAAGGACTGACACTCAAGCAGGAATTACCTGAGTGGCTACCACTCTGAACTTATCTTTGTGTGGCAAACCACTGTGGTTTAGATTTTCTGTCAGAAACATTCATGTTTCTACCTGCCTTTTTTCTATTTTTGTAATAATTCTGATCAGGGCTGGGATCTGTTTCTTGACACACACAGAGCTTAACTTCACTTCTCCCCCATGACTTCACCATCTTTCCAGCCTGTTGTAAAAATGATGTGTCTTCCAAAATGCTGCTGTTAAATTTATATTCCATTGAACTCCTGATTCTGGATCCTTATAAAGTCTCCTGCAAGAATCTTCACCTCTCCAGTCTCTCTTAACACAATTTTTAAAGGAACACTTTCTAGAAGAACAAGGAAATAATGTTTTTTTTTAAATCCATTTAAGTGGCTCTTTTAAGTATGTTTTAAAATACATAGTCAAAACCTTCACTAAAACTAAACTTCAGAGCTAAATGGATCTAGCTCAGTTTAGTTTTATTTCACAGCTCTTACAATTTCAGAAGCTGTCAGCCTGAAGCCCCACTTTGATCTCTCTACTGAGTTTGCTGTCTGAGTTCCCGCAAGGGTGATTGTAAGTGATGGGACAGTTAATAACAATTTGCAAAGAAACAAAAATCAAGCAATTCAGAATGAAAACAAATAAAACATTGCATATGTAGTTCCTAGGAAATCTGGAAGTATTCAAATCCTGTAATGAGATATTTAATCATCAAGTAAGGTTTAAATATTTTTTAAATTTTAAATATTTAAATATTTTTTTAATTTTAAAATTTTTAAGGTTTAAAAATCAAATAATACCTCTATCATGCATTTGTCCTTAGTGAAGCAATTCTTGTTTTGGGAGAGTAATTGTAAGATGCTAAGTCAGTTTTATTATACATGTACAAGGCAGAACATGAAAATCATAGTGGTTATATAGGAAAATTTCTTCTAGGATCCAATCTAAGAAATTGATTCTTTTAAAGGATAAAGACATGAGACCAAAAACTATGTGACCCCATGTATGATTTCCATGAATTCTGACCAGAAAATATCCATGCAAATAACAGCTTGGACCTGACAATCTTGACCTGGAACTTTCTGTCTCTTAAACTGATTTTTTTTTAAGTACTCTTTTCTTCCAAATTCTGTAACAATATAATACAATTGGAACAGAAAGTACCTGCTATTCAATTTGCTTTTATTTTACATTGGGCTTATTTGAGATTGATTTATAGTTCTACCATTTCACAGTACACCCTTACATTTTATGCAATTCTGTAATTAGTATTTTCCTCTCTATTTCCAAAGAGTCATGGAAGGTATGAATTATCTTGATTATTACAACAGTGATAATGGAATATAGATACTGTCATTTTTAGTTACATAGCTCAGCTGGGGTGTTAACATGTGTGGCTTTACATCACCAAACAGCTACAATTTTCCTATAGTCTTTTTAGGTAGGAAAACTTAGGACTTCATATTTACAACAGCCTAGCAAAGGTACTTCTTTCAGGAGGAGAGTGATCTACTGCCTTATAATGCACACACTGCCTTCTGCACTACTACTATGTGTTGGTTTGACCACAGGAAATATTTTGGCACTTGGCTATGTCAGACTTAGACACAGCTGTGTAAGAGACTCTTAAAAGACATGAGGCCAACACTCTAGGCAAAGCATCCTAATGCTTTCTGTTGCTAGGATGTCAAAACTTCCTGAAAATCACCCTCAAGTCAGTGGGGGTCTGCAGACAGAGATGAAGAATTCCAGTGCTTCAAAAGCTGCTAGATTATATTGTTCTGGTTTACAAAAATTGCAGCCCATGGGAGAGCTCTGATCCCATCCCTCTCTAGAGATTACCAGAAGACATCTTCCCACTGGCTTTCTTATGCAACAGAAATCCTGTAACAGTCTCATGGTTCTTTTCCCAAACACAAATAAAAGCAAGGCAACAATACTTGCAAAAAACTCCTCTCCAGCCCAGCAACGATGGTGGCACAAAAGAGCCAGAACTGTAAAAAATGTTATGCAGAGGTGTATCTAAACTGTGTTTAGTGACATTAAAATGGTCACTACATGCAATGAAGATTATGCTTTATTTCGTTAGTAGAAATGCTGAATCTTAACTCTTATTGGTTATGAGATATCTGGGATCCTTGGGGTTAAATCTGATGCCAAGTCACTTTTCTGAAGGAGTTTGGCAAGAAGATTTTCTGCTTCCAAAATACCTAACGTTTTCAGGAAAAATTGGAATCAGGAGATCATATTTCTTCCTTAACTCTTCTCAGTAAATTGCTTTTTAAAACAAGAATCCAAATTTCTTTAAAAACTGGAACACTAAGATGCTTAGTTTGTCCTTAGTGTTAGCAGACTTTAGTGGCACCAAATATTTTTGGATTATTCTATAAGATAAGAAGGAATAGTTTGAAAGTGTTCTGAAAACTGCTTTGGCTTCCCATTTGCAACCCATTCAGATCCAAATGGGGAGGTTGAGCCACAAGCCTTATGACTGCTCTTTCTCTCAGCCTTTTCTTCAGCTTTCAGTTCTGCAGGGAAGATATTAGTTAATCATTCTGAGATCTCCCTTTCTTGAAAGCCAAGAATCCTTCAAATGAAAACTTTCACCTGGCTATTCACTTGAATGCTGGGGGAGGGAGAATTTATTCTCCCAATAGTTGTCCTCTATCCTGGACACATCTTGCTTTTGTGATACATTCACTCTGGCAGTTGTGACCATCCATACAGCTAATTTGACTAAGCTGTCTTAGCTTCATCCCAGAGTTATCATTTCACAACTAAAGCTCCAATTCTGCCCATCCAAGGCTGTAATACTGTATAGTTTTATCTATTTCTTTGTCAATTTTGTCTTCATTAAAGAATTTTCCTTTCCTGAACCTTGCTAGTGTTGCAGTCTGTAACTTTGAAAAATCTCTTCCCTAGCAAAGCTACAACCAGTTAACTCCTAGTGAACGTGAATAAGGGATCAAAATATTATATAAAAAAATACAGATGTTTTAAAAAAAGACTGTGATGGAGCACATATTCAAAGTATTGCTCCAGATAGTCTATAAGCTGGTGGCTGAATGCTCTGGTGATACTTCACCTTATGTCTCAAAAGTTCTCATGTATCTTGAGTACTCCCATCACATTAACTTTGCTTCTGCAGAACGGCTGCTGCGTGGCCTCCTTTCTCCAGAATGCTCATGAAGTAGCTGCCTGATGAAAGAGCAAGACTTGGCTCTGAGCTATTCTCATGGTTTTCTGAAAGGATGGCTTTTACAATACTAGATTGTCTTCTTTTTGACTCCTACTGCAAATTCAGGGATGTTTTGCTCTGTCCTAGTGTGCTGACATTCAAAATGAAAGTTGAAACAGTAGAGATGGAGGTGGGAGACTGCAGTGCTGTAATGCTGTATTCATACCTGAAGGCAGCTACTGCTGGTGCCACATGCATTAGTGAATCTTGAAACACAACATGGAGATGGGAGCTGTCTTCATGCTTGGAGAGCCAAGGAGGATAAAGGCCTTGGGTGGAAAATATTGCCATGTGTCTTAGTTCAGGAGAAACTAAGATATTATGCTAACCAAGGAATAATCCCTCTCCTTTGAATTTAGAAAAAAAAC
>JAWWMP010000116.1:24156059-24214388 GCA_035047865.1 Dendrocincla tyrannina
TGGCCTTCATTGGCCCTGCTCTATAGGATGGAGGGAAACTTCCAGAGGCTTCCAACAGAAGCCAATTTTCCTCTTAATTAAAAAAAAAACCTATCCAGATAAACCCACGACATAGAGGAAGTCTGAGGAAGAGCTCCGTGTGTTGGCAGCTCCTGCAGGATCTCTACTTAGGAGAGGCAGAAGGTCCCCAGGGGTGCCGATAGTGACTTACTGAAGTATCTGATTGCCTTGCAGTCCTGCAGTTAGTCTCGAAATAGCCTTAGGGAGCAGACAAGAAATAACAGCCTCATTTAAGCAGCAAACTGAGCAGCCAGATTCAAAGAGGGATTAACACACTCGGGTCCAGAATTGCAATCTGAATCTTTTGCCTGTTCCCTCCCAGCAACAACCTGGTCATGGCACCACCTAAATTCCCTGAGTGTCTCCACATTCTGTGTGCAGTTCCAGAAAACGCTATAGGCTATGAAGTATCCTTAGTGACCTCTCTCTGTGAAGCTACACTCCATAAACCAAACAGAGTGGCATTTCTGAGTTCCCAAAGCAATTTTCATATTAGGATCCTACATCCTTCTTAACTGTTAACATTTTCCCTGTCTCAATTTTGGCCTCATAGTCTTATTTCTCAAAGAAGACCCAGACAGGATAGAATGGGGGATAGCACATGTCAGAAACTTTTATAGCAACCAGCTTGAAGGCTCTTAGTTTTGCACTGGGGAGAATTTAGTGCATACAAACCAAATTGTGCACTTGATCTTCAGGCCACAAAAAGGTTTCAGAACTGCTCTGAGTAGCTGTACAGAAATTGGCATTTGTATCCTCACAAAGCGCACGTGGACATTTTCTGCTCAAGGCTTGAGAAGGAGTAGTTGCGGACTACAATTTTAATCCTTTATGGTAGTCCAGTGGCTAATAAGATAACTTGTCTGTGCATATGGGAAAATTAAGCTCACTTCCATCAGTCTCTCAGCTTTCTCTCCCTACAGAAATACCCTAGTGCCAGACGTAGTTTTGTTCTTGCTGATTTCCATTCTTGACATAGCATTTGTTCTTAAAACTGTCACCATGTGGACAAGAACATAAAATTCAGGACTTAAAGATAAGCAAGAAGGAATATGGTTCTGTAGACAGAGGTTAAAGCAGTCCTTTAGGGTTTGGCTTAAAGTACCACTTGGCTTTGCTTTGTTAAAGGCTGTAAAAAATGAATCATGGTTCTGCCTCAGCTGAGATTGCACAGGAATGATGATCACTTTTCCCAAAGAGCTCTCCTAGGCTTTTTCCTTGTGAGAAACCTTGCTGGAAGTTTTTACTTCCAACTAGGGAAAGAGTGTTTGGCTGAATATGAAACCTCCGGAGAAGGAAGGAACTCATATGCAGTCCTGTGTTTCCTTACATTGACTGTTGGCTGGGTTCAGGGAGTTTCCTGCTCAGTGGTTTTCTTGTATCCCTAACTTCTGGAGAATTCCAGTTTGTCTTGTCTTATACAGGAATATTAAGTGCTCAGCTAGGGATTTAGAGTTTACTTGATGCGCTACACAATACAGTTTGTCTTTGAAACTTTTAGGTCTTTTGCTGGTTCAAGTCATTAGCATATGCATATAGCTGTTACATAGGCATTGCATCTGGTTTCTGGACATTTACCTAAACCCTGGCTTGTCCTTCCCACTCTTGGTATTCTCCTCCTTCCATGTCTTCACTTTGCTAACCAGAATGAAAATTACATGAAAATTCTCTTACAGGGATTACCGTTTATGTTACTGCGCCCTCCAAAAGCTTAATTCCCTAAAGACGAGAATTTGTAACATTGTCATTTTTAGATGCCTTTTCACAGAAAAAGAGCTCATTCATTCTTAAGTTGCTAGTGTGTTAAATACAGACTGCTGCAGTAGTTTCCAAATACTGTGGAAGGACTTTTTGTTATCTTGCCATCAGAAAGTATCTGGATCAGAAAGATGCACAATCTAGATATTTTCGTTCACTTTCTTATCAGGTAGCATGATTTTCACTTGTGAGTCAAAACTTGGTTAGTGATTCTCTCCCTCTTTCTGTGTCAGCACTTCAAAGTCCTTGCTTTCCATGACTGTTTTTCTTGCATTAGCCAAAACTTTAAACCACTTTCTTCTCTACCTTTTTTTTTTTTTTTGGTTTGCCTTAATGAGGCTTTATTTTCTATTTACCTTTGCACCAAACATTCAGTGCTGATTCTGCACCTTTTCCAACACATTCATTTTTTTAGCTTGTCTTTCATGATATTGCAGTCTTACCTCCTAATTGTTCAGTTGAAGTTCACTTGCTTTAACAGTAGTGTTAGTCTTTCAAAGTAATCTAAACAGTGTTTTTTAACAGTAGTGTTAAAAAACATGACCTAAGAAAGAGGTAGGATCATTTCTCATAAAGAAAAGATCGAGGTCTTTTCAGAGTCTTCAGACATGCTGGGTCTTCAAAACAGAATGGAGCAGTCTATTGTCCACAGCTGTGGCAGGGAGGACAAGAAATTATTGACCTGGGGTGAAAGAAGAGCTAATTCCAAAAGACTTTTTAAAGCCAAGAATACTAAAGAACTGGAATAAATTACTTTGAAAGGATCTCTATCACAGGAAGTCTTTAAGAGACAGTCAGGAATGTTGTGGGAGAGCAGCAGACTCTATAACTTGCCAAACTTTTTTCAGTTTTATTTTCCTACAATTTTGTGCGTAAGCAGCTGATGCAGAAGGAAATAAATGCTTGTGTGGCCTACCACAAGCAGTAGGTGATCCAAGCACCGAGTGGTTTGCGCTTTCATGGACCTCAGGCTTACCCAGACAGCTAGAACATCACAAGCACTAAAAACAAAAGCAGCAGATTATGTTAAATTGAGCAAGAGTTTTAGGTGGTTTTATTGCAGTACTCAAAAAAACAGCTTAAATGCCAAAATTAGGCTCCAATGAATGGCATATTAGACAATAGCCATTTCTCATAACTGAGATACACAAACCTCCTTACATTATTAAAACTTGTAGTTGGGTCATTTTAGAGAAGACTGTGGCCAGAAACCCAAAATATATTAATTGACAGAGAAGAGTATGGCAGTGAAAATGCCTATTTGGATTCAGCAGCCTAAAACTGCACCAGATGAACACTTAGGAGCAAATAATATTGCTTAGGTCATGAAGTTAGAATAGCAGAAGCAGCAAAAGAAACATAATATATCCTTTTAAATAAGACAGGGAGCACTTCTCTTAGGTTAACCCTCCAAGGCTTTGTCATTGATAACTTGGTCACAGGGACCTGAATGTGGACTCAAGTTCAACTTGTGATCCAGTGTCATCCATGAGCAGCCTATGCCTAACTAGTTGTTTTGCAACCAATTAAATCCATTTAAGTGCAAAAGCTTGCATTCAACCCAACTCTTCATAACTGTTTTCAATTATGAATTTTTTTTTGTCCTTTCTGGCTTTGTCATCTCCAGATTGGTTATCCGTTCTCCATCTACCTCTTTCTTTTGACTACACAGGGCACCCAACTCAGCCATAGCTGTCCAAATTGAAGGTTCCTAGAGTCAAGTAAAGTAATTCTCACCTGAAAGATGGGCAGTTAAATTTAACCCACATACTAGTAACTGAGAGCATAGTTAAAACTGAACAAGTCAGTGCAATATATACGTGCCTGACCATTCCCTTCAAAAAACAATCAATCAGGCAAAAGAGCAACACATTAAAGTCAGCTGATGTTCTACATTCTGTAAAGTGGAGGCAAACACTTCGGTAGATCTGAGGAGATGCACTTTGTTTCTTACATAAAGAAGTCTTCCAAGGTCAGGGATGAGGGGGATGACTGGAAAGATCTTACAGACCATTCATTATGCAGGTCACACAGATTGGCAAGGGGGGACTTTCAGATTCCTCAATAGTAGCAGGGCAACAACTGCTGCTCTCAGGTTCTTGTAGGTGCACTGGTAGTACTGTGTCAGACACTCAAGCCTGTACTGGTTCAGTGAACATGTAACCTCTCCTCCCTGTGTTTTATTTCTCCAAACATGACATGGAGTTTCAGATTTCTGGCATAAATATTACATGACCCTCAGAAATTATTTATGACCAGTGCATTCGAATTCACAATCAGCTGTAAAAATAAATGTCCAGTGCTTCAGAGGCAGTTTTACTTGTAGCAAATACAGATTAAATATGTATTTTGCCGGTTTATCACCTCTCAAAAGACTTAAGGATAGAAGTGATAAATGAAATTATTAAGCTCAAAGCATGATATCAAAGTGCCTGAGGTCTGCTTACTTGTAAGTGTATATAAGTAATCAAAAGGATGGGTCAAGATAAAGATTCTCACTAGGCCACCATTTATAAAGAGGGATTTTTGGATCTTGTACTGATATGGGCATTTGTAAAGATGATACTTTGCATAATTTGGAAGGAAAAAATTAACCCACGAACTCCATGTCCTCAAGCTGAGCCTGATATTCTTTTGACTATGCCAATTCCTTGCAAGGGGGAAGGAATACACTCAAGAAAAACAGTAAAAAATACACTTGTCTGTCCACTTAAATTCACTATGGTTCTGCCAAGATCAGAAGTAATGTGCCAGACTGGGAACAAGTGAGCCATGGTGCTGCAGAAATTTTTTATTGTTCTAAAATCAGGAAAACTCCCTGCATAAAAGAACATCCTTTCAGACTGTGACAAAGTTGGAGATGTCAGTGGGAGGAGCTCAGAGAAGAAGGGAGTATCAGGGATTGCAAGGTACTGTTTGGAGCTGTGAGGCTGTATAGGCTTATAAGAAGAAAAGCAGACTGCTGAACTAGTGCCTGGCAAATATTGTGTGTGTTCTGGTCATTATTATTTGAATGTAGTTGTATGATTTTTCTGAGTCTTAAGAGAAAAAGAGTCAGGAACAAAATTGACAGTTTTGGATCTTTGTTTCACATAAACAGCTCTAAGGCACTCTGCTCTGTGTTTTCTTGAAGAGGACTTATTACAGGACATTTTTTAATTCTATCGGGATAGGGTTGTTTACAAAAATTAAAAATAAAAAATACTGCTGCCAAAGCACTACCCATTATTTAAAGCTGCAAACTCTTTTCTGTTCTGGAGTCATATTCCTAGCTTATTCATCTTTGGGCACAGCATTAACTGTTGGTGCCAGCCTGAAGGAGCAATTTTGTGTATTTGAAACTACTCAGGAAAAAAAGCACGAAAACTCCAAGAAAGAAAAATGATCTCATGGTTTGGAGAAGGGGATGCATGAAAAGCTGAATTTCAGGATAACTCTAGTCTTTACGTTTAAAGGCTTGCATGGCTGAAGATGGGTACAGAACACTTTGAATAGCTCCAAACTGGTTTTTTTTCAGAATATATATGTTTTAAAATACCATGTTGTATAGATTGTCCTATGCTGCATGTTGTCTTTTATGTAGCCATTTCAAATGCAGTCTCAGCACTTATGAAGCAATGGAGAATCTCTGTTCTGCCACCTGATGATACCTCTGGCCTCAGTCTGGAGAAGTGTTCTCATCATATAAAACCAGAGGCTTAGTGTCCTTCAAAAGAGGTGGGAGAAACTCAGAGAGAGTCCAGAGGGGAGAAATAACAGCCAGGTTCATGGAAAACACATCTTCTGAGGGGAGGCTGAATAAATTTTTGAACTAGATACGGGAAAACGAAAAGTGGTTTAACTGTAAGGGTCTTCTGTAAAGAGAGATAGAATTAGACTTACAGAATAATTCAGGATGAGAGGCTCCTCAGGAAGTCTCTAATCCAACTTCTCTCTCAAAGCAGGGACAATGCTGAATTCAGACCAAGTTACTCAGGATTTTGGTCAGGTCTTGAAAACCTCCAAGAAGGGAGAGTCTACAACTTTATTAAGTCCATAATGATCTTCCTAGTGAAAATACTGTCCTGATGTCCAGCCAAAACCTCCTCTGTTCCTGTCTCTCTTTTCTTTGTGACTGCTGCCTCCTGCTATGCACCTCAGTAAAGAGCCTGGTTACAACCTTCTCTGTAAATTTCCCATAGGTATTAAAAAGCTGTTGTTAAGTCCTGTTAAAGCCTCAAAGAGCTATTCTCCCCATACATAAGACTGAAAAAATCCCAAATGGGTTGCCATTGGAATGTCTAACTTCAACAGAAATGGTAAGCACAGATAGTCTTGAGAATGGGAATGTCGTCCCTGTCCTCTGTCATTGGAGGTTATGAAGAATAAATTAGAAAAATGTATGGTTATCCATTCATGGTGTGAACCAGGGCATGCTCAATGACCCTGCAAGGTGCCTTCCAGCCTTGCTTTTTGCTGTTTTGATTCCACGTTAGAAGAGCATGTGAATACAAGCTCTAGTCCCAGCTCAGGGCCACAAAGCTACATCCATCACAAGACTGAGCCCTAGGTGTATAATAAATCTCAGTACTTATTAATATTTCAGGAAGTTATGAATGCCTGAAAAAAAACAAGGAAATATAATGAGAATAATGTTGTATCCTGAATGATAGCAGTGTTGGCAGAAGTCCATTCTGCTTATGCCTAGTCACCTGAAATAAACTGAATATGGTGCCCCTTTATTTTTTTAAAGGTCAAGGAACAGGTTTAACAATAATGGACCTTTAAAAAATTTTGTCACCTCTACTACCAGTCAACTGTAACTCTTTGTATTTAATAAGTTCTTTTTAATATTCTTTGTCTGTATGTCCAAATATATATGTGGAAGAAATTGCTAATGATATTACTGTAGATACAGTATCACTATAGACACAATAGGTGTGGAAACTAGGATTTAGAAAGGTTGTCAAGCATGATGTTATTAAAACAAAAAAAGAGAAGTCAGATTTGCTCGATTCATGCTGTTCCAAATCATGTAGGAATGGAAAGCCTCCCTTGGAAAATAGTGAATCAAATTCTTAGACCTCTCCTTTTGCCACTTAAGTTTTCTAAATGTAGGCACAAAAGCACTTGAAGAACACCAAATTAGTGGCTACTTCTGGAAATTTTACCTTTCAGTTACTCTGTAGGAGGACATTTGACAGACAAGGGTTAAGGGGAAAACCAGCGCTGAGCACTCTAACACATCACCCACCCACTCCACACTAGGTAGCCTGTGTGTATGTCTGAAGAGGTATGAAAGGAGCATGCAGCAGAAAAATAAGCCAAGCATAGCTCTGTGTGTCTTCAGACAGCAGGGATCCCTTTCTGACCTATTCAGTGTGACACTTTGTTCATGCACTCTATTTTTGAAATCCTTCATTGTTCTTTTCACATCTCCATTGTGTTCTTACAAAAGAAACATGTTTCCTTCAACAGGGTTTTGATACCCAATGAAAGAACACCCACCTATTCTCTGTGTTCATTTCTGCTCTGCTGCCACAACCTGCTGATAGCAGAGAGCATTTTCACTTCCATTATATTTTAAATAAAATGATAGGCTGGCTACATAGGCAATCCATTAGCATTACGCAGCCTAGTCACTGTTAATTATAGGTTTTAGACTTCAGAAAGCTGGGTCAAAATTCTCCATTTTTCAGTGGAAAGCTGTGTCACTTAAATGCTCTCTTCTGTGCACCACTCATTCACAGTTCTGCTGCTCAAAACTCAGTAGCGACTCTTCTGTGGTAAGTGAGCATCTTCTTTTTCAGTTTGTGCCCAGAACAGAACCTAAGGCAAAAGTCTCATTAAGCAGAGTTCACTCTGCAGATGAGTGATTTTTTTCACAGTATGTTGGTGTGAAGTGGAAAACACCTTGTAAAGTTGAAGATTGTAATGTTATCTAAGAGATGGAGCTGTGAAGGGGAAAGTGAGGTGGTGGAGTCTGTTTGGAAAAAATGTTTATTTCAGTGTTTGAGGGTTTTTCTAGAGCAAAGCTTGAGCTTGGGAGCAGAGCCGGGAAGGGATGTTTATTGCAAATGTAAGCTTTTGAAATGGGAATGGAAATTTTATGTAAAACTGTTTAGTCAACTGTCACTTCGTGTTAAGCTTAAAAAAAAAAAAATCACAAGTGCCATGTTTTGCTTTTTACAAATCATTTCTATCATGTAGTTAAGGAATTGATCTGTAAAAGCCTTGATACTGCAGGTTTACCTTTTTATGCTCTGTTGGGGATGCACCATCCAAGGACCAAGTACTCCCACGTGGAGGTCCCAATCCCCAAGAAGAGGGAGGGAGTCACAGAGTGCATGGCCTCTACCACCCAACCTTCCTTCAGAACTTTCATGAAGGGGGCTGTGCTTGTAGAAAGGATGCATCCTCTTGGCTGCATGTATTTGGGCAAGGAAGGTCCTTCTGATTGCTGCCCTAACTGGAGCAGCTCCCAGGGCAGCTTTGGTGCAGGCAGTTTGGGAAGTGGAAAGGAGTCTCTGCCTTGCTTGGACAAGAGTGCAGCCCAGGCACTCTGCTGCTGCTTCTCACCTCAGTTCCTCTTAAAGTATGAGGCAATCACAAGGGGAGGAGGAGATAATGATGGGCAGGGTAGCTGTTTTCTCCTGAGGAAACCTGCAGTGAGAATTTCTAAGATAGTCTGGAAGCTTTTAATCATTTATTTATATTTTTTTAACTATTATTTTACTGGCAACTTCCATGTAGCAGAATCCTAAACCAGGAATGATTCATTATGACAAGATAACAGAAGTTGTCTTTTCCTGGCAATATATTAAAATGTTTTAACAGATAGGAGCAAATAGGAAGTTTTGCTGAAGACCATGAAGGATTCCAGTGAAATACTGAGTACTGAAGCCAGGAGAATTTTGATGGGCTGATTCTGTGTAAAACTGACTGAGAGCTGTGTAAAACTGCAGAGCTCTGGTAGCCAAGGACAGAAGTCACTGTTGTGTCATCTTGCAACTGTTTCTGAATTATTTGTTTGGTTTTTTTTTCCTTTATAGTAAAACAGCGATTTTATTATAAAATGAGGGTCCCTTCACTCAGGAGACATTTAAGTGACAATGTTAAGGCATTTGGGTCAGATGGCATGGTTGCCTAAACACAGGTTGATCAAGTTAGTGAGTTTACCTCCATGTTACACTTGGTTTCCCACTAAATTCCTCTCAGACTATTATTTGATCATGAAAGTTTGAAACAGTGATAGAGGAGAGTTACATGAAGTAGGAGCTCAAACCTCATTCAACTTGAGCAGAAGGCCACTGCACAAAGGTTTAATATCCCAAATCTTTTAAGCTGCTAAGTCAGTTGGAGGATTTTAGTGATCAGTCCTTGAAGACGTGCAGTACTACTTCTGTTGATAGCTTTCTGAAATGTTCTAAAAATGGTAAGGCCTCTATCAGAGTTTAGTAAGAAAAAAATAAAATCCGAATGTAAGTGGTATCAGTGGTCATAGTGTATCTATGTAAGACCTGGTCCTCTCATACTTAAGCTTCTAAACTCTGTGGAAAATAAGCCACTCAGGTTGTGGTAGAGTGTCTAACTATGAGCGTGCTCTCTTGTTATGAAATAACTGATATGTTTAAATGTTTCAGTAGATCAGCACCACTACCCTAAACAGTCTTTCTTTGATGGTACCATATATATAACAGAAGATTGGGAAAAGGATGGTTTACATGTGTCACCACAGAGATAAACATTATTTGTGTGGCTTGTCTTTACCACTCATCTTTAGAGTGACAACTATTTGGAAGTAATTTAACATTGTTTCATTAAAGGTTAATGGTATTTCTACCTTAAGGGAGTTGAGTACAACACAGATTTTGCCAGAAATACAAATCTAACCTTCATTTTCTTTAATTGTTCTTCTACAGCAATTTCCTGTGAAACCATTAAGTCATAAACTAGCTTTTATTGAACAGAAGTCTGCATTAAGGAAGCATAACACAATCCAATTTAAATGGTTATTTATTACCTAACGTGTCAATGTCTTTACTAAAAGCAGTTCTTCGTTTGTGCATTTAATTATTATTGTTAAAGTTCGAAACAAGTGTTGTCTTGCAATTTAGAAGCACAAAAGACTATTTTCCTTGTTCTGTACAGTCACCTAATTATGGAGGTACTTCCCTCTAGTGGACAAGAAGCTATTTCGATTGCAGTATTTTTCAGACCCATTCCAAATTTGATCAGCATTTAGGTAAGAGCATGTCTTTAAAAAGGAAGGGATTGGGAACTGAGATGAGCAGAGGAGAGTAGGATGAGGAGGAAGATGTCTGAGATGGCCCAGGACTGGTGCCACTGGACACAGCCAGTGTGTGGGCTGCGAGAGCAGGGGATCACAAGGTGTCACTGTTTGCAATTGCCACAGGGTTAGTCAGGATAGCCTGATCTAAACTGCCTGAGAAACTACAGTAGGCTCTCCTGATGCCATAGAACAATAGGTAGGTTTCAGTATTGATAAATGCAAATTAGTGTACCTGAGTTAAAATAAACAGTCATAGTAATAGGCTCTGTATTAGCTCTTACCTGTCAGGGAAGACACTGCCTGGTGCCACTGTGATCTTGGTGTTTTTTCTCCAAAAATATCATCAGTGGTAGAAAAGGGAAACTAAGTGTTAGAAACAATGAAAATAATGGAATTAAAAAGAAATACTATGCCAATGTATGAAACATTTATGATAGTATAGGAGTATGGTGGGGATAAAGCCCTTTATAGGCAAATAGGAGTGGCCTCAAGCTCACAAGCCCTCGTCCTCACGGGAGACTTCAACTGCTCTGATACGTGTTGGAGGGCCAACACAGCAGGGCACAATCAGTCCCAGAGGTTCCTTGAATGTGTCAATGACAGCTTCCTTAGTCAAGTGATTGAGGAGCCAACAAGGAGAGGTGCCATGCTGGACCTTGTGGTCACCAACAGGGAGAAGCTGACGGGAAATGCAGTGCTCCAAGGCAACTTTGGGTGCAGCGGCCACAAGATGGTAGAGTTTGAGATCCTTGGGGCAGTGAGGAGAGCATGCAGCAAGCTTACTGCCCTGGACTTCAAGAGAGCAGGCTCTGGCCTCTTCCTCCAAGCTTAGGAGAGATGCATCCTGACAAGGAAGAAATTGGGGAAAGATTCCAGGAGGCCTCCAGGATTGATAAGAAGCTCCTGAGAAAACTCAGAGAACAAAAAGAACCTTTCAGAAGGAAAAGAACGCAAGGACAGATGGCCTGGGAGGAATACAAGGAAATTGCATGGGAAGCTATAGACAAGATTAGAGAAACCTAGGCCCAGTTAGAATTGAGTCTGGCCAGGGATATCAAGGATAACAGGAAGGATTTCTATAGGTTTATTTAAACAAAAGAAAGACCAGAGTTAATGTGGGCTCCCTCTAGAAGGAAACAGGAGAACTAGCTACCCTGAACAAAGAGAAGGATGAAGTTTTCAATGACTTCTATGCCTCAGTCTTCAAGGGCAAGGTCTCCAGCCACACTGCCCAGATTGAGAAAGGTAAATGCAGGGACTAGGAGAATGAAGACTATAAGCCCATATAGCAGAGAACAGGTTTGAGGCTATCTAAGGAACCTGAATGTGCACAAGTCCATGGAATCTGATGAGGTTCATCCACAGGTCCTGAGGGAACTGCCAGATGAAGCTGCTAAGACATCAGTTTTGAAAAATCATGGCAGTCAGGTGAAGTTCCCAATGACTAGAAAAATCGGAAAGCAGAAGACTTGGGAAACTATAGACCAGGCAGTCTCACCTCATGCCAGGCAAGATCATGGACCAGATTCTCCTGTAAACTATGCTAAGGCACATAGAAAACAGAGGTGATTGGTAACAGCCAAGATGGCCTTACTAAGGGAAAATCAGGGCCTGACAAATCTGGTGACCTTCTCTCATAAGGTTATAGCATTGGTGGATACAGTCAGAGCAACTGACATCCTCTACTTGGATTTTTGCAAAGCATTTTACATTGTCCCATGGGACATCCTTGACTCTTAACTTGAGAGACATACATTTCATAAAAGGACCACTCAGTGGATACAAAACTGGCACATGAAGAGTTGTGGTCAATGTTCATTATCCACGTGGAGACCAATGAAAAATGGTGTCCCTCAGGGGTGGGTGCTGGGACTGGTGCTGTTCAACATCTCTGATGGTGTCATGGACAGTGGGATCGAGTGCATCCTCAGCAAGTTTGCCAATAACATCAAGCTGTGTGGTGCAGTCAACACACTGGAGGGAAGAGATGCCATCCAGAGGGACTTTGACATGCTTGAGACGTGGGCCAATGAGAAACTCATGCAGTTCAACAAAGCAAAGTACAAGGTATCACACCTGGGTCATGACAATCCCAGGCACACCTATAAGCTGGGCAGAGGGCGGCCCTACACAGAAGGACTTGCAGGTGATGGTTAATAAAAAACTCAATGGGAGCCATCAATGTGCACTTGCACCCAGAAAACCAATCAAATCCTGGGCAACATCCAAAGAGGCATGGCCAGAATGTTGAAGGAGGTGATTCTCCCCCTCTACTCTTCTCTTATGAAATCTCACCTGGACTGATGCATACACTGGTTCTGGTGCCCTCAACTTAAGAAGGGCATGGAACTGTTGGAGCAAGTCCAGAGGAGGGCCACGAAGATGTTAAGAGGACTGGAGCACATCCCCTGTGAGACAGGCTGAGAAAGTTGGTGCTGTTGAGCCTGGAAAAGAGAAGGTTATATGGAAACCTCATAGCAACTTCCAGTATCAAAAGGGGGCCTACTGGGAAGCCAGAGAGGGACTCTTGATCAGAAACTGTAGTGACAGGACAAGGAGTAATGGATATAAACTGAAAGAGAGGAAATTTAGGCTGGATATTGAGAAGAAATTCTTTACTGTGAGGGTGGTAAGACACTGGAAGAGGTTGCCCAGGGACATTGATTCCTTGGCAATGTTCAAGACCAGATCAGATAAGGCCTCGAACCTGCCCTAGTGAGTATGTCCCTGCTCTTGGCAGGGAAGTTGGGACTAGAAGATCTTTAACCCTAACTAGATGATCTTCCAACCCTTAACATTCTATAATACCTCTGTCTTAAAGATTGAGAGGAATGGTAGAAGTATGAAACAGCTTCCACACAAGAAGATACTAAATCAAAGAGTCAAAACCAGAAATAGAAATACAAGAGGACATTCCAGCCTGAAAAAGAGGCAACTAGAAAAACATATACTGAAAGTATATCATATCATATCATTAAAGCCAGACAGAAGGTGAATAGGGGTTATTATTCTCATTTCTCATCTCAGAATGACTAAGAGATGTTCTAATATCCTCATTATCACAAAAGGTTGAAAGTATAAATAGCCTCCAAAGAGAATTAAATGAAATTGATGGAATATAATTCTGTTGACAGCTACTAAGTACAATAGTCTCTTTGAAACCTCTCTCTCAGAAAGCCCCTGAGCTGCTGGCTCTCAGATATTAGTTGGGTTTGCAATAGGGAAAAACATTGTATGGCTCTTTTGGTTCCATATACTCTTTTGTCTGGGATGGGAGATGGGCTGGCAGTTTAAATCTGTGAGTGAAACGCGGATAACATTATTAGCCCATACTGCACTACATATATCCATAGGGTTTTTCTTTAATATCCTGTTCAAACATTTATACACCTCTTGTATTTTGAATGATACATTTTTGAGGCACCAATGGTTACCAGTTCTTGATATTTTTATCACACGACTTCCTTGAATTAGTTTGTGGGAGTTTTTTTTCTCTAATCACAGGTGAACTTGCAGTGGAAAGTACCTTTAAAAAACCTACAAGGACTGTAGGTTTTAGAAAAATCTAACTGGAGCTTGTATAGAAAAGTTTCATCATGCATATCTAAATTTTGAAAAAGGCGAAATGAACATTAAGGAAAAAATAACATCAGTTGATTGGGTTTTTTAAAAAGTCTGCTAACATATGGACTTGCCAGAATAACTATTTTATAAAAGAAATGGTAGTGAAATATTTTAACCTTATGCTATGTAAATCACATTAAAATCTCAGGTCCTTGTATATTTTGCAGGAATATGGCCTAAATTTGGTCTATAAAGATAATGTAATTGGTTTCTATACAGTTTCTCTTAAGTATGAAGCTCGTGTTTAAAACTCGGTGGAGTTATATAGTTCTTCATATTCCATGAGAATTTATAATAATGGTAATAAATTTAACATCAGTGTTTACCTTTTTCCTTTGCTGGGTTAACTACCAAAGTCCAAGAACTGCTTAATGGCCCCTTAATGAATTTTTAGAAGAAATGAGGAGTCAGTAACCATAAGACAAGTGTATGTACATACATGTTACACATCACTGAGACACCTCATACACTAGAAAAGTTCATTACAGGAAAAAAAGAAGCTTGGCTGGAGAGCAGGGATGTTTATGACTGCTAAAGCATGGCAGTGAAAGGACTGAGGGTGGCTGAATGAAAGAACAGGCCCATGCAAAAATAAAATTGGAATTAGAAATTAAAAAGGAACAAACTACAGAATCACTCACAGCTCATTTATTTCCAATATTACTAGGATTTTAACAATTTTTATGTTTGAATAGTTTAGACTGAAATATTCATGTTCTACTGTAAATAATAATGATTAGCAAAACACATTATTTTCCAATATTTTCTCTGCTAAGAGTGCCAAGCAGGATATTTAACTAATAAGTTAACTGAAGATTCAACTGGCACTTTTAAAGCCATACATATTTTGTTAGCTCACCCTCCCCCCTAATGAAAGCAGGAGCAAATTCATTATCTGACCTTTTCCTTTCTTGTCCACCCTCTCCTCTGCCACACCAATCCCATCCTGGAGGAAAAAGTGGAAATATATATGATATTCAATCTGCAGATACAGTGGTAAGTAGAAAATGGTAAGCTTCCATATGTGAGGAGAGGATATGATATGTCTATGTTACTCAGATTAGGACTCTGTAAGCCTCATGATTCATGTGTTTATCTTGGGTGCATCCAAGACTTCAAGTTATAGAAAAAGCCCCTTGTTGACAAAAGTAGCTAATCCAATAGCACAATCCAAGTTATGGATGCTCTTGAAGTTCCCCTAAAATCAAGACAAGTTCTATGAGATTTTCAGGCATTTTTTACAACTTACCACGTCAGTGAGCAGATCGACTTTTTTTCCAATGTGGGGAAAGATATAAAGTGTCTGACAACTCTGAACTGTCCCCAGACTTGAACTTTCCACTGTGTCATGCCTTATTTCTTACAGCTTCTACACATTCCTAAATGAGGATATGAAAACATATTATCTTTTCCATGGAAAAGTCTAAATCATATAATATTTCATTAAACTAATCTTCTGCTGTCATCAGGTGATGACCCATAAAAGAGTCAGCTTCCCAACAAAAATTATATTGCAGAACACTTAGGACTTTTACATATTGTCCACTGTTTTGCTGCATGCCAGAGAGCTTTTCTGGCTAATGCTGTTCACTGGAAGACAGTTTGCTGCTTAGATTTGGTTCTCAGATCAGCTACAAATGTTTTATTTCATGATGAAATTTGTGGGATGACTTGGAGCCCTAATTACAGTTCTTTGTGCTCAGGCATATTGAATGCTGCCACTAGCCAACTCCTTCAGGATCATTCTTCATTCAAGCCAAGTTAAGATGTAAGAAAAATATTTAACTCTAAACCAGCTAAAATGGATGCAGAAGTTTATCAAGACAGAAGTGGCAGAAATTAAAGATCTGAGTTCTATCTATTTGTTCAGAGATCAAATCTGAGATGTCATGTAGTGCTAGTGCCAGTCTGTCCTTAATCTGGGTTGTTGGGGACTCAGCTCTTGTGTCAAAACACACAGTTTTTTATATTAAACCCTATACTTGGTGTTTCCATTCAGCTTCAGCTCTCTTTTTTCTTGAAGGTTATTGATCTTTGAGATTGACAAACTTCTCTGGAAGAAATTTTTCTCCTCTGCTTTCTGAAAATGCTCATACATCCTTGGCAGAACAATAGTGATCTCTTGTACTTGATTAAATTATTAGGAAATTTTTGATTTATGAATGAGAAAAGGTGAAAATCTCATTCAGAAATTATTTTCCCATATGAAGCTTATATTTTGTATTTATGTGTAAGCCACCAACTGCTCTGATATAAAAATGTAAATACAGTTGATGGATGTAGCTCATTACTGGATTGGACTCTCATTGAAAAGCGGAAACCTGTGTGACTCACTATTTGGAGGTGCAAGTGAGCTTGTGGCAATTGAATTCAAACAATGAATTATTTGTTTTATTCTTTTACAAAAATTGTTAGCTCTGTGTCTGATGGGTAGAGCCCACATCATCACAAAATCAGCAAACATACCAGAACTTAGAGCATTGCATAATGTACCATTAGCACAAGGAACAGTAAGCTTGTCAGATGTAAAAATCACAATTAAAAAGATTTCAAGAAATAATACAATTATGCTTCGGAAATGTCAGCAGATTCGTTATAGTTAGGAGCAATAAAAGCATGGTAGGATGATTTCTGCTCTGTCTGGTTTAGTGAACTTGTGATAGAAAAATTAAGGCTTTACTCTTTAGCATCAATAAAGGGGGGAAGGTCTACAATATGCCAGTGCAATAGCCTTCATAAGGAAGACAGATCAGGGTGCTTTTTCCAGTGTTGTACTAAAATTCATGTAATGAAATCTGACAAGGCACAAACTGTCCTTTACTTGGAACATCATCATGTTCTATGACAAGTCTAAGACAAGCTGGAAGGGAGAAGTTGAAGATGAGGTGTCAGTATATTACTAATAGTGTTCAAATCTATGAATCATTAGCAATAGATGTAAAGTAATTGAAAAGTTGTCTGTAAATTGCATGAGTGAAATTGAAGAGCCACTCTAGTGGTTTCACATTGGATTTCTACCCATGTAGCTCATAGAGAAGTATGGTGCAAAGATGTTAAGCTCTTTAAGAAACAATGCTTCTAAAGAAAAATATATAAGTAAATGAAAACCAACAGTGAAGTAAATTTAGCTAACTCTAGCTCAGTCACAAACTTAGAGAAAACATAAGTATAGCTTTGATAGGGATTTACAAGTTAATCTTTGTTAAAGACACTTGTAGGGCTCAAAACACATGTCAGTACTGGTGACTTAAACCAGTTCAGAGCCACAAAAATCAGCACCATTGTGGCAATGGAGTTTGCCTTAGCAGAAACCAGTGATACACAGAAAGCAAAGGAAACTTCATTTTGGGTATGGCATAAAGGGAAAGAATGTGAATTGCCTGCTTATCTTAGTCCATTACATTGAAAATGCTTGAAATGCATTTAAAACGAGAAATCAAAATGCAAGTTTTCTTGAACATTACAGTTCTCCTCCATGTAATTATTACACATATATCACTCTTTTGCTACTGGATAATGGCATGTGCTTCCCAGAATACATCCAAAATGAAACTGCATTAAAAGGCCTTATGCTGGAGAGAACTTCTCTTGAAGAACTGAATTGCACATGACTGGTGGCATTGTTGTCTGCCTCGCACAAAGTATGCCCTACACATTCTCAGACAAAAACGCAGCAGTGCTGTTTTAATATTTAAGAATATATTGAAAACAAGCTACTGGACTAAAAAAGAAAGACAAAAAAAGAATAAAAGCACACCTTTTAAAAACTCTGCACTGCATTTCATCTGTTTAATGTGGAGGCTCTATAAAGTACAGAAGAGGACATTTCCCCATGGGTGTTGGAACTGATTCTTTTTTAAATTTTTACCTGCTGCTTATTTCTGGATCATCTGAACTTTCTAAGTTCTGTGAAACTACAGGGCAAATTCACCCCCTTCCAGTTTCCTAATTCAATCATTAACCACTTTCTTTGAGTGCCCTATTGCCTCTCCAGGTTCTGCTGTGTAATACCACCTTTGCCATAAAGCCTTTCCCATTGAAATTTCTCGTTGAGATGAAGATAAAAACAAAGTCAAGGAAGAGTAGAAAGAAAGTTCCCAGACAAGTTATCTCAAGTGACCTGGCAGGTTAAACTAAAACTAACATTATAAGAACTGAGCTGGGAAAAGTATAACACACATAACTAAGCTAGACAGAGACTTCCCAGCTGGGGTATAGATGATTCCAGCAGTTCAGCTGAATCTATTGACATGACTTCAGGTAGCTTCAGAGTTCTGTAAGTTATATCCTGAGCTTTCTTAAATAATATATTCTCCATGTATGAGCTTATATGTGAGCCTTTTCTGTAACTGCTCTATTTCTAGGTACAAAGGAGTAATGAAATTCAGCAAACCAAAAAGAGGGTAGGTTTAGGTGTAAAAGAGAGTAGGTTTAGACTGGGTATAAGGAAAAAAGTCTTTACTGTGGAGGTGATGAGACACTGGTACAGCTTGCCCAAAGAAGTGGTGTACATTCCATCCCTGGAAGTGTTCAAGGCCAGATTGCCTGGAACTCTGAGCAACCTGGTCTCATGGGAGATGTCCCTGGTCTTGTGGGAGATATCCCTGTCCATGGCAGGGAACTGAATGATCTTTGGGGTCCCTTCCAACCCAAAGCACACTGTGATTCTGTGGAAATACAAGGAACAAATTCAGGATGGTCACTAAGGCCAGCAGCATGCCCTGCCCTGGAGCTGGCAGTTGAATTGCTGGCAGAGTTGCCTAGCCTAACCTTCACTGCATTTGGGACTGTGTAGAACGGTGGGCAACACGTCAGTAAAATAACATCATTGCTCCAAGATCTCAGCTGAAAATATAGTTCTGAGTTAGCTCCTAGCATGGGTTTTTAATAGTGTTTGTGATGTTGATGCACTTCCAGGCCCAAAAGAATCCTTTCTTTTGATCTTTCTTCTCTTCTAGAAGTGTTGTTTTACCTGTTTTGAATTCTTGGCCATTTTATAGACTTTCTTAGAAGACAGTGGTCAATCTACTTGCTGTGTTTATTTTTGCATGTGTATGTCTTTGGAGATTTGGTTTTCTTGCCTTGAAACTCCAAATTTGACAATTTTTTTGTAACTGCTTTTTTAACTTTTATAGTTAATTAAGCTCAGATGTTAACCTCTACCATTGTATTTGAAAATGGCAATTCAACTCACAATCTTTTTTAAATATTAGTTTGGATAAAATTAGGAAAAGGGAGTGAAATTCTTTAATGTACTTCTTAAAAATTACCAAAAAATAACAAAGGGATTTATAAGTTCTTTGTCTTCAAGTAGATTTTCTGTAGCTTTCTCCCTTGGATATGTGACTTGATGGTTGTGTTTTAATTTCTGCTGTGTGTTTGTTTAATACTGTAGCGGTTTGGCCTTGGCACCAGGTGCCCACCAAGCTGCTCTATCATCCTGCTTCCCAGCCAGACAGGGGAGAGAGAAAAAGGTGGAAAATGGCTTGTAGGATGAGATAAGGCAGTTTATAAACAAAAGAGAAAGTTTGCATGCACACAGCTGAAGAGCGTAACAATGTTTATTTTCTATTTCCCATCAGTAAGCAATGTCCAGCCACTTCCCAGGAAGGAGGGCTTCAGCACGTGTAGGGGTTTCTCAGCAGGCAAACATCATATCATATGGAATATCCCTTTGTCCGTTTGGGTCAGCTGGCCTACTTGTGTCCTTTCCCAGGATCTTGCCCTCAATGTGTTATCAACACCTTTGTAGCTACCATTGCCAAGCACAGCACTGTAAGGGCTGCTTGGGGAAATGAACTCCACCTCAACCAGATCCAATACACTTTAAAAAATGCTTGGAAGGCAGCATTAGCCACCTTAATGAGGATTTGAATGATTTAGATGTCTGTGATGTTGAAAAGATAATAGATACCTATCTATATTACCTTTGTTAATTCATTGTGCATTAAAATGCTGAAACTTACTTTGAGTCTTACAGGACTGGTAGTTTTTTTCATTTAAAAGTTCTGCTCATGACAAGTTTTAATAGATGTTCTGATTTTCAATGAAAAAAGAACAAAGCCAGGGACTAAAGAGAAGCAGCATTCTGGGTAGAATTTTCCAAGCCTGTAACCATACTTCTACATGCAGCCACCCAAAAAACTACAGTATATGATGTGGGTATCTAAGCTACCTATATAATCATGCACAATATTGCTTTCACAATGCATAAATAAATAATATTTAAAAAAAAATGAAGAGAACCCACAGCGCCTATCCTTTATATGAGAGGAGGCATAAAAAGTTGTCCCAGTTTGTGTAGACCTAGTAGGACTTTAAGAATAAACTTGCCCTAGCTGCCAAAGGTTTCAAGTCCACAAAAATGGGGGTTGCAGCTGCACAATTATCCAAAAGTTAATACATTTGGACAAATAGCACTGATTACCTCTGACTTTGAATTGGATTTATATCATAATTGTTTCTTCAGGAAGGAAGGAAGGCATTAAGATTAAATGTTAATGCTTGGAGTAAAACATCAGATCTGCTGCAGTTTTACCCCTAATGTGCGGGATTCACAATTCCCCTGTGCATATGCAGATGCACTCCTTATATACTTTATAAATTCCATATGAATAAGTTTCAGAACCACTGACAGCCCCTAAACTGTCTTGTTAACCATGAAAAGTGCACAAATACCATGGTGATAGCCACAAAATAAGAAACCTCACATTTCCCACAAACTTTTCTCAAACTATTAGATCCCTATTTTGCACAAAACTAATTTATTCATCTTTGTGCAAAGGTTTTATCACCTTACAGCAAAGTAAGTCTGTCCTACATATTGTTTTTATACAGCTGAATATTTTACAGTTCCCTTGTGCCTTTGAAAGCACGAGCCAAACATAAAGACCTAGTTCATGAGAAGAAAATGTGCACAAGGTCAGAGAAATGGATTTTGAGATTTATTGCCCTCAGCTCGATGTGCAAATAGCAATTACTATCAATGTATATTGCATACAGAAATATGAATTAATTTCTCTCTGCATTTTACATTCTGCTTGATTTCTCCTCTGCCTCTTCCACTGGAAACTGCTGCCTTTCTCTTTGAATTCTACATTCCCCAGCACTCTTTTAGCCAGAATAGACTCCTGTGGTGACTGTTACCTTGTTAACTTCAGGAGGCACTGGAAAGAAAAAGGGTTGTTTCCATGGCTACCTCAGAGCTGGGTCCTAGGAAGCTGTTGTGCCCTATATGATCCACAGTAGGTAAGGACAGCACAACACAGAATGGAGATCAACATGTAGAGATGTCCTCTGAGCCACAACCTCCCCTTGGTCCCATCTCATGGTACAGTGCAGCAGTGTGGACCAGAAAGGGTCACGCTGGAAGCAGGAACACTAGATAAGCATAGCGTTATGTTCCCCACCAGAGAAACCTTTAGCTTCATTATTCCCAGTTTCCTCAGTGACGAAACATCTGTGAGCTGTGTTTCTGCCCCATTCCCCATTCTGCATTGTGGAGGTGACTCTAAAATTTTGTTTTCAACAGTATGGTGCCAATTTTTCTAAAAACGTCTATATTAGTAAATAGGACAGCTCAAAAGGAGCAGATCTACAGAACAAAACACCCACACTAAATGTATTCATAGAGGCAGTGTGGTGCAAAGGGTAACTCAGACCAGCTCTTGACTGGTCCTGTGGACTGGCTGCCTCTAATGTCTTTCAACTCAGCATAGATCTGAAAGAGCCAGGCTTGCATGCTCTGAGACAGCTTCACTAGGTGACATACAACATGAGAAATAGGCATGGATGACCCAAATATTAATATACAAGCACCTGCCATCAGCTCCCACTTCAGCAGCAATATAGAAAGTACACTTTCAAAAAACCTCAACACGTGCAATGTTAGAATAATCTGAAGGTATGATCAGTTAGTAACAGCAGATGGGTGCAGTTAATTGGTCTCACCTAGCAGCTTAGATAATCAGGAAAACTTAACCCTAATTGCATTGGCCATCTGAATAGACAGCCCTGAAATCTTAAGGATCTGGTCTGCAAAGATTCTGGTTCAGCTGCTTATTTTTGATATGGGGTGATGCTATTTAGTGATGCCAGCTTTTAGGCTTTTATTGCACATCTTGTGGTTTCGTCATCCTTCATAAACTCCAGGTCCAAGAGTCATGAGACAAGCAGAGCATCTTCTTCATCATTTATGAAGGAAGTTCCAAAGCATACATTTTTAAGAATTTGTAAGTTAATCCCATTAATTGAAAGATATAAATTGTATTATTGTACATTTTATCAATAGTATTGAGTATTCTTCTACCTACCATTTGTTTTTTCTTTGGTCTTTTGTGCAATGATTGACTCTCAATCTGATTAAGAGCTTACTAAAGAGGGCTAAAATAGGAATACAGTTAGGAATGGGTTGAATAATGTTGCATTTGCTCACCATTAACCAGGAAGGATGAAGCAAACATTCCTTTTGTTCTTTTAGGGAAGCAAAACTGATGACAGATTTGATGAGCAGAGGTTTCTTTGATAAAAACATATTTTTTTGAAAAGAAAGTACAAGGGTATTTTCCCCTGTGTGCAGTCATATAAACCAGCAGAAGATTTGTTTCTTTGACTATAGTCTGTAGCTTATGTGATTGTGCTCTTGGTCCACAAGCCCCTCTGTAAATTCATCTTGAATCTTTCAGAGTGCTTGTCTGGTTTGCTTCTTCTTTGTCTGGTTTTCTGTCTTGAGTCTGAAATTTGCAAAGCTAAGTAGAGAGTGCCAGCATCCATCCACACATTTACATACCTACACAAGCAGTACACAGTGCCATGCAAATTCCCAAGTAGCCTGCCACATGCATTTGTATTAGTTACATGTGACTGAGTTTTGATGTAAAAGGTTGAGTTGTTTCATAAAGAAGCTTATGCTTTTCTGTTCTTTTAAATACAAACCCCAAAATACTTGTGCTCTCTTGTTTTGATATGTTTTTCCCCAGTTCACAGTAAACAAAGTGAAACTCAAAATGTGAAGGCATCTCTTCAGGTGTCTGAAATGCAACCACCTTGTTCTGAAGGATGTTTGTAATATGAAACAAATGGAAATAACAAGTACAGGGGCTGTGAAAATATCAAAATGAAGTAATTTTGGCAGAAGGTGGAAGTTGAACAGCTTTCATATAGCACAAGAAGTCCCTAAGCAAATCTATCTAAATGGTTTGCTAGATAGCATGTCTGCTTCATTCAACAGAGAAGACAGATTTTTCTTGAGTAACACAACCCCTTGAATCTAATTTTTGCTTTTACATTCTCAAGTTCTCGCCATACTGTGTTTCGATAAAATCAAAGTGTCCAGGGGCTTTTATTTTTTTATCTGTAACTCGGAAAAATGATATAGCAGCTCAGACTACAAGGTAAAAGTTAAATGATGCTTGAACTCTCTAAACTTCCACCCATCCAAAACCCATACTATTATACCATGGTATACATATCTTGCAGGTGGACATCAAGTTTACTGTGCCAGAAAGATATTTTAAGTATTTCATTTACCAAAAATGTTACTTTGCTTAGCAAATTAGCACCCTAACTCTAGGCTTGACCTACAAAATTATTAATCTTTTTACATACAAGTTAATACTTTCATATTACATCAGTTCAGCTGTCTTCACTGCACAGCCACCTTCTGCCCTGTCAAGTTTGTGTCAGATCACAAAATTAATTTTACAAATAAAACCTTTCATTTAAAAATGGTGTTCTAAAAATGTTTTAAGAATTCACATGTAGAGAAGTAGAGAATTTAAAACAGATAAAGTATGGCAGAATGAGGATGTGTCCTTTAATATAATTTTACAATTTGTCATTAAAAATGGTGCAATATAAATCAAGCATCTCTTGTTCTGTGGCATAAATTAAACAGCATAAAGGCCCATGTTAAGTCAAAAGCAAAATGTGATGGCAGAGAGGGGTGAGGATTTTGCAGGACAGTGTCCCTCCTATATAAAGGTTTGATAAATTTATATATCTCAAGCCTTTCTGGGGATTGTTTGAAACAGGCATTAAATTAAGTCTATGTTTTGTAGCAAGGGATCCAGAAAAGGACAGTCAGATTCCATAACAAGATTAAGCTAAATCCAAATGGAGAGATGATTAAATGAGTTCCTTGGCTCCTGTTGCTACCTGTCAGTCATAAGCATCAGATTGTAACACATTTGTGCTGTTTTCAGAGCGAAAATACCAACAAAAACTACACCAGCTCAAAGCAAGAGCTGGAGATCTAGTGTTTGTCTACATCTATCCATGAAGAAATACACTTGATTTTGGCAGAAATCAATAATGAACTTGGTAGCAGCTCTCAGGGGCATTATATCCTCTTTTAAAATTCTGTCTTCTGCATTATTTATTACTAAGACAGCTAATGACCTTCCAGCTTCTAGAAGCTTGGAGCTGCTTAGATGAAACAAAGGGTACAATTAATTTCTGTCCTGATTTCATACTGTTGGCTCAAGTTTTGTCAGCATTACAGGCAATGCCGAATTTTGCCATCCCTGGGAGGCAAAGGCTGTGAATAGCTCAGGGACAACTGAATCCTGGAAAGTTATTCATATGTTTACCCCTTGCTCCTCTAGCAATAGCCATCACCTCACATGACCAACCACCTCTTTGCATGGCAGCAGCAGACATTTTGGCTTTCCAGGTGCTAGCAAAGACAGCATGGCCATGCTCTTCCCTTGGGCACGCCATTGCATTTTTTCTGGATAGCAACAAAAGAAGCAAAAATGCTCTTCATGTACATCACATTTTGCTTTCAGTAGAACAAAAGGACTGCTTTTAAGAATCCATAATAGTGTGCTGGGATTCTAACATCAAAAGTCTTGTTATACACTTATAAATAAATACAAGGGCACTCATTCAGTACTTTGATGCAACTTTCACTGGCACGACTGTGGATGATAAGTGACTTTTGTCTTTTAGCCTAAGAGCTATAAGTAGTACATACCACTAATACCACGGTATGTATGGTTAAACTTTCTCTATTACTCTTCAATCCTCATCTTAGGTTATGACTCTAACTATTTTTGATCTGATAGAGAGGAAAGTAATCTGTTTGATATTTAAATTAAGTGGCAATAAGCCATATAAATCTCGGAAGATAAACTCTTATATAAGAGTTTTTGGTAAGGTACAAAGACTATGTAAAGCTGGTTCTGAATGCCCATGACAGATGGTACTGACTGACTGTGCCTCCACTGCGGTAAGGAGAGCACCATGGGAAGGAAATACATGGGGCACAGCAAGGCTCTGTTGAAAGGATTATTGATACAAATTTATTAGTAGTAGTTACAAGAGGATTTTTAGTTTCTAAGAAGAGCAGTTAGGATGAAATCCTGGCTGCAGGAAATGCCAGAGCAGATTCTTACAAACTCCATGCATTGGTGTTTTTACCCTGAACTGACTTTTCCTCTGTGCTTAATCTCACGGGCACTTCTGTAAATGTAAGATCTATTTGCATATAATGGAGTTCAATAAAATTTTAGAGTAAGTGTGCATTTTTCCGGTGGCTTCAGAGAGCTATGAATCACACAGGTTAATTTTTGTTAAAATGTTTCTATCAATAAATCAAGGTTCTTAAAATGGTCCTATGTTTCTCATTTTTCTTTCAGAGGTGATTTTCCCCTTCTTCAGATAATTGTTCTGTGGCTGGGTTAGGTTTGAAATTACTTAGGAAATCACTAATCAAACTCAACAGAAAGTGAAATTGGTATTCTCTGTTCTAATTACTCACTTGAAAACTGTTAAAGATAAAAAGTTATGAGCTGGGTATTTTTTCATTAAATATTTCATGGCAACAAGAGTGGCTGAAGATTATATTAAATGGACATTTAATCCTTCAAAGAGTCTTGTTAGACAAATCCTGGAAAAATTACAATTAATTCCTTGTTTTCCTTCATCCCATATGACTTGATCAAGGCAACCCACTGAGCACTTCTCACATTCATGTTCTAAACACAGCTATTTTTGGACTTTATTTGCCTGACAGAGCAACATGACATTCTAATCACTGAGGTGAAACAGTGAAGTAGTATGATGTTGGTTTTGTTTTTCTAGAGAGGTTTCCAGAATCTGACTGAGCATATTTGGAAAATTAGCCGATAAGAGACATGGTCAGGCAAATTTGTATTGAGTAGTATGTGCTGTGCAGAGACTGAGGTGACATCATTCAGGTTTCTTTGCTTGCTCAGCTACAGACCAGCCCCAGTACATGCAGGGGTGAAAGAGTTTATCTGGATGTGCCCAAGGGAGAGTGAAGAGATTCCCAAGCTATTTCCAGGTGGCTGCATCTGTGCAATACAATGCACCATTGGCTAGGGAGGCAGTTCAGGGTTTAAAATGGGTTTGCTATGTCTGCCTGTGCCTGAATCCATCCATGTCACCCTGCCCCTAGTGTTTGCAAGCTGAGGTGTTCTGCCCCACGCTCTACTGCACAGAATAGCTATGTCTTTTGCAAAGAACAGGAAAGGAGAGGAGAGTGGAGGGAAGAACTGCAGGTTTCTTTGGGTTGATTCAGTACAGCGTAGCCTCTTCCTTAAATTATGCTGGGCAATGTCCTTGTCCTGGTAGAAGCTGTGCTACTTCCTGGGGAAATATGAAGGTAATGAGGTCCTTGTTGCTATAAATCATGCAGCAGTATGGACTCTTAGCCATTCCAGCAGCATCTTATGCTGCCTTGGACTAATTGTTGTGCTGTCCCCATGCCTGCATCAGTGTTCTGTAGGGTGATGCATATTGTATATTTTGTGGCATAGGCTTCTTCCATAAATGATATTCACTAAAATGAGGGGTATATATATACCTGTTCTGCGGCTTTTGGCATGTATAACAGAATCACAGAATTGTTAAGGTTGGAAAAGACCTCTAAAATCATCAAGTCCAGCCTTCAACCATGACCATGTTCACCAGCAAACTGTGTCCTCAAGTGCCATATTCACATGTTTTTGGAACACTTCCAAGTGTATAGTTGCTGGTGCATACGAACTATATCATTGTCACCAGCTTGAAATCATCTGCATATATAAGCTGTGTATATTGTTAACATGGATCTAAAAATTGAATGCAAACACAGTTAAATGTGTTGATGTTTTCACCTTGACAGCAATTGGCCTTTTCTTCCAAAAGCTTCAGAGACAGGTTCTGTGCATGACATTCTCTGAGACAAACATGCAGCATCCATTTAGACTTTGACAGAACCTTTGCTCAAAAGGTGGAGAAACAAAAAAGCAACAGATCAAAGTAACACAACAAATCTTATAAGTTTTAATTAAGCATAAGCAGCTGCATCCTGTCTTCTCAGAAAAAGTCCCATTATTTGTGCTATGTAACATTAATGCTCACTGAACTGCAAAGCTCAAGGGAACTCAAGGCACAATTTGGAAGAGACAAACATTTGTTTTTCAGAAACAGATTCATTATTGTTTGAAGTAGTGGTATAATCTAACCAGAGATCTTATGGGAATATCTTTGAAGAGTTCTGTCTCTGCAAATCAATTTAATTTGTAAGAAAAGGAAATAAAATTACAAAAAAATGACCAGATTAATATTGCAAAGGGAACATTGATGACATTTTTTCAAGGAGACCTTTTACCCTTCAGAAAATCATCAGGATAAAAAAAAAACCTTTAAAAGAATTTTTTAAAATGGACTATTTTCTACCTCATGGAGTGCTGAAAAACATGAAAATGGAGATGGTTTTGGCCACAGTCTCCCAACAGGGAATTTGAACTTTTGTCAGTTTAACAAAACAATCTCAAAGTGGCTTAGAGCAGTCCTAATAACAGCAAGATATTTCTCTAGAGATTCCGGCAACAGAAGCAGCAGACTCAGTGTAGTTCTAGCCATTCAAGCATGGCTTTGGAGTACGTGCTCACACCCAGGCTGTGTTTGTACTTCCAAAAGCTTTTTGACTGTAAAGAGATTTTCTTTATGCAAAAATAATCCTACACTGCTAATTGAACCAGACTTGTTTTATCAGAACTTCTGATTAGAAGACAGACTTTCTGGATCTGATAGACCTCTGAACTGTATGTGATACCAGAAATACAAGTTATTAAGAAGATGCCTTAATATAAATAGCTTGCACCATTGAGAAGCCTCACCAGGGCAGAAGCTTTCTAGAATTACAAACTAGAGAGAGCTCGCTGTCTTCAGTCAGTGAGCAGTAGTAAAACACATATAATCAAGGGTAGATTCATTACCAAATATAACTGCTACTGTCACATATTTTTCTTTTTTTTTATTTTTATTCATTTAATCATTTTCAGTTTGTTCAAAAGAAACTGCAATATATTCATGTTTGTTAGCACCTGCCTACACAACATCAACACTTTAGGAAAGCAAAGTGGCCAGGCAGCAGCACAGGATAACAAACAGATCTTGCTAGTTGAGTCAATCAGCCATTACGTGAAGTGTTGTATGATGTTATTATTCATTGTTAATTCTTGTTAATGTGCTTGGCTGAGAAAAGGAAGGTGTGGAGTAGAGCACTTCAAAGAGGATACAGCCTGAGCTATCTATAGCTGTTCAGTGTTCATCATATCCTCAGAGGTTCATATTAAAAACATGGTGACTGGCTAGCACTCTGGCAAATCCCTGCTGGACTTCTCAGCTGAAAGTGGTTATTGGAGAGTGCCAAACAGATTCAGATCATATAACCAGCAATCAAACTGTGTATACTGTTCTCTAAATTTATTACTTTGTACTTGAAGATACTTCTTACAGCACAGTACAATGTCTTTGAAGATCTTCAGTTTCTTCCTAAAATTGCCCTAATGGTTCCTGTAAAAAAGAAGTTTCTTTCGGTTCATGAAAATAATAGTGTGAGTGGTGAAAAAACTTTTGACTTTGTCCCTTTTTCACAGTCAAATTCACTGACAGAGCTGTGAGCACACTTCATGTTGTCACTAGGCACAACTGGCAAAAATCCACCTACCTGTATAGGCACAGAAACGCAGAAAAAGAGGATGAAACTGGGCATCAAAGCGCGAGGAGACCTGCTTTGTGAATTAACCTTAAATGAAGAGTTAAAGGTGCGGGGAATTTCCACAAGAATGATTGCAAAATGGCAAACAAATACAAAAGATTTTTTTAATAAGAAAACCTTTGAAGAGAAGGATAAATTAAAAGAAAAACATGACTATGAATATAGGGGGGTTTAATGCTATAAAAATAATGTTATTGTTTTTAATGTTATAAAAAGAGATGCACTTGGAAAAGGGGTTTAAGTTTTTTGTCTGGGTTTTGGGGGGTTTTTAACTGTTAAAAATTTTTCTTCCTAAGAACTATAAAAATATCTAAAGAGGTCTAACATTTTCTGCAAAAATCTTTATTTTGACCAATGGCTAGATTTTTAACTAGAAGAAAAGATGGAAAATTTTCAACTATAATAGCTGTATTTCTTTACAGATCTCTAAGCAGAAGAAAATTCTCATAGAAAAGGAAGAACACTAGGCTTACTTAACTTGTTCTTGCAAACACAGGTGTGTTGCATCCCAGATTATCTACCAGATTGCTCTCAGCAACACTGGCAATTCTCATACCCAAAACTGAACTGTGAAGTGTAATTTTCACAGCTTGTCTGCTGAAGAAGAAAGTCAGTCTCTAAAACAGTGCAGACCTTACAATTTTCTTTGTTTCCTAATGATCTATCTTCTGTCTAATAATTGTTTTTGTATTATTTCTAAATGTTCAGCTTTCATTATTATAATGATAGAATGAAGGACCAAACAGGAACAAAGCCCATGCATGTTAAAAATTTTGCAAATACAAAGCAACTAGAAAGTCTTATTCTTCCAGAGAGTAAAAACTTGAAATAGGAAGGATAGAAAGTCATTCATAAGGTGTAGGTAAAACAATCAGTGGAACTGCAGCAGTGGTAAGCTTATTCTTCTGGTAGTCATTTATTTTTTCTTTTCCCTTGAAACAGGAGGATTTCACTGGGCTTTCAGAAGGTTTTTTTTCCCCAGTTCTCAGGGTGAGACTATGATGATTTGCTATCAGAGAGGAAGAAGTGTGGTAGGGTAGGCAGAGTAACGCTGAGAAGACTACACCAGATAAAGTCAGAGAGCAAGGCAATAAATGCCCAATCAGTAGGTGTTAGTATCAGCTGGGTGTTATTCTCATTAGTTGACTGGGGGTTGTTTTTGCTGCTGTTGCTCTTGTCCTTGCTTCTGCAGACTATGTTTCCTGTTTTGGTTCCCTGTTGCAAGTCCTTCCTCAACCCAAGAACAGCAGTGCTGGAGGAAGTCAGCTGGTCTAAGAGGTATGTGAAGACCTTTTGAGTTGAGTTTGGTAGTTTTCACAGGGTTATGGTGGTGACTAGCTAAGCCTCAGAGCCTGAAAGCACAAGAGGAGTCTGTCAGGGGAATGTGACTGCAGTGTGGGATCCCAGGATCCTGCTATGAAGGAGTGTTTAAAACTGAATGTAATCCTGTTAATGTAGCACATGATATACATGTGAGATTGGATCCAAACAATTCTGAAGGTATCACAAGGGAGGATACGCTCTTTGTTAGTCACTTGCAGCTAGACTTGGAGAACTGAAAACATTGATTTTGTTTGGAGACTCAGCAGAGAGATGAATTTTTGGATGAACCAAAGCAAATTTTATCTCTCCACAAGTAAATGTATTAAAATTGCATTAACTTTAAGATATTCATACTGTGTGATATAGTGCAGCTGGAACATTAAATTGACAGTAAATTGGGGCGCTTCTTGAATTTAGTATTTACTTTCATTAGAAGCAAAAGGCTGTTGATGTTATTCTTAAAGGAAGTATAATGATGTATTTTGATATTTCTTGTATGAGACCAGAGAAACTCTGGATGCTTCATTTTAAGGGCAGAATTCTGGCAATCATCTGCTCTTGAAGAGTATGGTATTTTCTTTAATAAACCACTTGGTGACATAGGGCTTCTCTTGTTGCAATTGTCAGTCAGTGCATTGGAGATTAGTGTAATTGACTCCAAGTAATTTTTATACCTCCAGACAGAGAGACAGCTATGGTACAACAGGGTTTCTCCTCAAAAAAAGAGAAAATTTGCTTTCTTTAATATCGCCTTATATGCTGTGAAAAGAAGAGGATGGAGGGAGGAATAAATACACTTTTCTTCTAAAATCTCCAGGGAATTATATCTTTCATATCTCCTTGGTGTCACCCAAGGTTCTTTCCTTGACAATTTCTGGATTTAAGTTTTCTGTAATAGACCCTGCATAATTGTTGATATTTTTTATTGCACTATTTTAAGGGCAAGGGTAATAATATTCCACTGAAAAGTACTTTGGGGCACCTCAAAAGTACAACAAAATACATAATCTGGATTTCCTGGTTTACAGGAGAAAGATAGACACTGATAAATAGTTCTTAGATCCTTCTTCATGAAATAATTGTACCTGTTATGTAAGAGTTTGGAGGAGTCTGTTTGTTTTGTTGTCATTGTGATAGGTGTCATTGTGATGATTTAGTATCATTATGATTATTATTCTGTTGGTTACCTAGAACATCAAGGCTTTTCCTTCAGTGCTGCCAACTTAGAGAAACATCCCTATCAAAGCTTCTCTTTCCAAGCAGTAATTAATCTGGTCTAGGTGCCTCACTGAATAATTACTCATGTCTTCTGGCATTTCATGAAGCTATTTAATCTCTTATTCCTTCAAACAGCAAATGTTCTATAGTTGACGCGCATCATTTTTAGCTTCTTTCATAATGCAGAGATAACATTCACTTTGGGGCATAGTAATACCACCCTGCTCACTCATTAGCTTCCCACTTATGTTCTTGCACACTCCTTCAAAGTCTTCAACTGGTTGTTGTACTGAAGAAATTAACCTACACAAAGAAAAAAAAAAAAAGACAAACCATCAAAAAACAACACCACCCTCCCCCCCCCCCAAAAAAAACCCCACCCCACACACCTTATTTAATTTAATTAATATTTAATCCTTATTTCAGATATTTCTATGAAGCTTTCAGGTGATAGCTGCATTTCTTACCATGACCTGAGCTGCCAGCTCTTTCTTTGGCAGTACTGTCCTAAGGCTTTAATGGAGGTTCTTGTCTCACCCAACGTGCAGGTATAAGGGTGCAGGACAGCCCTTCCACTGAAGAATGTGGGAAAACTGTTGGGCAGGGTCTGCAGAGGTGGACGGAGGTGGCTCTTATCTTTCTATGAGCTCCTCTTGACCTGGTGAAAGCTGTGAATTATGTGATGTAGTGGAAACCACAAGCTTGTGGAATCTCCTTCCTTCCCCAAATGTACCATTATTTGTACTTGACCTCACAAACAGGACAGAAATACACAAGTCTCTTAAAAGTCACCTTGAGGAGGCATTTAGATACAAACAATTGCTATTCCTATGTGGCATGTTCTGATAGATGGAAAAATGGTGGCCTCTCTAAAGGAGTGGCAGCCTTTCTTGTTTGGATGCTCAAGTTATTCTTTATGGCTAATTTTTAAGTGATAAATAACCCAAGTGTTATTCTTTGTGCATTAATGAGGTTTAAAAGTAGTTACTGGTGGTGTTTCACTGGCTTAGAACCACAGAAGAGAAATGATCAGTGTGTAGTCTGCTGGCACTGTGAAAACAAATCTTGGCTTCATCTGTAAACTTAGGAGGGAGACAGGGAAGGGAGGGATTTGTTGTTCTTGACTTATTTTTTTCCTTTAGGCAGAGACTGCAGCCTGTGTGCATGAACCATTTAAATGAAACAGGTTTGGTTATTTGGTGATAAAAAACAAAGAAAAGGTGACTAATCACTATCTCTTTCCCTGCAACCTACTATATACCACACTGAAATAGTTCATTATTCACCTAGAAGTGGATGAAAAGCAGACAGAGGGTGAGAACCCGATGCAGTTTGATAGTGAGAACACTCACCTGGGAGAAGGTAGACCTCTGTCTCAGCTCCTGCGCTGTACTCTGTGCAAAATGAAAGCACATCAAGAAATTGAATGCAAGTGACTGAGTAGTCTCAGGAAGGTAATTCAGGCATTTCTCAGGTGTGTGAGAGTACAGGTTCAGGTTGCAGGCAGGGGACTTGAACCTGAAATGCTGTGTTGTGAGTGTAGCCCTTCAACAATATGTGGGCACATACTCTTATTGAGAAAAAATTTATGCCCGTGGCAAAAGAAAGACTCAGTATTAAAACAGGAGAGTGAGCCAAGGGAAAAGTGAGTTTGGAATTATAGTTACAGAAAGCTGTGTACTGGAAGTGACTTCTGGATATCAAGCAGTGTACTTTTGTTCTCTGAGCAGGGCTCAGTTCAGTGTTAAATAAGTTTTCTTCATCCATGTGTCTCATCTGATATAACTGGACTTCCTCTAATCTGTTCTCATTTACAAAATCAAAAGGAATTTTAGAAATTGTTGGAAAATGTATCATTCACATTGCTTTGGTCTAGTACAACAAAGCATCATATGCCAGTCACAAAGGTGGCACTGAGGTAAGGTGTTGCAAGATATGCCAAGGAGTAATAAAGAACTATAAATCTAATCCAGTAAATGAGGAAATGCACGATGCATAATGAAGCAACAGAGGTAGATTAAGGGAAGGAGTACAACTGAAAGAAAAGATCACATAAAGCAGAAAAGTTTGACCGCTTAATAATTTTGCCAAGTGACGTGGCAACTGTTAATATTGAACGGGAGGCATGGCACAGCTTTGCAAATCTTTCTCCCTCTTTTTGGTCAACGACCAGATTATGGTGTTAGGAAGGGAAGGATAAGGATATCCACAGATTGCTCCTGACATGGTTAAGCGTGAAGGTAAAAGCTACAATATATTACATGGTGGTTCAGAGTATAAGAGCTGAAAATGTTTAATATGACAACTGGAAGAAGCATTTCAAGGCAGATAAAATAATGATGTTTCACTGGAAGCCTAAACAAGTGTTAAATTTGATGTCCATGAAAATTGAAGAAAACTGTATTTAAAATTGTCAGCCCTAGGAAACCTCAGAGTGTTACAGTGTTTGTTCTCAGTGTTTTTTATCTTTCACAAAGAAAACTTAAACCTTCATAAAGGGTTTTTGAGAATGGTACATGGACAAAGAGTGTCTTCCTGCTTGCCATCATCATCTTCTGGGCAGGGGAGATTAAATTATTGCAGCCTGAAAGCTCTCAGTTTGATTTCCTTTTGCAGGTGGCCAGATGCTGTAGCCCAGGGGCAGCTGGGCAAGGAACACAGCAGGGACCCACCCTCTGGTTCATGAAGTGACATTCTGAGAAACCTGCAGATGTTAACACTTCACTGCATACCAGATCTAGATATAAAATTCAGATCTTAAACAGGGTAGGATGGAGAGAAAAATGCTTGGTGAGGTAAAGTAAAGCCGCAGTCTAGTGTTAACTGAAAGAATCACTGTGGTATCTGCATTTCATCACTACACCTTGATTTTCTTGCACCCTTACTATTTGCATACATTTGCACCCATGGTATTTACATACCTCATTATGTAGCAAGGGTAATATGGAGATGCCACAAAGAAAAAACATCTTCAAAGCCAGTGTAGTTGCAGGACATGAAAGTTCTGGTTATGCCCATGTGCCTCTGCTCACACAGGGCTCTGCTGCAGAAACAGGAGATATAAGAGGCTGAGAGTGGAGTCACAAACTGTTCACAAAAGGGGTGTGCAAAGTGTCTCAAAACAGAAAAAAAAAGTGGACTAAGAAAGAGGAAGCCAGGTTGGCTGCAGGTCTAAATTCTGTTAGTCTTGGATATGACTGTTTCTTATGTTTTGGGGTAGAGTTTCTTTAACTTTGTTTCATAAATTAAAACTAATTTTCATCATATAGTCAAGAGATTTACTATGTTGGGTGCCTGTCTTTTTCCATATTTCAAACCATATTCATACTGGAATACTTTTGAACTTTGGTGTTTTCTTTTTGTCATTTCAATATTCTCCTGTTAGGAGGTGTGTTTTCTGCTCTTGTCTTTAGTTCTCGTCTAAAATATTTAGTACTCATGTTCTTAAATGCAGCCTCAGATAGAAAATTGTCAGGTTCCAGCTACAAAAATAAAGACAAAAAAGTAATTATAAACTGAAATTTGACTGTAAATGCTTGTACTATATTCTCTGCAGATGTTCTTATATAGCGGTACACTTTTATGAATAGGACTAAGCTTTACAAATATAAATGTGCCTATTTTACTGATACTAAAGACTGGAGATACAAGGGTTAAATTGTACAGCTGAAGTTGTTTGTGTCAATAGTCAGCATCAATCAAGTACTGTGAAGCTGGAATAATAACAACAATAAAGAAGAAAATTAATGAGCAGTAATAGAATCAGATGAGGAAAGATTTAGAATATGTTAGTACCTGGCCTGATTACAGATGGAAAGAGGGCTGTTCAATTTGTAGGTAAATTTAGAATAATGAATCTTTGGGTGTAGACTACAATGAAAGAATAGCTTTTAATTGGAAAGTTGCTGCTGCACACTGAATAGGAGGTTGACTAGAGAGTTAGTTTAGAGACAGCCCAAAAAAATTTCTGTTTGAGGCTCAATGACAGAAAGGAAGGGACATGAACATGAGACTGGTGTTGAGACTGAGCCAGAACCTTTTTTTTTTTCTGGTTCCTTGCAAATGTACAATTAGTCTGAATTGCATGGAGACCACCTCCTTGTCCTGGCCCTAGGAACTCCCCTGGTCCCAAGGGGCAGCATTCTCTATTTGCAAAGGATTATATAATCCTGTAATTTGTGTTGGGGGTTTGACAATGAACCACAGTCTGTAGGCTCTGTGAATTTGACCCTCTGAAAGAAAACTGCAAAACCAAAGAAATATTAGTCAGTGAATACTTTTGCTGCTTCAAGAAGATAAAGTGCAAGTCCACATCAGGAGTGGAGAGGAAGACTTGGTAATGAGAAATGCTGTGGTTCAGGCTGATAAGATTCAGGATGTCTCTATATGCAAACAAATACCATCCGTACAGTTTAGTGACATTGTATTGTCAGGGATCTGGCAGTACTGTGATGTAGTATTCCAGCTATTTGATCTATGCCAACAAGTGGGAGTTTGTGTGAATTTATGGGCCTGGCCATATACCAGTCTGCCAGCTACTGTCCCACCTTGTCACTGGAATGGGAGGATGCCCAGGCAGTGGGATGGCAGGACTGAGAGTCATTATGCGCTCACTGATCTCTCAAGGTAAAGTGTTTCTCAGATGGGGTGAGTTGAGGTTACTTGACCTGCAACTTGGAGGCACCCTTATTTGCCTCATGGTACTGTTCAGAGTTTTGGGAGGAAGCCATGCTGCTTCATTTTAAAGGCTGATGAACAGGAGGGGGAGTGAGAGAAAGCCTTCCCAGTCTCAATTCCCAGTCCCTCCTTGTTGTAGCCAACCCGATGAAATGTAGAGCACAACATTTTACCCTTTACCCTAATGTGCTTGTGGAGCAGATGGGTTTTTCCAGCAACTGGAGGATTTTATTCTACAACAATGCTTTTACTTTTTTTAATACAATTCATGAACTCCTAAAAACTTCCTAGTGGATGTGTAGGTCCAGCATAGTAAATACCAGGCAGGCATGAAGCATTTCTGAGAATAAAGCTGACACACTGATGTGTTGGGGGCAATGGAGCAAAAATGCTTCCCTGAGCTGGGAGCTCAGAGGCTGGTGGCTAAAGCTAAAACTGGGGCAGTCTGACTGCCTTCCTCCTGCAACTGCACGAAGCCAGTTTCAGCACACATCCTAATTTAATTGCTTAGACTTTTGTTTTCACAGGCTTTGTTTCTATCTTAGGGGAAAACCCTAGTGTGTTAGTGTGTGCAGCTATTACTTTTTACCCTTTCCTGAAAAAAAGACTTAAATCCAAAAACACTCTGAGGGATTAGAGGAAGCTGACCCTTTGTTGTTTGGTTGGGTTTTTTTGGTTTGGTTTGGGATTTTTCTGGGGTTTTTTGTTTTGTTTGGATTTTTGGTTTTGTTGTTTTTTTCTGTCTTGTTTGGATTTTTTTTAACAGCAGTGTGCAACAGACTCTGTGGAGTCTAGTCATACACAGAATTAATGTAATGACTTTTAATGAGACAACATATCATGATTAAAACACCAGCTGGTGAACGAGAGCAATAAAATTATTAGAGGTTTTTATTTTTCGAGTATTGAGAGTTCATAGCTCACTAATAACCTTGGGTCTTAGGATGCGAATAATAATGTTTCATGTTGCTAGGGAATGGTGCAGCATGATACATGGTAAATGCTGTGTGAAGAAGATATGCCTAAGGCATGATGGCAGCTTGCTAAATCTTCTGCCTATTTTTTTGAGCACAAGTACTCTTTGGTGACCCACAAATTTGGATGCAGTTTGTAGTGTTTGTGGATATCGGTTGTCCTAAGTGGCTAGTTAAACAGCATTTTAGTGCAGCATGGCTATTTTCAACATTGGTTGCTGATGACAGTACTCCAGATGTAGTAGCATGCAGTGAGTAGGGTTTTCCAATGTTCTGGCAGTTGTCTGCCACTAAATTGCTACATGCCTCAATGAATTGTGTACCTCCTTGCACCTTTGCCTACAAAGATGAGGCTCAACAGCAAGGAATTTAAAGCAAAGACCATTTCTTCCTCCTTTTTTATACTGTTTACTATCCAGGATTCCCATATTTACCTTGGGCAAACACTAATTTTCAGGTTTGTGAGTTTTTTGTTTTGTTTTGGGTTTATTTGTTTGTTTGGTTTTGTTTGTTTTGTGGGTTTTTTTTCAGATATATAATTGATATTGTTATCAGAAATGCACATTTACACTACAGTATAGAATTTCAGATTGACTACAATGCCTCATTTTTTAAAAAAAGAATTTAGATCTTGTAGTACTGCTGTGCCTGGTGGCAGATACAGCTCAATTACAGTACTCTGAAGATGAGGGTACTGATATGGTCCTCTGACATAATGCAGTCAGAACACCCCAAAGAGGACAGTCATGCTCTCAAACCAACTTGGCCACGGTGTTTGCATTCTATGGGACATCGCAAGTTATACTTTCATTTCTACAGGGTATTAGTGTCTTGATGCACTGCCGTCATTCCCCTTTGCTTAGGCTGAAGGGCTCATCTTCAGCTCTGTTTTACTTATCAAGGACTGAGGTTTATTGCAACTTAGAGGTCAGTTATGCAAGATGTGATTTAATCTACTGTCCATCTATTGGTCCCTCATTGATAATGATTTAAACCTGTTTGTTGATCTTCAATTTAGAGAAAATTAAATTTCTGGGAACTTAAAACTGATGCCTTGATAGAGTAGAAAGCTGAGAGATTTGTGTCCTCAGTGTCAGAAAAAAACAGCAGAATTCAACTGCTGTTTGTGATTTGTTGGGGTTAATTTGCCACCCATAATCTTGTCTGTCAGAAAGTTGGTAGCTCCAGATTATTTGTATGTTGTCTAGTTCCTGATAAAAATATTAAAGAGGACCCAGGACAAGTATTACCTTGAAGGAAAGGGAGTAAGTTTGACAGATGAAGTGTGACTGCCAGAGAAGAGCAGGCATTAATATCTCTGCTGCACAGAGAGTAGCTTGTCTTTTGTCTTACCTGTGTCCTTCTGCCCATGAATGTGGAGTGTCTTCTCAGTTTCAGCTGGAAATTTCCACTCCTAAGTGGTTACTTAATAGAGATTTATACAAATATGTAGCATGGATTTGATTTTTGACACAAGAGCAGTCCTGGGAAAACACACCACTGGGCACAGTGAGTTCCTGAGACAAGTAATCACCATCCATACAACTGTAGTTAAAACAAATCCATTCCTATAGTTTGAAGATCAGAGCCTTTTTTATCAATTCTTATAGTTTAAAGATCAAGTTGCTCATGGATCTGTGTCCCTCAGATGGTCCCTAACTTTTGCACTCTGTGTAATCAAAACAGGCACTGAGCTTATTTCCTCTCCTACCCCCCATGTTTTTCAAACAAGATAAATTCCCAAGGTCCCAAGATTACTTGGGCAAAGTAATAGTGACGGTCACCATGCTGTAACCCTGTCAAGTGTTGGATATTCACTGTTCCCTTTGTGAAGCTGAGCTGAAATGTTCTGTACTCTAATAGGGGGCATAGTCCTTCACTGAGACAATCGACTGAGTTGGTCAGAGATGTTGATAGGGCTCATAGTAAAATAAAATATCACTGATTCTTAGCAAAGCTCCTATTACAACAGTGAGAATATTTGAATGGAAGAAAGTTAGGGAGAATATTCCATTTCTCTAGCCTTTCTTGTTTCCCTTTCATACACTCCTGTATAAATCAGACTTTTATTTCTGTCCATTTTCAATGCCTCATGTCTCCTTTGAGTGCTCAGAAATGTGTGGGTTTTTTTAAGTCATATGTTCCTTTCAAAATGGTAGTCAATCTTGGCACAATCTTAGGTTACTTTAATATTAGATATTTAATAAATTCAAATGAAGATATTTTGAAAATACAATTATCTGAAGTTTTCTATAGTTTGGGTATGAGGAAGGATAGGTCATTGTCAAGGAAAAAAACCCATATTTACATGAAACATGGCAACATCCAAATTCAATAGCTAGGGTTAAGTAGCTATTAAGAGAGGTCAGTGAATCAGAAGCTATTTTCAAATCATTCTAGCTAGAAGAAGCAGTATAGTCACTTTAATAATTAAGTCTTAAAAACCAGACAGAAAATACTGCTTTTTGTTGTGTTATTAAACTCTTGAGTGTACTGCATCATCAAATTCCACTAAATAGTAGAAGTCAAATCAGTTTCAAGTGTTCATCCCCAGACCTCTTCATCTTGATGTCTATAGTCTTAGCATATGCTTACCTGAGAAACACTTGTAAACAAATAACCCTCTTCACCAAGATGTCTGACTACTCTCATGGCCTTCTGAGAGAAATAAACTTCTGCTCATGCAGAACTCCTAATGGTCTGTAATGGAAGGCCTGCCTTCTGCTGTCCACTCCTAGACCAATATCTCCACTGTAAATGTAATTAGCCCTAATAGAACAATAAGAAATAAAACTATTTGGATTATGACTTTGCATAGTAGTGTGGACGTTCTAGGGAAACATTGCAGAGAAATTCAGCATCATAATTTATATAATTTTTGTTCTTTCGGTGCTATTTTCTGTATTTCCTTTATGAAGCAGAGTCTGGGTTTTGGGTTATGTATACTAGTCTAGTTTTATTAAAATCTATAACAGTGCACTGTAAAACCACATTCAGTTTTTAACTCTGTACTTTTCTTCCAGTTTTCATTATGCTAAATTAGCCTAAATATTAACCTCTATCCTGATTTCCTACTTTTTCTGCTTTATACACTCTTTTAGGGCATGCACTCTCGTAATTTAGCCCTGTGACGGGTAAATACGCTTTCTAAAACACCATCAAGCCACTTAGACTAGGAGCTAGATGAATTTAATTCTGTTTTGTTACAAACCTTCTGTTAAGGGAGTCATTTTCTCTGGAAAATAAATGATACTCAAGCTTCGCTTAAATTCAGTGAGTAATGTCATCTGCACAAGAAGGAAGAAACCTGTAAGGAATACTGTATGTGTTTCTGTGCAATGGCTTTACCCTAGAAATTCTAGTGTGAGTCTGGACGAAAAGACCCCTGTGTTTCTTTAGGGGTTTTTTTGGCTGCTTTGTTTTGTTTGGTTGGTTTTTTGTTTGGTTGGGTTTTGGGGTTTTTCTATTGTTGTTTGTTTGGTGAGTGGAAGTGAAATGTTATTTAAAGGTTCAGAAGTGGTATGTGCTTTCATTTTGTTTTAAAGTTGACAACTTCTCAAGGTTAGATTACCTGAGATCAGTATATTTTGTTTTGTTTCAAATTGAATGGACTGCTTTAAGATCAGTTCGAAATAGAAATATCCCAGAATTTTCTGACCCCTATCTGGCCACTGAATTAAAATTAATTATCCTTAATTTAATTTGAGCAGATATGATAGTTGCAGCAGATAAAATGAGTGAGAACCAGGTCTCTTTTTTTTTTTTCCCCTCTATTCATTTTGTGCAAGCCATGAAATAGGTTTCAAGCCTTTTATTACAGTACTGAAATGAATAGCTTATTTCCTTAAAAATGCTACTAATTAAGGATTGCTAGAGTAAATCACATTAGATTTGTAACCAAAATTATACAAATAGCTTGAAATAAAGGATCATTTTGCATTTGTCTATACTAAAAATGGAGCTGTTGCAATTAATACTCTGACTTGTTCTAAATTCTACAAAACCAAAATTTATAGTGATACAGTGATGCTCCATGGCCATTCAAGCTGCCAGATCTGATGGTCTCTTTAGGCTCACAGAACACAACTGCTCACCACAAACACAACTGTGAAGTTGCTCATAATTGTTAGTGCTATCATGATTTAAAAATGCTCCTGTATCTTATAACAGACAACTGACCTTGTATGAGATAAAGGTGGTTTCAGAGTAAATCTAAGAAATTTATTATACTTCAGATTTATTCCAATGTGTCTGATAATAAATTGCTCTTTGTTGCAAGAAAAATTGCAGCAAATGCACAGTTACTTCTCTGTCAGATTCTGGAACCCTCTTTCTTGTGTCAGTCAGGTGAAACTCCAGCCAAGATCCACAAGGAATGTAATATTTGGCTTCAGTGACAGAGTTGGGTGTATTGTAATGGGTACTGTCAGTAAATCAAAAAGACTTAGATAAAAATCAAAAGCTGAAAATGGTATTATATGCAAAATATAATGTTAAAGTTTCAAGGATCTTTGTATCTGTAGAAATACATTATGAAATATAGTATGAACTATATGAAATATATTATGAAATAACCATGAGGAACTTTCAATCTTAATTGTACAAGACTAGTTCTTGATCTTTCTGCACCCTTAAGCACTTATAGATTTTTATTTTGTTTATACCGCTCTTGTACTCTATTTTTACTCCAACAGGGAAAATCAAGTCTGAAAAATAAAACAAATTAGAAGCACATAATAGCACCACGTTCTTCCTGTAGGGAGGGTCAAATCAGTATCTTAGGTCTATAAAATATTTGAAAAATATCAGTGAAAAATCCTGTAACTCTTTTTATATTTAAAACAAACAAACAACCAAACAAAAACTTCTGATCATTGTAACAGTGTTTGGTTTGTGTTAGACTGTGATTCTACCATATGTAAACAGTGCTTTTATTAAATGCCTGGTCTCATCACAGGAAATAAGTGGGAGATCGAAAACCCAGCCATGTTATCTTGCAGCCTCTAGGCTATGTTGCCTCTGCAGATGGACAATTGAACTATATTTGTTTCACCAGCCTGGTATGACAACATGGATTTATGTGGGATTGCTTGGATGGTAAAAGGACAATTTTATTGTAATTGCTCTGTAGTTTGGTCTATAATCTGTAACCTGGTAACTTTTCTGTCCAAAAAGAGCATCACAATGGGTCACATATACTGGCACAAATTCACAGCTAGCACTTTGCTTGCACATGTCTTGCTCAAGTCCTGTGTCTGCAGCTGCAGATATGTGACCTATTACAGCTTCCGAGGAGTGAAATTGCTCTCTGCTACTTGATCTTTCTGACGGGGAGAGATGAAATCTGAAAGGAATCTTGAGAGGTGAAAAATCTGTAGAGATTTCCTGTCAAAATCTGTGAAAATGGACAAAAACTCTGCTGGATGTTTTGTTTTCGTGGCTTTTTCAGTTGCTCTTCACCCTAACCTTGAATGTTTGTGTAACAAATGATTGTAACAGAAACATAAAGGATCTTTTTCTTTGACTTGTACTGTTTCCACCTCGGTCTGGATTTTGCCAGTAAGAATTAAACTTGGGCAGGTTGCTATGCAACCTATAAGTTCTGCTGATAAAATGGTGAAGAGCATGGAAAGACAATCTAAAAATGAGTTTATTCCTTGCCAGAAACCAGACTTGTTCTGATTCAGCCCCAGGAGAGAGGATTTGTCCTGTATATGGCAACTTGGCAGGGCTCTTGTAGTTCTGGCCTAACGCTCTGTGTACTAGCAAATCTGACTCTAAAAATGATAGCTTATAGGATTTTTGTAATTTTTCAATGCAAAAATGCATGAGTAGAAAATCACTTGTTTGAAACCTTTCACAAGCAGAGTTGGAGACTCATGTGTTCAAGCTCTAGGAGAGCAATCATGCACCTCCTCACAGCGTAAAACTGAAACAACTACCCAATGAGAAAAAAAGGTAGCAGTGCATTTTTAGCGCGTTTTTGCCTAATGTGCGTTGAAATCCAAAGACTGACAGTGCAGTAATAATTAAACTACAAGTTGTCTAGAGTGGATTTAAAATAGATTAAAAAAATGTTACATAAAAAGGTGCCTTTTTTTTGCCTTGTGAAGACAGTTTTTGCTGGGTTTCACATAACTTTAATTTCTTCAAGCCGGGGCTGCAAATGGGGCAAAATGTTTGTTACGGGTATCAGATTCCATTTGCTTATTTGTTGTTCCTTCTGGAAATACATTTTTCCTGAAGTGCAACGGAAAACCAGAGTTATACCTACAGGCATTATGTCTGTACATGCATGTGTTAGTCTTGAGAAATAAAGCACATCATTGCTCATTCTTGCACTAAATTCAGCAACTTTCAAGTTCAGTTAGCAGGATCAGAACTGTTCATACAGGATAAAATACTATAGCTGTGTCCAGCAAATGCTTAGCAGAAATACCTAATGAAAGCAATGAAAACTAAAAGTGTAGTTTGGGCTTGGTTGAGCATTTGAAGACTCTTATGCAGACAGTTAAAATTTAAAGACATTAAAAGATAAGCACAGGTCAGTGATCCTGATGAAATGTATATATCACATGGTCATTTGAGTTTACAGTATGTAAGAACTAAGGAGCATATAAAAGTGTGCACAAGAGATTGTCATCTAGCTGGTGAAAGTTGCTGAATTTTGGAAACTTGGAACCCAAAACTTAGGAGTTGAAATAGCCAACACACACACACACGCATATGTGGAATAACCATCTGACACACAGTCACAAGGGGTGTTGTGTTCCTAGCAGACCTGCTGGCACTCGATGGTTGATGTGGTCCTGATGGCTTTGTTTCCAGAGACAGCGAGTATTACCTTCTCTTTTTCTTACTCCTACCTAAGTGCCAGCCATGGCAGATGGGCTTGCTGTTGACCAGCCAGATAGTCATGACAGTCTTCCCTTTCTTGGGCCCATCAGCCGTGTGAGGCACTACAGTTTTGGAGAAAACTGCAGAGTCTAGCTGTTTGGTTGCATCCTCAAAGAAAGGAATGGGTGTCGTGGAAACAAGTTGGTTACTCTACGGCCACCCAATCTCCCTTGGACTAGAAGCAAAATGACTCATACTGTGTACAGATGTATGATTAATTGTTGCTTCCCGCTCCCAGGAAGAGTGGCAGGACAAGCTTGACTGGAACATAGCTTTTGCCGCTGCTGCTGTTGTTTTGTGAGAGCCTAAAGTCTTGCTTGCTGTTAATTCTGCAGGGTTATGCTGCTAACAATGAGTATGATGAAGTGTGTTGTCTGTTTTGCATAGGAGCAGAGTTACTTAATCAGCTCCAATTAGAAGACTAATAAATTTTCCTTAGGCTTATGCAAGAATAAGCTTTAATAAGGAGCACTTGATCTTTATGCCAGAAAAGCTGCATTTCATTAGTCTTGCTCTCTTGACTACTAGTCAGGATCAAGTTGGTGGAATTGACACTGACGACCTCTCTGCTCCAACAAACATGTTCTTGCTTCCTTCCAAAGAAGTGCTGTTAAGCTTTTAAAGACACATTTTGCATTTATGCAGTGTTGTGGATTAGACAATGTTCAGTCTTCTCTTGAGTAGGTAAGCAGCTAAGGATTACACAGATGATTTTCCTCACATGTGACAAGAACCACTGAAAATGATAAGGATGGCTTCATGTAGTTGGAAGAACACCTGGTTTACAGTGGCAGGTCGTACTGAACTCTGCTATGGATGTTGTCAGCTGCCTCTGTGCCTTAAGTGAAAGTTTTGTAACAAACACACATTATAATTAATGCCTACATTTCTGATTTGGGGTGGTCAAAATTAGGTCTGTGATGAAATCAGAAAGGTGTCCAAGATTCTTGAGGTTACACTACACCATAAGCAGATAAAACACTTAATAGTAAAATTAGTGTGTGTGACAGAATTGTAAGGAAGATATAAGAATGGGTACAATATGCATTTGAGGTAACATGGCTTACGTGCAAGAATGTTGCAGGAAAGAAGTATTTCCTGTATTTCTTTGAAGTACTGTCTGGCGCCTGTAAGCAGCAAGTCATTTGATGCCCCTGGGTTTGCTCACGTGTAGAACAGCTTCTTCAAAGGCTTCTCACTGTAGTAAGGGCTTCACTGGGTTGACAGGATCGTGTACTTGACAAAAGAGACTTCAAGGGCTTGTTCCAACTTGGAGAGAAAAAAATACACGTGACAAATACATACTGTCTGTTATGAATATTTCATTCGTTCTCTTGGAGCACTTAGAAACAATTTCATTCTTTTTGTGGCATAGAATATTTAAGAAATGCAGTAGGAAAGAAGGAAGTAAACTAGAAAAAATCTCATGGTCTTCAGAAGAAAAATGTGGGAGTGAGGAAGGGACAAAAGTTACAGTGGTATGCAGCTGATGTGAAGTGAGGAAGAATACTTCCCCCTCTCTCCCACCTCCCTAGTTTTGCAGCACTGGATCCACTGGAAAAATAGTTTAGAAAAATGTTTTATCATGGAGTATCATCTCTCTCTGGAGCCAGAGAATGATGAATACCTTCTTGTAGCCCAGATATGGGCTGCCTGCAACAGACTGGGGGGTCTGTGTGTGAGGAAACAAACCTTAAATTTCATTTTCTTGTATTTTAAGATAATGAATGTACAAAAAATTGTTTCCTTCTGTCTACTGCCATATCCAAAAGCAGTCTGGATCTGCATGAGAAGCACCAGGAGACAAGCTCTGGTGTTAGTGAGATGCTACAGTGATGCTTGATAGGGTATACCCTGTTTCCAGATTCACAGGGATGCTTGCACTCCCTTTCACAGCAAATATGCTTCTATTTCTTAGCAATCTGTGCATCACTTGCACTGCAGCTAACTGGAATTGTTTCAAATTAATAATATTTTATAAATGAAGATGCAATTAGTACTGAATATGCCAAGTGCTTAAAAGGTTGTTTATCATACCTATTGCTTAAAATCAATGTTTAGATTACAGGCAAGTTCTTCCCACTGTCCATTTTAAAACAGATCAACCTTTGCCTTTCCTGTGAAACTCTTCACTGAGGTGAAGGGCTGGAGAGGGGAAAAAATTAATATACTGTCAGAAAATGCAGATATCTTGTAACTTTCTTAGAACAGTTTAGCATGATTTTACATGTAACTTACCCAATACATGCATTTTTTTTCTCTTTGTGTAAAAGCATCTGGATTTTTCAAATTTTAAGATCTGCAGGGGTAATGGTTTATGACAGGAGTCACAAAAAAAGCCTGATCTGTGACTCTTCTAAAGCCTCTTGGAAGGGAGGAAGGAGAGTAAAGACAGAGCAAGTATTAGGTACAAGTTACAGAATATTCAGTTGGTAGAGACATACATGGATAATTGAGCCAACTCTTGAGTGAATGGCCTGTACAGGGATCAAACCCATGACCTTGGCATTATTAGCACCATGCTCTAACAAACTGAGCTAAGTACCATGTCCATATGTGCAAGGAAACAGTTCTTAAACATTTATTTTTACTTTTTTAGCTGTGTAAGATTTTGTCCAAATTTTCTAGTTTCTCTTGTTTTTATTCCTTACAGTTCCTTTTAATTTGAAAGCTTTACTTTAAGGCAAGGCCAGTCAGTTAATGTCCTAGTATTGAAATAGTTTATTGACAATTTAAAATGTTAAGGCAAAAGGCTGTTGAGACTGTATGGTCATCCTGAAATACTGTAGAGAAATCCTCCCCTTAACATACTTTTATTTTTAAAGCAGCTGAGAGACGTATGTGCATACTACCAATGTCTTCTTAAATGCATTTATTCTACTACTCCCACATAAAAAGGGGGGAAATCTTGTTTAAAAAACATTACAAAGACATAACTATTGAATCCAGGTTGCCAGAGAAATCATTTAAGAAGGAAAACCACTGTCTCTCAACAATAAGATAATGCCATGGGGGATGGATGATTATCCATGAGATAATTTTGTTCCAGAGTACTGTAAATCTCAGCTGCTTTCCTTTTCATATCCAGTACCTTGGGGCATGAGAGCTTATTATAATTTATTCTCTATTGTACATTCAAGAAAAAAAACACTGGAGTATAACCTATCATTTAAAAATGCATTTTTCTTCCTGTTCTCAGTGCTGGTAAGCTGTGCATATTCTAAGACAAAACTGAGAGAACAAGCAGAACATAACACACATTATAAAGTTGTAGTACCTATCACATTCTTACTTCTGGGGATTTCAACCCAAAATATTTAAGTAAGCTTTTTGATGCTGCAAGTCACCCCTAATTCTCCTTACTGAAGACCTTGTTTCACATCAGGCCAGGGTCAGACTACTTTCAAAGGTGAGGGTGTTGTTGAAGGCTTAAGATGATGACTAGGTCTCCCTATTTCAAATAATAATTCAAAACACTTAAACCATCTTGAATCCTCACAGAAGTCTGGCATCTGAAGTATTTTTAAATAGATATTTAACTGATTTTTTTTTTTCTGGGAAGAAAAAGCATTTGTCATGTAATGTCTTTATGATGATCTCCAAACGAATTGAGAAAAGGGACGATTTCGCTGTGACAGCTTAACATTCTGGTTAGAGCCTGCAAGATCTCCTGTTTTTCAGAACACTTTGCTGTTGGAATATAGAAATGCAGTCTCCTCTTTCAGAACTGGAGCTGTATCACTGACTGCAAACAATGCTCTTTGTTCTTTAACCCCCAAGTGAACCAGGGATGTGAATCTGACCACCAGAAGCAGCACGCTCATCCTACTTCCGTGGGGTCAGCTTTTGTGAGAAGGGCAAAGTGAAAATAGTTTTTCAAACTACAAACACTGGAGAGGAAAAAAAAGCAATGTATTAGGTAGTCTCTATTTGCAAAATCTGATCGTGGTGTTTTTTCCCTTTAGCACATATGTTTTTACCAGTTGACAGCTGGAAAAAGCTAGGCCCAGGGCAATAGGAAGACAATTCTGATACCCATAGCTTCAGCCATGACCTCTATAGCAAAACATGAACCCAATCTCCTAGCTGAGTTCCTTCAGGCAAGCTGAACCTGAGTGATAAGTCTTTCCACAAGAATTTGAAGGGTATTTCCACTAGCTAATGTGTGATGGGATAACAGCTTAATTCCTTTATCCATGTCTCCTTTAGCAACAAGCAGAAAGATGTTACCTTCTTTATGAACTTTAAAAACGGTTAAGACAAACCCCCCAAAAAAAACCCAAACCAATCAAACAAAAAACCCCAATCCCTCCCCACAAAAAACAAAACCCAATCAAAAAACTAAATACTCTGAGCAAAACTCATCTTCATGAAAATCTACCTGTCAAGTCTGTGCGTGAAGTATCCTTTATTAGAAAATTCTTGTAGGTAGTGCTTGATAGATGGTACATAGGGAAGGGCTACAGCACAAAATTCTTAGTGCCATGGAAGCATGAACTACTGAGGATAAAATATTTTATCAGCAGAGGCAAAACAGCCATCAATTCCTGTAGAATTCAGTTATTCTCTGCTACTCTGTGACTTTTACTGACATTACAAAAACATTTTTTAGTCACTCAAATCTCTCTCATCCTGAAATCACAATTACAAGCAGCTATTTTCTTTCCTATGGAACAGTAATATGGTTTTCATGCAACTTGACTGGAAAAAAAATCAGAATGTTTTTAGTAAAAGGTTGGAAAAATGGAAGTTTTAGGTTCCGTTCTCAACAAGTTTCCTAATTTACATTTATGGTTGTTTATGCACAGTTCTGGGAGAGAGGGTCATTACAGAGGTCAGTAAATCCATGTTTATCCAGAACCTGGGTGACCAACGGTCAATAATTGATGTTGAGGGACAGAGGAGGATCTATCAAACTGTAGGATGCTTTTTGCAAAGACTTGTATGAAACTTGCAGTTCAAGGCTATGCTATTACAAGGGAAAGGGAATCCATGATGGGTTTTATTGACTTGTCCCTCTTCCACCCACACAGCAAAGGAAATGTGTTTGTATGTAGGTACATAAATAGCTGTGTGTGGGCACTGAAAATAATAAGCAGCTGAGTTATGACAGTGACCTGTTTCACCAAAGATTATAGTTAAACATACAATGAGATCTGAGAGTGGGTTTTAAGGAATTTACCACCTCAAAAAGATGACACTAAGGTAGCTGAATCTGTTGTCTGGTTTGAGATATACAAGTTGAATTTAAAAATGTACCAATATGTTTATTTCCCTACCAGGCCAGCTGAAGTGGTCTGAAACTTTCAACACTTGTCTGTTTTAGTATTCACGTAGTTATCTTTATTGCACAATATAGTTTGACAAATGAAAGGTTAAAACCCAGTAAAACTGATGCTACAATACTGGTGCACTCTGCTACATACAGTGACACTAAAATTACAGAATAAATCCACTGTAAGTGCTCCAAGGAGACAACCCCTTTGTCCTACCACCAGAGGTACAAATATTTAATAATATACCAGCATTTGGAAAAGTTCCACTGCCAGCTTCTTACGTAAAATAAGCTGTACACGACAGAAAAAGGTGCATAGTATGCCATAATAATTCAATTATTTGCTTTTAGTGTTTTGGAAACTAGCAGCATCCTTCCACTAAGGAATGTGGTTCATAGCCCACAAAGTATTTGTCCTGTCCTCTCTCTAACATTTTTTAAGTTGGGGGAGGGACAGAAGGAAAAGCTTAACTTTCTACAACTCCTCATACATCCCCACACGACAACAAAAGCTACAACCATATGTTAAAATCATATATTTATCTGTTTATATTGTTTTTTAGAATACATAAGGCAACCAATTTAAAAACATTTTCTCCAAGAAATTTAATCTGAACAATGAACCCATGTGACCACAGAATTAAGTGCAAAGAGGTGCATGCAGGAGGTCCTTCAGAGAAGTGTTGCGAGTCCCGTGAGTTGTGGTTCATTTATTTTTGGTGTCTTGGTTGTGAGGCCATGTACAGTGCTATCAGACAGTAGATAGTCCCGCCTATTGTTAGAGCCATCGTGGTCCGGTAAAGCAGCTTATCTGGCACTCCTCGTTTCAGGTGTACTGGCAGGCCATCTGCTTTCTGGGGGAACAGTTCAAAAAGAAAACAAACAAATTAACACCCATACCGAGGTCATTAAGCTACACTAGGCAAATTAAGAGAATTCCAAGAGGGAAACCCCCTGACAAACAGGCTCACTATAATCAAGTGTATTATGTGGTTTTTATCCAGCAAGACAAATGTGCAAAGGCAAGTTGAATTTTATTAGCCAAAGCTGTTAAGTGCAAGCGGAAAGAAAGACCTGGATGGAAAAAGTGTCACAAACAAAAGAACATGAAAAGACGTGTAAGAAAATTATTCACCAATCCAGACTGACACATTCCAAATGCAAGTGGCATGTACGAGAGGAAAGGGAATTCATTATATGAAGCACATTCTTGACGCTTAAAAAAAAAAAAAGCTTAACTGATTTGTTTCATGAAAAGTCCTAGTTCTAAGTACACTTAGAAATTGCATAGCTAACAAACGGGCCTTGAAAACTTTACTGTGGTCTTTTTTATACTGCATTGTAAACAGCTTCAGTAATCAAATAACTATAAACAGAACAGCAATGATCCACTTTATTCCTCCAGAGCTGCTTTAAGGCATACACTTGGATTCCCAGAGAGAATGGGCTTTCAATAGTCAAATAATACAACAAACATCTTCTGAAGCCACCAATAAGACGTTACTAGACTTGCCACTTTCTGTATTTATCTCCTATACAAGGCATATATATGCTTTGTAGTATAGTACAAGCATATAGATTATACTGTGCTTGACATTTCTTGACTAGACTTAATAGCTTTTAGGTATTGTAGAATGACAGAAGTAGTTAGCTACATTTAAATAAGGAAAGATATGTCCCACTCTCTAGTTTTGTTTTAAGTTACTCTCAAAGTAGTCATTACCTGAAAAATTTTCTGTAGGTCTGGCACCTTGTTATTACTCAAGAAAGAATCAGTTGCTGGTAAATCTGAAGCAAGTTTACTTGTCCCAAAAACCGGAGCTGGGGATTCAGTGGAAACTATTGGTTTGAGTCCCTGCATAAATAAAGATTAAAATATCAAGGTATATAACACTTGAAAATGTACCAACTGTCACATTAGGCAGGCACGCTGCCAGTCGTTATAAGGATACATTATAAAGACTATTTATCTGGTATGAAGACCCATGACAATTAGCTACAAACACACTGTTGGGCCCACTGATTTCTCAGCAACATCTCTGGGTCAGAGCTTAGCAAGGAGCATAGGAGCCTCCTGTCCAATTTCCTCATGGCATAAACTTATAGCTATTGTTTTTCTGTGCCGGTACTTAGTCCAAATTACTGCCTGTATTTTGCACTATCTAGGACTCTGAGCAGTAGGCTTAGAAGCAAGGATCCCTGATGCTATGATCAGAGTGAGAAATGAACTCTACCTCCTGAATGCTGCGAACAGTAGTCATAAATAACTAGGCTTTAAATAATTTGGAAGTGTATTTAGAGTCGAAAAAAAAAAAGGCATTAGGATCACTTGTGTCATACAGAAGTCATAAGTGATGCTCAAGGACACTCCAAAGGCCCTATGATGGTGGATATTTTATGCGTGTGGAACTATAACCTATAATTCACATGTTGCTGCAACTTTCCACACCTGTGAACTCCCCACGAGCAGCACAGCTCAATTTCCTCTTGGTTCAGATGGTTGTACTCTACATTGGCTATAACTAAAAACTACATAATCCAGTTCTGTGCTTAAGGGCAGAAAGTCACAGCCATCATGACGTGGTCCCCTTGCCTTTAATATTCTAATCAGATTTAACAGTTATGTCTGGACTCATGGCAGTGATGTTTTACAATATGGTTCCTAAAATAGCTGTAATACTTTTTTCCTAACTTGGCACAGAGTTAAAAAAGCATTGTAGGGTTAGATTAATGCAACAGGTTTTCCTTACAAACAGAAGCAGCAAGTGCTTTCCATGGGTCAAGTTAAGACTGCACTGAAATTCTAGTTTCTATTGAAAGGATTAGTTAATGTATTTCCTATTTAAGAGAACTGCCTGAACAGTATTTGGAGCTGGAAGGAGACTGGCACTCTTTCTCTTATGCCTGCCATAGACCAGACGTGTTTTCCATATGTAAATTCTCCGCTACAACAGGCATCTTCAGCAGAAAAGACCAAATTTCTCAACTTCCCAAAACAGTCTATGGAATGGTCATCAATGCTCTATCCTGAAGAAGTGGGTTGAGCTTCCCACTCTTCTAGTGCCTGAATGAATATTAGAATCCATTTGTGACCTTCCTGGTTATGTTTTGAAAGACAGCAGCCAAAGCTGGATTCTCTGGCATATTCAGTAACTACTGCCTTCCTACTGAACAGGCTTGAGCAGAAGGTAAGGAGTGACAGTTCTGGTCATACTGGTAAGAAGGAAGCACCTAAGGAACTATTTACAGTCAGGGGAAGTTACTGACTACATATTCAAGGCTAAGTACCAGCTATGTGAAAAGACCTGAAGAAAGCAATTTTGGACCAGTATTTTTGTCTGTAAGAACTTTAAATACTTTATTATATCTGTCTTTAAAAGGTTGGTGATTTGATACAACTACAGACCAGACGTTTATAACAAACGCACAGGTGACTTTTTCTTCAAAACTCTTCTTGCTTTTTAGATTGTTAGTATCGCAGCAAATGTGAAAATACACATCTTTCGTGTGCCTTAAGGTTCCCAATTCTGAATCTCACTTTCAACTTCTTGAGAGCCCACCTTTTTCAGGAGCAGTGCCATCTAGTAAGTCCCACAATTACTAAATCACTGCAATTCCTGCTTGTTATGAGCACGTCTACTTTATTTCATGATCTGCAGTATGTGAAAAATGTAAATACTGAGAATTAGAGTAAGCTGTAACTTCCAACAGTTTCATGATAAAGATATTTCTTTGATCATTCCTTAACTCACATATAGGAGACAACTCCTACCATTTTCTACTAGTGCTAAAACTCTGTCTCTACAGAGACTGCCTGGATGCAAGACAGGCTTTATGGATTACTATTAGAACATTGAAATCAGTCATGTCAACAGCTGTAGATTATTGCATACTTTTTCAGGCTTTAGAAATACATTCCTGTTCAGATAGTCGTAAGATCCCTCTTCTGCTGCAGCCATAGCAGATTCAGACCCAACTCACAATGACTAACTTCATCATGATATCAAATGAAAACATTTCAGAAAGGTCATGTAATGGTCTCTGTACTGCTGTAAATTACTTCCAGAACAGCATGGCACCAGTTAAGAACATCATACAGCAATCTAAGTAAAAACCACTGATGTGGTTCACTGACTTCAGGAAAGAGTACAACAAAACACATGCTTCAGAAGGGAGACTGTTCAGTTTGCCTATCACAGAAGCTGCATTAATCAGCGTCCCTCACTTTAAAGTAAAATTCCTTTCGAATTTCATCCATCAATTGTGAATCTTGTGGTCAGCTCCAACCAGGCTCAGCTAAATTACCTTAACTTAGTACTTGTCCGTGGTTACTGGCAAGTGCCCTCTCTCAGACCCAGCTGCTTGCTAAGCTTAGCATGACTGAAGAGAAAGCCTCAGTATAACATAATCGCTGAATTTCATTGCCGATTTTCAGTAAGAATTGAGACACCTTAAATGACCCTTGTCACTTGTATTTAACATTACTGAAACCGTATTTAACAGATTTAATAACATCAAGTGTCTGGCTAAATTCAGGATAGCACTGAAGAATTAATGCCTCTACATATTAGACCTAAGCTTAATTAAAATGTTACACATTGATAATTCCTCTTCTGATATTAAGACCTTAATCTTTTATTTCTAACCACTATAACCTGATTTTTTTCCAATTCTTGGACAATGTACAGCAGATGTAGAACATGCAGAACAATCAACATCAGCTGATTTCATCAGCACACTAAGGCACTGACTTTGTCAAACACTGAAGTCCTCAAAGAAAGGTCAAGGCATGTAGCTAATCCAAAACAGCAAACAGAATTCTCTGCCTACCCTGCTGTAGGGTATTTGTTCCCCTCTAGGAGGTCTGAAGGTCCTAGGACACAATGTATCTGTTGGTTGGCCATCATGCTCAAAGTTAAAACAAACTTATGCCTTTCTAGTATGAACTTGCAGTTAAGACAGACTGACAGCACAAAACAGTTAAGGATTTGGAGCATAATTTAATGGAGACAGAACCACAGTCAAGTTTTTAAATGTTAGAATTGCTCAAACAGACCAGAGAATGAGAAAGCAGAGAAAACTTGAGGTAAGGACCAAAAGGAAAATGGGAAGGAAGAAAGAAAGTTAAACTTAGTACTTCAGAACATGCGCTGGAGTAGCTTTTATAAACTTGCTGAACAAAGACTTCTAACCTAAACAGCAGGTCCTCCACAGCAGAACACACCTCACTGTACACTGTTAGATATATTTCTTATCATAAACACAAAGATTCTCTTAGGTAGGATCACCTGAGGCTCTGTTTGCATTGGGATGACAGACTTAAGTAAAACTGGTCTTTTGTATATATTAAGTAACATCTATGCAGAAAAGGTTAATCATTGTAGTTTGTCTACAAACTCCAGGCAATTCATAGCAGATAAAATCAAAAGATCTGTGGTTCATGGGGAGTTTAAATAGATACAAGCAAAGTAAGTTCTATCAAGTGAAGATCAGGTTGTGTAACTAGATTTCTACTAGGATAATTTTCAGCCTTAAAGAACTAGAGCAAAATTCATATACTTGTCCTCACCTGACATTTGAAACTGGTCCCACTGTTTGTACTTTAAACATAAGCCACCTCTTTGAATTAATACTTTTTACTGTCTTTCTAATGGTTATGGCAGCCATTATCCTTCTATATATGAGGAGTAGTTTTCAACCTATTTGACTCCTCAACTGCACCAGCTGAGGAAGTTCCCATTCATTCAAACAAGCTGAATTGTTCACATGACTTTACGAAACTTTGGTGAATGTAAAACTAAGCCTTCTAAGAATGCCAAGACTAAGAGGGAAAGAACAACACACATTTAAAACTTGGGTAACTTTTTGTTAGAATAAGCTGCCAGTTAAGTTACTGTCAGTAAAAGAATTTCTGAAAAATATTTTGACTGATATTTTGCAAGCCTACAATAAGCCTAAAGCTGCACAGAACAATACTCCACTGGGAAGCATCAGAATGTAACAGCACAGAATAGAGTAACAGCACAGAATAGAGTGAGTTATTATACTGAATATTTGATTAAGCAGAATTTGAATTGCAGGATGTCTTAATTTTTCCAGAAATATCAAAATAAATAGAAACATAAAAAGCAAACCACTTAATATGCTAAGCTATAGTTTTATTAAGTAGAGCAATGAAATCAATAGGAAAAGATTTATTTCATTTTGGACTTAGCACCTACTTACTCATGGGATGCCTTCCATATTTTAAACACTATTTATTAAAAACGTTTTTATCAGACTGATGCATCTGAATGCGTGACATGGGAACAGAGTCAAACTAAGAAAAAAAAGTTCTACCAAAAATCTGGCCTAGCCCAATACCATTGCAAAAAGGGACTGAAGTGTAAATGATAAGCCCATATGAAAGACAGTACAAGAAAGGTGGGTTTTCAGTTTGCTTTAAACAAACTTTTATAGACTTGTGTCCTCTCTGATAAGGGTTTTAATGCCTTCAGTAACTATTTTTCCTGCATGAACAGACAAGAGAGGGGACCAGCTCAAGGCTGCTCTAACAAGTTGCAGCTGCAACTTAATAACGCTGTGTCAAGTTCTGGACCCCTCAGCTCAGGAAGGACATTGAGGTGCTGGAGCAGGTCCAGAGCAGGGCAACAAGGCTGGTGAAGGGACTGGAGCTGGGGTTGTTCAGCCTGGAGAACAGGAGGCTCAGGGGAGACCTTACTGCTCTCTACAGCTACCTGAAAGGAGATTATAGCAGGGTGGGGGTCGGTCTCTTCTCACAGGCAACCAGTGAACTGACAAGAAGAGAAGGCCTCAAGCTGAACCAGGGGAGGTTTAGGTTGGACATCAGGAGAACTTCCTTCACAGAAAGGATGAGTGGGCATTGGAATGGGCTGTCCAGGGAGGCGGTGGAGTCACCGTCCCTGAAGGGATTTTAAGGAGAGACTGGACGTGGCACTGAGTGCCCTGGTCTGGCGGACACGGTGGCGTTCTCTCACAGGCTGGACCCTGTGAGATGATCTCGGAGGTCTTTTCCAACCAGCGATTTTAAAACACCACCGGGTCCCTGCTGCAGCTCGGGGGACGTGCCGTGCCGCCCCAGCGCGTTCACTCCCGGCTGTGGCCCCCGCTACCTCCCCAAGCCGGCCCAGGGGCCGCCCCGCCCAAGGTCACCCGCGGGGCCGGGCGCGCTCGGTGCCCGGCGGGTCGGCCGCCCCGGGGGTGTGTTCCCCGTGGGGTGTTCTCTGCACGGTGTTACCTGTGGGGTGTAGGCGGCGGCCGCCGTGGCCCCGACGAGCCGCTGCGAGAAGCCGCTGAACTTGTAGTACATGGCGGCCGGGGGCGCCGGCTGCGACCGCGCGGGGAAAGGACCCTCCCCTCCTGCCCCCCCCAACCGGCTTCTCGGCGACGACGCAGTGCTCAAGGGCCCCGCAGACACAGGACACGGCCGCCTGCGCGGGAAGCCGCCGAAGGGACGAGGTTAAAAAAAAAAGAAAAAAAGGAATGCGGGAAAATACAGGAGCCTGAGCCAAAGCTGTGGGAGCGCCCCTCTTACAGGCGTGCCCGTCGCTCGCGAATAAACTGAGGCTACCGGGAATTTTGAGTCAGGCAAAAATGGCCGGGACCTAAGCTGCCGGGAGGGAGCGAGAAAAGGGGCGGGGCGATGGGTGTGGGGGCGGGGCTTAAGTAGGCCAATCAGCGCTGGCGGGAAGTGAGTTCCCGCCCCCTCGGGAGCGCGCGGGGGGCGAGGGGGCGGGGCCTCTGGCCGGGCGGCGTGATTGACAGCGCCGCTCCACCAATGGCGACTCGCGATTCGGAGGGGGCGGCCGCGCCGCTTCCCCCGCCTGCACGCCACGCCGCGAGCGCGCCCCCTAGCGGCGGCGCGGGGCACAGCGAGAGGCGAGGCTACTGGGCCCAGAGGGGCGGGGCGATGGCCGGGTGGGCGTGACTTTGAGTTCTGGGCGTGGTCATTATAGTGGGCGGGGCCATTACCGGTGGGCGGGGCTAATACTAGTGGGCGAGGCTATTATCGGTCTGAAGTTGTCAAGGAAGGTTTAGGTTGGATATTTGGAAAATATTCTTCGCCCAGAGAGTGACTGGGCACTGGAACAGGCTCCCCAGGGCAGTGGTCACAGCACCAAGCCCGGCAGAGTTGTTTGGACATGTCACATGGTGTGACTCTTGGGGATGGTCCTGTGCAGGGCTGAGAGTTGGACTCCATGATCCTTGTGAGGCCCTTCCAACTCGGTATATTCTCTGATTCTGTGGTTGTCTGCTTGGGCTAAAGGCAGGAACGACAGGAGAAAAGTGCACCTGTAGGAGAGATAGGGGACAGGACAGCTGAGCTCTGAATCAGCCTTCAGCTGCACCCATCAGCATGAAGATCATAATGAATTTCAAGACCCAGTGTTCCCATCCTCAGTTATTCCACGTGCTTTTCGAACACGTAGCCAGCCAATGGAAAATGACAGGGAACACATAGTTCAATACTGAAATGGCTGTGATGTGCATTCTTTGTGCCAACACTTCTTTTGTGGTCACCAGTGCTCCAAAAACGCAAAGAAACTGGTATTTCTCGGAGGCAACAGATGTGTTATGACCAGGCGGCTCTAGTGGTAAGTCCATGAAACTATGACACAATGAAACAATTTCCCAACTCATAGATCCCCTTCACAGAAGAGTTTCCTTAATCACAGATCCCCTCTACAGAACTTGATGGAATCACCTTTTCTGTTAGAAAAAATTAGGGGGAGGAAAACCTATTAAGAGCAAACCAGCCACCTGCCATGAAGCGTTTCTGGCGGAAGTGCCCAGTCACGCCCAGGACCGCAACATCCAGCGGTTTCCCGGCCGTGGATGTGTCCGCAGCATTCCCTTTTCCCGGACTCCGCCTCCCGCCGTGCCCTGCTCCCGGCGCCAGACTACAACTCCCGGCATGCCCCGCTCCCGGAATGACACAAAACCGGGAGCGGCCCCCGCGCCGGACTACAACTCCCGGCAGTCCCCGCGGCCGGGGAATACATCACCCAGGCGGCGCTGCGCCCCCGCTCCGCGCACGCGCCGCCGAGGGCTGGGCTGTTGCTCCCTGACGGGCGGCTGCGGTGGGTCCTCGCCATGGAGTCCTACGACGTGATAGCGAACCAGCCCGTCGTGATAGACAACGTGAGTGCAGGCGGCCGCGCGTCCCGGGAGCGGGGGGAGCGGGCAGGGCGCGCAATCCCTTTGTCATCGGGGCCGG